>OX381610.1:648958-1275416 GCA_947459985.1 Diloba caeruleocephala
ATGTCCGATTTATACTTCGAAGGTACATTACCACACAGAACTGAGAGTCGAAACTATTTCTTTGTTAATAATCTCATGTTTTATGATCCCGAGGATGAGATCTGTCAACTCGAACCTGTCGTCTTAGCTCTTATGAAAAACAGTATAAAATTTACAGATTAATCCTAAAATTACTTAGCGACATTTTTAAGCTTTCATTTGCCATAGTCTCGCTTGGTTATAGACTTAATGGAGCATGCTTGCCTTGAGGGTATCAATGAGTTTAGCTATAAATACTATCTAGCTATAGTATAAATGTTTAATCAACAGGCTAATTACATATTCTTTGTTAGATTGACTTAATTTGGATATTGAATATGTCCCCCGAGAAAAATACCTATTATGCGTATAATAGTATCCGCCATCAGTCGAATAAACTAAGTCGCGCGCCTCACTTTAATTTCATTTTGTACCGCTACAAATTAATTTGTGGATAAATTTTCCTTTATGGACGTTTCTTGGGGGATGTTTTTTGCATAGCGAGGGGTGTCGTTTAGTTTTTATCGGATGTATTTAAAGAGTGGATCCCCCGGCATCCATGGGGTTAAGTTGTACGACTTTAATACTTCCTTGTCGCACGTACGCAAGGGATGCCGGGCGCATTGGTAGGGTTCGTTTTGGAGATATGTTGTGTAGTTTCGCAATCAGAAAGGATATTTATTACGTTTTATCGATATATGTAACTCTTCTATCACTTCCACCCTTGTCGCGCTGTGATAAGTAGATCTGAGCGAGATCAAGTGCGATATTTGATAATTTTGTACCTACCGTTAGAAAGTTATAGTAAGGAGAAATGTTTATTTTTAAACAATTCCTCACTAGTTTCTTATGTGTGTAATAGTTATCAGACATAAATCTCCCATGCACAAACACCCGGACCCAGAACAACTAGATAGCTGTATGGCATGGTACATTGTATGGCCAGATGTAGAACATACAATATTTGCTACTTCAATTAATGTTTGAGGATTGAGCCAGCAACACGTATCACAGAAAGTCAAGTGGTTAACCACTACGCCGTGTTTACTGAACCATAATTTACAAGTAAGCGTTTAACGCTAAACATGTTTCTTCACTGGCTTGTTAATCATGAAGAGATAGATAATCAGCTGACAGTTATAGCCAATTTATTATTATCAGTGCTATCAGCACACTGTTTTCATAGTTGGACAGCTAGTGAGGTCGCGTTTAGCGGCGCGCGCATAGTGTAGTGGTAATCTTCAATATTAAGAAAGTTGTAACTTGGCAGGCGTGTTGGTGAGTATCTACAGAATTAGGCTAAGAACCCCTTAGTCGCCTATTACGACATCTCGGGAGTAGATGGAAATAATTCTGAATCCAAACACCACACGGACAGTACCTAGGCATACATTTAAACTTTTATTGTATATTTATTTCATATCGATAAAATAAAATAACTCAAAACGAGTATGTATAGAATTACGCGCTGGTACATTAAACATAGTTAATTTATTCACATAATCATCTACCAGGTCTCTATCATCTCTAACAAAACAAAATCTCAATTATACCTATCTCGGTTGCAACAGAAGCGTATAGCGATCTCAATCAACATTTTTTGTTCGCAGCAGGCGCAGCTACCGGCGCGCGCGCAGCTTTACCAACGCTACAATTAAAAACATAATTGCTTAAGGATTAAATTTAGAAGTACTTTTTATGGTGCTTTTGTTGCTGTGGAGAATAGATTATCGTCAGGCTTTCTTTGAGATTGGGATGATTGATTGATCCGATGGACTCGGGCAGACCATAAAATTGCTTGTTGTTATGTGCTGTTACGTGGTTCCTGCTGAAATCGATGGTGTTGATTCGATCGTGAGCATTTAGAGTGACAGCTGATAAATGTTTGGAATTGTTTATTAATATTGGCGCTCAAGTTTCTTGTATAGCGCTAGACATTGAATTTATACAGTTTTTTTTGACATGTGATTTATATTAGTATTTTTACGTTTTTTTTATATTGAATTTACATACATTTTTGACATATAAGTACATGTTAGTATTGTTGTAATTTTTGAATTTTTTGTTTGTTTTTATACAGCTTAAACACTAGGAAGCGGTGAAGGGTGGGCTTATATGGGTGCTGTCTAATGTTAACGTTCAAAAGAACTAATAATTTAGTCTATTTGAATAAATGATTATTTCATTTCATTTCAGACAAGATAGTAAACTAAAAACATTATGCGGAGACAATTTTTTGCTATAAAACAGTTGAAGGAGTAATTTAAAACTATTATTGAACATCTTGTGAAGCACTCATTGACAGATTTCCATTAATTGAAGAAACATTTACCTACATTATAAATGACAAAGTTTGATATGGCATCAAAATAAATTCGACTTGGACTAAAATGCTATATTTAGTACATCATGTGAAATCTCTTCATAAATTATATAAAAAAATAGAAAATAAAGTTTTTATGTTTTAAACCATATTATAAATGATTCAAACAAGGTTAATAATAAGGCCACTACTATTTCCTTTGATGTCAATTAGATATTAGATTGAATGATGATCTTTGAATGATCGTAGGCATACCTACTCATAGCTGATTAAACATATTCGATTGAATTATTTATCGAATCCGAATAATCAGTATCGATTACGCACATAAATATCGAACCATTGTTAACTACAATCAGAAAACAGATCACGTTCAAACAGACAATGTAATCAAAACAGTAATTCTTAAAGAACGTTTCGATTAAAATCGTTCAAGTTTTATGACCTTGTACTTGAGGGAAGCCATGCATATTGCTAGTTCGCTATAAGAATTCTTAGTTCCCCGCGAGGGAGTCTTACCTAAATTGCCGTAACAATAAGGGTTCGACTTTAAGGGAGACTTCTTTTTTATTTTACAGTAATTTCCCATTACATTTTACGTGAGTCAGTCTTGTGGGGTGAAGTTTTTGCAATTGCAATTTTTTACCGTTGTTCAGTATTCTGTTTTATGATTGTCGTAAGTGGTTCACCTTGTGCAGTAATAAAAAAAAAGAGAAATGTAACTTGGAAAAATAATTAAAACAATCCCAGGAAAGTTTTATAGCTTATTTCATATAAGCGATAAAACATCGCTTAAATCAAGTTTAGTTACAAAGAAATGATAGTCGATTGCGAAACCACATAAATGCACGCATTAGACTCAATGGCTGACCAAAAATGGCCAGGATTAGTTATTTGTCGGTTGCCGTTGAAAACAGAGGCATTTTATGGCTCACCGCCCGCGGCTCGCTAATCCTACGCCAAAAAACACAGTAAGCCATATCGTGACGTTACAAGAAGAATGCCACCTAAATTATTATCCTAGTCGTTGGAACCCCCGCGCGATCTCTGTAAAGCGTTTGATAAAGTGGATCACAAAACGCGACGCGACGCAACGCTGTAATATAAATAAAAACGGGCCCATAAGTGGCCCTTGCGGTAAGCCCAAGTCTCAATCGCCCCACGCGGAATCGTGAAAGTGGTTTCATAAGCTAACCGTGCGAAACGCCTTCTCAGTTGTTATTGTGAAATATGAATTATGAAAATAATAAAAAATAAAGCGTTCGGGGGTAGAGCGGGGTAAAGCGTGGCACGCGGCGGCACGTGCGGTGCTCGCGAGCCAACCAAAATATTGAAAAGTTTAACCGCACTATTGTACGGGAGCCACGCCAGCCGCATTCAATGTGACACGTGACTGTCTTAATTTCATCAATTATAGTGAGATATTGTAATCGAATTACCTACTGGGAAACGGCTGTAAAAATAAGTGATGAAATATTGCAGTTTGGGATGATAGAAAACATTTTATTAAAAAGCAAACGTTATGAAAACACGCAAGACAAAATGGATAGGTGTATGATGTCTGATATGTATAAATATTAAAGAAAATTTTAATTAAAAACTAATAAACACAAACAGTGCATTAACTTCACACACTTTACTGATTAACCCGTTGTCTCACGGAGGGTTGTTTAACCTATCTTAATAAGGATTATCTGTTGGGAGCTCCTGCATTCATCCAATATTGACGCGACGCTAACGCCTTTGTATTAATAGTGGAAAAATTTAATACTGTTTGTGTGCCGCGTCGGTCCCGCCGCCGGATTACGGGGGGTAGTTTTTTAAATAGGGTTACGTTTTTTCCGCAAAGCGAGGGTCGTGATAAATGACACATGCACATTTTTCGAAATACCCAATTTCGGATTTAAGTCACCCTCAAAGTGGCCGGTGTCGCCGGACAATAGGGCTCGCGCTCCCCGCGCTTCTCGCCAGTAATTTACACCATCGCTTTGTTGTTACGCGAAAGGGTATTATGGCGTTACCTCACTAGGATATTGGAAGCGGTTATGAGGTTTAATAATGCATTTTCCTATCGTGACGGCCCACCATTACGTTGAGATAAACTGCGCGTAAAATTGGCAAAGAAAAAACATAACAAGTGTGTAGTATTGACGGATAATTATGGATTCTGTATGTGTTAGGTTGGCGAAGGCAACCTGTATAACAGTTTTTATTTCAACAGTCAACTAAACAAATTGCTGTAAGATACAAAACTTTGATAGAGTAACGGTAAGCAAAAAGTGGAGTTAACGAGCATTGGTAATAGCAATGCATTAAACTTATGAAGCAGAGGCGTCAAAACGATCAATTACATCGCCCGTCAAATCGACTCGTGAGCGACTTTTTTCGCAGATGATCATAGATCGCCTGCACTTAAACTACGATTAGTTAACGTTTCAACTGATACTGCGTAAACGAAAAAATGCATTACTGATAATACTGCATTACAACGTGTATTTGCTGACAACATATACGTATCGTATATACACCGTGTGGTGCCGGCTCAGAATACCACCACCCCATCTCCCGTGGGTGTCGTAAAAGTCGACTAAGGGATTAGCCGGAGGATGGGCAACAGCGTTCTCGAGTACATTAACAACTCAAATGCGATCGCCAACCCGTCTGCCAAGCGTGGCGATTATGGCAAGACCCCCCCAATGAGCACACAACACACCATATCGGTCGTTGTGGTGGTCTTTGGGGGAGGCCTGTGTCCAGCAGCGGATTTCATTCGGCTGAAATGAATGAATGAAAATGAATAATGATAAAAAAGCCGTAAATATAGGTAATTAAATAATCTTTAATATTTGCACGCCATAGCACGTGGCAAACATGTTAGAACAGATTTTTACTTTTTTGTTATCTTGCATGCACATGACATTCATGTATGTACACACATGTTTGAACAAATAAATTTATTCTATTCTGTATTTTTTTTCTATTATTGTGTCTTTACCAAGATGAGTAGATTAACAGAAATACGTTCCTAATTTATTATGAATGTCGCCATTAAAAGTGGGGTGAGCACAAATCAAAGTGTCATAAAACAATTCTTAAACAGCTATTATAGGAGTCGTGATAGCCGACCATCTTGTTGTAAAATAGTTTATTCAGCAAATAGCGCGGAAGTTTGGATCACATTACTATATGTCTTGGAGGGGAATAAATGGTTTTCTGTCTTGAAAATTTAATTATTAAATATGTTCTAGCTATGCGTATGGTGTGTGGTGTCCGGATTAAGAATATAGCACCACTCCATCTCCTCCCGTAGATGTCGTAAAAGGCGACTAAGGGAATCAAAACCGGAGGGATGGGCAGCGGCGTCCCTTCTGTGAAGCGGTAGCCATACTGCGCTCACCAACCCGCGTGCCCAGCGTGGTGAGTATCGGCAAATACCCCCAAAATGATGACACCGTTGTGGAATCTAGGGGAGGCCTTTGTTCAGCAGTGGACGTATAAATGGCCGATATGATGATGCGTATTTTTAACCAGGCTAAACTTATAATCTCGTCATCATTATCACATCAGCCATAGGACGTCCACTGCTGCACAAAGGCCTCCCCCAAAGATATTCACAATTCTGGTGTCAATTTGGGTGGAATTTTCCAGTACTCACCACTCTTGGAAGGCGGGCTGGTGAGCGCAGTATGGCTTCTGTTCTACAGGACGCTGATGCCGATCCCTCTGGTTTAGAGTCCCTTTTTACGACATCTACTCTTTTCCGCAATTTCGTTGCGGGTTCCAAGACAGTTATTCATTTCTCTGGTACACACCGAGCTTCATTGGTCGGTGTTCTTTTCGGTGGTCGCCGTTGTAGAGTTGCAGGTTGGGAATGTGTGGTGGGCTTAAAAATATCTACGGGGGGAGATGAATTGGTGCTATATTCTTAATCCGTACACCACACGGGAACTCTAACTCCACTAAACTCAACTTATCTGGAGAACAAATCTTAAATATTGTGATTTAAAAAGAGTTACCCCGAAGTTGCCTTGCCCGTCCTTCTCCGTAGGAAATCTACACGTTTGACCGTAGCAGCTAAAGTCTGACTATTCGTAAGTGCCTGTAAATGGTTTAAATGAATATGAATCTCTTTTTATCTTTATCAAAACGATTACAACTGTTTTCCATTTGACATATTATAAACCACCCTATCTCTTCTGCTGGGTACCAAAAAAGGATTTTTTTTCAAGTGGACAGGAAGCAACCTTCTTGTGGCATTTCAATTCACTGTGATCAATTATTTCATCAAGCGTGGTGATTTCCGTGATATTTTCTCGCTGCCTTTCATTACGCGTCTTTCGGCCAAATACTGAAACGCCACTTAGTATTTAAATCCCGCTTAATTATTTGAGATTCCTTCCTACCGAAGAATTGTGCCTCAAATAATTAAGTGGTATTTAAATCTTAAGTGGAATTTCAGTATTCGGCCATATGAGAGGCTCATCATCCATCACTTCAGCTGAAAAACGTCCACTGTAAGACAGAACCCTTTCCCAAAGATTGCCACAACGACCGGTATGTGTTTATGTTTCGTGTTCATTGGGGGTTTTACCATAATCCCCATAAGGCTCCAGGTCCTCGTAAGATCATACCAGAGCAGCCCATTGGTGCCACGCTTTTAGGCACATCACGGAGGGATGACTGTAAAGCGGTCACCCCCTCTGGCGGAGGGAAGGCGACTGTAATAAGGTCACCCCCTCAGGCACTTCTCGGGGAGGATTGTAAAGGATCCCCCCAAGCCTCGCTTTGCGCTGTGCTGCGCACACGGTGGCATGTGAACACGTGCGCGCCACCGTCTTCCCGGGGGTCGCTCGGTATGAGCACGAAGATTCCCCAATCTGCACACCCGCGAACCCCGAGGCCCCCCACCATGAATTGATGGCAAGGGGCTGCTGTCTAATCCTAATCCTCTGGCTAATCCTATAGTCGAACACCAACAGAATGAGATGGGGTGGTATTCTTAACCGGCACCACACGGTAAGAGATATAGGGGAGGCTAATGTTCAGTAACCGACGTCTTCAGACTAATGTGCGCATATGTGGAACTTTTACATGGTAATTTTTTAACTTTTTTAGAATCGTTATTCTGATTTCCCCTGTCTCTTGGGGGCACAGACACAAATTCCACACACAATACATCCAGACCTGGAACAACTACCTGCAGATCTGCAAATATTTGTACCGTGCGGAAATAGAACCGGAGCGGAGCAGTCGACTGTACCAGCCACTGCACCCCTTTTGCTCCTACGGTGAAATAAATGATTCCGATTCTCGGCAATCTTTTTTTAATTTTTTATTGGCGCCCAGTGGAAATTCTTCGTGAACTTCCTCCGCCCCGGGGACTCCTACCAGCTAAAACCACTGGAGCGGTCATCTTCGGCACCTAAGGGAGCTCCAGGTCAGCAATCTTAACCAGTCTCTAAGCTTCTCTTTTCTAAAACTGGTCGATTGAGATACCCAAATACTGTTCAGGCTATTATGACTTTAGTGATTACTATCGATTTTTCTGATTAATTTCGTTGATATACTTATTCACCTCATTCAACACTTCAGTGCAGAGCACTTGCACATTTCAAGAACATACAGTATAATTCTGATGTTTGCGATTTGCATTCGAACGATTAGCCGTGTGGTGCCGGTTACGAATAGCACTAATTTCATCCATTCATTCATCCATTTCATCCCTTGGGTGTCGTAAAAGGTTATTATGGGATTAACCGGAGGATGGGCAGCAGCGTCCTTCGAGTATATTAACAGCTCAACTGCGATCGCCAACCCGCTTGCCAAGTGTGGCGATTATGCCAAAACCCCCCAATGAGCACACAACACACCAAGACCGGTCGTTGTGGCAAACTTTGGGGGAGACTTGTGTCTAGCAGTGGACTTTATTTGGCTGAAACGATTCGAACGCATCATTATACAGTTTGATGTGAGTCTATAGTCCGTGTCTGTTATAATAATGACTAGAGCTGTTAATGTTCCAAACATTCTAACAAAACATTCTAGGGCCCGTATTAAAGAACGAGAACCAAAACTTAAGTAGTACTTGAATCCAGATTGCAACAATTGATTACAAATTCTGGACCTAATACGTAGGGTTCATATTTGACTAACGCAATCTAGACTTGAGTTTTACGTAAGTTTTGATTCGGCCCTATGCCACGGAGAGAGCTATGCTTGGTATTTCTCTACGGGATCGAATCAGAAATGAGGAGATCCGCAGAAGAACTAAAGTTGTCGACATAGGTGAAAGGATTAGTAAACTGAAGTGGCAATGAGCGGGGCACATTGCTCGTAGACGGCACGGTTGGTGCAGTGGCTGATACAGTCGGCTGCTGCGCTCCGGGTCGTGGGTTCGATTCCCACACGGAACAAATATTTGTATGACCTGCAGGTAGTTGTTCCGGGTCTGGGTGTATTGTATGTGGAATTCATGTCTGTAAACGCACCCACGACACAGGAGAAATCCTAGTGTGAGGCAACGTTTTTAAAAAAAAAACAAAACAAGCAAAGAACTGGTGGCCACTGGGGCACAAAGGTTCTCGAATGGAGACCGCGCACCGGAAAACGCAGCGTGGGACGACCTCCAACGAGGTGGACAGACGACCTGGTGAAGGTCGCTGGGAGTCGTTGGATGAGAGCGGCATGTGACCGCTCGTTGTGGAAATCTGAGGGGGAGGCCTTTGCTCAGCAGTGGACGTCCTGTGGCTGATATGATGATACGGCCCTAAGATTACGAATACAACTTGTCGTATCGTGTCATCATCTCTTCTTCATAACTATATTAACACCTATAATCATACTGATTGTGATGTAATACTTTATTTAAAGCTCGACTTTTGAAGACACCACCGACATTAACCGCTTTGTGTCGACCTCTTATAGGTCAATAAGTTTTAGGGAGTTTACATTTTCAGCTGTAAGGGTTATGAGCAGTAAACAGGTCGCTTAAAGTTTAAGTTGTCCGTATAAAGTTAGTGCGCCAGCTTGGAGTTTAGCAGCACTGTGATCGTTTGCCAGTAGTTATTTAGATTATTACAAGATTTCCTTATAATTATATTGTTTATATTTAGGGTTTATAGATATAATTCAGGAAGTCGTTATTATTTACGACTGAACAATGTTTGTGTTTATAAATTTATAATCATTTCAGCCGAAAAACGTCCCGCCTGGACTGAAGCCTCCCCCAAAGATTGCCACAACGACCGGTATGGGTTTGAGTTGAGGTTGGACCCGTTGGGGGTTTTTGCCATAATCACCACGCTTGGCAGGCGGGTTGGCGATCGTAGTTTGTTTTATAATTGTATTCAAAGGACGCTGCAGCCCATCCTTCAGCTAAATATACTATAATAATAACTAATAGTCGCCTTTTACGACACCCACCGGATGAGATGGAGTGATGCCTTCTTAGCCGGCACCATATGGTATATTTAAATTTAGATAAATTTATAATCATCATCATCATATAAGAATCAACTGTTGGGCAGAGATTTCCGCCACAGACTTTCAAAACATACAGTTCTGACTCGTAATGATAAATGTAAGATTTTTACAAGGCTGTATGGTTCCGATTACGAATAGCACCAACCCGTTTTATCCCATGGGTGTCATAAAAGGTGATTATGGGATTAGCCGGTGGATGGGCAGCAGCATCCTTCAATGTCAATTACATTAACAAATCAATGGCTATAGCCAACCCGCCTGCCAAGCATTATGGCAAAACCAATGAACACAATACACCTAGACCCCTCGTCATGGCAATCTTTGATCGAGGCCTGTGTCCAGCAGTGGATTTTATTCGGCTGGATGACTACAAGCTCCGTGTCGAAGTCTTTTAACGCCGTAAACTTTTAGCATACGTCATCGCCGAACATTTACGAACCCATGTACTGATTACTGCTGTATAAAAAGCAGTACGAAAAACTATCAGATATCATTATTTTAGTCAGAGATACACAATTAAGCCGTCAGGGTCTGGGAGTGCAACGCGTATAGTTATAATAGGTACTGCTGTGCAGCGAGCGGAACCGACTGCCGCTTGTGTGCACAGCGGCGCCTGCACGGACCATTACGTTCATCATTTTGTGGTAAACGTTGGTGAACAGAGACTGTAGTGATGACAAAAAACTAACGTGGACTCATGTAGTGTTTCGCAAGCGGACTGTTGAGGCGCGCGTTTCGCAGGCGCGGAAAAGCTTTGAAGGGACAACAATTTCTATTTCACATAGCTTATGGTATTATAATAGGATTGTTTCTTCATCATTTCGGCCGAATAAAGTCCACTACTGGACATAGGCCTCCCTCAAAATATGTCTCATTGGGGGGTTATGCCGTAATCGCCACGCTTGGCAGGCGGGTTGGCGATCGCAGTTGTGTTGTTAATGTATTCCAAAGACGCTGCTGCACATCCTCCGGCTAATCCCATAGTCACCTTTTACGACACCCACGGGATGAGATGGGTTGGTACTATTCGTAGCCGGCACCACACGGTGTCACGTTTCTTAACATAACTAAATCATTTTCCATAGCACCAAGCATACTACAAAGTAAAATTAAAGAAATTGTCTGAACTACAACATTATAAAAATTGATACAAAAGCATAAACGGTTTGGAAAATGTAATATGTGTGATAATATTCATTCTAAATGGCCATCGCCCAGAAAACTGCTGTGGTACATGCAAAGAGCATCATCATAGCGCTGATTTTTAGCGACGACCTGCATTGATCTATAACCGCTTATTGCAGTGTTCACTGGGAGGCCCATATTCGGCAGTGGAAGTTTACGGCCTGATTATGTATATTTCAGCTCATCTCATCCCGGGGGTGTCGTAAAAGGTGACTAAGGGATTAGCCGGAGGATGGGTAGCAGCGTCCTTCAATGTCCTTCAATTACATTAACAAATCAATGGCTATAGCCAACCCGCCTGCCAAGCATCATGGCAAATTATTATTTAATCAGGCCATTACTGTCCCACTGCTGGGCAAGAGCATTTTCTCACGATGAGCAAGGTTTGTCCTTATTCCACAACGCTGACCTAGTGCGGATTGGTGGACTACACACGCCATTGATATCATTTTGGAGCCCTCTCAAGTGCGCAGGTTTCCTCACGATGTTTTCATTCACCATCAATGCAACTGTTAATCAAATTCTGATCTGTACGTGTATCCAAAAAGTCAGGCCGCGATCGAACTCAGACCCTCCTGTATGGAAGGCCAGCGTTCAACCACTAGGCTATCAGTGCTTATATGTGCGTGTGTAATTCTGGGTAGAAGAGCTTTCAAGAACGTAGATACCATGTTTTTTTATAGAAAATAGCACAGTTAAACACACATATGTACAAAAAGTGTCGAACTCGACACGACACGAGGAATAACCAACAAAAACTTTTGATTTTATGCACCGTTTGGTTCGATCATATAGCAGTAAAAAACACCCTCGATGGGAAAAGAAAATGGCCTTTAGGAATTTCTCTTTAGCCAACCCTTCTAACCGTTAATAAATGTCACGAAGAGACCGTTGACATTTGGGGTGACCTCACGACGCCATGTGCGAGGACCGTCCTGCTAAACGGTGTCTCTACGGCCCATTTCCGACGATTATGGTCACTGTATTCTAATACTTTTTAAACCGTGAAACATTGAACTTCTGTGCATTAAAATATACACGGAATGTGGATTTTATTTAGTTAAATGGATGTTTAAAGTGGCAAATAGGCTTTAATTTTTATATAATTGCTATGCTATCGCTATCGTGAACTAACCATAAAAACTTTGCGTATCCTCTATGTATATGTATTGCATATATGCATTTCCCTGTTTAATACGATCGTATTGTTTAATTATAATCATAATATTCTACATCCGGATAGCATTACTTTTGCTATTTCATCGAACTAATCTTATATATATCATTCTTCTATACGTGTGTATGTCACTGAACTCCTCCTAAAGGTCTGGACCGATCCTGATGAAATTTTTGTGCATTTTTGATGGATGGTTTAAATTCCTAATTGGATCCGGAAGGTGGTACTACAACCGAGTTGGCATGTAGCTTCCTCTGCAAAGCTGGGGCGGGCACCTATCCTATATATAATTCCTCTGTACGGGTATAGATATGTCACTGAACTCCAAATAAACGTCTCCACCGATTGTGATAAAAAAATCTATATCTTTGAGTAGGTCCCTGGATTGTTTAGATTCACAATTGGAGCCGGTAGGTGGCACTGCAATCGAGTTTGCATGTAGCTTCCTGTGCACAGCTGGGGCGGGCACCTGATATAGTTTTTTATGTTTTATTGCTATCTTATGAGTTTCTACGACTTACCGTAGTTTTTAGTAATAATTCTTATGGTTTATAATTATCACCTGTAAGCCATAATCATGTTCCAGCAGAACATGATTATGATCGCCGATACTCTCATGTTTTACAAAACACTTAATTTGTTTACATCAATTATCCTTTACAACCGTATGATAATTGTTCTATCAGTTTGGAGATCAAACTTATTGTAAAAAATATATAATGACAGGAATTAATTTCATGCCTTTCATAAAAGCTAACTGCAAATCGTTGACAACGCAACCTACCATTAATTGAATACTTATGCCAAACTGGATGTGCGTGGACGTAATCTTGCCAAAATGGCGCGGCTATTTACTGCCGGGACATGTGCGCTTGCACCTTTAGCCTGCGGCGTGAACATTAAATTGGCCCCAAGTGTACCGAACAATGAAGAAAAGTTGAACGTTAAATTGGCCTCAAGTGTACGAAGGTTGAAGTGAAACTAATTGCGTCACTCTACAGTACACATGATTGCAAAAAAATATGCTATAAAACTAACGGCATATTTTTCTTGATGCTTTATGAGTACGAAATAATAGTGCAATTATGTAAAAGCACTAAATACGGTACTACAAGTTTTACTCGTAGTACCAGTCTTCTAATTATGGCACACAAACCTTCATTTAATTAACGATTTTTCTTGACCAAGCACTAAGAATTTTAGATTGACTTTGTTAGTTAAATTATTCACTGTTTTTCTAAATCAACCAGCAGAGGCTGGGTAAGAATGGCTGGCAGCAGACATTTTATTAATAATGGCATGAAAGGCTGAATTGATTGCGTCGGCAGACCGTACTGCTACTGCCGCCGGCGCAGCATCCGCTGCAGAAACAAAGGTGGATTAGGAGGAAGGACTAGGCTTTGATTCCCTTGAATAGAAGCTTTATATTGGAGCTACGATATTGAATTTGTGAATTTTGTTAAGTTTATTTCGTTATAAGGATTAAGTTACTTAATTCCATAAATATTTTAATTATCATGATACCATCTGTCCGTGTGGTGTCCGGATTAAGAATATAGTACCACTCCATCTCCTCCCGTGGATGTCGTAAAAGGCGACTAAGGGAATCTAAACCAGAGGGATCAGCGTCCTTTCAGTGGAACTAGCCATTCTGCGCTCACCAACCCGCCTGCCAAGCGTGGTGAGTAAGTACTGGCAAATTCCCAGCAATATGATGATACAGTTGTGGAAATCTATGGGGGAGGCCTTTGTTCAGCAGTAGACATTATATGGCCGATTTGATGAATTATCATAATAAAAAAATACATAGTATTGATACCATGAATAGCAAACATATACATATACACATAAAAGAAAAAACCCCGTGAAAAATGGGCTGGGCATCGAAGTACTCCTAGTCATCGCTATCAGCTGGAAATGCAGACTGGCAGCATTGCCACGTCGAATGGCAATGCTAATTCTTTGGCCAAATAAAAGGCCTACCCTCGGTCACGTGAAGAATCTACCAACCGTGACAAAATCTTTGATAAGAATACGTGCAGTCGGACTCGAGCAATCCCCAAATGGTTAAAAAAATCAATAGATATATCGTTCAGCGAAACTATCATATACCTGGATACACCTAACAATAACTTCTAACACTACAAAAAACCTATCGACTCAACCGTGGCTTCTCATAGACACTATCAGGATATCTAGCTCTAACAATTTACGAGCATTCGATACGCTGACGATATCGTTGCGTGTTTTATATGGTAATTATCACTTTATTAGTGATTTTGCATATGCGTTCATGCGTACAATTACTGCATTTTTTGCATTGAGTGCCGCTGTTGCTAATGTATGCAATAAAAAGGCTATATGCCTAATTCGGCTGTTATTTTTTTTTATTCATGTCATCACACATTTTTATTGGCAATTTTACATGTGTCCATGTATAGATGCACAGTCAATTACTTAGCAATATAATGCGAAAAAAATACCTTGTTGCAACAGAGCGCCAGATATTCGCCGCTAAGCAGTGCCTGAATCGAGTGGTGCTGGCTTAGAATAGCACCAACCCATCTCTTTCCGTGAGTGTCGTGAAAACCGAGTATGGAATTATCCGTAGTAAATTTACAATTCAAATGCGATCACCAACCCGCCTGCCAAGCGTGGCGATTATGGAAAAATCCCCAATGAGCAAACGACCCAAACCGAGATTGTTGCGGTGACCTTTGGGGGCTGCCTGAGTCCAGCAGTGGATGTTATTCAGCTGAAATAATGAAGGAGTAGTGTTTAAACTTGAGATATTACTGTGTTCCAGTTAGAGGGGCTCTATAGCTAGTAAAATTACTGGGCATAACAGACTTACACCCATATTCAAGAACGACACTATGGGAATGCACAGTAGGCTTCGATCCACAGTGCATAAAATCTCGTTTCGTAAACGTCACTTAAGTATGTGGCCACACTATGCAACTAGTTAAGTATATCATGTTCCAAATCAGTTCATTAGCTTCTTTAACTTCACGGCTCGATATCCCCGACAGTTCACTGAATTGCTTAACGAACGCATAGTGTGGGATCATATATAATATCCATCATCATATCATTCGAAGGATGTACACTGCTGAACAAAGGCGGGATGCCATAGCCGTACCTTCATCAGGTCGTCTGTCCATCTCATTTTGACGGCACGGTTGGTGCAGTGGCTGATACAGTCGGCTGCTGCGCTCCGGGTCGTAGGTTCGATTCCCGCGCGGAACAAATATTTGTATGATCTGCAGGTAGTTGTTCCGGGTCCGGGTGTATTGTATGTGGAATTCATGTCTGTAAACGCACCCACGACACAGGAGAAATTCTAGTGTGGGGCAACGTTTAAAAAAAAAAACTCGTTGGTGGCCGTGCCACGTTGCGTTTTTCGGCGCTGGAGGCTTGAGAAACTTTCTACCGCAACAGCCATCAATTTTAAGGAGTTTGTGCCTCACATCTTGTAACTTCATTATAATATATTCCAGTTATGCATTTTTGTAAAGCAACACCTGAGCTATTTATATATTAAGGACATGTTATGTTTCGTTAGATAAGTTTTATAACTAAAAAATGTACTTCCAATCTACCTTGAAGATACAGGCACTGATTCGTACTACATTAATTTCCCACTGCGATCCAAAGAAGTGAGAATAAACTAAAGGTAACACAAGAAAACAAGCAAAACCAATAGATTTATAATATGGTAATATTGATTACATTCATGGATGAATTATGCTGATTTAAAGCAATGATAGCCTTCAATGATGGGTTATTAACTACAGATTTATAGGTTTAGAAGCAACTAATTATAGATTATTGTATATGGAAATAGTCACGCTTAATAAGCAACACAGACATTGTTGGTACGACTCTGCCGAGCTACCGCGGGGAAACCCTTATGGCTCGAATACAATCCACTCATCGCCGATCGAAGACAATTTTCTTTTGTTCAATCTATATTAATCCTTGCGATGTCCGGATTAAGAATATAGCACCACTCCATCTGCTCTCGTGGATGGCGCAAAAGGCGACTAAGTGACTCTAAGCCGGAGAGATGAGCAGCGGCGTCCCTATGGTACAACAGGCATTCTGCGCTCATTAACCCGCCTGCCAAACGTGGTGGGTATAGAAAAATTTCCCTCAAATAACTACACTGGTCATTGTTGAAATCTATGGGGGAGGCCTGTGTTCAGCAGTGGACGTTCTTCGGCTGATATGATGATAATGATGAAGTTAAGCCTTATATTACATGCAGACTTAAGGGGTACGCGTTACCACAAATAATGGGAGCCGTTATAAAATCGACAAAACCTTTTTCTCTCTCTTTAATTACAGCAGAGAAATAGAGACTAGAAGAGTTATTAATTATTGGAATTAATAAAGAAAGGGAGTTTTCAGCGTGGTATCCGGATTCAGGATATAGCTCCTGTCCAACTCTTCCCGTGGATGTCGTAAAAGACGATTAACTGACCCGAAACCGGAGGGATGGGCAGCAGCGCCCGTTCTATGGAATGTTGTGGCCATTCTGCGCTCACCAACCGTGGTCACCTGCCAAGCGGGATACTGATAAATTCTCCCGCAAAATGAAAATGACACAATTGTGAAAATATATGAGAGAGACCTTTGCTTAGCAGTGGTCATACTGAAGCTGATATGATGATGAAGAAAGAAAAGAAGGTTCTTATTACGAAACAAAACACATACTTCGCAGGAAGTACATTTTGACAGAGGCTGCTATAAATAATGAAGGCTTGAGGACAAAATATGGTACATACCTCAGCTAGTGTTACAGCAAGCAATATGCTCTAGGGTCGATATTTTGATAGCCCCAGTGTGAGTACAGGCACATATGTATTTAGCCGGAGTTCATGTACAATAACCACACACAACTAGAGTGCATACTTAACCCTTTTCTACGAACCATAATAAAGAACAAAGCTCGTCAACTTTTTGCGCCAAAACGACCATAATCAATGCAAGTAGTTACGCATTGGAAAAGCTTGTTACGCTTGTATCTGGTTTGTTAATATGGCACAATTCAAATCAGTTGCGTCACGGTGGACAGTGCGTGCAGGTTCGTTACTAAACACGCACATTGCGCTGTCACTTCGTCACGAATGAATAGTTTGAGAGATTTTTATGATTTGCCTAGGTTCGATAGGTTTTTCCATCTGTGAAGAATCAAGTTCACTGACCTCGGCATTGGTCCAGAAACCGCGACCATGAAGAGGGCAGCCAGCAGCGGAATAGTACTTCCAGTCACTGGCGAGGACAGTGGCACTAAGGCCGTTAGCCTGGTGAGCCTCACGCGGAAAATGCTTCTCCCCGTCTTCGACATACACATCGTATACCTAGTTAAGATGGCGGAGCTGAGGACCTGGACGACGCTATCACAAAGGTTGTAGTGGCAGATGCCAAAGTCACAGTGAGCGGTTGTTCACCCAGCGAGGTTAGTATAGGTGAAATTCTCCGTTCACCAGTGTCTTTGGGCACGGTCTTGGTCCGTTGTCCACTGAAAGTGGCCAAGAGGCAGCCAACTGCAGCGTTGGTGTGTATTGCCGTCAGCCAGGTTCAAGGGGTTGGTGATACGGCCATTGCAGTGCTTTGGGTGTCTTGAGTTCAGGCATGTGCGCCTCTGCTCTCTTCACGGGGGGTTGATCCAAGTGGCCAGTGCTTCGCCTGTGGTGGCCAGGGCCACAAGGCGAGAGAGTATATGGTGCAGTCTCCAAACTTTACGCTTTGCACACTACTTCCTGCAACTACGTCCTTCCGGCCAATCATCGGCTGGGTAGAAAAGTATGCACTGCTCGGAACGGTAAGAGGTAGAAGCGAGACTCCTCTGGCACTGCTAATAGGCAAGGAAAGACTGTAACGGCGGCATAGGTCGTGAGCCTACCGTAGACAATGCAGGCCGAACATTCCGAGCTGTGAATATTCTTCAGGGCAACCTGTACTGGGACTTATAGGACTACTTTGAGCGCCTTGTCCTCGATTCGAGAGGGTGGTGGGTGTTTTGCACTGACTAGTATCCAATCTTGGGGGTCCGAGATAGCAAGTTCGCTGCCTCTACGGGGCGCCTGTTTGGTCTCTTATATAGAAATCACCGTAAAATAGTAACGAAGACACTGTTAGTGACGCAGCATCGCAGTATCACCGACGCTATACATTTACTTTAATGAAATGAGAATAAATTTAATATCGACAATACATTTAATTTCACTCCCTGTACTCATTTATAATAATTGCAATACATACCAACAAAACGGTGAGTAACAAAAAAACGGCAGCACAATTCAAAAAGACTTCAAATCTTTGAAGAATGGCATACCTCCACTGAAGCTTAGTTCTAGACTAAACTAAACTCAGCAGAAGCTTTTTGTCTATAACGAAGCCAATCAATGTACAAATACAATAAATAAAACAAAAGAACTTACTGGGAGATTCAATCATAACGAACCATTGATATTATAGAAGCGTATAGCGCTAATTAACAACTAACACATCTGCTACAAGCACACGTCGATAGAACAATAGAAAAACCAACAGCGTGACGTAAATAAACCAATTTGAGTCACTCTCGATCTCACTGACCCCTGCGGTGGCCGCACGGTTATCGACCATCTCAACGGATTTTAGACAACCAAATTAGAATCCAACTAATTCCACTAGACAGCCGTGTCCACTAATATAGAGCAGTAAAAAACATGCTTTATATTTAGCTAAATAACCTTAATCTTAATGTAGGGTGGTAACATCTTTCCGCCTTCACCCCTAGCTAATTGTATTACTCAAAACCCAACTCTACACTGGCAACATTATGGTATAATTTCAACTACAAATATCTATTTTCTTATGCCGTTCTGCCGGTTGTGCTAATTGATATCTTGTATCTGGACACAGTACGTTATACGAGACGCAAGGTGGTCGTACGCAAGGTGCACGGCGACCGTTGGCGCACCTTCCTTGGCCGATGGCGGTAATAATACCGGCGCGGGCGCACAGCCGTGTAACAACTGATTAGTGGAACGAAACGGTGACAGTTTTCCACATGACAATCGGCTGTAGATTTATTGACAGATAGCTTTGATGATGAGCTACTTCCTGCTTCAAATGGGGTGATGTTTCAATTTGGTGTGACAAAAAAAATGGGTGGAGAAGATGACTCACTTAGCACTATTGAGTCGGATGTATGAGAACACATTAGAGGTAAAAAGGCTTCCCAGAAATAGTTATATGAATAGTGCTGCTATCGAGTAACGTCGTTCTGGCATTTTCAACCAACTAGTCCTTTGTGGCGGGGACGCTGAAATCAAATGAAATGATCTTTACATTGGCAAGCAGGTTTCAAGAAACACTTTCAGTCGCCAATATGGATCAATCCGGCATTTCCTACTGATGGCGAAACAAACTCAGAGGTTCTGTTTTAAAATTAAATATTACGAGAGAAAGGGGTTGGGCAACGTGTGGAATGGCCTTTTGAAGAAAGATCCATATACGTTTTGGGATGACCTGTCTTGACAGACATCAAGCATGAACCGGTCATCGTGAAGCTCAACCCAATTTTGGGGAGATCTCGTCGCATAATAGTACCACCAGCATGACATTTATGCAGCCCTACTATTTTGACATGACAATAACAATGATTACTTAGTTACCAATGATATTGCAGTAACAAGATGAAAACTGGAGATAGTCTAGATATGGGCTGTCGTGTGGATTACGATACACAGCGAGAGATAGAGAGTCATCCACCATGGCTCGAAAAGCATACTAATAGTAAGAAAGAGCCATAGCAATGACAAAAGAAATGAGACGGATAATTATAGTTCTTTTCCACATCTCACCTGGTGAGTAACCTGATTGCCCGTAAGCAGACCTTGAATACATTAAAGGTTTAATTTTGTTCAAATGAAAAGCTGTATTATAGTAATTAATAAATAACTTGCATGAAGAAATTATGCCATGATTCAACATTTCGGCCGAATGAAGTCCACTGCTGGACACAGTACCCCAAAGTACACCACAACGACCGATATGGGTGTATTGTGGGCTCATTGGAGGGTTTTGCCATAATCGCCACGCTTGGCAGACGGGTTGGCGATCGCAGTTGAGTTGTTAATGTATTCGAAGGACGCTGCTGCCCATCCTCCGGCTAATCCCTTAGTCGACTTTTACGACACCCACGGGAGGAGATGGGGTGGTGGTATTCTGAGCCGGCACCATGATTAGCTCTCTTGATTTACTGGGTTCATTAAGTTGTTATAGTACATAAGTGGATGCTGTCTATCTTTTGTTGCGGCACCGACGGGAACAGAGTGGCTGCCACATTTTACGCCGGACACTATACAGAAAGCTCTTCATTGTTTGCTTTTTTTATAAATTTTATTACTCATACACATAAAGGAAAAACATAAATACAGATATATATACCAAAGTTGTACAACAGATGTTCACTGGGTACGATGTCGAACATCGGACCCCTATACTAGGTAAATAAATACCTGTATCTTAGGTGCCATTAAAGCTGAAACATGTCCAGTGCTGGACATATGCCTCAAAACTCGCCGCATCGACCGGTCCGGGTTCGAGTAGTATATTCATTAGGGAATTTTGGTATAACCGCCACGCTCGGTAAGTGGGTTGGCGATCGTAGTTGATTTGTAAATAGTACATCGAAGGACTCTGCTGCCCATCATCCAGCTAATCCCTTAGTCTCCTTTTACGGCACCCGTGGGACGAAATGGGGTGGTGCTATTCTTAGCCGGCACTACACGGTTCAGTATTTGTGGAGATTATTTAGTTCAAGACATTATAAGTACCCATCATATTACAAGGGGCTACTACCATTAACTGGACATAGTTTCAATCAGCAGTAACAGCTGTCGTCTGTACAGTGAATTCAACCTAGGTCTTCTCGCTCGGCTACTCAATTGTGACCACTGGAATATAAAGCCTATATGTCCATCACTTAATTAACCGTCATTTATTTTAGGTATCTCTACAATTAATATTAACTCATGATAATTCAAATAATGTCTATATTTATTACAATTACGATGGTTATAATTGAATTGGCTATTTCTACGAATACAGTCCAATAAATTCTTATCAAATTGAGCGTGGTATTACTCAGTCGATAATTGCAGTTTTACGCATATGCGCAAACGCATTGCACATTGCGCACCTGTTGCTTCGTGCTTATTCGGCTTAATATAATAAGATGGCACGAAGGCTCACTTTACGTTATTTATAATTAAAGTAGACCAATCAAATTTGAGGTGTTGGAGTTCAGTCTAAAAATATCCTCTCCGATTGGCAGGCGACATGATGAGACTCTGATATGACCGATGTGTACCAAATGTATGTTCCGTGTGATGTCCGGATTAAGAATATAGCACCACTCTATCTCCTCCCGTGGATGTCGTAAAAGGCGACAAAGGAAATCTAAACCAGAGGGATGGGCAGCAGCGTCCCTTCTGTGAAACGGTAACCATACTGCGCTCAGTTAACTCAGTTAACACCTTTCGCATTAAATATAAGCGACACTTGTTGTGTTTACAAAAGGAAGACGTATAGACTTACCCGAGTTATGCGCGCATCTGGTGACGGTGACCAGGGTGGAGTGTGGCAGCGTATTCTTCAAGTTACTAGCAGCATCATGATTACAATAAAACTATTTACACATCATACTAAGACAAGTACACATGACACAAAACTACTTAAATGCTACAATGTATAGAACACTACTATTTACGTATACATTATATATAAGAAAACACTTGATTTTAAACAGATAGTTTGATTCAAACCGAATTATTTTCATCAAAAATGTTTGTTTTCATTTTCGTTGCCACTAAAGATTATAGAGTTACCACAGATTACTTAGACACCACTTTTTTTTACATTTTCTGTTGTTGTTTTTGTGTAAATCGTCAAATGGATGGCAAAGGTAAGACCATACAGCCTAAACTTATGTGTGTTATTAAAAAATAATGCCCTTATCAGACGATACGTATTATATTTAACTTTAACTGTTAAATATACGTATCGTCTGATAAGTGCATTATTTTTTATTTGTTTATTCTTATATAAAACATTGTTATTATTATTTAGCTTGCATATTTAGCATCTTTATTTTTGTATTGATATAAGTCGTAGCCGTCCGTGACATCACAACTATCACATTCGGTCCTTTCTGAAAAACAGCGCCGCGGCATTTTTCTTTTTTTAAGTGTCGCAGCATTATGCTGAGCTAGGGACCTTTTTTTGGCTCCGCGCAGGTTGTTTAAACTTTATTATATATCTTATCTGTACATTATCTGTAATTACCTGTGTGAGTCCGAAATAAAACTGTTTTCTTTCTTTCTTTCTTCTTTCTCACCAACCCGCCTGTCAAGCGTGGTGAGTATTGGCAAAAACCCCCCAAGATGATGACACAGTTGTGAAAATCTATGGGGCCTCCCCCTTTGTTCAGCAGTGGACGTATAAATGGCTGATATGATGATGATGGATGTACCAAATGACCACCAAATTAGGCTTCTTCTAAATATACCAGGTCCATTGACCTCATTGGTCATTACCAGCAGCAGTGGTAATAATAATAACCCTCTGGCGCAATTGTTATCTCAATTCCGGAGCCCAGAAGACAAATTAAAGCAGCTTCCTCATCCTTGTGATACAAAAACGTAGCAGGGCAGTTTTTGGCGAGCTGAATGTGAGCGGCGACACTGCGTACCCGAATCCCCAGGGATTCAGTCAGGGCCTCGTCCCCGACTTGCCTTTCTTGGCTCGCTGCAATGGACCCGCAAGTATCCGCAGCATTCTCAACTCTGGCTTGCCTTAGTTGGCTGATCAGAGGGGATCACTAGCACTATATGCTCGGGAGTGGAAGTGTCTAACGGCGTAGTAACGAGGAAATCCGTTCCGAGTCTTCACGACAACGACGCTTAGTATTGCCTATGTATTGCTTCCTGTTACCTGTAGTGGACGCCACTTAAGGGGCTCATTTTGTGAGTGGCGAGTAATTGTCTGCCATAGAATGTGATTTAAAGTTTAGAAGTTAGATGCCGTTGTTACCGTTTATCTTTGAGTTTTCATTCCATATGGCAAGAGATCTTATCGTTATAGTTTTCATCTCATACAGTACTCCTTCACCACTGGGAACGATCCGCGAATGCATTTTTATAGTTTATAGTTCCCGACTAGTATCCCATTTCATTTTATATAAAAATCTCTAAAGCGTCTCTTTGTACCCATGTCCGTAAGCTTATCAAAAGAATTCTTCTTTTCAGAGAATATAAAACCCGTGCAAAAGAGGGACATAAAATAATAAGAAATCCTTTTTATTGCACATTTTTTAAATCTCTCTATCTTTATTAAAGAATTATAATAAAACACTTTTAAACGGATTCTATCGCGTATACTTTAGATTTTTGTTTTTCCTGACGTTTCGAACACTTTGCAGGGTTCGTGGTCGCAGGATGACTAAGGTGACAGGCGTCGTTACAGATTTTTAAAAAGTTATTTTATTTTATCTACCGTACAATTTTAATCAAAAATTATTTCGATGCACGCAGTAATCACTCACAGTGTCTTGATGTTTTTAGTGTGGTATTTGGTTTGGGACTTTATTATTTTAATAACAGGATTCCAAACTGGTGGTACCTGCCATCTTCTCTATTAAAATTAGGATGTTTTTTAATTTCAATAGCCTCACGAAACATTCTTGGTACATATCGGTTCTCTTTCGCGAGGACTTGAGGTTGATCGAAACGAAGAAAATCATAAGGAAGAAAATGTACAATAATTAGCAGTTATACCAATGCAAGAGAGCTGGCCCTGCATACATCAACCCCTTTCCTGGCGTTATTACTACGAGCTTATTTGTTAGGAGAGGTCCAGCTGCAGTAGACCGGGATGTTGAGGATAATGCTGATCGGTAATACGGAAAGTCCTCTAACCTAAACAGTTGCAGAGTGCATGTGAGAAGATATGTGCGTAAGCTTTTCGACGCATTACACTGAGTGGACCTTCTTCGTCCTTATATTTTATTTCTACGTTACAATTTTGTCAAGATATCACGAGTATCTTAATGTTTTATTAATTTTTGCTGGTATACAGCAAAAGTTCTATATTGGGCTATAATTTACCAATTCATGAATTATCATTCTATGATGAATAAAATTACTGTATGTAAGTACTAGGTGCGCGTGTAATGTTCTAATCGTTTTTAACCGACTTCAAAAAGGAGGAGGTTCTCTATTAGATGCGTATTTTTTTATGTATGTGCACCGATTACTCTGAGATCTGTGGACCGATTTGAGCAATTCTTTTTTTAACAGGTGCAGAATACTTTAGAGTTGATCCCATAACCAACCAACCAACCAATAAAGGCAAGCCGGAGACGAGGCCCTGACCGTGAGTCATTCTCATTTTTAGTGTTAAATACTGATACCAAATTGGAAAAAGTTCTTACATTTATTCACACTAAAAAGAAACAAATACAACTTTTTAACAAAAAAAATACCGACTTCAAAACCCCCGACCCCGGCCTAGCCCGACTGCATATATAAAGTTTTCAGTGGTTTTAATATTTTTATATCATGTAGGGGTTTTAAAGTCGGTATGTTTTTAGTTAAAAACTTTTATTGCTTTAGGAATTACGCTCGAGTTTGAATTTCGAAAAAAATGTATGACCCTTCAATGTCATTGAAAGATTTACCAAAATCTATACAGGTATTAACACAGTATACAGAAAACTTTATACCCCTTTTTAAGCATAACACGCGCTCGGAGGAGTATCGGATTTGGTATCGTTAAAGTTTATACGGAGAAGACGTGTAGAAAGCTAAAATAAACTTAAAAAGTATTGCATTACGGTCGAATTTCGACCATTGGGCGGCCACTAATAATAATTATTCATTGAAATTGCTTGCCTGTCAACACAGTTTGTTTATTAAATTAGTTTAAAGTGAGCCGGCATAGTCGGCGCAGGGACTAAGCAATTGGCGTCTGCACTATCGTGTAGTGCTGGCTAAGTTTAGCACCAACCCATTTCATCTCGTGGATGTCGTAAAAAGCGACTATGGGATTAGTTGGAGATAGGGTAGCAGCAGCCGCTGAATATATTTAAGACTAAACTGCGATCGCTGACCCACTTACCAAGCGTGGTGATTATGGCGTAATCATCTGGACAAGGTTAAACTGTTCCCAGGTCATTCTGCGCCTAGCAAGTGCGTTGTAGTCACCCAATATGTGTAACATTTACTCTTTTTCACCCCTGCAGAATCTGCATGTATCCATCATGCTCAATTTCATTCTGTGGAGGTGCTCGTTAGTACCGAAGTGCCGGGTGAGTACACCTAAAAGATGTCTCGGTTGTGATCTGTTTAAGTTTAATCATTTCACTCTACGGAATTTACTTGTTCTTTTCTAGCACATGCATATAATGCATAATGATGGATTCCGTGACGAACACCTAAACGATTCAGGGCCAACCATCGATATCAACCATAGAGGCAAATAGAAAAAAAACAGAAACTTGAATTGAAAAGGGCAAACTATAATATAGCAATAATACAGGAATATTTTACCAATCAGTCAATCTCCTTCCGTAGATGTCGTAAAAGCTGACTAAGGAACTCTGAACCAGAGGGATGACCAACAGCATCCCATCTGTGGATTAGTAGCCATACTGCGCTTACCAACCCACCTGCCTAGCTTGGTGAGTATTGGTAAATTCCCCCCAAAATGACGACACAATTATGAAAATCTATAAAAGAGGCCAAGCCGTGTGGTGCCGGCTACGAATAGCACCAACCCATCTCATCCCGTGGGTGTCGTAAAAGGCGACTAAGGGATTAGCCGGAGGATGGGCAGCAGCGTCCTTCGAGTACATTAACAACTCAACTGCGATCGCCAACCCGCCTGCCAAGCGTGGCGATTATGGCAAAACCCCCCAATGAGCACACAACACACCGATGTCGGTCGTTGTGGTGATCTTTGAGGGAGGCCTGTGTCCAGCAGTGGACTTTATTGGGCTGGAACGACGAATACAAAGTATTACACTAATCAGTCAATCTCCTCCCGTGGATGTCGTAAAAGCTGATTAAGGAACTCTAAACCAGACGGATGAGCAACAGCATCCCGTCTGTGGAACAGTAGCCATTCTGCACTTACCAACCCGCCTGCCAAGTGTGGTGCGTACTGGTAAATTCCCCCCAAAATGACGAGATAATTATGAAAATCTATAGAGGAGGCCTTTGTTCAGGTTTGAGCGTCCTATGGCTGATATGATGATGATGATTTTACCAGTATATAATGTATATATGTCAAATACGCCACCGATATGTTGCATTAGCACGCCAACAGTTTAAAGTACAGTAAACCGTTGTGGAGCAGTCGTTACTGTGACACGTAAGAATCACTCGCTTATCTACGGACACGTATAACAGACGGCAAAAGAAGGCCCACTTGTAACATTCACGAAAACACGCACATCGACAAAAGGTGAATAAAAAAATGTGAAATGTGTGTGTATTAGTGTACACACGTAAGAAGTGAAACTTCTTTATGACATAATTTTCGGAAAATGATCAACTATTTACAACTTCACAGAAATTTGTTAAATAAAGCTAAATTAGATAAAGTTTAAGCAAAAGGCTTTTACTATCATGTATCATAGACATGGATACAAATAATACAATTATTTCACTTTTTTGTTTTTTTTTTGTTAAAATCGTTGCCCCACACTAGGATTTCTCCTGTGTCGTGGGTGCGTTTACAGACATGAATTTACACACATACAATACACCCAGACCCGGAACAACTACCTGCAGATCATACAAATATTTGTTCCGTGCGGGAATCGAACCTACGACCCGGAGCACAGCAGCCGACTGTATCAGCCACTGTACCAAAAACCTAAGATTACTATAGCATTTCATTAATTATAATAGAACTATTACTGTAATTGTTATCGGTATTATATAATTTTGTAATTAATCATCATTTCGGCTGAATGAAGTCCACTGCTGGACACAGGCCTCCCCCAAAGGTCACCACAACTACCGATATGGATGTGTTGTGGGCTCATTGGGAGGTTTTGCCATAATCGCCACGCTTGTCAGGCGGGTTGGCGATCGCAGTTGAGTTGTTAATGTACTTGAAGGACGCTGCTGCTCATCGTCCGGCTAATCCCTAAGTCGACATTTACGACACACGTGGGAGAAGATGGGGTGGTGGCATTCTGAGCCGGCACCACACGGCAAAGCCGGCACCACACGGCAAAGCCGGCACCACACGGCAGTGTATTTTTATTTTTATATTTAATGTTGTGATTAATGGCTTATGGTAACTGAAATATGAAATATATGGTTTACATTCCACGGAATTTAGTGACCGAGTAAAAACTCCATCAATTGTAGTGCCGGATCTTGTTGTTGATGTTTGAGGACTGTTTTTCATAGATAAATTCAATTTATATTTCCAATCAATATGGCGCATAACGGAAAAATGTGACTTAGGTAGAAAGATGGCGCGTAACAGAAAAACATTACAATGTTTTTACAGTGCAAATATTTCTCCCATACGTCGATAAAGAAGTTTCACTTCAAAAATATGAAACTATTGCAATTTTCGACATACGGGTCGAGACTTTAGTTTGTGTCATCATCATCATATCAATCAAAAACATCAACTGCAGAACCAAAGGCCTCCTCAATAAGACGACTGGTTCATGCCATGAATCGTCATTTTGGGGGGCATTTTCCTGTACTCACTACGCTTGGCAGGCGAATTGGTACTCGGAATGGGTATTGTTCCACTTAAAGGACGCTGCTGCCCATTCCTCTGGTTTGGAGTCCCTTAGTCGCATTTTACAATGTCCACGGGAGGAGAGGAAGAGTGATGCTATATTATTAACCTTTTTTTATGGGGTCCAGTGGAAATTCTACATGGAACTTCCTTCACCCCGGGGAAGGGTGAAGGGGTGTGCCGGACTCCTACCGGCTAAAACCACTGGAGCGGTCATCTTCGGCACCGAAGGGGGGCTCCAGGTCCTCGTCAGATCACACTAGAGGCGCCCATTGGTGCCACGCCTTTAGGCACATCTTGGAAGGGATGAATGTAAAGCGATCACCCCCTCTAGCGGAGGGAAGGCCACTGTGAAAAGGTCGCACCCCCAGCCACTTCTCGGGGAGGATTGTGAAGGACCCCTCCAAGCCTCGCTTTGCGCTGTGCTGCGTACATGGTGGCACGTGACCACGTGCGCGCCACCGTCTTCCCGGGGGATATTCTTAATCTGGACACCACACGGAAAAAGGTTTGCATCATTGAGACAAATTTATTACCAAGCGACTCCTTAGTCACTTATAAATAAAAACACACAAATACAGGAAAATCTTATAAGACAATATATCAAAAAACATGACATGATTATTTTAAACTATGGCACACGTACTGACGGCCAGTCGAGGGTCGTGGATCGCTGCGAAGTGTCGCGTAACCTACCTTAAACCGTCGGTATATATACCCTTCGACTAATATTCTTCCTTCAGGAAGATTGCTAGATGTTGATTTGGAACAAGCACGTGGTGCACAAACAACTTGAAGTTTACCTTGTGGCGCGACTCCAAGTTCTTGACCCTCAAGGTCCGTTTGGTCTTGACACAGATATTCTCCACGATTTCCTCAACCTTCGTGGAGTGATGCATGTGGGACGCGTACAGCTGCGACGAGGGTATTACGGGACCCAGCAGCATACTGAGTCCCGTCTATTTTATTCTACAATTAATTCCGTACATGTTGGGTGCCGTCAACGCGGTACCGCATTGATTCCGTTATGTGGGCTTTCTCCGTTATTTGTCAACCTTCATGGAGCCCTCGTTGTCTGTCTGCCTCTCCCGCTAGGGCCTGGAGGTTACCAAGGTTTTTGATCTTCCATTAGTACTTATTTTCTATTGCCACTATTGAATGGAAATCTAGCAGTAGCTGCTTAAACACGAGGTGTCGACATGCTTAGCTCGTCTGGCGTTTGTTAGGGATAAGCACTCCAATGGTAAAGTGACGAGTTAAGTGGAGCAAGACAGTACATCGCTTGGAGTGGTGGCGGTCTCTGACGACTCCAATTTTGCTGTCTCGTATTATAACAGACCTTAAATATTTAATCTAGAACAGATGTACACTTACATGATGTGCATACTGATGAGGAAAATAACTTCTGGTCAAATACAATCGGCAAATAATGGTGGCACGGTTGGTGCAGTAGCTGATACAGTTGACTGCTGCGCTCCGAGTCGTGGGTTCGATTCCCACACGGAACGAATATTTGTACGATCTGCAGGTAGTTGTTCCGGGTCTGGGTGTATTGTGTGTGGAATTCATGTCTGTAAACGCAATAAAAAAAAACCGAAATTAAACTTACTCAAAAAATCTTCCATCACTGCTTAAGAAATACTAACAAAATTAAATTAAGACGTCACAGAACTAATTACGGTAAGAGAAACATTGTTTATGAAGGATCGCAGTTATATAATAATCTACCAAATAACATTAAGGACTGTCAATCAATTTCTGTGTTTAATACTCTATTGAAAAAACATATTTATGACAGCATTTTTTTGAACCGTTCGATCTCTGTAATAAGATATAACATTGTAATAGCTATTGTTAGTTATAAATTAGTAATTTTAGCTCATTGTAAGTGAACTTTGTTCTTTATGAGTAATAAATTAATTACACCTATTTTCTAACATATGTATATATAATAATGTCTTAGGTTTTCGCGAGTATTACACATTATAATAAAACACTTTTAAACGGATTCTATCGCGTATATTTTAGATTTTTTGTTGTTCCTGACGTTTCGAACACTTTGCAGGGTTCGTGGTCGCAGGATGACTAAGGTGGGGTGAGGCTATTGAATTTAAAAAACATCCTAATTTTATTAGAGAAGATTGCTGGCAGGTACCACCAGTTTGGAATCCTGTTATTAAAATAATAAAGTCCCAAACCAAATACCACACTAACAAACATCAAGATACTGTGAGTGATTACTGCGTGCATCGAAATAATTTTTGATTATAATTGTACGGTAGATAAAATAAAATAACTTTTTAAAATCTGTAACGACGCCTGTCACCTTAGTCATCCTGCGACCACGAACCCTGCAAAGTGTTCGAAACGTCAGGAAAAACAAAAATCTAAAATATACGCGATAGAATCCGTTTAAAAGTGTTTTATTATAATATGTATATATGTATATTCTAATATATGTATATTAGAAATTGAGGTTTGTTTTCGAACCTAGATAGTCTACCGAAGCTCGACATAACTCTCTAAGAACGTTAACTTACGGTCTCTAAGGAACATCGGTTCTTTTACAGCAATGCTACAAGTTCTCTAGCATTTTCATGTAGGTAAATTTATTGCTTTTCACTAGCCTCACCTTTTATTGTTTTCGGAAATTGAAAGGAGCCATTTTTGGAAGTTAAAGCCTCATCATTAGAGTTAGGTGCCATGCACGCAGGTTAGTTTGGTAGAACTTGAATATGGTTGCATGTTTCGTAGTGCATTTTCTTCTCTCAGATTCTTTACTCCGCGTTTTTAGTAGTGGTCTTTCTAACAAATCCTATGTTGTGTTAGTGTTCCTACGGCCCACCTACGTTCTAAACTGCGAGGTTTACGACGCAATAAACTCAGGCACTATACGTTTGTTAGCTGGGCTAGATTAGATGCGTAGGGCGATGTCGAAACTGTTGAAATTTGTAAGTAAGTAGGCTTAGGAATCACCTACAAACTTGGCTTAAAGAACTGCCTCAGCAAACTGGACCCCATACCTTTGTAGTGGTAACCTCCAGCAAGATAGCGTGACGACCTGAAACAGGCAGCAGGGATTAGTTGGATGCGAAACACGAAGATTTGATTATGTGCTTTTAATTTAGAGAAGCTTAGTTTCAACAATAGATAGTGTTCATTATTAAACGGATCCAACAGCAAATCAAAATGATAACTTGTGATTTTTTAAATTGGATAAAAGTCTTCGTCCTGTAATGAGCTATAATAGTATGACTGAGTGAATTGTTGAACTAACCGTAAGGTCATAAGCACCGTTGCTGAGCGTATGGGCCCAGATTTGACCCTTAGATTAGGAAATGTTCAGTTCTTAATTATCTGAGTTTGGAATTAAGCCTAGTACATGATTGGCAATGGACAACTCGAAACTTAATGCAGTCCATGCGTGAAATTTTGCTATGCAGCATAACTTTAACTACAGTGTAGCCGTTCATAGAATGCAAGTTTGATGTTTTAAGTAAATATTGAATTATTGGTAAAAATATTATGGATACTGTTGAATTGATCTGCGTTATAATAAAGACAACAAGATGCATTTTATCCCAATGAATTTCTAGCTTTGAAACGTGATTTATCCCGATGGAACCATGTTTCCAAAGTCCTAAATAAAATGATAACACATCGCTGAGGGTTGAGTTCATATAGGTACACAGGGCGACTATCAGATGCAAACGGATCGCAATAAAAGAACCCGAGGGTGGAATGTCCGAACTTTGAGAGAGTTGAAACACTTTTACGTATTTGTTTAACAGACTACGGCTGTAATGTGACTTGGCACTTCATCTGTAACAGACTTTCACAAAGTAGGATTTTTATTGGAGTCTAGTTACAGCCAGTGGGTACTATATACCTACTGCTTGAATGTAGCCATGCTTACCCAGGGAAATACTACACTCTTACAGAATACTTGCGTAAAGTTGCTACATTTCATGAGAGACGAGAGAGATTGGTGAGTCTCGGAGCCCTCCCTTCCCTCCCCTTACTCTTACTCTCCATCCTTCCTCCTTCCTGCTAGTAAGTTGGCAACGCAGTTACTCTGACTGCCTGGTTATGAGCAGTGCTGATCACATACCATCGAATGTCAGTTTGTCCTGCTCTACATAATGTAAGAATTTAGTTTCTAATGTTAGTTTCACTGCAAGGTTTAACAGATATTAGCAAAGGCATCATGATTTTTCACCTTGATCTAAGTTTGTGAGTTAATTGAACCTATAACAAGTTTATAAAAACAGAAAGCTCATGGTCCCTCAGCGAGCTATGGAGAGAGCTATGCTTGGTATTTCTCTACGAGATCGAATCGGAAATGATGAGATCCGTAGAAGAACTAAAGTTGCCGACATAGCTGAAAGGATTAGTAAATAGATGTGGCAATGGGCGGGCACATTTCTCGTAGAACTGATGGCCGTTGGGGCACAAAGGTTCTCGAATGGAGACCGCGCACCGGAAAACGCAGCGTGGGACGACCTCCAACGAGGTGAACAGGTGATGACCTGGTGAAGGTTGCTGGGAGTCTACCTTGTTGTTCTCTGCATCATTCAAAGCTCGTCTGGTTAAAAAGGCCTATGCATTGTTCATTAAGCGTAAAAAAATAAATAAGTCGTTGGATGCGGGCGGCATGTGACCAGGTGTTGTGGAAATCTATGGGGGAGGCCTTTGATCAGCAGTGGACGTCCTTTGGCTGATAAAATAACAAGTTTATTAAATTAATGATATTCATATAAAGGTAATTTTTTATATATTTTTGCAGCCGTGTCCTTGTTAGGAATATAGCACCACTCCATCTCCTCCCATGGATGGCGTAACATATAATAATTTGAATGAATCCATCTATGTCTATCTTTTGTTCAAAAGCGGCCGTACTTTTGGCTGACATGAAACGTAAAATAACTACTGACTTCTGTCTTCTACAGCCAAGTAAACCCAACCCTAAACACAACCATGACAGTACGCGAGCTAAACTGCCTGATAACCACTGCACTAACGCCCGGTCATCAGATACCAACCGTTCCCGGTAAAGGGCCCAAGGGTCAAATGTCACAGCTTCACACTTACTCTAAGACGCATTTTTTAAAAAATCGTTTCGTGTTACATTTGTATAGAGCTGTTGATACCGCTTTCTTTATATTTATTTATGTAATATCTGATTTTTCATTTTTATCAGTACTCAGGGTTATATCCAGCTCATCCAGACTCAAATCAACTTATCTATTACTTTTAAATTGATTCAGAATGAGGCGGAAAGAGCAATTGTGTTATTAACCCAGTAGCTGTCGTGGATATTTATTGTCCATTGAATCATTTTGTTACGGGAAAGGTTATATTGACTACAACTATAAAGATAATGTAGATAGCAAAACGTAATAAAAAAATATGCTCCTAACTAGTTTGTGGCGCAACTTGCCGATAGTATAATATGATAAAGTAGTTTATTTTCTCTTCACAAATTTACGTAATGTGAAGCTAAGTACTTATATTACACAGGTAAATACAATTTGTGAGAGACTGGTGCCTGAGATAGGCATAGCAATGTCTGTATTACAGGTCACCAGGTCCTCACTCCACGGATTATACAGAGCTCGACAATACAATCGGTAAAAGCACAAAATTAAGTGTTTTATATATCTATACAAATAAATAAAATTGAAGTGTCTGTTTGTAATGTCAAAATAACAACTTTTTACTAAATACATATGAAAGTATACGGTACATATAACAAAAGAACAATATTTAAAAAAATTGTCTGTCTGTTTGTTCCGGGTAATCTCCGAAATGGCTGGTCCGATTTTGACGAGACTTTCACTGGTAGATAGCTGATGTTATAAGGAATAACTTAAAAATAATAAAACCCTTGAAATCTAATATATTCTATGTCAAGTATCTATGTCGAAGTACGCTAAATTTCTTTTAAATTAAACGCGGGTGAAACCGCGGGCCCAGCGTCCCAGCTAGTATGGATATAAGAAGCAACAACGAGCGAAAGTACATCGCATACATGTACGATCAAGATGTTGGGATATAATTGGTACTGTCTCGAGACAGCTCTCAGAAGAGGTGACCTTACCGCTAGTAAGAGCTGTCTCGAGTTAGCAGTTTGCCATGCTATAAAAGTATACTTATACATATCGGCCACACGTCCACTGCTGAAAAAAGGCCTTCCCCTTAGATTCCACAACTGCATAATCATTTTGGGGGTATTCGCCAATACTCACCACGCTTGGCAGGCGGGTTGGTGAGCGCGGTATGGCTACCGCTTCACAGAAGGGACGCTGCTGCCCATCCCTCTGGTTTAGAATCCCTAAGTCGCCTTTTACGACATCCACGGGCGGAGATGGAGTGGTGCTATATTCTTAATCCGGAGACCACACGGTATATACATTACGCGTGGTAAATATTAGCAAAATCCCCCCAAAACCATGACACAAGGCCTGTAACCGTTCGTATACAGGTGAGACTTTTATTCAACGGTGGACATCTTTTGGTCTGACATGATGATAATTATACTACAATGAAAACCCATTTTAGTAAGAACACGTTTCCTCTTGTTAACATTGAATGCCTTCGTTATAATTAGAATGTATTGCTAGGCAAAAACTAATGTCAGTTAATATTGGTTTTAACTTGACAAAACATAGATATGCAAGTGGTTTTCGGATTAAAAATAAACCAAGTCCAAGGCAGGAGCGAAGGTAAGCGAAATTACGCAGAGCTTCTTGCCTAACCTGTCCGAGAGGGATCCGCTTTAGAAGACTGAATAGTAAAAAGGCTTTTTGTCTAGTTAAGACCAGTTTTACATAACTGACATTTGTTTTTGACTAGTAGTAAATTCTAGTTGTAACGAAGGCATTCAGGTTAACTACTTGTAACTGGAGAAAACGCATACTAACCAAAAAACTGATCTTCGCTGTAGCTTATGTATATGTCTACATACGTTTTTTTTATTGATCCAATGGAAATACATCATGTAGTTCCTCCGCCACGGGAAAGGGCGGAGGGGTATGCCGGACTCCTACCGGCTAAAACCACTGGAGTGGTCATCTTCGGCACCGAAGGGAGGCTCCAGGAACTGGAATAATTTCCATCTAGAGCCACCCATTGGTGCCACGCCTTTAGGCACATCTCGGAGGTAGTGACTGTAAAGCGGTCACCACCTCAATAATCGTGTCCGATGAATTACTGCGTTAAGAGAAATATGACGTGCTCGCTCTTTTGGAGCTAGGCTCCGAAGAGCGGCAGGACAGCCTCAATGATGCGCATTTGCGCGTACTGTAGCAGCATCAGCCACTCGCGTCACAGCTCGAGTGCACGCCGCCGAGCCTGCCGCCTCAAACTTTCGCGCGCCTTCCTTGCTCTGGCGGAGGGAGCGTGTTTGGTGATACACCCACGCATCCACCAAAATATCAAAAGGCGGAAAGCGTGCCAACGAAGCTGTCACCTCAAAGGACACCGTTCTGTATCCTCGATCCATATAGCCGTTCTACACAGCAGACCGTGAATCTTGTTTCTGCAGCCGGGACGCCCGAGAGTCGAGAAAACAGGCGCCTCGTCGAGTGCCACGGACCGCACGACTCACCCGTAGAGGCGGCGAACTTCTTCCCTCAGTCCCCGACACCTACTACCGATACTACCAACCGATACCTGCCTACCTACTATTTCGCAACGCCTTTTGTGTGGTGTTACTGCTGTATCGTGGCTTCTTTCGGCTTCATTCTGAATCAATTTAAAAGTAACCTAAACGATAACATCCGTCATTCATAGAGTCTCGTCTGGTATTTCCTAGCCTTCAGAGGGAAGAAGTAATACAAAGATGCTTAAGAAAAAATCTCTTTTGTCTAATTCACAGCTCCATATAGTTCATACACAGTTTGGTCGACACATATCAGCCAAAGAGTTTGTACATCGTTACGGTCCCCTCGGTGGCATCCCTACGCATTACCATGTGATGGTACTCGATCTTCTGCGATACTTATAGGCAAATGAAGATTATAACTCAATTTCATACGCCATGATTTCTGCGACAGTTCCGACAACTCGACAGTGGAGATTGATTCCAGCTTACGAACAGAGGGCCTAGCACGAATATTTTGACTATCGTAATTTTAACTTGAATGTGGGTCAATTTGGAATCGAAAATAAAACTATCCTATAGCATTTTCGTTTAAATTTATACGACAAACACAATTCGTATAGAAAGAAAGAAAAAATTTTATTCTGATCGCACACAACAAGAAAATAATTGTAAACAACAACACATAATATTGCAAAATATCAAATTAAAATAAAAAGCATGCAAACAGATTTTTGTGTGAGACATCAGAATAGGCTCCTATCTCAGCATTGCGCTGGTCCTCCGATAGGACCTTAGATAAAAGAGGTCATATCACGCACAGTTACCAATATATTATTTATATTAGTAATGTATCTATACAGCATATTATATTTAAAGTAATTATATAGAAAACAAAGTTACAATTATACAAACGTAACGGAAGAAGGAATATCAAATTTGATTACATAAAAAATTATCAATGTAATCGACTACCAATCGATTACCTTATCGATTTAGTACTTCACTAGATAGATGACCTCTACTTAATTTGTCTATGACAAAAACAAAACAAAAACAGTTCGTGAAAAACTTTAGTTAATATTATTATTGTAAAAAATTAATTAGATATCATGTGAATTATGTGCCTTGTAATTATTTATTTGATTTATATTAATTGAATTCATTTGTGATACATTGGTTGCATTTTATTATTCAGTACGTAAAAATTATATGTGTATGTGCATTGTGTAAATATGGAATGTCAGAATTACCCCTGTTTGCATTGTAAAGTAATAATTTGCCGCTCGTTCAGCTCTTCTGGCTAAAAGAAACCATTTCTCTCAGTGTGTAGACCCAAGGTGAGTATTAATTTAGCTTTTTTTTACATAACAGATACTTTTTATACTTAATACTAAAAGCATATATAGGTACGAATAAAGTCTTCAGTTTAAATTAAAAATATGTGCGAATCCAGTATTTGCAATTCAAAATCATTCACATTAAAATTACGATTACGATACGCCAAAACATTCATGTTAGGCCCTCAGATCACGTTTGTCCCAAGTAAGATTGAGTCGGGACTCACAAATATGATTTTCTGCTTTTTATATCATTAGGTAGAAATAGGATCTCTAACAGTGGTTGTAAATTTCAAACACGATAAAGGCTTATATGAAAAATGTGGCTGCGAATTCCTTTCATTACAAGTAACCACAGAATGCTACAAAACCATATAACAAACAAGAAACTGTGTATAATTAAAGATATAATCTATGACTAGAAGTTACTTAAGTCAAGTCACACAGAACTTCAATATTATCTGGAACACGAGCTAATTGCGACAGTGTAGCACTACTTTGTGTTTTTGAATTGACTTGGAGTCACACTCTTGACCGGAAGCAAGAAAGACGTACGCGGATCAAGCTATTTCAGTGTCCATCACCCCAAAACACCAAAGCCTACATGATGAATAACTAATGCCAATAGGCATTTAGGGAAAGCCAATGAAAATTCCCACTAAAGTACAGACACAGAGGTCTGGCTATAATAGAGCGTTATCCGAGGTGAGTAAGGACAAAGCAAATTGGCATGCCTCGACTGACCCTTGCTTGTTGGCTGTGCCGCCGTCTTAGACACGGGTGGGCTGAGACATAAGCGATGGAGAGTAGCAAATATATTAAGTGAGCGGCTTTAGGGTGATCATACGAGGACCTGGTGGTTTTAGCCGGGGCGGAGGAAGTTTAAGAAAAATTTCTACAGGGTCCAGTAAAAAAGTTGTGTGTTGTAAGTTGCAGATAGTAAGTTAAAAAAAAACACATTGCCTAGGGTAGTTGACCTTTTGCTTGTAGGTTGTACCGTCCTGAGACACAAGTTCTGACTAAGCTTTAAGGGAAAGAAGCCCGCAAAATATAATATAAGTATTTATAGTTTACTAGATCACTCCGAAATTCTAGTGTGATCTTACGAAGACCTGGAGATCCTCTTTGGTGCCGAAGATGACCACTCCAGTGGTTTTAGCCGGTAGGAGTCCGGCATACCCCTTCGTCCTTCCCCGGGGCCAAGGAAGTTCCATGTAGAATTTCCACTGGACATCAATAAATTTAAAAAAGATCTCTCCGCACTACGATTTCTCCTGCGTTGTGGGTACAGTTCACAGACATTAATCTCACATATACAAACACCTGAAACAACTATCTGCAGATCATACATATATTTGTTCCGTGCGGGGATCGAACCCGCGACACGTAGTGAAGAGAGCCAACTTTTTAGCAGCAGCGCCAGCCGGACCGTCAACTGTCTTAAGCGTATTTTAAGTTCTTCTTCCTTCTTAAGGCAGAGTTACCAGGCGAGTCTCCGTGAGTGACATGCGAACATACGTGAGTGACGGGGCAGGCGTTGCAATATGCGTGGTCACCTTTAGAAGTTACTAGTCTGCATGAAATGCAAGTAAGATACTTACAATTAGTCTAATTGCAGAAACGCGTATGAGTTTCAAGTTTTCCGATTGACTCACATCCATTGCTGTGCCGCCATCTTAGACAAAATACAAATAAAAGCACGTTGAACACTTGGTGATAAATTATCTAGGTTAATCATTTCAATAATTATTTATTTCCCATTCGAAAGTTATTTAAGCTCAAGGGAAATTAAAATGATGTTTTGTAACAATTTTACAAACTTACTCCGCCAACATCTTAGCGCTCGAACCCTCAACTAATAAGCGTGGTCAGTGGACGTCTCGTCAATAATCCGAAGCGGATTAGGACGGCGGCCGGCTTACGCAAATACGATCGGATTGTACCGGACACCGGACCGGACCGGACACGGCAACTGCGCTGAGCCGATTTTAAAAACTATGTATAGTATTTACTGCCCTATTAGTTGCTAGATAAATTGCGATAATGGTTGAGCCCATAAAAATAACAGTAGACCCTCTCGAAATTCGACCTGAATTTTCAGTCTTCATTGAGCGGACTGTGTTAGAAGATAGACACACGGATACACATAAAGCTAGTATAACCAGTTTACGCTGATCTCTCATCATACTGAAAGCCTATACAATGCGAGATCAGCTTATACTGGTTAGTATAGCTTGATGTGTAGCCGTGTCATCGTCATCGTTTCGGCCGAATAAAGTCCACTGCTGGACACAGGCCTCCCCCAAAGATCACCCCAACGACCCACAACGGTATGTTGTATGAGCATTGGGGGGTTATGCCATAATCACCACGCTTGGCAGGCGGATTGGCGATCGCAGTTGAGTTGTTAATGTATTCGAAGGACGCTGCTGCCCATCCTCCGGCTAATCCCTTAGTCTCTTTTTACGACACCCACGGGATAAGATGGGTTGGTGCTATTCGTAGCCGTGTGTACAAGTTGAACTTTGAATCTCGTTTATGATGATATTATCATCCTATCAGTCGTCATTTTGTGGGGAGTTTGCCAATACTCACCATGCTTGACAGGTGGGATTATGAGCGCAGTATAGCTAATGTTCCACTGAAGGGACGCTGCTGCCCATCGCTCTGGTTTAGAGTCCCTTAGTCGTCTTTTACGACATCCACGGAAGGAGATGGAGTGGTGCTATATTTTTAATAAAACGGACACCACACCGTATAGGATGATATAGGTATGTACAAAAGACAGTACAACATAATAATCATTCTCATTTATTATTGCAAGAACACAGGGATGGTAACGAAATAATAGATCATACATTCTACCATTTTAAGGGTGTGCAATCCGTTAACAAAGCCTTTAATAAATCAAGAATTAAAAGGCAAATTATTTAAAGTAATTTATATGTCAAAATAATAATATATACAGTATTAGAGCTAGTGCGCAGAGGTGACTTTTGTCACCGTGACAATTTCGTCACTCATATCGAATCAATGGATATGTCACGTCACGTCACGTCACGTCGTAACGTGCGCGCACTCCATACCAACCCACGGACTACATAAGAGTGACGAAATTGTCACGGTAACAACCGTGAGCGCTAAACCTTAATGTTAGAACCTCATGGGTTCTTACAGAAAGAATTCAAATTGTCATTAATGACAATCATTTTATAAAAATAATTTAATCTGATGAAAAATGCATTATTTTTAATGCAAAAAGTTAATTGATATTTAAATTAAATAAATTGATTTGTCACTTATATCTAAAAGCCATTCTGTCAATTTTTATTTTAAATATCTTCAAAGGTAATTACGAGTACTAATAATATAACCTAATAATTATTATATTTAACAATTTTATAAAATGTGCCGTGTGATGCCGGCTACAAATAACACCAACCCATCTCATCCCGTGGGTGTCGTAAAAGGCGTCTATGGGATTAGCCAGAGGATGGACAGCAGCGTCCTTTGAGTATATTAACAACTCAACTGCGATCGCCAACCCGCCTGCCAAGCGTGACGATTATGGAAAATCCCCTCATGAGTACACACACTCAGACAGCTCGGTGTGGCAATATTTGGGGGGGGGCTGTGTTCAGCAGTGGACTTATTCGGCCGAAATGATGAAATGACGATGATTTAACAATGCTAGTGGTCAAAATGCGACCGCAATTCATGTTTTTTTTATCTATATTTAATGTATTTGTAACACCTAATATATATACATTTTAACTTTCTGCTTTCCTCCATGTGAACAATAATTATGCCAAGTCTAACATCCCTCCATGCGCGCAGTGTGCTTAAAATTTTAATATATAGATAATGAAATATTCTTCTTCTTTGTTTTGTTGTGGTTAGTTGGTTGGCCCTTGTATCAGTCTCCAAGCCGCACAAAGGCCTCTGACTTGGCTTAACGACTGCCATCGTGTCGTGCTCTCCGAAGCGAGGAGATGCTTATTTCAAATACCATTATGCGGCCACTCATCCAAAGACTGACCACGCTTAGCGTTGCTTAACCTTCGCTTACTAATCAGTGAGTGCATGTGTCTATGAGCGCTTTATATTGAATATTACAGACAGCTAGAATGAAAATTTCCTTCTTAATCTGAAGTCAATATTCGCATGGCTAAAACACCGTATTTTTTCCTGAAGGTGTCATATTGCTTGTACGAGAGTTTGCACTCTTACAGCCTTGACCATGTTTTTTTTTAAGAATAGACCATCCACTCTCTCGCCCTGGATGTCATAAGAGACTACTGGAATAGGTACAGACGAGCAGTAGAAGGGGAGGTTTGGGAAGAGCACCAAGTCTCATGGACCATACAAGGTTAGACAATATGTGTAGAACTATCAACTGCGGGGGGTCAAATCCGCGACCCTTAGCACACAGCTAAACGTTAACCACTGCAAAAGTCAAACTGCTTCGATCGATCACGTATAACTATATTCTGAAATGATTTTAACTCTACTCCTATTATAAATAAAGTTAAGTTAACTTTACTTACGGTAAAGACTGTCTCACTAACCGTGTTACATCCCGTGCGGCTCATTTGCGGGCTATTTGATGCTCGGATGCTTCTTGTGGTCACATGTGTAGTCACTAACTGAATGTTAAGCAGTTTGATGATTGTGTTCTTTATTACATCATTTTTGGTTAGAATAAATAGAGTAATCGCAGTTATCGTTTTACTACTCCGAAACATGACTTCTTCATTTCAGTTACCTAAATATATTGTAAGGAGCGAGTACACTTACCAAAATCCGCTAGTTACTTAAGTTAGCATATACCATGTACATTGCTTTCCTTTGTGAATTTGGGACCATTCAGTGCATTGATGTGATGATTTTGATTGACCTCCTGGAGCATGACGCTCTCACAGAAGGAGACCACTGCACTCCAGTTTTCGTGCTCTGCCAACATAGCCGACACTACTGCTGGCAGAGAGAGATCTTGCCCGATCCGATCGACCAGGATCCGCCGCTATACATTATATACTGGTAAAATCATCATCATCATATCAGCCATAGGACGCTCAAACCTGAACAAAGGCCTCCTCTATAGATTTTCATAATTATCTCGTCATTTTGGGGGGAATTTACCAGTACGCACCACACTTGGCAGGCGGGTTGGTAAGTGCAGAATGGCTACTGTTCCACAGACGGGATGCTGTTGCTCATCCGTCTAGTTTAGAGTTCCTTAATCAGCTTTTACGACATCCACGGGAGGAGATTGACTGATTAGTGTAATACTTTGTATTCGTCGTTTCAGCCCAATAAAGTCCACTGCTGGACACAGGCCTCCCTCAAAGATCACCACAACGACCGACATCGGTGTGTTGTGTGCTTGGGGGCTTGCATTGGGGGGTTTTGCCATAATCGCCACGCTTGGCAGGCGGGTTGGCGATCGCAGTTGAGTTGTTAATGTACTCGAAGGACGCTGCTGCCCATCCTCCAGCTAATCCCTTAGTCGACTTTTACGACACCCATGGGAGGAGATGGGGTGGTGGCATTCTGAGCCAGCACCACACGGCAATAATACGGAAAGATGATTATGATATTAATATTGATAATTAAGGTAGTCGTTTTGGCTATGGCTGTTTATGCATAAACACAGAATAAAATCGATGATCCCCACGGGTAGAAAAATGGTGGCTTATTTTACTGGTAACCACGTGGAAAACTGTCAACGGACGATGCGGCGCTCACAGCCAGTTGCACTCACTGATCGGTAAACGATTGGCGAGGTTAAGCAACGCTTGGCGCGGTCAGTCTCTGGATGGGTGACCGCATAGTGGTATTGAACTGAGCGTCTCCGTGCTTCAGAGGGCACGTTAAATCGTCGGTCCCGGTTGTTGTCATTAGACAGCAGTCGTTAAGCCAAGTCGGAGGCCTTTGGGCGGCTTGAACAACTCTGACACAAGGGTGGCCACTAACCAAAACTAAATATATATATATCGTATAATATATAACGGACGATATTTAAAACTTCCAAAAACGTAGCTGAAAGTTTTCACAAGATTTCCTCCTAAAAGCGTCCCGTAAGGAGTGTAAACAAAACGACAACCGTTTGTTTGCCTTACTTTCTGTTATATTTGCGTAGCCCGCAATCAGGGCGCTGGGCAACGGACGAATTTATTCAGCCCAGCGTCTTGGACTTTGATTTGTGAAGTATTTGTCTTTGCTATAAACTGAAAAATAATGTTAGGGAATGCAAATTTTTGGGTTGTGAATTTGGATGGTGGTTGGTTGTAAACGCTGTTTAAGGTTTGTATATAAAGACCAATTGTAGCTGCTGATAAAAATATACCATCTCACGAGCTTTAATAAAGCAAAATGTTAGCTTTGTAAAGCAAAGTGTAGATGCCCATTCGAGCGCATGCGATAATATTCTAGGCCTAGTGTTCACTCCACCTTTTTTTTTATTGGTATCCAGTGGAAATTCTTCATGAACTTCCTTAGCCCTGGGGAAGGGCGAGGGGGTATGCTGGACTTGTACCGGCTAATACTACTGGAGCGGTCATCTTCGGTACCTAAGGGGGGGCTCCAGGACCTCGTAAGATCACACTAGAGCCACCCATTGGTGCCACGCCTTTAGGCACATCTCGGAGGGGATGACTGTAAAGCGGTCACCCCCTCTAAAGGATCCCCCCAAGCCTCGCTGTGCGCTGTGTTACGCACACGGCGGCACGTGACCACGTGCGCGCCCCCTTTGTCCTGGGGGTCGCTCGGTGTGAGCACGCAGACTCCCCAATCTGCACGCCCGCGATCCCTAAGGCCCCCCACCATGTAACGACGGCAGGGGGAGTGTTTTTGCTCTACCTAATGACAAAAAAAGTGATGTAGGAGGAACGAACAATTATTCATGTTTCAGTTTTAGTATAGGTTAGCCTAGCTCTACAGTTAGGCTTACCTTTTAGCTATGGCTACCCATGAATTATCTAGAGCGTGTAAAGAGGCTGCGGTGAAGCAGTGACATACGTTGAGTGACTAATACCGAAAGCCCTGAAATAATATGGCAGATAAATATAGTTTACTACCAAACACACATTCGCCGTGTGGTGCCGAATGCTGCATAGTGCTCAGAATGCCACCACCCCATTTCATCCCGTGGGTGCCGTAAAAGTCGACTAAGGGATTAACCGGAGGATGGGCAGCAGCGTCCTTCGAGTACATTCACAACTCAACTGCGATCGCCAAACCGTCTGCCAAGCGTGGCGATTATAGCAAGACCCCCCAAAGAGCACACAGCACACCCGTATCGGTCGTAGTGGTGATCTTTGGGGGAGGCTTGTGTCCAGCAGTGGACTTCATTCGGACTAAATGATGACACATAATTGGTTCACAATTTGTTGGAAAATAAAAAAAAATAGGCAGTAGATACAAAAAATATTGTGTGTATGGTACAGGGAATGGACCCAGCAATGTAGGCAGTGCGCAGCTTAAACTACGTATTAGGCAACGTTGATTTTCAGTCCGCCCCTATATACGACTTATATAAGATATGAGAGATACCAAGACTTTCACGAAAAAGTGTGTCTACCCTAAAAGTCGGTTACAATTCAGCAAACTCTCTGGTGTGCCGAATGTTTACGGGTGGTGCTGATTACTTAACATCAGGTGACCCGCATGTTCGTTTGCCCTCCTATCATTAAAATAGGTATGTGAAGGTCAAGTCAAAGTCAAGTCAAAGTCAAATTTTTTTATTTCAAATAAACCAAATATTGGCACTTATGAAACGTCAGAATCTAAGTTGCACGGTTCCAAATAGTTGATCTCATGGAGAAGAGCCGGCAAGAAACTCCATGGATACTCTTTTAAAATAATTGAGATTACAATGTTGATTGATACACATTATTGTAATATATATACCGAGAAAAATGTAGGACAATGTGTAAAGATGGAACATACCACAGTGAAATTATAATAATAAATTATTTGCCGTGGCAGTTAACGGCTGACCAGTCCCAACAAACGGCACTCGTTCACGAGCATGACGCATGCATCAGCATCGCTTAGCTCAACCATATTGTAGGGAACCGAACGACCCGATACACAACACCACCGCTAGCAAGACATTTTAGTGAGTATGACAGACCAAAACAGCCAGGCAAAAGACAATCAATATAAGTACTAAAAATAACATCAATGGCTACATGATTCTCACACATTTACAGTTTCGTATGAATATTATAATATAATGTTACAAGAACAATATTAACAATAACTAATAGTCAATGTCATAATATTAAATATAAGAAACTAACATTAATAGAAATGAAATTTTAAATGAATTTGTTCAAGATAATGTGAAGCCATTGAATATAAGTAAATAACATAAAAAATTATGTAATTTCAACTGAGTCAAGTCAAATGTCAAGGTATATAATGTCAAGGTGTAAATATTTAAGTAAATAACTTAAAAAATACAATTTTAAATGGGTCATGTCAATTTATTTTACATTAATAATATAATCAATTCCAATGTTTAAATATTAAACCCTTGATTGCAAGTTAAAACACTTGCAATCATATCCAATATAAGATATGTTAAAATAAATTATACAGCGCCAGAGGGTCGCAGTGTGCAGAAGGGAATCGTATGCCAGACATCTTTATCATCGATGTAATGATTTATGCTAAAGTAGGCCTTCGACATTAAAACACGTTTAATCAAAGATTTGAACTGTAGTTCTGGCAAATCGGTAATCCTAGAAGGAATTTTGTTGAAGAACCTAACACTGTTTCCGATAAACGACTTGCTGGTTTTACTAAGTCTAAAGCCAGGCAAGACAAGCTTGTTCTTATTGCGAGTATTTAAATTGTGCACGTCACTTTTTTTATTGAAACTAATAATGTTCTTGCGTTTATACATGATATTTTGGTATATATATAAGGATGGTAAAGTAAGTATGTTTATCTCCTTAAATAGATCCCGAAGTGACTCACGAGAACCCAGATTATAAATGGATCGGACTGCTCTTTTCTGTAATATAAAAATTGATTCAACATCAGCAGCCGATCCCCACAATAAAATACCGTAGGACATAATACTGTGGAAGTAGGCTAAATATACCATTCTAGCTGTAGCCACATCTGTCACCTGTCTAATTTTCCTAACAGCATATGCAGCAGAGCTAAGTTTTCCAGACAGTGCTTTTATATGGGGCCCCCATTGCAATTTGGAGTCTACTGTAACGCCCAAAAATACGGTTGATGGGACCAGATCTAATGCTCTACCGTCAAGTTTTACTTGTGTTCCTATATAGGCCACATTAGGTAAAGCACGCTGTAAGAAAATGTCTATACAAATCAATAAAATTGAAGTGTCTGTTTGTAATGTCAAAATAACAGCTTTTTACTGAATGCATATGAAAGTATATACGGTACATAAAACAAAATAACAATTTTTAATTTTTTTGTCTTTCTGTCTGTCTGTTTGTTCCGTGTAATCTCCGAAACGGCCGAACCGATTTTGATGGGACTTCCACAATCAGATAGCTGATGTTATAAGAAATAATTTAGGCTACTTTTATTCCAGAAAAATATTTAGGGTCCCGCGCAAAAAATATAAAACCCTTGAAATCCAATATATATATATTCTATGTCAAGAGTCTATGTCGAAGTACTCTAAATTTCTTTTAAACTAAACGCGGGTGAAACCGCGGCTCCCAGCTAGTTATTTAATAAAAACGCAAGATGAACACCTAAACAATGTTGCAGGAAAGGCGCTATGCATCTAAAGACAAGTTCAGCAACTTTACTTTCTTAAAAATGGAAAACGACAACAACGCAAACTTTGTTTCCAAAGATTTCAAACTATTCGAGCGTATATTTCATTCACACGTCAATAAACCCAAGTTTAATCTTCGGAACAACATCGGATGTAAGGTGTGTAACCCTACACATTCCTGCTCGGACTCTCGAAGGGGACGCGACATTCTTAACATGTTTCTCTGAATTTTTGTAAGACAAATAACGGCTGCTTGACCGAAATGACATATGGGGAAGTGGGCGTCTCATACACTCCCTGGAATCCTCAGTGTTGGAGGGTTGGATTGTATGATTTATGCGCTGGCCGCACAAACTTTCAGGTCTAGTTCCTCTTTACGAGCGAGTGTATTTATGGCGCCTGTTTAAAGTTGGACCTCAGCTTCATATTTATTGTGTTGCTCTGAATTAAGTTTGTTTGCGGTGTATTGTTTACTGCATGTGGTGTGTTTGTAATGTTATGTATCTGTAAAATCGATGTCGATCGAATACATTTGCAAGTCTAGAGTGTTTAAAGCTATGAAATGTAAAATTAACGTAAATATAATAAATAAAATTTTATGATGCCGTGTGGTGCTGGCTCAGAATACCACCACCCCGTCTCCTCCCGTGGGCGTCATAAAAGTCGACCAAGAGATTAGCCGGAGGATGGGCAGCAGCGTCCTTCGAGTACATTAACATCTCAACTGCAATCGCCGACCCGTCTGCCAAGCGTGGCGATTATGGCAAAATGAGCACACAACAAACCTATATCGGGCGTTGTGGTGATCTTCGGAGGAGGTGAGTGTCCAGCAGTGGACTTCATTCGGCCGAAATGATGATGATGATAAAATTCTACTATTAAGATTTCTTAACCAAATCTTGCTCAATGTATTTCCGATTGTGCTCTTACATCAGTTACATATACAAACAACTTCTACCAAATCATATTTATAAAAAGAAACCCCGAAGGACAGTATAGTTCCTGAAATTACGACCGTCAACTTAGGCAGAATATCTCACTGTTTAAACGTGTATACAATACCTGAGAGAACTGTCTAAAGCATGTTGATGACACTGATACTGATCGATTGCTTATCTCTTAACTTGTTAAACACGATTGCTAACCCACAATAAGGTACTTGAAAATCAAACTTGTCGTACATACCACACAATAGCCACCACAAAAAGGTCTGACCACAAACAACGCTTACAAATGACACACGTTCAAACCGCAAGCGTATTGAGCGCTGTAAAAAACGAGCTAACCGCAAAACCGATGGCAAATGCGCTGCAAATGAGAGGAATTAGAGGCTACATTAGTGGCCGGGCGAAATGCCCCGCGTTTTTGTTGGCGGCTCGGCGGTAATTGATTCATTTGTTTTTTGCAACGTACTCTTAAACCGCGAACGTTTAGGAAAGTTAAGTGTTTACAAATGTTGTGATGTGTAACTTGCAGCTGTACGTTTCTACATGGATATTCATTCAGGAACGTGGTTTCTTTTTATAAATATAATTTGAAAGAAGTTTTATGTGTAAGTTACAAAATAATATGAAATGAGAGCAAATTATGAGAGATAGACTGTGCAAGATTTGTTTAAGAAATCGCAATCATGGAATTTAACTCATTATAATTACGTTCATTTACATTTCATAGCTAACAATTAAAAAAAACAACTCTACAACTGCAAATTTCCTCTTACGTAATGTAAATAGAGATGTTTGACAGACATTTTTGCGTGATGCGTTAATACAAACTAATCGATCATTTAATATGGACTGTTGGATATAGCTTCTTCCAGGTTCCGTGTGGTGTCCGGGTCAAGAATATAGCACCACTACATCTCCTCCCGTGGATGTCGTGAAAAGCGACTAAGGATCTCTAAACCAGAGCGATGGACAGCATCGTTCCTTCTGTCGAACAGTAGCCATACTGTGTTCAACAACCCGCCTTTTTTGTTTATTGGTGTCCAGTGGAAATTCTACATGGAACTTCATTCACCCCGGGGAAGGGCGAAGGGGTATGCCGGACTCCTACCGGCTAAAACCACTGGAGCGGTCATCTTCGGCACCGAAGGGGGGCTCCAGGTCCTCGTAAGATCACACTGGAGCCTAAACAACCCGCCTACCAAGCGTGGTGAGCACAGCTAAATTCCCCCTAAACGATGACACAGTTGGGGATTTTTTTAAAGGAGGTCTTTGTTCAGCATTGCACGTACTTTGGCTGATATGATGAAGTTACGATTAAGATTTAATCCTCTGGCCTGCTCCGTCAGTCTTCCCCTGATCTCTTCTTCAAGTCATAATCCATCTGAATCATGGGATCCCACAATATGTTTGCTGCGGCGTTAGCGTTGTCCAATCATGAACTCGCCTGCTTTGACTATCATCGGATTTTCTTTAGCATAAACAAGTCGATTTCTTTATGATGAATAGGTTTACGTTTGACCAACATCTCACCTGATGTTAAGTGAAGGTGCGGTCGACCATGGTGCATAGAAGAAACCTGTTCACTTGTGACTTGAAGATTACCAGGTTAGAACGATCGGAAAACACAGACAATGAGTACCACTCCTTAGAGGTAAGCAGAAAAACATTTAACCAAAACGTATATCAATAATTGTAAAGTAATAGATTTTACCGTGTGGTGCCGGTTCAGAATACCACCACCCCATCTCCTCCCGTGGGTGTCGTAAAAGTCGACTAAGGGTTTAGCCCGATGGGCAGCAGCGTCCTTCGAGTACATTGACAACTCAACTGCGATCGCTAACCCATCTGCCAAGCGTGGCGATAATGGCAAAAATGAACCCGAAAACACACCTATATTCGGTCGTTGTGGTGATCTTTGGGAGAGGCCTGTATCCAGCAGTGGAGTTCATTAGACCGAAATGATGTAAAGTTTTTAAGTATATTTTATAAAGAAAAAGAAAGAAAAATCGTTTATTGGCACACAAAACATTTTAAACAACTTATTAAAGATAGTAAAAAAAAAAAAAATCATAACGATACATCTATTAGTACGAAATTAAACCACACTTACACATTGACTTACCATTCGATAGTGGCTTGAAGAGCTTTACCAGTGATAGCCGCTTAGCGATTCTGTCTTAAAGGCCAGTAAGCAACAAGTCCACAATCCCCATGAAAAACTACCGCATTAAGAAAAGCCGTGTACACACCGGTAGATATAAAATCCCCGTATAATCCCAGTGGGGCTCACATTCAATAAGTGCGTTTACAAAAAGCGGCAATCAGCCACAAATTCAACCGCCCACGAGATTCGAGCCGGTCGACCCGGCCGTTAGCGGTCTAACTGCGGCTAACACATGATTATCGCCTGTATTCACTTAAGAGTAAGAACCAGGGTTGTCTGAAAATGTGTATCTAAATTTAGCAACTAAATCTGGGATAGATTTAATTTTGGGAATAACACCTGATAATCTTGGGTTGCGTTGACTATGTATATTGGCAAGACGTTTTTAAATGTCAACAGTATGACATATCACGCCTCATCTTTTTTTTTTTTTTTTTTTAAAAACGTTGCCCCACACTGGGATTTCTCCTGTGTCATGGGTGCGTTTACAGACATAAATTCCACACTAACAATACACCCAGACCCGGAACAACTACCTGCAGATCACACAAATATTTGTTCCGTGTGGGAATCGAACCCACGACCCGGAGCGCAGCAGCCGACTGTATCAGCCACTGCACCAACCGTGCCGTTCTTCTTCTTCTTCTCTTAGATTCTGGCTTCTGAAGAGTATCTTCCACAATTTCGCCAATGTATTATAAGGCATTGTCGTACGGTGTTTAGATTAATGAATCTTTACATATTCATAAAATATTTCTCAAAAATGAATAAATCTATATAATATGTGGGCAACGTCGTACGGTTTTCAATTGTTTTTTTCTTACTGATATCACGCCTCAGTCATACCTTGTTACCACAGTTGATCCGGTCTTGACACTGCTTAAGAACATAGATTGTATACTCGAAGATATGAAGAAAGAAGGTAAATGTTCAAGGTCAATTGCAGAAGATCCTCATTATAAACATATTGACTTCAAAGGTTTTTAATAAACTTTGAAAACATGAAGCTTTTATATCAAACACTTTTAAATGGATTACATCACGTTTATTAATCATTCATCATTTCGGCCGAATGAAGTCCACTGCTGGACACAGGCCTCCCCCAAAGATCACCACATCGACCGATATGGGTGTGTTGTGGGCACATTGGGGGGTTTTGCCATAATCGCCACGCTTGGCAGGCGGGTTGGCGATCGCAGTTGAGTTGTTAATACATACGAAGGACGCTGCTGCCCATCCTCCGGCTAATCCCTTAGTCGACTTTTACGACACCCACGGGAGGAGATGGGGTGGTGACATTCTAAGCCGGCACCACACGTTTAATTAATCAATTAATCATTAGTTATGGAATAACAATCTATTATATACGCAATGTAATCAGTTTAACAGTGTTTCATTAAAATAATCGCGAAAAACTAAATCAATACGAAGAGTTTACACACCCAAAACAATTCGCAGACGCTTAATCAACCGTCATAGGTAGAGAAGCTGTGATTATTATGCTTTAAACTTGCAAACAATTGTTACCATTGTTCAACAGTATCAATATTGCTTTCTTCACACTTCTTATAACACAATCAGTTATCTATCACACTAACGTCCCCATATTCCCCACATCGGTCAGTAATCGACGTCCGCTTACCTTCTGTCTTGCAACTAGTGTCCGCCCGCCTTAACATCGTTCTTATGCCCTAAACGCGTGTGGCTATGAAGTAAGCGAGTAAACTCACGCTGCACCAAGCTCGCATCTGAATATTCTATGATTGTAATGCGTACAAATAAGGATTGCGCTTTGATGTTTTTTCATACAATGTCCCACACTACGATTTCTCCTGTATCGTGGGTACAGTTTCCAGACACAAATCTCATATGGACACACACCCAGACCCGTAGAGCTATCTGTAGATCATGCAAATATTTGATCCGTGCGGGGATCAAACCTGCGACACGTTGCTTAAAAAGCTATTTGCTAAGCCAAGTGCCATGTGTAAGCTCATCAGCACACAAAATAACTCAACGGTCAGATATAATAATACAAATTGCAATCTTAATTAAACGAACCTTAGGTTACTTTTCCAACTCTGATTTCCATATTACGTTACAATCACATCGAATACGTACGTACTTGTACACTCATTGATATTATTATTATGAAAACGAGAGAAACTGTTCTCATGAAGTCTCCTCCTTTATGGCCTCCCAAGATGACCTGGACCAAAGTCCATCGGCCGCCCAGCATGACACATTTATTTCCGTGTTATCTGATTTATCAGTGATTTATCCTGCTTTCCCCAGCCTTAGGGAAACAATTACTACACAAGTGGTTTTCATGCCCGGCCATTTTTCATGTATCGCACCCTTGGATAAATGCTATTGACACATCGGGAGCTAGGTGTAAATGTGGAACTATCTGTAATACTGTATAAGAACATGTAAAAAATAGTTAAAAGCATTTAGCACTTTTTTCTTGGGATTTCAGAAAAATACTTCTGAATCCAAATTGAAGCTAGAAATGGGACGTGACCACTCATGTCAGCGCGCGGAAAAATCAGTTCGAGTATGATACTTATTGCACATCATTTAAGTCCAAAATCATCAACTGCTGAACATAGGCTTCGCCCAAAGTTCGCCATAACAACAGATCTGGGTTTGTGTTCATCTTTTTAAACTTACTCGAAGGACGCGGCTGCCTACCCTCCGACTAATCCCATAGTCGCCTTTTACGTTACCTGCAGGAAGAGATGGACTTGGTGCTTTTTACTGGCACCGCACAGTAATTGCACACCATAGAACAATCATATTAAAAAGTAGCCGGACCCCATGCCGGCTAAACCAACATTAATAATAAACAATTACAGACCAGCCAGTTTTTTATCCTAAGTCAATTCATCCCATTCAATTTAACTAAGATCAGAATAAAGGCACATTTATAATAACCGTTTATATTTATTTATTCACAGCTATCGATCGACACATGCTATTTATCGACAGTTTTTGTCGACATCATCCACTGACTACTGACAGCTCTACCACCAAAGAACAAGATAATTATAGAAGGTCCACACAACAACACTAGTACGAAACTTACGAACGAGTACTGCAGATTGCAAACTTTTCTGGCTTTTGCTCAATTATGTTGATCGATCGATTGATTTAATCGATAATGTCGGCAAACTTGACAAGCCAAATGTCAAAGTGTTGAATAAAACTACTGGTGGTAGTCACCCTCTCCAAGATGTGCTTATAAGCGTGGCACCAGTAGACGGCTCTAGTGTGATCATACGAGGACCTGGAGCCTGGTGCCGAAGATGACCGCTCCAGTGGTTTTAGCCGGTAGGAGTCTGGCATACCCCTTCGCCCTTCCCAGGGGCGAAGGAAGTTCATGAAGAATTTCCACTGGACGACCAATCAAATTTTTTTTACTTATTGCAAGGGGCCGGCTATGTTGGTACCATCCCAGTGCCAGATATTCACCGCTAAGAAGTAGTGTATTTTTTTATTAGCATTATTATTAGTACCATTTTTCCCACCAAAGAATAGACCACAACTCTCCACCCGTAGGTGTCGTAAAAGGCGACTAAGGGTTGATGTAAAGAGGGTGGGTAGCAGATCCTTCCATGTGCTAATAACATGATACTGTGATCAACAATCCACCTATCAGCGTGTTAATTATGGCAATACCATGACCATTGCAGTAATCATTGGGAGGACCATGACTATTGCAGTCATCATTGGGAGGACCGTGTTCAGCAGTGGATGAATAAGGACCGGTGTATGTGCAGCACATCCTATATCATTCTAGCGTGTTGCGTGAAGTGGATCTTCTATTTCTGTCTATATCATGGGTCTAGCCAGGGTCATAGCTGGCGCTGTTAGACTGGTAGAGTGAGCGCCTTTGCGTAATGGGGATATGTTTAGTGTTTCTATATAATAATTTATTTTTGCGATAAGATATTAAGCAAGTTAATGGTCAGTAATAGCAAATAGAGGTTGTTTATGAATAAATAAGTTGTAGTTATGTGTATCAGTGTAATATATTTTCGTAATATTTATTTAATTCATTATGGTGTGGCTCGTTGACTGTGTGGTGCCGGCTACGAATAGCACCAACCCGTCTCATCCTGTGGGTATCGTAAAAGGCGACTAAGGGATAAGTCCTAGTCGAAGGATGGGCAGAAGCGACATTTACAACTTATCTGCGATAGCCAACCCGCGCTAAGCGTCGCGATTATTGTAAAACCGCCCAATGAGCACACGACACAATCCCAATTTTTTCAGCTGGAATGATGATGTGGTCTCGGCAAAGGACAGACCACCTCTCTTCACTCATGGGTATCTTAAAACGCGACTGAACACCAACAGGGTGGGCAGCATTATCCTCCCGTATGACAATGACAATATAATATATGCGATCACCTAGGCCTTATTAATCGATCATCAATCTGTCTGCCAATCGTGATGATTATGGCAATATCTCTTATGACTACTCATTGTAGTCATCTTTGGGAGGCCCATGTTCAACAGTGAGTGATTATGGGCTGAAGATGTGATGATAATTGCGCTATATATGCTGATTGGTGACCGTTCTATAACATAAACTACCCATAACATCCCAAAACTTCAAGAAAGTAGGAATCCAAATAAGTTTTACACACATTAGGTACCATTAATCTCGATCAGACACGCTCCCTCCGCCAGAGCGGCGAAAACGCGCCTACAGGGGCGTTGGACAGGCTGCGGCGGCTGGCTCGCCGACGCGCACTTGTAAAGTGGCGTCACCACCTGCGGATGCAGTTTGCGACAAAGCGCGTCGTCGAGGCCGTCCTGCCGCTCTTTGGAGCCTGACTCAGAAGGAGCGAGCGCGTCACCTACCGCCTGACGCAGGTGCTCACCGGGCACGGTTGTTTCGGTGCGTACCTGCACAGGATAGGACGCGAGGCCACGGCACAATGCCACCATTGTGATAGCGACCAGGACACCGCACAGCACACGCTCGAGGCGTGCCCTGCGTGGGACGCCGAGCGGCGGATCCTGGTCGATCGGAACGGGCAAGATCTCTCTCTGCCAGCAGTAGTGTCGGCTATGTTGGCAGAGCACGAAAACTGGAATGCAGTGGTCTCCTTCTGTGAGACCGTCATGCTCCAGAAGGAGACTGCAGAGCGGGACCGGGAGAGGGCCGATCCCGCTCGTAGAAGAAGGAGACGGCGCCGGGGTAACAACCGCCCTGGCGCCTAATTCCGATACGCCTGAAAACCCCTGCCGTTGCTATAAGGTGGGGGACCTCTGGGTTCGCGGGTGCGTAGATCGGGGAATCTGCGTGCCCACACCAAGCGACCCAAGAGAAGACGGTAGCACGCGTGTGGTCACGCGCTGCCGTGGGACGCTTTGGGGGATCCTTTACAATCCCCCTGGGGGGGTGACCGCTTTACAGTCACCCTCTCCGAGATGTGCCAATAGGCGTGGCACCAGTGGGCGGCTTTAGTGTGATCATACGAGGACCTGGAGCCTCCCTTACGTGCCGAAGATGACCGCTCCAGTGGTTTTAGCCGGTAGGAGTCCGGCACACCCCTTCGCCCATCCCCGGGGTGAAGGAAGTTCCATGCAGAATTTCCACTGGACATCAATAAAAAAAAAGGTACCATTAATCTATACATACAAATAAATATAATTGAAATGTTTGTTTGTTATGTCAAAATAACAGCTTTTTTATTAAACGCATATGAAAGTATGGTACGGTACTGTAATATCGATGATACTCTTTGGTGTGAGATCTAGCCATTTAGAAAATAAAATATTTTTGTTTGAAATTTGTCAAAGTGTTGTGTGTTCGTAAGATCGTTGTGTGGCGGTAATAGATTTTTTGTTTATGCTTAATACTATCCATCGAATTTGTAATTGAAAATGACATTGACAGAGTAGGAATTCGGTTGTTTGCAGCAGGCTTATCGGGACGTGGAATAATGTATCATTAATGTGTTTGAGAAATTAACACGAGAAAATATAATAAAAGTTCTGATTATTGTATCCAAAGATCGTAGTATCGCCTCTTGGCACGCCGTACATCACAGTACCTTTTTTTTTATTGGGTCAAGTGGAAATTCTTCATGGTCTACCTCCGCCCCGGGGAAGGACGAAGGGACATGCCGGACTCCTGCTGGCTAAAACCACTGGGGCGGTCATCTACGGCACCTAAGGACATCACAGTACCTACCCATAACAAAATACTTTATTTTTTTTTAAAAATCCGTCTTGTTTGTTCCAGCTAACCTTCGAAATGGCCTGACCGATTTTGATTGGACTTTTTGGCAGGCAGATAGCTGATGTTATAAGCATTAACTAAAAAATCAAAACTCATGAAATCCAATAAGTATATATAAGTCAATATTAAGTTTAAATTAAAGGGTGGGTGAAACAGCGGGGTACAACTCGTTAATATTATATTAAATCAATCTAAAATACAATTTAAGTAGTTATCCAGCCAACATACTGGCAACAGTACAGTTTCAACAATAAACATTGCCAAAACCAAGCGCGACCTAGCAATAAATGTAGGAAGATTACAAAAATCCGTAATTATACTAGATACATTATTACGAACAGAAAGACTGTCAGTTACTATACGGGCCGCTGGACTAGCTTAACAAGCGCATGTGCCGAGCGTGACATCAAGGGTTCAATCCCCGATTGGACAAAGTGGTACTTTTCTGGCTGGAAACTCCCAGTTTCTTTTAAACGGTGCTCCAAACTATGATTTCTCCTGTGTCGTGGGTACATTTTACAGATATACATCTCACATGCACGAACACCGAGACCCTAAACAACTATCTGTAGATCATACAAGATATGTGCGGGGATCGAATCCGTGACACGTAGCGCAACAAGCTAATCGCTTAGTTACTACGCAAATTAAACATTTATTACCGACTTCAAAAAGGAAGAGGTTCTCAATTCGGTGCGTATTCTTTTTAATGTATTTACACCGATTACTCCGATATTTGTGGACCGATTTCAGCAATTCTTTCTTTATTAGGTGCAGAATAATTTCGAATTGGTCCCATATAAATTGTATTACATTTTATTGAGTAGTTTTTTAACCAGCTTTAAACATGTATGATTGACTGGGCTTATCTAGATGATGTCTTAATAGTTTCGATTCCTCTCAGATCAGAGAACCGATTTGAGTCATTCTTATTTTTAGTGATAAATACTGATACCAAATTGGAAAACGTTCTTACATTTATTTACACTAAATAGAAACAAATAAAACCTTTAACAAAAAAAATACCGACTTCAAAAACCCTACACAATACAAAAATATTAAAACCACTGAAAAGGAAAAAAAACTATTTCTGAAGTCGGGCAGGGCTAGGTACCTAGGGTAGGCCCTAACCATGGTTCATACAGACCAACGAGAAGTTATATTTAATACATATATACGTTTTTTCAAGGTTTTTTAGTTATTTTTAGCTAGTTGCTTTAAATATCAATGATGATATTTCTATAATTCTTGTCAATAAAGTCAATTGTCTTGAATCCGTAATTTCTTAATTATACGTAAAATCTAACATGAAAAGTAATCCGAAAGCGTGATCGTAGGTACAAACATTAACGTGATGGACTGCGGGTTCAAGACCAGCAAATTTTCATAAATTCATTCAGTTCAGCCAGACTCGGCTATGGACAAAATATTGCGGGAGAGGTCGCTAATTTAATACTTATAGCGTCTTTCCAACAGTTAATCTACAGCACTTAACTGTTAATCACGTGTACGTTACAAATGAACGATGTGATCAGGTGCTGCCCACCCTCTAGTGGGTAAGCGGACACACAATGAGCTATCTATCAGCTATTCATTTTAAATAACACGGTTCGCACTACTGATCTATTATTAAGGGGAGCGTACACTCGTCTGATTAATCTATACAAATAAATAAAATTGAAGTGTCTGTAATGTCAAAATAACAGCTTTTTACTAAATGCATATGAAAGTATGTATGTTACATATAACAAAAAATCTGTTTTAAATTTTTTTATTACCTATTTAGCCAGCCTCTTACAATAACAGACCTTATTGACTGCTACCAGCTGTTACCACTAGAGTAGTCGTCTTCGGCATCGAAGGGGGGCTACCAAGTCCTCGTAAGATCACACTAGAGCCAACTATTGGTATCACGCCTTTAGGCACATAACGGAGGGGATGACTATAAAGCGGTCGCCCTCTAGCGGAGGGAAGGTGACTGTAAAAATGTCGCCCGCAGGCCCTTCTCGGGGAGGATTGTAAAGGATTCCTCCAAGCCTCGCTGTGGGCTGTGTTGCGCACACGGTGGCATGTGACCACGTGCGTACCGCTTTCTTCCCGGGGGTCGCTCGGTGTGAGCACTGACTCCCCACTCTGACAGCGACCGAGTACAAAATACTACCACCAGTAAAGTAATTACCTAACCGTCAATATTCCTTACTTTACTAGTAAAATTTCATTTGATTTGGTCACATTTATTAAATAATATCGTCCATCGATCATACTCTAACAAATATACAAGTGTACACGATCTCTAAAGCGATCCAATCATCGATAACTGCTCATCACCGGTGAATAATTGCGGGTTTTTATTGTATAAACAAGTAATAGATCGGACAGCTACCGAAGTACTCGTTATAGTTGTTATACAATGTATTGACTACTTTGTATACAATGTGAAATGATATCTGATGGATTGGTCGTAATAATTGGTTGGTGTTGCTATGGAATACTCTGAGCGAGTGTGATGTATACTAATGAAATTAATTTAAATGAAATATGTTTTTTATTGGTCGTGCAATACAAAGTTTTGATTGATAAAAGTATGCACCTAGATAGGTACTGCTTTCTAGGACAAACTTGTTCGGCTCTAGTGTGATCTTACGAGGACCTGGAGCCCCCCTTCGGTGCCGAAGATGACCGCTCCAGTGGTTTTAGCCGGTAGGAGTCCGGCACACCCCTTCGCCCTTCCCCGGGGTGAAGGAAGTTCCATGTAGAATTTCCACTGGACATCAATAAAAAAAAAGGACAAACTTGTTCAAAGTAAGTGCAGGTTATCTTCGGTTTACGACTTTTACGACATAATCGACATATATAGTAAATGATAACTGTTTTTCACGACGCACATCATACATAGTTTATTTGTTTCTTTTAAACGATGTTTTATAAGTATAGAATAGCGTTTTAAAGGCACTCACCGGTCCACACGCCGTTTGATTTAAAAGAAGTTAGATTATTCGTATATAATTTAGAGTACTTCGACATAGACACTAACATAGAGTATGTAAGTATATATATCGGATTTCATGGGTTTTAATTTTGACGCGGAACCCTAATTATTTTTCTAAAATAAAAGTAGCCTAAGTTATTACTTATAACATCAGCTATCTGCCAGTGAAAGTCGTAGAAATCGGTTCAGCCAGTTCGGAGATTATCGGGAACAAACAGACAGACCGACAGACAGACAGACAAAAAAATATCTAAAATAGTTTTTTCACATACCACACGCACAATCCAAGTGGATTTCTCGTGTATTGTGGGTAAAGTTGACAGACATAAATCTCAATCACACGATAGTATCCGCCGGCTGTAAGACACAAAGCAGTTTTAATTCTGTCTCGAATGCAGCGGATATGCACTAACACCCAGACCAACATGTATCAGTAGGCTATACAAATATGCGGTGCCGGCTAAGAATATCACCACCCTATCTCTTCCCGTGGGTGTCGTAAAAGGTGACTATGGGATTAGCCGGAGCATGGGCAACAGCGTCCTTCAAGTACATTTATAACTCAACTGCGATCGCGAACCCGTCTGCCAAGCGTGGCGATTATGGCAAAACCCCGCAATATAAAACGAAACCGGATGTTGTGGCTATCTTTAGGGGAGGCTTCTGTCCAGCAGTGGTCGTTTTTCGGCTGAAATGATGATACAAATATTTGTCCCAAACCACAACACGTAGCGCAGAAATAAAAGCGATCAGATACTGCGCCAATGATGGTGGTGTCGGTAATGCCCACGAACATTCACGACACCAGAGTAGTCGCGGATGCCGCGCCGATGCGTCTCCAACATTTAAGAGAGATAAACACTTTTTGTTGAAGTCCCCATTTATTCGAGAAAACCCGTAATGGAAGCAGGTCTCACAATTAAGTCGTACGGGGCGAAAAGCGAAGCATTTAGATGAATTTACATGTCTATATGTTACCTCTGATACTTATGAAGGCTGTAACGGAAAGGGTATATACATCTGACCAGGGGTCATTGTACTCATCATTATCGACGGCACGGTTGGTGCAGTGGCTGATACACTGGGCTGCTGCGCTCCGAGTTGTGGGTTCGATTCCCGCACGGAACAAATATTTGTATTATCTGCAGGTAGTTGTTCCGGGTCTGAGTGTTTTGTATGTGGCATTCATGTATGTAAACGCACCCACGATACAGGAGAAATTCTAGTGTGGGGCAACGTTTTTTTTAGAGAAGAGAAGAAGAAGAATTTAAAAGAAAAAAAAAAGACAACTTTCACTATGGGAGCAACCCTGATATGGTGAAAAACATCCGATCCATAGAAAAATATCGATGTTGCTCGACAAAATGCATGGATCAGCTATTTCATGCGATTTCAGGGTTTCTCGCATAGTAAAAGTTTTTCACAATGGTGACTACAATGACTCGCTGTCGGATGTTTATACCCTTTCCGTTACACACTGTATACTTACCCAAAAATGAAAACAACTAACTTGTCACATGTAACAGACACCAACACTACGTGGGCCAGCTCTCGTGACTCAACACGAAACACAATGGCCATTGTGGACGAGCATTGTTTTACCAACTTTCTATTAACCTTTAACTACCGGGAAAAAACTGGCACTGTCGCGTGCGCGTGCGCGGGCTCCTTGCGTGGGACGCAGGAAGGTTATATATTTGTATGTATAGGTATTGAGGTTTGCTTTTTGGTAAGGCCGTCGACCGTCGACCACATCATTCTATTGCTGTCAAATGTATTGAACATGGAATAACAAACTCAATTATTTATATTATTTTCTTATTTATTAAAATGATTTCTAATTGTTAAAGATAATTTTGATTAAAGATAATTTGCCGTGTGGTACCAGCTCAGAATACCACCACCCCATCTCCTCCCGTGGGTGTAAAAGTCGACTAAGGGATTAGCCGGAGAATGGGCAGCAGCGTTCTTCGAGTTCATTAACAGCTCAACTGCTATTGCCAACCCGTCTGCCAAGCGTGGTGATTATGGCAAAACTCCCCAATGAGCCTACAACACACTCATATCGGTTGATGTGGTGTTCTTTGGGGGAGGCCTGTGTCCAGCAGTGGACTCATTCGGCCGAAATGGTGATGTAAATGATGAAAGATGATTTGGCCCGTTCGTTGATTTCTCCTGTCTAGTATTTAATCCTGTTATATTGGCTATACAAATATTTATTTCGTGCGGTAATCGAAGCCCCTGCCCGCGGCGCTAAAATCCCTGACTCATACAACTTAATTTTCAACAAGCCACTCAGAATTCAAATCTCTCTCCGTGTAGAATAGTACTAACCTTCATCTTGTGGTGGTCGTAAAAAGCTCCTACAGAGTTAGCCGGAGGATGGACAGCAGCGTCCTTCAAATACATTAACAACTCTACTACTGTGACCGCGAACCTGCCAGCCAAGCATGGCAAAACGAACCCACACACATGAAGACACTGGTCATTGTGGCGATCTTTGGGGGAGGTCTGAGCGCAGCCGTGGACTTCATTTGGCTGAACTCGGAAATTGCTACTCTGGTAATTTTCCAATAAACTTAATAACTTGGTATTTGAACTCGGAACGTAAATTATCGAGTCGTTTCCTAAGGTAAGTCTCAGGCCCCACTGTCCCATTCCATTTCAGATTCATAAATTCATTTCTGTGTACTTACTGGATCTTAAGTAAGCTATTTTCGTTTTCGGAAAGGAAACATCCTTACTCAGTAAGAGGAAAAATAGCATTTATCAACTAACATAGTGATCCGCTTCTGTGCGGCCAGCAACATGCCTTTTGTCATGGCGTGTCTTGTCAGTGGGAGGGGCCACGGCTGCCACTGTGTCTGTTCGTGTCATTTGAAAGTAGGTTGAATCAATATAACATTGGGTATTCGCGAAGTTGCAGGGTAACCGCACTGTGTGTTAAGGTATTTCCTGTTGATGGAACTGAAGAGATAGGCATAGACATTTGTGGCATAATTTGGGTGCCATACATAAGTCTAGGGCCAGTTATTTCCTGTAGAAATACCTTTATTTTATTGATCAGATGGAATTACATCAAATATTTCCTCCGCTCCAGGGAAGGATGAAAAAAATCTCAATCTAAAGAAACCCATTGGTGCCACGCCTTTAGGTTCATCTCAGAGGGGGGGACTGTACACCGGTAGCCCCCTCTGGAACGGAGGCGATTATAAAGAGGCTACCTCCCAGGCACATCTCTGGAGGACTGTAAAGGATGCCGATTATCAATGGATATGACAGTACCAAGTTTATGATTCAGAGAAGTCCAAGCCATGTACCACTCAAATTATAATACTTTAGCATTATTATCATCATCGTGTGCATCTCTTTTAACCCTTCTGCTTGCCTCCTCTTTTTGTCTTTTTGCCTCTTTTTGTACCACCTTGACCCATTCACGACCTGATATTTTGACTATGTCGTCGACGCCGAAGATGACCGCTTCAGTGGTTTTAGCCGGTTGGAGTCCGGCATACCCCTTCGCCCTTCCCCGGGGCGAAGGAAGTTCATGAAGAATTTCCACTGGACACCAATAAAAATAAATTTTCAAAATGCTAATGGTACTTACTAAGCCTAAGTGCAATTAGTGTTACATTTATTGCCCACCATATACACTGATCATATTGTATACTCCAACCTCCATTGTATTTATTGGCGTTTAAAAAATATAACGAGTATAATTATGTTCTAGCAATATTCAATCAACACGAAGACTTTAAAGAGCATCGTTAAATATAGCTACACCATTCTACGTGAATATGATCATTATTTCCTTAATTGGAAAGTAATTATAGCACAATTTATAAACATTTAGCAAAATAGGTAATCCAAGATGACGTAAACAACCGAAGTGCCCGCAACATATACAATGACATTACTAGATATATTTCATTACATTTGCAATAAAATTTTATACCCCCGATGTTATCACAGGGTTAATAGAAAGCAAATAATAAACGGATTTAGTAGCGAAAACCACTTAACCCTCCAGAGGTCAACGAGTTGTGACCGCTGCAACTTCGCGGTAACAGAATATAGTATTTAGGTGGATAGGTGCTTCTTGTGTAAGTACCGTTATAAGTCATATCTGCCAACGAAGGAGTAAATAGTTAGTAATTCATTACGCTTTTGTTTGTGTAGGACAGAATTGGCATGAAAATATTATACTTTTTTATATTATACTTCATTCAGTTGGCACAAACATCAGTCTGTAAACATCCTGAACATGAACCTCCCAATGATCACTACAAAGAGTGGTGTAAGGGATATTGCCATAATCATTGGCAGGCGGATTGGTGATCGTGGTATTTTTTAATAGCAGACGGGAGGATACTGCTGCCCATCTTCTTGTTATTAATACTTAGTCGCCTTTTACGACACCTACGGGTGAAGTGCAGGTGGTCTATTTTACCAAAAACCACACGAATCAGATATTCAGGAGATATTCCACGATTTGAATCGCACCGTAGTTTGGTGCAATGTGTGGACCACCAAACTAACATTTGAATTGATACTGTTCGTGAAATAGCTTTGGTACCATTAGTTTTGATGCCGTTCAAATCGGTGGTTTCCCTGAATTACCTGGAAATCAGTAGGCATGTATACAGAGTGTCCAATAAATAGCACGACACACTACAGGGAGTGAGACCTTGGGTCAAAACCTACCAAAAAAGCACAATATATGTTCAGCAAAATCTTACGGATTTACAGTAGTACAAAGTCTTTATAAACTAGAAAAAGATTTTTTCATCACGAGATGCTTAAAAATCTGTATCAAGGTAGAGATTTTTCGATATTTCGGAAAATTTTGTACTACCGTAAATCCGTAAGATTTTGCTGAACATACATTGTGTTTTTTTGGTAGATATTGATCCAAGCTCTCACCCCCTGCAGTATGTCGTGCTATTTACTGGACATCCTGTATAACAGTTTCATTTTAAATTTCTTTATTACAAGGCTTAATGCGTAGCATACACATACACATTTGGATTAATTGAATGGATGAATGCGTCCAGACTATCAGTTAAAATATTTCCATCAATTTCTAAAATTACACTCTTTAACCGGCTAGACTGTAATGGCAAATGACATTTCCATTCCGTGCAGACATTGAAATGACGATGTTTTATGTATTTATGTAAATAAATGACCGATCAACACAAAATTCACTATCGGATGTCGTTGCGTATCATACCAAACGTCCGAACACACGGCGAATCGTAGTGCTGGACTCGGAAAAACAAAATATCCACACAAAGCTAGAAGTCGTGTTGACATTAACAATTCCGATGAAGCTTTCAGTATCATAATAGACGCGCAGCATGTCATTGTAGATATTTTGATACTAATACATAAAACATACGAAGTTGGAAGGGTTGAGTTTGAACCTATTTTGATGTGGACAGAAATTATTGCCGGAATTATGCGTCTGGCTCGTTCTGTCCATTCGTCAATACAAAGAGGGTACTAAAATAAATGCGTCAATAGTAACTACTCGTATAATAATGCGGCGTTCCTAGTTCGTGTCTTTGGATTTAATAGTTGTAAGAAATAATGGGTTATTTCATGCCGTGTGGTGCCTATCGGCCGTGCCGGCTCAGAATGCCACCACCCCATCTCCTCCCATGAGTGTCGTAAAAGTCGACTAAGGGATTAGCCGGAGGATGGGCAGCAGCGTCCTTCGAGTACATTAACAACTCAACTGCGATCGCCAACCCGCCTGCCAAGCGTGGCGATTATGGCAAAACCCCCCAATGAGCCCACAACACATCCATATCGGTGGTTTTGGTGACCTTTGCGGGAGGCCTGTGTCCAGCAGTGGACTTCATTCGGCCGAAATAATCATACCCGCAGGAGTTGCGACACCCGCTGCTAACGTTTTTACCGACTTCGAAAAGGAGCCTCCTCAATTTGATGCGAATTTTTTTTTGTATGTACACCGATTTCTCGGAGATTTGTGGACCTATTTGAACAAGTCTTTTTTTAACTGGTGCAGAATGCTTTTGAATTGGTCCCATATAAATTTCATTACATTTGATTGAGTAGTTTTGTAACCGGCTTCAATAAACAGGTTAATTTGACTGCGCTTATCTCGATGATGTCTTAATGGTTTCGATTCCTCTCAGATCGCTGAACCGATTTGAGTCATTCTTATTTTTAGTGTTAAATACTGAACCAAATTTGAAAATGTTCTTACATATATTTACACTAAAAAGAAATAAATAAAACTTTTTAACAAAAAAAATACCGACGTCAAAACCCCTACACGATATAAAAATATTAAAACCACTGAAAAGGAAAAAAAAATACTTTATGAAGACAGGGGGGCCAGGTATGCCCCAACCATAGTTCATGCAGACCAACAAGCAGTTACATTTTATACCTGGCCCCGCGGTTTTAATATTTTTAAATCATGTAGGGGTTTTGAAGTCGGTATTTTATTTGTTAAAAAGTTTTATTGTTTAAGTGTAGTAAAATATTTAGAAATGATTACATGTTATTTATAATTTATAATGAGCACGTTCCTAATCTGAGTATATGTTAAGGACCACCTTGTCTCTAATTTTGCTAAAGCGAATGATTAATTACTTAATACCTACTTACCGACACCCTCATTTTTGTAACGTTGGATACAACTAAGCTTGTCATATCGTTGACAAAAAATTCAAATGGGTAAGGGATAAAATACTACTTTTAATAGAAGCAAGCCTTTATTTATGGAAAAACGATAATTATGGTACTGGGTTTTTGGCAGTTATGACAATACAGACTACAACTATTACGCCGGCGATTATCGCTAATGGCTCTCCCGAGTAATGTCCCCGTTCATATCTGATGCTTTTATAGTATTTAGGATATTAAAGAAACTGTAAAACCTCATTATAAAAGTAAACTTAAGTCTCAGTTAATAGGCCTCTATATCTTTATTAACGGTTGAAGGGTTATCAGAGTTGTGCGCAATAAACGAAATGGAATAGTTAACCCTGCAGCGGTCTTCACACTCACTTTAATTTAGTTAACTGTTTCGTTGCGCCCCGAGCGCTGCAGGTCCACTGACTGGGGAAAGGGTTGAATAGTGATAAGATATACGTTTATCGACAATTTCTGGAATGCGGTTACGATTGTCGATATAGTAAGAAAATGTATGATAAACATGTCCATACACGGATATGAAGTACACGAGAATACATTTAAAACGCTCTTAGTTTAGATGTCTTCAAGATGTGTAACTGAGAAGATTTATTTTCAACAATAATGAATTTACTAAAAGTTTTGGTACGAGATATGAATGAAAAATATAATAATTTACCCACAGCCTCTACCCCACTTTCGAAGGGATGCGATCAAATTTACTTCGATTTAACATACAAGTAGGTTATTTAAACTGGTCGGCTGCTCTATTATGCTAACGTGAATACATATTATTATGAGAAAAAGATAATCGATAAGAAAGAGAGAGAGAGAGGTTTTTTAAATTCGTATTGTAATTGTATGTTATGGTCCATCGTCATGGACACCCGATACAGGCTGATCAATGACGATTACAACAACGATCGGCGATAACATATAAAAGAATATAAAATCTATAAACACTAAGTTAACTGGTTGGTAACCAGTAGGTACTTTCATAACTAACCAACTAAGGTACCATGAACATAATACCATCGACAAAACATCAAGTTACCCATCTCCCATCACTACCACAGCGCGTTTTCATCGCCAGCTAATTTATATAGGGCCTGGCGTACCCCCGCCTATATTTAAAAGCTTATAATCGCGCGATGAAGTGTTGCCAGCGTTGATTAATCACGACTGAATTCCGCGACTCTGTGAGCGACGCAAATTATTGAGGCTCGCAACACCAGCCGTTTGTCACTGGAAGCTCAACGGATCAAATTAAGAAATGAACGGTTAATTTTACGTTTGTTTGTTATTTTCTTGTAGTGTTGTGGATCACTGTAGTGGTACATCCTATTTTATCTTAATCAGTGACTTTGTTGTCACAACCTTCTATACTTAATACTGCTTAGCATTGTAGTTCATTCGATAGATGTATATGGTTATAATTGTGTCACCCGTATACCATTCAGTGGTAGTTATTATCTTGTGTCAATCATATTCAGTGGTTTCCTTCTGTGAGACACTGCAGAGCGGGATCGGGACAGGACTGATCCCACACGAAGAAAGGCAAGACGGCACTGGGGTAACAACTGCCCCGGCACACATGTCCAACACGCCTGACACACGCCCTCTGCTGTCGTTATAGGTATGGCGTGGGCTCTTGTGGGTCGCGGGCGTGCAGATTGGGAAATCTGCGTACTCACACGGAGTGACCCTCAAAAAGACGGTAGTGCGCATGTGGTCACGTCAGCAAACAGCGAGGCCTCGGGGGAATTCTTTGCAATTCCCCAGAGGGTGACCGCTGTACAGTCATTTCCCCAAGATGTGTCTATAAGCGTGGCATGAGCCGCCCGGCTCTAGTGTGATCGTGTGAGGAACTGGGGTCCTCCTTCGGTGCCGAAGATGACCGGTTCAGTGGTTTTAGACGGTAAGAGACCTCTTCCCTTTCCCGGGGCGGAGGAAGCTCATGATAAATTTCCACTGGGGATCAATGAAACAAAGGTGTAATTGTATGCCGTAAACCTTTATCCATAAATAAAAATTGCTGGTGATCTTGACCCTATCGGATCCTAGCATAGCTTCATGAGCCTTCATCTCAACAAAAAATGTGAATATGTCTTTAATCGTTCAAGTCGTTCAGAAGTTACAATCACTACAGATCACTCACCAATAATCTAACGTAGATCTTGCAAATATTTGTTCCGTGCAGGGATCGAACCCGCGACACGTAGCGCAGGAAATCAATCGCTTAGCTACTACGCCAACCGTGCCGTCGAATGATCAATAAAATATATGAAATACAAATAAATAAAGTTTACTAGGTATTACTGTTATTTCTTTAGGTAGCTTGACTACACAAAGTGTTTCATTTTTCATTTGTGTTTCTCGCCTATTTTATTTTGTTCAGCTCAAGATTCTTGGACAGCGGAAAGACGGCGGATCGGGTGTTGTGGTGCAGAGAGTGAGAGAGGCCTATTTCCAGTAGTGGACTGCGATAGGCTGAGTTGATTGATGGTAGGTCCACATAAGTCACATCTTATGAAGAAATGACATAAATGCAGAACGATGATTTTGCTCGCCTTGCGTCGGCTCCATTTCTCCTTTCAGGAGTTCTTTTCACCAGCTGACAGCTCATCTGATTTAATAGTATCTTGTCGCGTAATATCCCGGGATCGCTTAACAACATTGTCATTGTCTATGTCTGAAGGGCATACCGAAACTTAATAACACGACTTCGTAGATATCTATCCTTTTCAAACATAAAAATAATCACTAAAATTAAATTTCTACAGTCTTATTGACGACATCCGCCTTTATTGAAGTCTTAAAACTAGTATAAGAAAACTTGTTGTTGCTACTAATCAACTATCCTAAATGGCGTTAAAGAAATAAAAATAAATAAATAAACCTATAAAAGTTACTAATAAAAACCTCGCTTTTAAATAAGCTTACTTCTCGCCAAACACTACCAAAACAAAAATACAAAAAACATAAAAATAGAAACCAAAACATTTCGCAATCGAAAAATTTAGTGAAGTCTCGTAATAACGGGCGTATTATCCTTCGTTCAATTACCTAACGGTAATGAACCGGGCACCGAACCTTGCACCTGCCAGCCGGTTTCTATATAAAGGAGCGTTTGATAAAATCAATCGAGTTGTCAAATCGAGTGGGCAAGTAAGCGCAGTAATTATCGATACTCGCTGTTTGGAACATTGTGCCATTTCGTACTAAAATTATAGGATTGGCGAAGCGAATTGTGCATTTCATGGTTATTGAGCAGACGGGCCGGTTGCAATGATGCTGATCAGTTAAAGATTCCTTACTTGCTATAGAAATAAAATCAACGTCCAGATTCTGAACCCAAAGACCAATCCCATCTAATCGTGTAGAGGCTTGAGACAAGGGGACGTGATATCGCCTAAGCTCTTCAACAATGACTTGGAAAACTTGTTTAAGACGCTAAAACTCTCGTGCATTCTGGAACATTAATGTAAATGTGAATATCACATCTTAGAATTGCCAACGACATCGTCATAATGGCAGAATCGCTGGAGCTGCTGGACGGAATGCATAGCCTAAATGTATCAACACCGGTCTACATCTAAGGGTGGGATGTGTTGTAGGAGGTACACTCTGCAATCATTGTGCCGATAGTTGTTACAGCCAATAGCATAATGGACAAGAGCCACTTTAAGGGGCTTTCGTTGGGTGGCTGAATCAAGGGCTTGATGCATAGAATGGTCGTTCTGGACACGGCTGCAACTGTTAGGAGGTTGTTTTTTATGAGATCATGGCGACGACACGAGCAACTCATTCGCCTAGTATGTGGCATACCTGCCCATAACAATGTAATGCTACCCAGAACTAGTGGCACCACACTGCGCTCTTTACCTCCAAACAAGTTATTTAGTCTTATGGCCAGTAATTTCACTAGCTACAGTGCCCTTCTAACTGGAACAGTCATGTCTGAAGTTTGTCCACCACTGGAACTCAAACGGAACTAGAAGACCGCTGCAACCACAGACCGCAACACATGATTTGATATAATAATATGATAGACGGTTCACTCATAGCTTAAGCTATTAATCTCGTTATATTCTAAAACATCGTTCATTATTTCCGCTCTGCCCATGACACAGTATTATGTAGAGTCTATCTATATTTTTACCGCGAGCTTTTAATGTAACCTCATCATCATAATTTCAGCGGAATAAAGTCAACTGCTGGACACAGGCCTCTCCCAAAGAACGCCACAACGACTGGTCAGGGTATGTTGTGTGCTTATAGAGAGGTTTTGCCTCCTTGGGCCTAAATGTAACCTTTTTTTTATTGGTCATCATCATATCAGCCACAGGACGTCCACTGCTGAACAAAGGCCTCCCCCTTAGATTTCCACAACGAGCGGTCACATGCCGCTCTCATCCAACGACTCCCAGCGACCTTCACCTATTGGTACCCAGTGGAAATTCTTCATGAACTTCCTTCGCCCCGGGGAAGGGCGAAGGGGTGTGCTGGACTTCTACCAGCTAAAACCACTGGAGCGGTCATCTTCGGCACCCAAGGGAGGCTCCAGGTAGTAGTCCCGTTGTAGAATCGCTCGTCTGCTTCGTATATCGTCGCTGCGCCCGCGCTATGCCCGCGGTATGCGTGGTACTACCGTGAATCCATCGAGGCCTTCAACAATGTCGTGTAATTACGCGGCACTTACTAATTGTTGCACGTTTATGTACGGGACCAGTCCGTGACTGTGTTGTGTGAAGGTAAGTGTAAGCTCAAATAGGTGTGGTAAAGTAATATTAAAATGTTAGGTTATAAAATAAGTTCTAATTCATTTCGGCCGAATGAAGTCCACTGTTGGACACAGGCCTCCCCCAAAGATCACCACAACGACCGATATGGATCATTGGGGATTATTGGGGGGTCTTGCCATAATCGCCACGCTTGGCAGACGTGTTGGCGATCGATGGCGTTCTAATTGTATCAATTGAATTAGAACTCTATTTATACTAGTGGTCACCCTGAGATCGTGTATTATCCGTAATTTATTAAAATTTTAAATGTGATTTTATATATTTGTAACGCATATCTATACAAATAAATAAAAATTGAAGTGTCTGTTTGTAATGTAAAAATAACAGCTTTTTACTAAATGCATATGAAAGTATATACGGTACCTATAACAAAAACACAATTTTTAAACTTTTTGTCTGTCTGTCTGTTGGTCTGTCTGTCTGTCTGTTTGTTCCGGGTAAGCTCCGAAACGACTTGACCGATTTTGACGGAACTTTCACTGGCAGATAGCTGATGTTATAAGGAATAAGTCAGGCTACTTTTATTTTAGAAAAATGATTAGGGTTCCGCGCAAAAAAGAAAACCTTGAAATCCAATATATATATTTTATGTCCAGTGTCTATGTCGAAGTACTCTAAATTTCTTTTAAATTAAACGCGGGTGAAACAGCGTGTCCCAGCTAGTTATACATAAATGTTAACATTCTGCACTTCTCCTCCATATGAACATTAACTATGCCAAATCTCACACTCTACAATGTGCTTATAGGGAACAAGGTGTGGTGTTCCTCCAGCCAGGCAGATGGTATGCCTGGCGGGCCGAAGCCCTGTGTAATGCCTGGCGGGCCGAGGCCCAACGGTTGATGTTAGGCGATTGTATATATGCAGCGTTGCGCGAATACTTTAATAGCGTGATTCAGGATTCTTTGACGTCATCGGAGAGTTGCAATTAATATTCAAGTAGATGCCGTTCTAAGTTGTAGTTATGCTGGCGATGTAGGTGTCGCCACATGCTTAAAAGGGTACAAAGTTTTTTCTCCACCTATTAATATATAGATGTACATAATATACAATTTGGGGTTCTGAGTATCAATATTAACCAACGATCTGATTAATACTCAAACTTTGGACAGAGAACGAGTCTAGGTACTGTAACAATGGTCATCGTTTTGGTATGAGTTGCCGATCACTATAAAAAACCACAAAGTCATATCTCGGAGGGGATGACTGTAAAGCAGTTACCCCCTCGGGGGGATTGAAAAGGATCCCTTAAAGCGTCCCACGGCAGCGCGTGACCACATGCGTGCTACCGTCTTCTTTTGGTCGCTTGGTGTGGGCACGCAGATTCCCCATTCTACGCACCCGCGAACCCAAAGGCCCTCCGCCTAATAGCGACGGCAGGGGGTTTCAGGCGTATGGGAATTAGGCGCCATCACTCCCTCTAGCGCTGTGCTGCGCAAACGTCAGCACGTGGTCACGTGCGCACCGCCGTCTTCCCGGGGGTCACTCGGTATGAGCACGCAGACTCCCCAATCTGCGCGCCCGTGACCCCTGACGCCCCCATCGTGAGGAAACCTGGGGCTAACGTTCTGAAATCTGCAACACAAAGTGAGCAAGCGCGATGATCAATGGTGGTGCGCATTTCATCATTTCGGCCGAATGAAGTCCACTGCTGGACACAGGCCTCCCGCAAAGATCACCACAACCATCGATATGGATGTGCTGTGGGCTCATTGGGGGGTTTTGCCATAATCGCCACGCTTGGCAGGCGGGTTGGCGATAGCAGTTGAGTTGTTAATGTACTCGAAGAACGCTGCTGCCCATCCTCCGGCTAATCCCTTAGTCGACTTTTATGACACCCATAGGAGGAGATGGGGTGGTGGCATTCTGAGCCGGCACCACACGCATTTACCACAATGTAAATCAAAATTTAAATCAATCGCTAAGGTATTATTAATACAGCTTTATTTACATACCGACAAATATGTGCAATAAACAATTATCCACTATAAACAAGTTTGCAGTTCCTCATTAAGTACTAGTATGCGGTACACAGGCAGTTGCTGAAGACAGATTTATGTTCTAAATAAAGGACAATCACGCGCAGTAACTTTGTTTAAATGTAATTCGTATTCATACCTAACTAGCTGCTTGTTATTGTCGATTTTGCATAAAAGAATATCACGTATGCGTGGTTTAAGTAGTCACGTTAACATTTAGACAGTCACAATTTACATCCTCACTCCATGTGGTGTCCGGATTAAGAATACAGCGCATCTTCTCTAAGGGAAACCAGAGGGTTGGATAGCAGCGTCTCTTCTGTGGAATAGTAGCCATTCAGAGCTCACCAAGCCTTTGCCAAGCGTGGTGAGTACTGGCAAATTCCCCCAAAAATTATAACACACGGCATGTAACTGGATCAGAGATCCGAGAGGGAGAGGCCTTTGTTCAGCAGTGGAGTTCTTTTGGCTGATATGATCATGATATTTTCCATTTCCGTACATGTAGCGAGTGATTGGTCGTACGTTACCACGCTTGGCAAAAGTTAGATTGTTCGCTATATATTATTTTAGCATAAGGAAACATAATGCAGTTCATCCTCTTAAAAATCCGTTAAGCCTAGAGTGGATACATAATGTAATTTATATCACTACGCTACGATCACCAAACGTGACGCTACGGCTACGATATTCAACCCAACATAACCGTTAGTAATCGTTAAATGTTTCTGATCGCACACAATTATTTAGATCACGTGATGCACCTAAGCTGTATTCATTTTAATACACACACACACACACATCGGCCCGTAACATCTACTGCTACCTTGGACCTCAATGGCACTACAATGAACGGTCATATATTACCCTAATCACCACACTTGGCAGACTGCAGTATATTGTTACTATCACACGGAGTATTCTGCTACCCATCCTCTTATTTTTGTGTTGTCAACCAAAAAAGTTTTATTCGGAGCAAGCTGCCTGATAACTGGTCTGTATATTTAAAACATTCGGTTGGGATGTTGCTCGTGGGGCACGCAATTTTGAGATAGATGTATATCAAGAAATTGCGATAGTTACAACAAAATACCTATACTGCACCAACCGTACCGTCAATTAGTATTTACTTTTGTTTTAATGTTATAAATTATGCGTTAGTCTGTTTATCTGTGATGGACCAATTCTTAAAATTCGTTCTATCTATCGGAAAATGCATAGTTTCTTCATATCAGGGCGGCACGGTTGGTGCAGTGGCTGATACAGTCGGCTGCTGCGCTCCGGGTCGTGGGTTCGATTCCCATGCGGAACAAATTACACTTAGGTCTATAATAAAAATAGCAATACCATTTATCTCGGAAATAATAGTAAACAGTTTTATAATTTTTGAACAACGTAATGTATCGTAAACAATGCGATCCAAACGCTTCGTGATTATTGTACTATGATATGATATTGTTGTTTCTGCGAGCGATGACCTCATCCAGGAACTGTGGCGAAATAACAGCCGTTTAGCTTTTATTTACATTGCAGTTTTATGTGAAAATAGTTTGTGTTTTTATTCAGAATAGCTTTAGGACAGACGAAACCAACTATTTTATACTGAAATCAGTTAAATAGTTGTATAGAATCTTGTACTAAATCAATGGTATCATTTTCGATACGATGCTATTTTTATTGTAAAAATATTTATTATCTAATTTTACTATACAATCATTAAGATAAGATAAATTTATTTGCTTATTTGGAAACAATGTTACACTGTTGTTACTATTACAGTTGAGTAAATTTTACATTTTTTAAGTCGATGTAAAATAATAATTTACGCCTGTTCCTAAAGTTGAAGACGTCTCTAAAAGTTACTCTTTGAAGGGAAAGTTCTGTCTAGTATGTACCTACACCGATTCTGACAGCGGTATCGGCGTGTCCAAAAGTCAACAGGGTGCCACAACTGCAATACAAAGGCATTTATTGTACGAATTTCACGCTCTACGTGGGGTTGCGAGTAGCGCGACTGAGAGAGATTGATACTTTATAATACATGGTTGATATAAATAAAGATAAACAAAACCTTTTTGTTTCATAACTACAATAAAATGACGACAAAAATAAATTTAAGCTAATTTTCATTCTATTGAGTAACTTACGAACAATGAAATCGGATTTTAAATCCTCGTTAGTGTGATTTTTATTATTATTTACGGACTGGCTCACCGCTTAACTCTTTGGTTTTTTTATCTTATAACATAATACGTAAGTATTATTGTCTAACTAATATTGTGTATGATATTTTGTACTATTGTATGAATTTCAAAATCTTAAATCTGAAGATTTCAGATTAGATTGATTATTAATTTCGGCCGTAAGTAAATGGTTTCTTTTATGTATTATATTGTATACAATAAAAACTATATAAATTAATAAATACCATAATTCTTTATGTTTAAAACCACATTAACACTGAAGTATAAATTAACTGCAAATATAGTCATATAACTGCTTATTTAGCCTCCAAAATTCAACCGCAATGCACGAAAGTATCAAAATATGCACCCACACTATACAACATCCCTCCGCGGCCGCAGACCACGGTGCGAAACTGAAGGGTTGCATCACCACATACCCCATGCACAATTTTGTCACGCTTGTCTCCAAACCCAACCCCAGGAACACCACAGCTTAACAACGCAACCCAACCATCTCTTCTATTACTGCTAAAATGTAGGGAAAAAATTTCTGAATGATTTTACTCTGTGGCACTCAAAATAGTGTACGGCAGTTTAATTTCACCCTTTACATCGAAGGGTAGAATAAATTAGAAAAAATCAACAATAGAGACGGATAACTAGTTTGTAGTGTAAACAAATTGCTGTATTGTAACTTTTGCGAAGTCAGAGGTTTTGTGTGAGATGGGTAAATATTTACAGGGCATTTGAATATTAAAGAAGAGTGTTTGAGCTAATGTTCAGTTAATTTCGAAATTAATATTTTGTGTCACTATCAAGTGTTTACTGTTAGAACAGTTAAACTGTAAGCTAAACAACATATAATGTGGCCTATTTTTTCTTTATAAGTTTTTAAACTGACATGGTCACTGACACTATGTCTATTATTAGAACTGAAAACGGGATATTTACCATGTTTTTTATTTGTGTTGAGTTCCCGATATTTCGGCGCTGTTGCAAGCGCCATGTTCACGGATAAACTAAAGTTTTTGCGGGTGGATGTTTAAAAGCAGACAAAACGATCTACCCTCTTCCTCAAACGTTTTGTGAGCTGGGTTCCGCTATCACTATCACTTAGGTCACTCACAACCCGACTTTGTTCCCGACACACGAAACTCACTGTGTCCGCTCGCGAACTTCTTACGGCACTTTTTCGGTCTGTACACAATCGAATCACTGGATTCCAGGCCTTCGACAGTTGAATATCGGGAACTCAAAAGAAATAAAATAAAAAACATGGTAAATATCCCGTTTTCAGTTCTAATAATATTTTTTCTTTGTTTTTAAATCGAAACCCCACACTTAATTTCTCCTGTATCGTTGGTACAGCTTCCAGACATAAATCACTCATGCACAACTCCCAAATCCAAAACAACTATGTGTAAACTAAACAAAAATTTGTTACGTTCGGGGCTCGAACCCGTTACACGTAGCGCAGTAAAAACTTAACCACTGTGCCAGTCGCCATCGTTTTGTAAGGTCCTTCGAATTTATCTCGTTTTCGTAATGTAGCTAGTTGTTTAATTACTATTACAACTATTGTGTCAGTGGCAATACCAGTATTATTATTTAAAACTAGCTGAGACCCGCGGTTTCACCCGCGTTTAATTTAAAAGAAATTTAGAGTACTTCGACATAGAATAAATGTATTGGATTTTAAGGGTTTTTTTACGCGGTACCCTAATTATTTTTCTAAAATAAAAGTAGCCTAAGTTATTCCTTATAACATCAGCTATATCTAGCTAGCCAGTGAAAGTCCCGTCAAAATTGGTCCAGCCGTAGCCGTTTCGAAGATTACACAGAACAAACAGACAGACAGGCAGACAGACACAATATTTAAAATTTGTTTGTAACTTTCATATGCATTTAGTAAAAAGCTGTTATTTTGCCAAGTTACAAAAAGACACTTCAAGTTTATTATTTGTATAGATAAAATTATGATCCTACGTTTATCGTTCAGCCATTAAAGATATGATAAGATTATTACATGCAGTTGTAGCAATGTTGTAACACGTGCATATAAATTACGTTGAATAAGATATATTTCTTAATAAGGCTGCTCTGTATATGAATATTTATTAGCTCAATATGAAGCAACAAGTTTTCCTAGTTTGATTTTCAATATTCACAAAAGTGAATCAACAAGCGATTGTCACGTATTACATAATCAGTCCATTACTGTCCCGCTGCTGGGCACGGGCCTTTTCCCACGATGGGAAAGGTCTTAATCCACCACGCTGGCCTAGTACGGGTTGGTGGACTACATTACACACCAGAGAGATGTGTTTTATTTGGATACACTCACTTGTGCTGGTTTCCTCACAATGTTTTACTAAACCGTTAACACAATACCACCACCTCATCTCCTCTCGTGGGTGTCGTAAAAGTCGACTGAGGGATTAGCCGGAGGATGGACAGCAGCGTCCTTCGAGACACATCTAATCTACAAAAAATCTACATTAACAGCTCAACTGCGATCGCCAACCCGTCTGCCAAGCGTGGCGATTATGGCAAAACCCCCCAATGAGCCCACAACACCCCACATCGGTCGTTGTGGTGATCTTTGGGGGAGGCCTGTGTCCAGCAGTGGACTTAATTCGGCCGAAATGATGATGATGATAACGTAAGTGATAAATTCTGATCCAGACATGAATCTGAGAACTCAGACCCTCATGTATGGAAGTCAAGCATTCAACCACTACAATAGTGTAGTACTACACTGTTTGTCACGTACTTAATATACTGTAATTGACTGCTGGGATTGCAAACTACTAAAAGGTTGATGGTGCCAATGTGGTAACTACGGGTTGCAGCTGCTCAAGTCTTAGTTAAGTACCCATAAAGACCCCATCGTAAGTTATAAAAACCCTCATTTGAAAAAATTCATAAAGAAAACTAACAAATCCACAAGTTAAAATTCCAATTTCTAGTCCTTAAAAGTGCAGACGTACCCTTTTAGTTTACTAAAACTTAGTCCGCGAAACATCAGTCAAGTGACATATTCGAGAACTGCTGAGTTTTACAACTTTATTCAATAGATGGAAACTCAATATTAGACGTTATTCTAAAGCACTACAGATTACAAATGTGAATACAATAAGATGGTGAAAGAGCAATGTTTGCGTTCTCAAATTTGTGTCGTGTGATCGCCTCTCACCGAATTGTCAAAAGGAAAGGTCTGCTGTATTGTGTATCAATAGGGTGAGTTCTTTTAGTAAATAATTCTCTAAAACAATTTTAAACGGATTAAATCGCGTGTATTATTGATTTTTGTTAATCATATCATCAATCATAATAATTTTGTTAATAATAATTTTGTTAATATGTGTAATAATCGCGAAAACCTAAGACAATACTATAATTCTCTAAACTTAGTATTTTTAACCAAGTCAATTAGATACTTAAACTTCACCATAAATCGCTACATCAAACGTGAAATGTTAATTGCTGATGTCAGCTTGATACATAGTAATTAGTGTGATTTATTTATATTCCTGTATATAGATACGCCGCAGATCCTTATAACTTGCTCTACGTCGTCTTTTCCAACTGAAGATTGCTGGACAAGATCTTGAAGCTCGGTAAGACAACTTATTGTACAGGTTTTAGTTTGTGCTTCTGTATTTAACACTTTACGATATTATATCTATACAAATAAATAAAATTGAAGTGTCTGTTTGTAATGTCAAAATATACAAATAAATAAAATTGAAGTGTCTGTTTGTAATGTCAAAATATACAAATAAATAAAATTGAAGTGTCTGTTTGTAATGTCAAAATATACAAATAAATAAAATTGAAGTGTCTGTTTGTAATGTCAAAATAACAACTTTTACAAAATGCATATGAAAGTATATACGGAACATATAACAAAAAATACATTTTAAACATTTTTGTCTGTCTGTCCGTCTGTCTGTCTGTCTGTTTGTTCCGGGTAATCTCCGAAACGGCTGGACCGATTTTGACACATTTCACTGGCATATAGCTGATGTTATAAGGAATAACTTAGGCTACTTTTATTTTAGAAAAATAATTAGGGTTACGCGCAAAGAAAAAACCATTGAAATTCAATATATAGATTCTATGTCAAGTGCTCTACTCTAAATGTATTTTAAATTAAACGCGGGTGAAACCAAGGGTCCCAGCTAGTAAACAATATAGTATAAACTATAAAATTAAAGAAACGTTTATTTCGCTCAATGTGTGAATGTGAACTTGTTTTACAAAAGAAAATTAATTTCAGTTTTACACTATCTAAACCAAGGGTTCATCCATTTCTCGATGAAGGCCCTCTGCTGCCAATCTCCCCCTATTAAGGCTATCCGGGTCTAAAGTTTTTCCGCCACTGTGACGATACCGTAGCGTTGTAGCAGTCGGCCACAGTGTCCCGTCCCGTCTCGTGGGCACCCGTGCAAACTGCGTTCTCCCCAGCGATTGTCTGTGGCAATACTGTGTGACTGCCCTACAATAACGAGTAAATACATTAATATAATATTTAAATAAATGTGTTAGCCATACTGAAAAGCTTGATGTAATAATTGCCCGTGAAAGTCCACCACTGACAATGGGCCTTCTTACCGATCATACATATATATATCGTGATCCCTCACGATAATTCACATTATATTACAATAATCACCACACTTGGCAATCCGATCAGAAATCAAAGCATGGTTTCGTTGGAGCGCACAGAACAATGCCTCTGCCCATACTGTTAACATCCCATAGTCTCCTTTCATTTTGGAGCTCTGATCGTGAATAGGGCTATCTCTCGTCCAACTTTAGACCAGGGCAGGAAGAAGAAGAAGAAATCTCATTTTACGCCATCCACAGGAATACAGAGGCTAATTTCTTGTCGAGAAAATCACACCTCATCCCGGTAACATTCATGCTTAACGCTGAAGCCATCAATAAATATTTACCTGTGTGTAATCAACCAAGCCAAGAAACATCTTATTTTTATCAAAACGCTCTTGCACCCACAAACATCCAAAACGTACCCGATGTGGCCAATCACCATTGATTTATTTTCGATACAGTGAGAGATTAATAATTAATCCGCCAATAATATCGGGCTATGGTGTGCGCAGGGGAGAAACTACGCCATATGGGCCCAATATAAGACCGCGTTAAAGTCGACACGCCGAATTAACCGTAATCCTGGCCATAATGTGAACATGTTTGAAAAATTTCAAATACAAGTAGGGTCTAGTATACATTAAGGACAGTAGAAATCGAGAATGGGCATTCGGTTTGTAGAGTTAAAAGAATGGGGGAAAGTATTTTTTTTACAGTATCATCTTGGTGTAGTGGCTGATACAGTCGGCTGCTGCGCTCCGGGTCGTGGGTTCGATTCCCACACGGAACAAATATTTGTATGATCTGCAGGCAGTTGTTCCGGGTCTGGGTGTAATGTATGTGGAATTCATGTTTGTAAACGCACCCACGACACAGGAGAAATCCTAGTGTGGGGCAACGTTTTTTTTTAAATAAAAATAAAAAATAAATCTATGTGTTGTAGGAATAATTTCTATAAACACAAGTTAAAACTTAATCATTATAGTATAGAGTCAACATTATCTAAACCCTATTCGCGACCTTTACTATTACTATGACTATCTTTACGTCTTGTACACACGGCTATACAACATGCTATTCGTTTCCAGTATACGCTGATCTCTCATTGTACGGAAAGCCTATACAATGCGAGATCAGCTTAAACAGGAAATTTAAGGCTTGATATGTAGCAGTGTGTGCTACTATACAACTCATATTAATCTTTAAATGTATAGTTTTACACAGCAAAATCTAATTTAAAAATCTAAAGTGTGAGTTTTACTGGTAGTTGAAGATAAACATAAAGATATATTGTTTTGCTGTAACATGGTTAAATTACAACACCGAGCAAGCAATGGTGTTGAACATTAAACTAAATGATGTACCTACTTCAAAATAATTCGTCAAAGCGTACCCATGTACCGCTCCAGTCTTCAAAGTTACATAACTGTAACAATATCTAACGCAATATCCTTAGTACAGGCTGTCTAATTTCATCCCGTTGACAATATAAGGGTTGAAGGTATTGACACAAATGTTGCGACCGGGGCCCTCTGTTTGCGGTTATTGTTTCCTTGATTCGGGCCCGTCGCTAATTAATTTACTCGTTGTGGGAGCCCTAACTGATTGAGGAGACGAATCAGTGGTAGAATCGCATGCTTGATATATTCCATTTTTTATTGCTGAAGAGCACTTGAAAACAATACATAAATATAAAATAAATCAAGAAAAAAACTTGCACTCCGGGAGTGCCGACAGAAGTGAAAATTTATTTTGGCGCGTTAGGAGATTTTATCTCATCTAAAAATATGCGTACCGTGCTAAAAGAAGTTTTCACTTCAAGCGTCTCGTAACGGTGTCGCGAGTCCAGAGATTTTACCTCATCTAAAAATATGCGTACCGCGCTAAATGAAGTTTTCACTTCAAAAATAAACTGTTCGTATTACTCACGAACCACTTGATTTTCGTAAGATACAAATAAATATTAATGATTGTACTTATTGAAATAATGATGCAAAAAAACTAGTTATTGCAGTGAAAGTTTATTAATTAGTTATTACACAAATACATAAGCCTATTTAAAAAACGTGGTTATCTAGCGATACGGACACAATGAAATTATTATATATTCAGGTACAAAATTTGCAAAACTCAAATACTAACTAATTAACTAAACTTCCAAACATCAATTCGAAAACCGAAATCAAATTTGATTAAAATTAAATAGCACACAAAAGGCACCTCTATGCGGTGACAGCTTGTTGAAATCAAATTATAAATAAAGGAGGGGAACAATAGGGTGGTTGAGTCCGAGTGCAGCGCGATGATCCTCGTGATGGATGGAGAAACTACGTGGATACGCGTCGGAATGGCTAATGTTGAAAAGGAAATTATGGAACTAATGTATGGTATGGAGGAGTGCAATTCTTTTTGGAATGCAATGTATTTGAGAGAAAGACAATCATAGATTGTTTTGAATCGATAAACAGTATCGCTATTGATACAAATTTTACATATGATATATATGAGACACTCCACAATGGGATGAAATATTGTAATCCATGAGATTCCAGGAACTAAACTAAACATATCGATATCATTTTTAGAGGCACCCGTTCTTCGCTTCAATACTTTTGAATTTTACAAAGATAATATACAGATCCATTACATAAATAATGTAAACTGCTTAAAAACTGAAAATTATCAAACATTTAAATAGTACTTTCGTAAAAATTCCATCAACATCAGTCTTGTTTAGCAACGCCACAGTTAATTGTCATGCCGTGGTCCAAATCGTCGTGTTCGCGGTCGCGAAGTTTCCCCCACAACGTGTTGCCACCGAGCGTGTGCTTTGGGGTTGCGTTACGTATGTAACGAGAGTTTTGTGTTTTTTGATGTGTGTTCAACTTCTGATGCTAACATTGGTTTTCCAATTGTTGTTGTTTGTTTATTTGGTTCACTTGAATCAAAAGCTTTATCGTCGTCCAATTTTGTTGACATGGAATCCATCATCATTTCAGCCGAATAATGTCCACTGCTGGACACAGGGCTACCCCAAAGATCGCCACAACGACCGGTCAGGGGTATATATAGGTAGGGGCTTTTTGCCATAATCGCCACGCTTGGCAAGCGGGTTGGTCATTGCAGTGGAGTAGTTAGTGTACTAGTAGTGTGTTAGTAGTGTGTGCTTAGAATACCACCACCCCATCTCATCCCGTGAGTGTCGTAAAAGGTGACTATGGGATTAGCCGCAGGATGGGCAGCAGCATCCTTCGAGTACATTAATAACTCAACTGCGATCGCCAACCCGTCTGCCAAGCGTGGCGATTATGACAGAAACCCCCAATGAGCATACAACACAAAACTATACCAGTCATTGTGGCAATCTTTGAGAGAGGCTTCTGTTCAGCAGATTTTAGGATGAAATGGAACTAAGATCCTTAGCTACATCAGAAACCTGTCACTACTTCTTAAGTGATATTGCAATCTATCAACCCAAATCTGCAGAAATCTATTTTACTTAATTACCTCATACGTCTAGTGCAGAATGATAATATATCTTAAAACTTGAAAGTAATAATATAACCTGAAAAACAAAACCAATTTCGTAGTTTCAACACATAACGTTCTCTCGTAAAAAATGTTTGTAAAATCTCATTTTAGCCTACACACCACAATATCGTAGTTCGTTCATATCTGATCTGTCAGCGCCAACTGACGTCCGCTCATATTGACGTCGCGTCGCGTCACATTTCGCGTCAGACACGCTTTTTGATTTACACACATCGCCTGCTCTTTTACTATTCTGAATCACGTGGTAGATTTCTGTGTTATGGGTTTGTGGAAGATGGGTATTTCGTGTTGATTAGACTATATCAATTATTAATTCCATATCTTTCATTCTATTGTATGAATATTTTCGTTGAAGCAATAATGATAATTTTTTTTCGATAACTTAAATACGAAATTTTTGATAATTTAGTCAAATATTATACTAGGCAACTCTTTCCTTTTATCTTTTTATAACCGCAATCTCAATAATTGTTCGTTTTAAAATAAAGAAAGCTATCATTAACATCTTTAATAACTTCTTCCTCTTAAAAAAACAAAACATATTCATTTTATTTCGTTGCAAACGATTTTCTAATCTCTGAAAGCAATTTTCAGCACACGGAAGAATTGCAGTAAGTAAATTCTCATTTGCGTTGTGTGCGGGTTTGGTCCTGGGAGATAACTCTTTGAACCATTAGCGTGTCTAATTGTGAAGCGCCGCAGTCCCTGGCTACCGCTACCAATCCCCAATACCAACTGGCGTAAGGATGTGGTCGCGTGGACAGAGGGAAACGCTGCGGTTTGAGAGAACAATTACAAATGCTAAACTTCTAACAAACGAGACAGTTTGTTAGAAGTTTAGCATTTAAAATTAGTTTGTTATTAACCAACCAAACAATACATACAGACCGTATTTATGTTTAGGTTGCTTTAGTTTAGAGTATAGTCTGAAAAAATGTTTGCTATTTCAAAATTCTCTTAATTTGATGTCCTTTACAAATCTTTGAGCAAATTCTCGTAGATTAAATTTTAAACAAGCTTCGACAAACACCATACCCTATTTCTGCCTCTATTTATATAATATTTTGAAACACAAGTCCAATCTGTTTTAACCCTAAGCGTCAGTTTCACGTAACTCGGGAAGACCGCAATCGGCACGAAGCGGTTTTATCGACTGTGACCGAGGAGATTGCTGCTTTCAAAAAAGCGCACTTTAATTTTGGGCGGCAATGGAGGCTTGGATGCGGCCGTGCGTGACGACCGCCTATTTATTTTATTAGCTATAAAAAGTTTTCGCGACTTTAGTTTTCTCTGAACGTTTCTGTTACCGATCTTCCTAGGATAGGCTCGGATTGACAGGCCCTTTGAAATAGACTTCTGACTTTTTATGCAAATTTTCGGGTTAGAGACAATTTGGGACACTGGCTTTAAGAGAGCCGAAATTGGAACGCGGTTTAATAAGAAAAAAAATGACTTTATACGTAGAAAATCCGAAAATCCTTTTACTTTGATGACCCAACAAATGGTCTTGCCTGTAGATATATATTTACATTCCATTGTGAAAATAAACAAATATGTCTTCAATTAATTAAAATACCATATAAATCTTGTTAAAACGAATGTGTTCTAAGGGAAGTTGTTCCAGAACCAATTCAACTAGGGTCTGGCCCCTTGACTAATCGCCAAGCAATCGATACCCAAGTTTTTTCCGCTGCCCTCAAGCGCCAGACAAATTGTCTTGCGAGAAGAAATTAATTTGACAAGTCGCCGGGTAGAGAGGTCCCAAGACGCCTGTATTAATTTATTTGGACAAGAAAAAATGTGGCCGCGGTCAGGGAACGCTGTGACGAGATGGGGATGAATTGCGGAAGATGTCAGTGGAACTAACTGAGAGCAATCGTTGTTAGCATTTGTTAAATGACGGTTTTACAATATATTGTTTTGTGAATTTGGTAGAACGTGACAGGCGAGTAATGAAGGCTGAAGTTTTGTAAGTGAAAGTAAGGGATGTTAGCAACACGTATCTGATTGAATGTAGTCAGGTGGCAGGAATTTATGCTAACGTTTTGATTGATCACGTTATGAGTATCTGATTCAATAATATTGTACCCAAAGACTGAAATACGATGCCAATAACGATGAAAAAATCATATAGCTCCAACAAAATCATACTTTTTACCACAGAATATGGAGAACTTTCACTATGTACTCTCTTATAACATTATTCTGTGCTTTTCCCAAACAAACTCCCAAATCCTCGCATAACCTTACATTATCAACAGATACCAAATAACAAAAATCTTCGGTACTCCCTTAATACTGCCGCAGATTCAGTTAACACCAATACAGACATAATGACATCAGGAAAAACTTGAGTTGTATCGGGAAATATATCGGTATCAGAGGGGAACCGCGGGCAGGCCGATTTATGACAATCTGATGATACGATCGAATCAAATAAAGCATCTATATAAATCAATGTCCGATTGGTGAGGAGGTGAGAATGATATATGCTGTTATTTCTATAGTTTTTCTGCGTAGAGTGCGGGAATTGTGTGGTTTTTAGTTTGTGTAGGTTTAATTGGATAATATGGTTGTATGTTAGTATCATAACGTATGTCTTGTATTACTGTGTATTTATGTATACCTCTTTTACTAATCTAACTGAAAATTCATTGTAGTAGGTTTTAGAAGTACCTAGCTCAGCAACTACAATTGAACAACAATTATGGAACGGATAAAATGTTTTTGATTAAATCCGAAAATTTACATCAGTTACGCATACATCAAGTATTTAAAGTAGTTATTCCTGAATAAGATGTAAATCAAAAGCTACATTTCGATGAATAACGAACAGTTATTGCTGATTGCATAACAATCTCCGACTTTGCCAAAAACGTAGTAATGTGCCATACCTATGAGCACACATAATATACGCGCACGTCGCGATCAGAGCCATAAAAAAGCAAAAGTTTCAATTAACAACGTTTCGATAGGTCGAATAATGAGAGGTTGCCTGGATTTATCGGCGGATAACCGACAATTAAACGTCTTTGTTCGGGGACGACGCGACGACGCAGACACGCCTGCACACTCACAAAACGTTGCGAACACTTTCAGCTAAGAAGTGTAAGATTATTTTGGATGATATTTAATAGACCTTTCATTGCATCAAAATATTTAAAGACATTTTTCGATACGTAGTAATTTAGCTGCATGATTATCAATGTTTTACTGATTCCAATAGGCAAACCTCTGATGACCATCATTATTTATTATGAACTAGGTTACTAGACAGATATTTCCACCGCTGTTTTTCTCAGACTGAAGAGTATAAAAACAATGTATCCGCTATCTATCGTAAGAGCTAGTACTTTGATAACAACGAACATAAATTGAAACGAATTAACTGAAGACTTACATACATCCATGGATTCGTGGATCGTGGCCGACCGGACGGGCGCGAACGTGAGACAAAGGCAAAAAGTGCAGGCCGCACAAGACGCGATCGTATTGTTCCTGTGTGCTTACGGGAACAAAGATCTGTCGACGACCAAAGCGCCGATAACATAATAGCCCTTAAATTTAACTAATAAACGCCCTCAAGATCGATAAACAATGAGTTTTGTGAAGATATGAAAGGGGTCAGTAAAATCGTTTTTAATGTCAGGTTGATCTTAAAGAAAGGAGCGACCCTTTTTCGTTGCATTGATAATGTTATTGTAATACTCTTGTTATACTAGTTAGAATAATAGAGCATATTGAACGCAGTAATTTAAAAAAGAGTCTGTTCAATTACTAATTGTAACAAGGTCTGAATCTTTTTATCTTGTAACTAGACTTAGATTCGATTCAATCAAATCCCTAACACTTCAACAGCTTAAGAGCTTGTAATAATTCCAATATTTCAATCGATACAATCCTATAACACTTTTTTTAATCAGACGATCTCAAATCGATTTCCAACGCCTATTGTAACCGTTGTAAGTCCATATCAGACATCATCTTCATCACCCTGAACATATTTTGATGACTTGACAAGTTTGACGTATACAAATTGTGGAGTTATTGCATTCAAATCTATCTCTATGTCTATAGTATTAAGAATTATATTAGTATGTCGCAAATGAATTAGCGTTTGCATTTTATGCATTAACCATTTTGTTTGATGCTGATAGAAAAATATAAGTAATTCTTTACAATGATGGATTTTAGGTTGGAATTTGAATGTATATGTATATTGGAGTGACAAATAGAGATGTGTGATTACAATGTAGCTTATAATACGTACATCAATAGTCTTTCATGTGCTTCATTCATAAACCTTACCATTCATAGGCTTTGATACTGATTTGATGTTTGAATGGGAAATTCAATGTATGGACACTCATTCATAAATTATTATTAAGTACGTACTATAATGAACTGACGTCATTACGTGTGAGCCTCTGACATTTCTGTGAGTTAATTACTATATGTTACCCATACAGTGTTCAGTAAGAAATTGTGTTTAATATTTGTATAAAAAACTAAAAAACTATTTGTTTTAATAAATTTTTGGTATTTAACTTTCGGAATTAATCTGTATACCTATAGCATAGAGTTCATTTGATTTAAGTCTATAAGATTTCGAATGACTCGACGTTCATATTCTTACGCCAAAGAATAAATGGAAAAATTTAGAGTTTTACTCGATCATAAACATTCATAATTTGCGTTTCATTTGCAACAATTTCATTAAACAATAACGATAATGTAATTGATCACGTTGACAAGAGATAACTTGTTATGAAAATAATTATAATTAGCACTGATCAATCACATAAAGCACACTTTAGGAGGGCTCTATATTCAGCAATGGATCGCGATACGCTGATTCGAGTCAAATACACTTGCTGGTGAATTGATGATGGATGTGATCGAAAATTACTATATTACATACTGCATACTACACACACACGCACTTTGCTTTGTTTTTTTTTAAAACGTTGCCCTACTCTTGGATTTCTCCTGTGTCGTGGGTGCGTTTACAGACACAAATTCCACACACAATACACCCAGACCCGGAACAGCTACCAGCAGATCGTACAAATATTTGTTCCGTGCGGGAATCGAACCCACGACCCGGTGAGCAGCAGCCGACTGTATCAGCCACTGCACCAACCGTGCCGTCAACATTAATACATAATAGATCACCTTCAAACTACACCAACTTAAGCAAAATTAAAGAAAATAAACTTCAAGTATCAGCTGTTCTACAACAGAGTACATGTTGTGTATGGGAAATTATTTAATTAAATTAATGGAAATTTTCAAATTCATTAAATTTATTTTTAGTTAGACGGAAGTAATTGAAACGTGTAACGAAGATTAAAGTCTATACAAATAAATAAAATAGAAGTGACTGTTTGTAATATTAAAATAACAGCTTTTTACTAAATGCATATGAAAGTATATACGGTACGTATCACAAAAAACTAATTTAAAATCTTTTGTCTGTCTCTATTTGTTCCGGGAAATCTCCGAAACCAGACCCATTTTGACGCACTTTCACTGGCAGATAGCTGATGTTATAAGGAATAACTAGGCTACTTTTATATTATAAAATCTAGCTGGGACCCGCGGTTTCACCCGCGTTTGATTTAAAAGAAATTTAGAGTACTTCGAGATACACACTTGACATAGAATATATATATTGGATTTCAAGGGTTTTATTTTTTTACGCCTCAATCCTAATTATTTTTCTAAATTAAAAGTAGCCTAAGTTATTCCTTATAACATCACCTATCTGCCAGTGAAGGTCCCGTCAAAATCGGTCCAGCCGTTTCGGAGATTACCCGGAACAAACAGACAGACAGACAGACAGATAGACAGACAGACAGATAGACAGACAGACGGATAGACAAACAGACAAAAAAAAATAGTGTTTTTGTTATATGTAACGTATATACTTTCATATACGTTCAGTAAAAAGCTGTTATTTTGACATTAGAAACAGACACTTCAATTTAATTTATTTGTATAGAGTATTTATAGATAAAAAGAATGAAATCCAATATACCTACCTATAAGCTTCAATAATGAGAAATTCGATTTCTTTTAAATTAAACAGCGGGTGAAACAGCGGGCACAACTTGTTTAGAGTACAACGTCTCCATAAATAGATATAGAAATAGATGTAAGTACCCAAACTATGTGGTGCCGGCTCAGAATGCCACCACCCCATCTCCTCCCATGGGTGTCGTAAAAGTCGACTAAGGGATTAGCCGGAGGATGGGCAGCAGCGTCCTTCGAGTACATTAACAACTCAACTGCGATCGCCAACCCGCCTGCCAAGCGTGGCGATTATGGCAAAACCCCCCAATGAACCCACAACACATCCATATCTGTGGTTGTGGTGATCTTTTGGGGAGGCCTGTGTCCAGCAGTGGACTTCATTCGGCCGAAATGAAATGATGACCCAAACTATTGCAGCTTAAGAATCTTCCTAGATGACCAAATCATTTAGGTAAAAATCAGATACCTCTAAACCAATACCGAAAACAAATCCTTAATCATGCGCAGACACAAGGCACGAGCGGGACGTGATTAATACAGCCACACCCCGCGCCCCGTGCGGTATGCTAATGCCTTTGTCTCGCGTAGGCGCGCGCGCATCCTGTCGGTGGGCCCGAGAAAAAATTGTCAATTGTTATGACATACGCAGGTAGGATGATGGTGCAATGGCTCGGGATTAATTTGTATGAATTATAATTGGTGAGAGGAATGCTCAGAATGCCACCACCCCATCTCCTCCCGTGGGTGTCGTAAAAGTCGACTAAGGGATTTGCCGGAGGATGGGCAGCAGCGTTCTTCGAGTACATTAATTACTCAACTGCGATCGCCAACCCGATTCTCAAGGAAGAAGCAACAAAAACAACAGCTTGGAGAACTTCAAGCTTTAGCTATACTTGAAAAGTTTCAAATTTAACTACTTCGATTACCTACATCAATTTAACTTACTTGGCGATTATGGCAAACCCCCCCAATGAGCCCACAACACATCCATATCGGTGGTTGTGGTGATCTTTGGGGGAGGCCTGTGTCCAGCAGTGGACTTCATTCGGCCGAAATGATGAGAGGAAATACTTCTACGTCTGAAAAAAACATAGCTTTATTTCTCTAATGAGGAAAGCTAAGCCAAAGAACGGAACAGTTGGTGCAGTGGCTGATACAGTCGGCTGCTGCGCACCGGGTCGCGGGTTCGATTCCCGCACGGAACAAATATATGTATGATCTGCAGGTAGTTGTTCTGGGTCTGTATTGTGTGTCTGTAAACGCACCCTCGACACAGAAGAAATATTAGTGAAGGGAAACGTTTAGAAAAATTTGGAATAAAATAGTAGCGTTGACAGATCTATCGGTGCAACAATAAAAAAAATTGGTTTGCACAATCAAAGCCTTCTGTCGATGACATGTTTGTGGAACAAAACTAACATGGCGATAGAGTTTGACAAGCCGAATGTTCTTAATTTATAAATTATTTATCGGTCACAATGTTTTTAAGGGTCCATTATATTCGTCTGATGTAATAATAGTTTTCTAACGTACAACGGAGATTCATTTTAATAAACAATTATAGAATTTAAATTAAATGAATCATCATTTCGGCCGAATGAAGTCCACTGCTGGACACAGGCCTCCCCCAAAGATGTCCACAACGACCGATATGGATGTGTTGTGGGCTCATTGAGGGGTTTTGCCATAATCGCCACGCTTGGCAGACGGGTTGGCGATCGCAGTTGAGTTGTTAATGTACTCGAAGGGCGCTGCTGCCCATCCTCCGGCTAATCCCTTAGTCGACTTTTACGACACCCATGGGAGGAGATGGGGTGGTGGCATTCTGAGCCGGCACCACACGGCATATACAATTATAGAATTTAAATTAAATGAATAGTTAAAGGTAACTAAGGCAACAGTTCAGGGAACCACGATAGAGTTAATTCGATAGAATACATAATCAAATGGTAGAGTTCAAGTACATATATCATAACTACCCATGCACTAAAAATATCTTGAGGATGGTCAAGATTACTGAACAACGTCACTGCATGGTCGTTTATTCATTTTCGTGCAGTTAATTTTTGTTGCTGATAATTATACAGAAGCCGAAACTAGCATAAGAACGCACGAATTAAGTTCATCATCATTTCGGCCAAATGAAGTCCACTGCTGGACACAGGCCTCCTCCAAAGATCACCACAACGACCGGTATGGGTGTGTTGTGTGCTCATTGGGGGGTTTTGCCATAATCGCCACGCTTGGCAGATGGGTTGGCGATCGCAGTTGAGTTGTTAATGTACTCGAAGGACGCTGCTGCCCATCCTCCGGTTTATCCCTTAGTCGACTTTTACGACACCCACGGGATGAAATGGGGTGGTGGCATTCTGAGCCGGCACCACACGGACATATACAAGTTCATATACAGCATAAATAAATAAACGGAGGTGTAGATGTCAGCGAATAAAACTATTATGTAACGATAAGTTCCGTCTTTTAACGGATCAAATTATTAACGGATCTTTATAATATATCTATTTTTTTACTTTAATCCTAATAATTCCTTTCCTATCCATAATCAAGCTTATTTTCCTCCTCAAACAACGGCACGGTTGAGATAACCAAGTCGTATTGTCAACACAAACGTGGCACATTTGCTGTAATTACCCCTGCCTACCCCACAATCCTCGTATTAGCAGCCTCGGCTTTCAACACTGGCCTTTCTGGTCTACGCCCTGAGGCTATGCAATAAACCAATGTGAATTTATCGAACTATTCCTAATACATTTCTCGCAATGCAAAGACAATCTACCAAGAGATATTAACAGAAAGAGCAATGGTTGTAATGTTAATTTTCTTGATAGCGACATGTTTGTTGAGTAAAGGTATCGGGGTGTCAAACCTATGATTAGAGCATTATTACGGGAGGGGAACAATTGTGGTAAAAAAACGTTGCAGTTTTGCGTTTAAATAGAGTATTGTCGTTGATAAAACATTTAATACGATTTGGCCGACATTTTGAAAATAATGTTGGTATTCTTTGTGAAGAATAACTAGTTATAAGGCATTCTGTTACAATATCTTAATCAGAGTTACGATTTTTTATTATGCTTTTGTTTCAAAGATAGATCATCATCATCATTTCGGCCGAATGAAGTCCACTGCTGGACACAGGCCTCCCCCAAAGATCACCACAGCCACCGATATGGATGTGTTGCGGGCTCATTGGGGGGTTTTGCCATAATCGCCACGCTTGGCAAGCGGGTTGGCGATCGCAGTTGAGTTGTTAATGTACTCGAAGGACGCCGCTGCCCATCCTCCGGCTAATCCCTTAGTCGACTTTTACGACACCCATGGGAGGAGATGGGGTGGTGGCATTCTGAGCCGGCACCACATGGCATAGATGATGATGATATCAAAGATAGATGATGGGTATCATTTAACTATACATATAGTTGTTATTGATGTGATAATTGGAACAAAAATAAACGATATTTATGGATTTTCCTTAAGTATTTTGTATTATACCAGTTATTAACGCCCATAGCCAATTGAATCTTTTCACTATTTACGCAATTTTAAAAACCTCAAGTACAATTATTTGTCTTTTTACCGACTTCAAAATAGAGGAGGTTGTCCGTTCGATGCGTATTTTTAAAAAATGTATTTACACCGATTATTCCGAGATTTGTAGACCGATTTGAGCTATTCTTTTATTAATAGGTGCAGAATGCTTTCAAATTGGTCCCATATAAATTTCATTACATTTGACTGAGTAGTTTTTTAACCAGCTTCAATAAATAGGTTTAATTTACCTGCGCTTACCTAGATGATGTCTTAATAGTTTCGATTCTTAGAATTATTTTTAGTGTTAGATACGGATACCAAATTGGGAAAAATTCTTACATTTATTTACACTAAAAAGAAACAAAATTCTCTAGGATATTAAAACCACTGAATAGAAAAAAAAAACTTTATTTATGAAGTCCGGTGGGGCCCATAAATATAACTTGTTGGTCTATATAAACCATGGTTGGGCCATACCTGTCCTCGCCCGACTTCATAAATAAATTCTTTTATGTATTTTGTGTATAGTATTTGTTTTGTTAAAACGTTTTTTATTAATTCGTTCGTAATTATAACTTTGTCAGCCGACACAGCTGGAAGCCTCCCCCAAACATTGCCACACCAACCGGTATGGTTTTGTGTTGTGGGTCAATTGTATGATTATCCATAATCGCTACGCTTGGCAGACGGATTGGCGATCGCAGTTAATTTGTAAATGTACTCGTAGGACACTGCTGCCCATCCTCCGGCTAAACCCATAGTCGCCTTTTACGACACCCACGGGATGAGATGGGGTGGTGGTATTCTTAGCCGGCACCATATGGCAAATTCTAATACAAACAACGAATTCAATCATACTCACTTTGAAATACAATCCAAAATATAAGAGAGACGAAAAGATCTATAGATCTGATTTCTTACTTTTTCTTAGTCTATTGGTGGCCACTAGACTAAGAAAAAGTCAACCAAGCTGTAAAATAACTGTACACACTATTATATTGAATACCGTTATGAACTAAAGACAATTTAAGAAAGCATACAGGCTTATATTCACCGGCAGTATGCCTGTGTTCTTGGACGTCGCTTCAATTAATCAAAGTTAACGAAGGCTTTAATTAAAATTAATAACATTTTGCGGGACATTGTCGTCTGTGTGTCTGCACGCACGTCTCATCTTCAACAGTTGCACATTCATCTTGTGTTCACGTTTGTTAATAAATATTATTATTTTAATTTGGTTCCATAATTATCTTTTCTGTGATTTCATTTATGTTAACTTATGAGAATTTGAGTAAACGTGTCCTGGAGTTATCACACTATTCAATTCGATTGCATATTTATAAGGACATCGGACAGACTACCCTCGACGTTGAAATGTTGATGCAGAACAAATCGTCTGAGCCAGGTCCTTTGTGGATCAAAGGCATGGTTATGTGAAACATTACTATAAACAGTGTCATTATTCCCGTTTAGTATTAAAAACATGATCGTCTCCCTAAACCTTTCACAACTTCATTTTAACTTTTAGGAATTTAGAGGTCAATCGGTGCAAGTTTACTTCGCATGACATCACCGAGAGAATATGTCAAACATCCTAGAAAATAATCACATCAAAATATCAACCGATTATGATCAAAATTCAAGCCAACATTTTTTTAATATCTGATAGTATCGCACAAAACTACAATCGAATAATTTGAAAAGTCACTAAATTGATCTCATTTAAAATCGTGAAAAATTGTACTATCTTCTAGGAACCGGCAGATTATACATGGCGATTGCAAGAAACACCATTGTGCCCAATAACACCGTCACTGATTGATGAAGTCAATTTTTTTAACAATCCTAACATCCATTTAATCGAAGTCAAGAAAAAATCATTCCTTTAAACACCTAACAATAGGTGCTTTTTTCATAACAATAAGAGAGCGCTCTATGCGATCATCGATTACTTTTTTATCGTCTACAATATCAATAATCTGTTTACGCCCACTGTTAATTTCGACGTTGGTAAAATTGAAATTTGACACGTGTTACGAAGCGAAAATAATTTTGTGGGTGCATGATTGTGCGCTTCTAACAATTTTGTTTGTTTCTTTTGGCGGACGCCTCATGAGTCGAGTCGGGGAGGCATTTAGTGCGTGACTAGCGGCTTTTTATTGCCTTTGTATTGAAAAAGTCTTCGATGCGAGGTGAGGCGAGTGCAGCAGGACACACCCACGCCTGACGCCACATTATCACTCCATCTGTGACTATCTCAAAATTCACTTCAGTAATTGGACCCAATTTGGCGAAATAGATGGAGGTCGCTGCGACTATTATTAGCGTCGTATCTAGTAATGGAGTTGACGGTGCATCGTCCATAATTTCCAACATTTTATTAACAACATTAACAGTTTTTATCGTAATGTCTGGCATTTTATAATATGACAGCCCGTTCCTATGGTATTTTTATTGCGTACTACAGTTACCACGTCGTAGATGGTCCGTTGAACAAATACTTAAATACCGATTGAATATCGATGCGTATTTGAAGAGATACGTATAAGTATTTATAGGGGTCATCGGGTACCGTAAAAGACACTGATTATATCAATAGGATTTCAATTTTCTAATAAAAATAAAAAGGACTTTCACATGTTTACTTGGAGCTCATTACGCTTGAAGGCGGATCACACGGCGCGCGCGCACATGCCCCGAAAACATTCAATAACATAACTTATAAGTCGAAAACGAGCCTTCAAATTACACAAAACTGACAGCTTTAATATTTGCCCTGAGCCGTGTATCGTGGGGCAGAACGCCTCATGCTGAGCTTTTAATTTGTTCCATACATCGCTTCACGTGGTTTTTTCTGTGTTTTGTTTGAGAGGACCGGTGATCGATCGTTTGTTCGCTTTTTTACCTTGTTTAATTTTGGAAGGAGCTGGCTGGTTTCGCTAAGTCATTAGTGGTGTTGTCCGTCCGTGCTCTGGATGGCGACGAGTTCCTCGCTTCTAAATCTTATTGTTCCTATTTAACATTCCTTGTTTTGTTGTAGACATTATTTGGTATTACAATCGGATGATGTGTCAGTAAATAGTATCCAACATTTAAATAATATCTTGCACACCTTTTCGGTTTTGGAAATATTCCAAGCTTCACTGGTGTTAGCTCTCTTATTACAGCAGTGATAACCTAGTGGTTGAACGCTCGCCTTTCATACAGGAGGGTGTTCGATCCCATTCGATAGAATTCGATTATCGCTTGCACTTGCATAACGGTGATGGGTGACATCGTGAGGAAACCTGCTCACCTGAGATCGTTCCAAAAATGTAACCATGGTGTGTGTAGTCCGCCAACACACACTAGGCCAGCGTTGTGGACCTAACCTTTGTGATCGTAAGAAAAGGCCCTTGCCCAGCAGTGGGACAGTAATGAGCTGATTATAGGCCTCTTATCCCAAACATAATTAAAAATCTATCGTCTCGCGGCTGTCGGCAATAAACAGGTAAGAGCAAGAAGTCCTCTAACGGCCGAAATTAATAATCGATCTAATCCAAAATCTTCAGATTTAAGATTTTGAAATTCATCCGTTTTTGTAACGATTACATTTAACATAAAAACAGATATAACCGTACTCCAAAATCCAAAGATTTTGTATTAGATCGATTATTAATTACGGCCGTTAGCAGGTACCACCGCAGTGCACAGTTTTTTATTTTCATAATTTATTCCATTTTATTACACATACATTATATGGTTAACTTATGATCCCCGCACTAGGACGAGTGTCAAATGTGCAGTCAGAGTGCATATAGTATAGAAGCGAGAACTGAGTAGCTTCATTAACACTACTTATCTATGAGTAACAGATTTTCTGTGTCATCATAGTCCAAGGTTAGCAACCATTTTCGAAATCTTTCCTTCACACCATACAGTGAGCAAGACAGATCACAATGCTTGCTTGCAAGGCGATAGATGTAGGGAAAAGAGTAATATCTGAAGCGTCTAGCAAAAGATGTTTGAATTCTTGGTACATTTATCTTAACTCGGCGTTTCTTAGTTTGTCGAACATTAGGTAACGAAGAGAAAATGTTGTGGTAAGAAGTGATTACCTTCTGAAAATAAAGTTGCCGAACCGACAATGAAGAGGTTTCAGTATGAAACTGCTTTGTAGGGAATCTACAAGGTTTTCGTAGCATTAGGTACTTTAAGACGGGTGCGTAGATTGGGGAATCTGCGTGCCCACACCGAGCGACCCAAGAGAAGACGGTAGCACGCATGTGGTCACGCGCTGCCGTGAGACGCTTTGGGGGATCCTTTACAATCCCTTCGGGGGGGTGACCACTTTACAGTCACCCTCTCTGAGATGTGCCTATAGGCGTGGCACCAATGGGCGGCTGTGGTGTGATCATACGAGGACCTGGAGCCTCCCTTAGGTGCCGAAGATGACCGCTCCAGTGGTTTTAGCCGGTAGGAGTCCGGCATACCCCTTCGCTCTTCCCCGGGGCGAAGGAAGTTCATGAAGAATTTCCACTGGGCACCAATAAAAAAAAAAGGTACTTTAAGAACTGATCTTTGCGCTCTTTCCAATTTAATCATTGCGTCTTTACTTACTTTCTTAGATACTGTAGCTAGTGACATTACTGGTCATAAGAAACTAAATTACTAATAACTTGAGTGATATGCAGGACCAGTCCTGGGTAGCATTACAATTGTAATGGGCTAGCATGACACTCCCACCAGGAGAATAAGTAGCTCATCTCGTCACAATGTTGTAATAAAAAGCTGATCTAAAATTACAACTACGGAGCACTTGACGGCACGGTTGGTGCAGTGGCTGATACAGTCGGCTGCTGCGCTCTGGGCGTAGGTTCGATCCCGCACGGAACAAATATTAGTATGTTTTTTTCTTTTCTTAATAAAAACGTTGCCCCACGCTAGGATTTCTTCTGTGTCGTGGGTGCGTTGACAGACATGAATTCCACACAATACACCTAGACCCGGAACAACTACCTGCAGATCATACAAATATTTGTTCCGTGCGGGAATCGAACCCACGACCCGGAGCGCAGCAGTCGTCTGTATCAGCCACTGCACCAACCGTGCCGTCATTGATCTGCAGGTAGTTGTTCCGGGTCTGGGTGTATTGTATGTGGAATTCATGTCTGTAAACGCACCCACGACACAGGAGAAATCCTAGTGCTGGGCAAAATTTATTTAAAAAAAAGAACTCGACTTTTAGCGATAAATAAAAGACTTCTTTTCGACATATAACATTGATTATAACAAGTTCCAGGCATTGCAAGCGGAAAGTGCAGTTATCAATAAATTCTGGCGATGATTTCAAGCGTCGGTACTTGCAACCGTTAACGAAACCGTATTGAAGGGAAAATTGGCATCCATAAATCAAATTTAATTTGAGCTTAACCTCTTCTCAATCTCCTGTGAAATTTCGACCGATTATCTGATATAATTCAAGTTGCTTTCTCGTTGCGATGAACACATCGTCTTTCCTCTTCAGTGCTCGTATGTCATGGGAAATGTCAATGATTTTTGTGTTAAAGCAATGATTGATTCGCGCCGAAAGTGGGTTGTGGATAAATATCCGTTTCTGCAATGTGCAGGACGCGTACAAATTGTCGCTGCCTCGGGCGCGCCATGATTTAAACCAACGAATTCGCCCCTACAGTTATGTTATTGCTATATTGAACGTTGCGATCGGTTTCATTGTTACCGTGTTGATGTGGTTCAGACATATCATTGGATCAAGGTCAAGGTTACAGTGGTACCCCGGACTAGTTCTACAAGGCACTGAGCTCGACACCTCGAGATATTAATTATTAATATGTTATACCTTTTTTTATTGATGTCCAGTGGAAATTCTACATGGAACTTCCTTCACCCTGGGGAAGGGCTAAGGGGTATGCCGGTCACCTACCGGCTAAAACCACTAGAGCGGTCATCTTCAGCACCGATGGTGGGCTCCAGGTCCTCGTAAGATCACACTAGAGCCGCCCATTGGTGCCACGTCTTTAGCCACATCACGGAGGGGATGACTATAAAGCGGTCACCCCTTCTAGCAGAGGGAAGGCGACTGTAAAATGGTCGCACCCCCAGGCACTTCTCGGGGAGGATTGTAAAGGATTCCCCCAAGCCTCGCTTTGTGCTGTGCTGCGCACACGGCGGCACGTGACCCCGTGCGCGCCACCATCTTCCCGGAGGTCCGACCCCTGAGAATATGTTATACCTACCCGCGAATACCATCGCGGTTACCATCAATGTAAGGGAGGATGCCTGTCAAGGATGTACAAAATTTCCGAGTGACCCCCGGGAAGACGGTGTTGTGCATGTGGTCACGTGCCGCTGTATGCGCAGCAAGCGCATAGCGAGGTTTCGGTGCCATCCTTTACAATCCCCCCGAGAAGTGCCGTGGGGGTGGCCTGTTTACAGTCGCCTTCCCTCCGCTAGAGGGGGTGACCGTTTTACAATCATCCCTTTCGAGATTTGCCCAAAGGCGTGGCACCAATGGGTGGCTCTAGATGGAGATTATTCGAGTTCCTGGAGCCTCCCTACGGTGCCAAAGATGACCACTCTGGTGATTTTAGCCGGTAGGAGGATACTAAAAAAGGATTTTTTAATATAATAACTGTTATATGACTTTATAGTCAGTTATTCCAGGCGGGTGGGCTTGCGTGATACCGCGAAATTCAAAAATGCCTGTCTCACCTGCCTAGCACCCGTCGCACGCCTGTCCAAGCCGTAAAATGCCTGTCAAATGTGGAAAATGCCTGTCAGGTGGTAACCCTTCCCGCGACCGTACGAGTACGAGTTTCTTTTTAAAAACGAAACGTTAAAGTAAACTACGCGTTTACGGTGTGTCCATTATGCAAGGAAACTCGTACTAGGGGTACTGAAAGCCACAAAGTATATGAAATATCGACTGATTACTTTAAGCTTACATTGTGTTAAATATTTCATTCATCATCATACCGGCCGTACAACGTCCACTGCTGAACAAAGGCCTCCCCCATAGATTTCCACAAATGTGTCATCATATTGGGGGGAATTTGCCAGTACTCACCACGCTTGGCAGGCGGGCTGGTGAGCGCAGAATGGCTACTGTTCCACACAAAGGACGCTGCTGCCCATCCCTCTGGGTTAGAGTCCCTTAGTCGCTTTTTACGACCTCCACGGGAGGAGATGGAACGGTGCTATATTCTTAATCCGGACACCAAACGGATATTTTATTCATACTAAGACTGAAATTAGACAATTAGATGTAATTACCACGGACACCTAATATTCGTTTATCTTGAGAAATTGAACCTCTTTTATCAACAGTTGTATAACGAACGATCAATACACGAAACAAAAGTGTTCAATCAAAATAAATATTCTTTTAACGCACGCAAATTAATATTCTGAGAGGAATCCGTTTCGTCCAATTAATTCAGCAGCTTCATATCAATCTTCGGGTGTAGTCGGCTACTGTCGGGTGGTATCGGCCGAGAGCCGTGTGAGGGAACATATGACACAGCGATGTTCAATTGTTTGTAGAATATCTGTAATTACTAATTACATTGGCTTATGTATTGAAAATAAATAAATATTTTTTTACAGTTACTTTATATTTGCTACATTATTATCTATGTCTCCCTATTCACTGGTTAAAATTATTTATTTATTTGTTTATTTCTCACCACAATAAAAGTTACAGTATTATTCAAATTTACAGTGGGAGACTGGTGCCTAAACTAGGCTGAAGCCTGTATCTCAGGTCACCAGCCTTCCACCCCAGAAGTCCAATGTTGCTCTTTCATGAACTGTACCAAACGATTTATTTCCATTTGCTTGTACTTCGTGTATCTGATTCCATCAAGTTGTTTCCTCTTGTTAAAGTTCTGTTGAATACTCTCCAATAGGTTGATATAACTTTATCAGGCCCCGATACTGTTGATTTTGTCCTTTATAATCCAGTTATCATCTTGCAAAGAGGAACCCGGTCTTTTAACCGGTCTAACCGGGGACTCTCCACGACTGCACTATAAAATGCAGTCACGGATTGTTCCCAGAGGTTTAAAACGATTGATTAAATGGAAATTACAATTATGATGTCTATTGCAATGGACGCTAAATGTATTTGATACTTTGAAGAACGGAAACAACGGCATCTGCCTTTCCACATTTCTATTAAATAAAATTGTGTGGCAGACGGTGACTCGCCACTCACAAGATGGGCCCCCCTAAATAGACTCGGGGCGGGTTTGTCAGTTATTACGCCATTAGACACTTCTTCCCCCGAGCATATAGCTTTGGCAGCCCCCTTCTGTTGGGTCAACTTAGTCAAGCCAGAGTTGAAAGTCCTGCAGGAACTCATGGAGTTTCACTCCAACAAATAAAGGCAAGCCGGAGATGAGTCCCTAATCGACTCTCTGGAGCATTCGGGTACGCAGTATTGTCCTTCATATACAGCTCTCAACAAACGTCCAGCGTTCTGTAAGCTTCTTAATAGATATCCTTATGATATACTTTCTTTTTATCAAAAGGGACGACGAAGTTAGGAAGCTTAATTATGATTAATAAACGTTAAATTTGCCTTCTGGATCAAATGTGTCTGTTGGTGTTGCAAAATGATGGGCATCGGCTTGTGTGCTTAAAACAGAAATCAATTCGGCTGCCAAGAATGGTGATTATGGTCATATCGTATCGTTATGACCGATGTGACGAAAACGACTAACATCGTGTGTTTGTATTGTTGAATTTTTATTTCTTACAGATATGCGTGTGCGCATGCGTGGTACCCACTATGGCCACTCCTAGTCCACAATGCTAAGCTCTATGTTCACTAATATATTAATATCTAACGAAATATAATCTACAAGGTGAATGCAGTGTATATTGTTCTTGTTTAACGTTTCCTGTATTAATAATAAAGTACAGGATATAAACTTAAGTCCGTTATACAAAGCCAGTCAAGCCCGAGGTCAGAGCTAAGTGTATTAATTTTTAACCACCATGCACGCCTGTCGCCCATGATGAACTGCGCATAATTGCTGCCTACCCCACTTCGTTAATAAGTTGAAACAATAACTTTACGGCTCACTTAACTGCTCTTTGTTTAATACGTGTAATAAGCTTTATAAATATGTCAGTGTATTATGAAGTACCCTTTTTTATTTTTTTATTGGTGCCCAGTGGAAATTCTTCATGAACTTCCTTCGCCCCGGGGAGGGCGAAGGGGTATGCCGGACTCCTACCGGCTAAAATCACTGGAATGGTCATCTTCGGCACCTAAGGGAGGCTCCAGGTCCTCGTATGTACGCCTATAGGCACATCTCGGAGAGGATGACTGTAAAGTGGTCACCCCCCCGGGAGGATTGTAAAGGATCCCCCAAAGCGTCCCACGACACCGCGTGACCACATGCGTGCTACCATCTTCTCTTGGGTCGCTCGGTGTTGGCACGCAGATTCCCCAATCTACGCACCCGCGAACCCAGATCCTTGCCTCACAGCAACGGCAGGTGGTTTCAGGCGTGTGGGAATTAGGCATTACTACATTACTTACATAAGATGTCTTGCTGGCGGTGGTGTTGTGTATCGGCGGGCTGATTACCTAAGTCGCAGGCGATTTGCGACAGGCGTAAATCGCGCAGACGCCGTTCTACGTCATTTTGGTATTACGTATTTGCCGATAGCGATCAAGCAGGTGAATATCGCTGACTGCTGATCGCTGGCACACTCTGTTAGACGATCAATGAACTAAAAATTGCATCCTCTGCTTCCAATTTCGGGCTCTTTTCCACTGGGAGTCCTTAGATGCGCGATAGCTGTTGTCGCTGTTTTCAGCTAGTATGGGTGCGGGTGGTTCGGTTCCCTATAATATGGTTGAGCTAAGCGATGCTGATGCATGCGTCATGCTCGGGCGCTGTCTGTCGGGGCTGTTCAGCCGTTAACTGCCATGGAAAATGAATTATTGTTATAATACTGTAGTATGTTCCATCTCTACATATTAAGTTACATATTCTCCTTATATGTTATATCATCATTTGTATCAATCAAAATTGTTATCTCAATTACTTCAAAAAATATCCATGGAGGTTTGTCTTAAATGTGATCGTAACACAACAACGGATGAATTGCAAAATCTTAAATCTGAAGATTAAGTTATTTTATTTTTTTAAACTTTGCCCTACATTAGGATTTCTTCTGTGTCGTGGGTGCATTTACAGACACAAATTCCACACACAATACACCCAAACCCGGAACAGCTAACTGCAGACCATACAAAATGTTTGTTCCGTGCGGGAATCGAACCCGCAACCCGGAGCGCACGAGTCGACTGTATCAGCCACTGCACCAACCGTGCCGTCAAAGTCAAGTCTTTAACTTCAAATTTGATATTCCTACTTTTTATATTGGTTGGCTATCTTGGCACCGAAGAAGTGTCCAACGTTACAGTACACACATAAACGGTACCGTCGATAACAGAAGTGGATATTGTTCACTTTATCATAGTGACTGGTTACAACAGAGCATAGTGATTGACAAATGAATATCGATCAAAATTGGTTTCAACTGAACTTATCACGATCTTAAATGTTATTATTAAGCATAGAGAATTTATACATAAATTACTAAATCTTAATAGGAGAGGTTGCAATATTATCGCGATTTGACAGTTCAGTTTCAATATTGGATAAATAAACTGGATATTGAATCTGGTTCACCATTCGGAAGCTGGGGATTTATTACTTAAGGAAGTCTTTAAAAAAATGGTAATATTAAACTGTATCGTACAGCATGCTCTACAGAAATGATAGTCACGGAAAGTGGTGTAGTTTGTTTACAACATCCCGACGAACAAATTTTACGTACAGATATACCATTATCTGTGATTGACTAATAAATATTTTTAAGAATAGATTGTTTTTATATTTTACATGATATTTAATTGTAGGTAAAAAATAACCTACACTTCTTAAAATTCTAAAATCTGGACAGGAGATTAAAAATCCACTACTGCTGTTGAAAATGCATCTTTAGTTTTCTACTGCTACATATTTTACAGTCAGTAGTGTAACTTTAAACAACGGGTTCCGACTTGAAGGGACTGTAGCACTGTGACATTAATACTTTTTTTGGGCTTTGACGCATACATTTCTGGGAAATGTGGTTGCTTAACCGGTCATTTCTGGTGAAACCAAAAGAGGCCTCCAGACAGGGTGACATTACTGAGCATAAGAGATTTAATAACTAATGTCTCGAGGTGAATTTCAATTTTCAATTTTCAATTTCAATTTATTTATTTGCTGATCACATGTTATAAATTTTAATTACAATTATGGATGTCAGGTGTATAGTAGTCCTCTATGATCTACCCTGTAGGCATGCAAATCTGTAGACAGTTTAAAAAAAAAAAAAAATGAATTTAAATACATTCCATGCAAATGATATTAATACATAATTATTAAACTTAAATTAAAATGTCAGCAACAGGTCATCACATGTCATTCTTACAAACAGATAAGCTAATCATAAAGATGTCAATGTAGAAAAAATTAAAACATAAAAATACATTGCAAAGGTTAAATACTGATCGTTTTATAGGTTCATAAGTTTAAAAAAAAAAAAAAAAAAAAAAAAACAGACATAGAAAGCACTCACCATAATATGCGATTACCGTTACCTGCTTATGTGCATGTATCTGTTAAGTATTCTCTGACTGAATAATATGCTTTCCTGACCAAAAAATCATTCAGCACTCTCTTAAAAGCCAGAGTGTCATTTATTTCAATGATGATTTTTGGCAGTTTATTATAAATCTTTGGTGCCATACCTAGAAGATTATTACTATAGATGGTCTTTTTGTGGGGCCTATGACTTATTTTATGTATGTGGCGTGCACTTGTTAGTGAGTTAAATAAGTGAGGATTATTTTTGACGAACATTGCAACTTCTAAAATATATATGGAGGCGAGTGTTTTAAGTTGAAGTTTTTGGAAAAATGATTTACAACTATCAGTACTTTGTATACCACACATTGCTCTTATGCATTTCTTTTGGGCTTTGAAAGCCGCTTCCTTATTTGTGGAGTTTCCCCAAAAAATAATTCCGTACTGCAACGTCGAAGTTACATATGCATGATACGCGGTGATCAGCGTAGGCAGATTAGCCACCTGAGACAAATTATACAGAGCATATGAATATTGGTTTAGGCGTTTGCATATACGATCAACGTGTGTTTTCCATGACAGATTTTTGTCTAGTCCAATCCCTAAAAATGTAATGTTATCTGTTTCTTGGATTATTTTATTATCATAGTGTACTTTAGGTTTTATATTATTTGTCCTTTGTTCAAATGAAATTATTTTTGTTTTGTCTAAGTTTATTCTAATGTTATTGCTTCTAAGCCAGTCAATTAATGTTTCTAGACAGTCATTTATTTCTTTTTCAAATATCTCGGGATTATTTTTAGATCGAAATACTACTGTACTGTCATCAGCATATAATACTACGGGGTGCTTGATGACACTGGGCATGTCATTAATGTAAATAAGAAAAAGTAGTGGCCCTAAGACACTGCCTTGCGGAACGCCAAACTTAGGTTGTCGTTGACTAGAAACGTGAGTTAGTTCTGTTTTTGATTGAACAGATATATTGTTAATGTAAGTAATTTGTTTCCTGTTTGTTATATAAGATTCAATGAGTTTTAGGGCATTGCCTCTTACTCCGTACTTTTCTAATTTATTCAGAAGTATCGTATGATCCACGCAATCAAATGCTTTACTCATATCCATAAAAAGAGCTACCACAGGAGTTCTAGAATCGATGTCATTAATAACTTTTTCAAATAATTCGTAAATGGCCATACTGACACTTTTATTTTTTCTAAACCCGAACTGTTCTTTAGCCAAAATATTACCATGCTCAAAGAAAGAGTACAAAGTATTAAAAATAACTTTTTCAAACACTTTAGACAATATGGGGATTAGAGCTATGGGTCTATAATTAGCTGGGTCCTGTATATTGCCTTTTTTATGGAGGGGTTTTATGACTGATAGTTTCAGTTTTTCAGGGAAGACGCCATTTTCTATACAAAGGTTTAAAATGTAACTTAGAACTGGTCCGATAGTTCTTGATACTGCTCTGAGTATATTTGTGGTAATATCATCATATCCAGTGCTTTTCGTGTTTTTAAGTGAATGAATTATTTTTGTAATGTCTTGTGGGAGAATCGGAGGAATAAATATAGAGTCACAGCTCGTATTAATTTTTGTACAATTATAAGTCATATTATGAATGGATTCAATCTGGTCAATATAGTAGTTATTAAATGCTTGAGATATTTTTTCCGGATCAGTTATAGCAGTAGTAAGAGCGCAATGTGTTGTCATCTAGAGCTTATCCTGCGTAGCATTACAATTGTTATGAGCAGGCATGATGCGTACTACCAGGTAAATGACATGCTCGTCTCGTAGCAAAGATATAGAAAAATAAAAATCTTTTCCAATGCTCGCGTGTCTTGGGAAAAGCTTTTTCAAGACCAGCTCGGTTATGGAAATGAAACAGAAATGTATGGTATCGTATCGTACAACATGCTAGACACATAAATGGTACAGTCGTGAACGGAGGTGCATATTGCGCGCTACATCATCGTGACGCAAGTACTGCTGACGCATAGTGGATAGCGATTGACAAACGAGTGTCGATAGAATTGATTTAAACGATGTTTGCATATATACATGATTTTTTTTTATGAATGTTAATAATAAACTGGGAATATTTCAGAATTAAATACAAGAGATGCTTTTAGCGAATAAAGTTCTGTTATATGAAATGATTCTACATACATTTTTTATGTGCAATTTGTGTTTAAAGTTGGTCCGATATTTGGGGCATTTCGATTTTAACACAACCTGGACTTAACAGAATACATGCTATTTTATGAAATTTTAAGTTCGGACGTTTCTGAATGTGTTAACGTAAAGTCTGAACTTATAATTTTAACTCGCTAGTTGTAACTGACCATTTATTTACGGCTATAATAAAATAAATCGATAAAAGTAATTCCATAAAACTTACCTTAAACATTTTTGTCATTTTCAATTCAACAGTCCAGTTGAGACTCAATGATTTATCAATATCAAACAATTATAACAGGCTTTATTCTATTTATAAGTACGTCCCTAACACGCGAGGTCCGCGACCGGATTTATCGAGTGTCGACACAACGGCGCAGCACTAGGGGGCCTCACGCGTCGTGATACGACGCTTGTACCTCGTAATTTAAAATCTCTGATTTATAGTCCAACAGTAGCATTAAATTTGTAATCATATATTGATTTACAGCCGCGATAAGGCGCGCCTGCTGTCTTCGGAGAATACTCGAGAGTTCTATCGCTGGACCCTTTGTACGCAATTCGTTTTGTGCTGAAATTGCCTTTCAAACGTGGGCTGCAGACATATTGCACTAGTGACGTACTCAATAATAAACAAATCGAATTTGTTTACGACTAGATAAATGTTATTGCCAGGTGTAAATATTTGAATTTCATCGTGTTATTGACAATCCGAATATGCTGTAAGCGATGGGCTGTTAAGACCGGTTATGCCTTAAAATTGTGTTTTACGAAAGAGTCAAAATCGAAATGCTTGGCGATTTGAAATTCTAATGCGTCTTTAATATTAGGGCTTTTATTTGTTATTGTTGTTGTTGTGTTATATGTTCTAGAGCGAACGTGCCAATCTTAGATATTCATGGGCCTTTGGATACAATGTACCCATCATGTATTTTCTATGAACCGACAAAACAATAAATCATCATGTCTTTCAAACAATAGGTGCGGGTGCGTATACAATATAAATAAATATAGAATTAGTGGCATGTCCACGCGTGTGATTCGGTTTGGTCGACACTTCCTGTGCATTGTCGACGTCTCCCACAACACGCTGACTTGCGCCTGAGCAAGCACTGATATGCGCAGAAATGACATAACACTGTTTACCCCAAAAATATATTGATTATCCATACAAAATATAATAAAACCTTCAGGTAGCATAGTAATGTGTGCTAATTATAAACAGACACTACATCAAAATCGATTTATGAGCAAAGGCTTCATACCTAAATTGACAGATATTTTATATTTCTCCTTTACAATCCTCCCCGAGAAGTGCCTGGGCGGGCGACCTTTTTACAGTTGCCTTCCCTCTGCTAGAGGAGGTGACCACTTTATAGTCATCCCTTCCGAGATGTGCCTAAAGGGGTGGCACCAATGGGCGGCTCTATTGTGATTTTACGAGGACCTGGAGCTCCCCTTCGGTGCCGAAGATGACTGCTCCAGTGGTTTTAGCTGGTAGGAGTCCGGCATATCCCTTCGTGAAGGTGAAGGAAGTTCCATGTAGAATTTCCACTGGACATCAATAAAAATTATATAAAATATATAGCACCACTCCATCTCCTCCCGTGGATGTCGTAAAAGGCGACTAAGGGAATCTAAACCAGAGGGATGGGCAGCAGCGTCCCTTCTGTGAAACGGTAGCCATACTGCGCTCACCAACCCGCCTGCCAAGCGTGGTGAGTATTGGCAAATACCCCCCAAAATGATGACACAGTTGTGAAAATCTATGGGGGAGGCCTTTGTTCAGCAGTGGACGTATAAATGGCCGTTATGATCAATAAAAAAAAGATATTTTGTATTTCTTAATAAACTACGCATATTGGGGTTGTAAGTACTTATAAAACTACATAATCCATTAGGAGTTACAATACCGTTGACTTACCACGTTCATAGCATCCATCGTTAACTTTTAAAAATAAACAAATTTCCGTGAAGTCCTCAATACCCACATTCTGCCTACTTTCCCATCTGCGCGCGCACAGTGACAGGGCGCGCCCGGGATGTGGGTGTCAGTGTGACGCGCCAACACTATGATTTGCTCCTCGCTCCGCTTGCGTCCAACAAACGATTGACGCCGAATGATTGATGCTAATCTTGTCCATCGAAAACCGCGTGTAATGCCCAAATTAAACGTTTAAACTTTAATTTTTTGTGGAACTTTTGTCACGTCGTTAGGGCTATTGTTGGAAGTAATTTTGGGTTCATTATGAGTTAACTGAACGTAGTAAATAAAAATCTATCAATGGGTTTGTGGACGAGAGTTGTCAGTCGAATGAAGACACAAGACATTGGTTGTACATATATTGCGTAGGATTAGACAAGTACTCGAGTAAAGTAAATTTCTAATTCTGAGGAAGCCAAAGATTGCAAAAAGCAAATAAGATCAAGCTGGATGACAGATCCTGTTTTTTTTAGAGATAAGGTGCTACTAGGATGATAAATCATGCCGAGTATTAAATAACATTGAATAGAACTAAGACCTTTTTTTGCCATATGTACGTCTACGCAAGTTAACCAAAATGTATTTTTATTTTTAATGCGAGTGTCTGTGATTTTAAAGAGATTTTACACTACGAATCTTCGTCATCATCAGTGGCCTGAACAAAAGCCTCCTGTTTAGATTTCCATAACGAGCGGTTACATGCCGCCCTCATCCAACGACTGCCAGCGACCTTCACCAGGTCGTCTGTCCACCTCGTTGGAGGTCGCCCCATGCTACGTTTTCCGGTGCGCGGTCACCAACGGAAAATCTTTTTTCCCCAACGGCTATCAGTTCAACGAGCTATGAGCCTCGCCCATTACCACTTTAGTTTACTAATCCTTTCAGCTATGTCGGCAATTTTAATTCGAATTCTTCGATCTCGGTAAAAAATACCAAGCATAGCTCGCTGAGTGACCTTGAGCGTTCTTATGAGGCCCACAGTGACCACGTCTTTGTTCGATATATTATCACTGGTAACACACACTGGTTAACTATAAATATACCTTTTTATTAATCCCTAATGGAAATTTATGATAAGCTAACATAAGGGCGAAGCCAGATTTCTACCGGCAAAAACCACTGTGGTGGTCATTTACGGCACTTAATGAGCAATGATCACACTAGAGGAACATTTCGGAGAGGGTAACTGTAAAGCGGTCACTCCCACGGGGGGATTGTAAAGGTTCCCCCCAAAGCCTCATTGTGCGCTGTTGTGTGGGTGACGCGTACATGCACGCCAACATATTCTCCACGGAGGCTCGGTGTGGGCGCATGGATTCCCCAATCTGCGCTCCCACGAACCTAACTTATAAATGTACGTTACCTGGGCCTCCGAAAACCAGCTCCTCTGGCAATCGAAAACCAGCGCTGGAATACTGCCTACGCAGTATTTTAGCAAATTGCTGAATGGGAGACCCGTTGTTGGCACAATGTGTAGTTTTGTTGTAAGAATGTATGAAACTTTAGACGGTCCGGTTGGTGCAGTGGCTGATACAGTCGACTGCTGCGCTCCGGGTCGAGGGTTAGATTCCCTCACGGAACAAATATTTGTATGATCTGCAGGTAGTTGTTCCGGGTCTGGGTGTATTGTGTGTGAAATTTGTGTCTGTAAACGCACCCACGACACAGGAGAAATCCTAGTGTGGGGCAACGTTTTAAAAATAAATAAAAAGAAAGAATGTATATTTTGTGCCAATAATAAATTCTTTCTTTCTTTCTTTCTTACTGCAGGTGAGTTAAGGTCGACTTTGCAGACTTCTTAAACTAGCTAATAAAGTGATAGCGTAGCTCACATACATTCTAAGTTAAAGCTTTCGAGGTTTCCCACTCACTTCCTATCAGTTCAAGTTACACTTATACCGCTATCAAAGTTCATCTGTACACCATCACTCCGCAGTTACGCCCCTATAAAAGAGGGCGTATGTCACCGGTCAAGTGTTACTACAATATAGATTGATAACACCCGCCCCGGACTTAGAAGCTTCCTGCTATCTCCTCCTCTGACGGCATAGCCCATTTTTATTTACAGTTTGAACCTCGTTCATCGTGTTTTCCTTAAAGGGGTGAGAAGCGAGAGCGATAGCCTTAAGACTAACTTCAGACTTTGAGTCTTAGCCATGGGTAAGCACACACTGACTAAGGTATTGCGTGCAATAATAACTCCTACGTAATGGATAATTTTGGTCATCATCATGATCATGGTCATCAGACTTGATTGAGTGAGAATCATTAACTTTTAATGAATCATAAACTGTACAATTTTTTTTAATATTCATCTTAATTTTTATAAGTATTATTTATTAGAAGTACCTACGTTTATGAGTGTCTTACTTAAAATGTGCATGCTGGATTCACATCTAGTAGATGTCAATCAGGTGTTTTGTGTTTTATCTTTTTTCTTTATTGTTTCCGTGATAGATTGTACATCAGTTATGTGGTTTTTTTTTAGAGATATCATCCACATTACGTCCACTGCTGAGCAAAGGCCTCCCCATAGATTTTCGCAACGACCGGTTACATGCCATACGCATTCAATGACTCCCAGGACATCTGTCCTTTTCATTGGTGGCCTTCCGACACTGCGTTTTTCGGTGTGCGATCTCCGCTCGAAAACCTTTATCATCATCATGCCAGCCATGTACGTCCACTGCTGAACAAAGGCCTTCCCCATAGATTTATATAATTGTGTCGTCATTTTGGAGGGTATTTTCTAGTACTCACCACGCTTGGCAAGCGGGTTGGTGAGCACAGTAAGTCAAAGTCAAATTGATTTTATTAATGTAAACCATTTGCTGGCACTTACGAGTATTCAGAATAATTGCACGGTGGAACCGTCGTTGTTTCTATGGAGAAGAACTAGCAAGAAACTGCATGGATGTACTCTTTTAAAATAATATACGAAAGTATTAGACTGTAATACTTATTACTTTTACTGGTAAAGATGAAAGCTATGTGAGGATAATGCATGCATGTGTGGGATAAATACACACATATTTATGTACATTGATAATTAAATGCCTTACAATAAGATTGCTATAGCAGTTATAAGCTGACCAGTCCCGATAGAGGGCACCTGTTCACGGGCATAACGCATGCATCAGCATAGCTCAGCTCAACCATAATGCAGGGAACTTAGCCACCTAACACATAACGCTACCTTCAACAAGACATTTTTGTGAGGATGACAGACTCACACTGCCAGGCAACAGGCTGGTGCATATGTTTACATTAGTGGCTACATAACGCTTACATTCACAATAATAAAAGAGAAAATGATTAAACATGCAATATAAAATTAATATCATATATAATAAAATTATTATACTCTATCAAATCTAAATGTACCCATAAAATAAATACATTAAAAACAATTAATTAATGTCATAACAAATATATATTATGAAATATCAATTAATATAATCTAATTTAAGAAATTATGCAAGTGTCAAAATAAAAATAGTAATTTGATACATCAATACCAAGAATATCAACGCCTATGAACATTAGAGTAGCTCAATCCCGAATATTTCATCCATATAGTCTGTAACGTTATAGAAACCCTTTCTACACAGCTTCTGTTTTATAATGGACTTGAATTTATTAAGAGTTATTTTTTGAATATGACTAGGAATTGTATTGTAAAGACGTACACTGTTCCACAGTAGAGACGCTGCCGCCCATCCCTCTGGTTTAACGTCCCTTAGTCGTCTTTTACGACAACCAAATGAGAAGATGGAGTGGTGCTATATTCTTAATTGACACCACATGGACAGAAACTTTTAGCCCCAACCTAATTAACTTCTTAATTTCAGTCACCTATTCGTAATTGAGTATGCATACATCTTCTTGATTTTAGATGTGTTTAGCGGTTCGATATTGGCCATGGTTTCATCTGACCTATAGTTGTCAAGTAAGACGTAAGTTGTTTTCGGTGCTCACCTATTTGTATGTTAAAATTTGAGAGCTTAAAAACCAAACAAAATTGGAATGCAAGTGTGATTCTTAAAAAGCTTGAATGGCTAGCTTTTTCCACACGCCTTGCCCTTTCAATGACATCCTAATACTTCGCCCTTTAGCTTCGTCTCCCGATCGTGTTAAGTTCATATCATTGCCTCATAAGATGTCCTCCCCTCGGAAAAAGCAGTGTTGGTCAAGTGTCGTAACATCGCAGTATGGATTGATAACAACGGACTATTGACATCGACCTCGTGAAATCTCGTGACGCTTTAGTTTTTTCTCAATAGGGATAGAACTGGACAAAATATATTTTGTACGCTATAGTTTTAATGTGAAGGTTTATATTACACACTAGCTGGGACCCGCGGTTTCACCCGCGTTTAATTTAAAAGAAATTTAGAGTACTTCGATATAGACACTTGACATAGAATATATATGTTGGATTTCAAGGGTTTTATTGTTTTTGCGCGGAACCCTAATTATTTTTCTAAACTAAAAGTAGTCTAAGTTATTACTTATAACATCAGCTATCTGCCAGTGAAAGTCCCATCAAAATCGGTCCAGCCGTTTCGGAGATTACCCGGAACAAACAGACAGACAGACAAAAAATATTTTTTTTATAGGTATCGTATATACTTTCATATGCATTTAATAAAAAGCTGTTATTTGGACATTACATACAGACCTTCAATTTTATTTATTTGTATAGATTTGGTGGTAATGTAACAGAATATAGTTTGCAAAAAAGTAAGCAACGGGTTCATTTTTTTATGTAGCAAGATTTAAAAGGTGATAGAGTATTAGAGGCCAATACTCCTCCCGCTGGGTCCGTGATGATCAAGCACACCTGTGCTAGATCTTAGGCAGATAAGCAAGAAGCTAAGCCAATTTTATGTTATGTACTTAGTGTATAAAATGTTTATGCTATATTATATCGTAGTGCCCTAACAGAGTGCATGTTTTTGGGGCTTCTAAGTACCTAAAAAATCTTTTAACCACATGTTTGCAACAAAGAACTGAACTGAACTGAAGCTATATGGATCACAAGCCTTCAACTAAAACAATTTAACACGTATCCAATAGAGGATGGTCTTAGCCTTTCAAGCACCTCGGGACAGCTATCAAAAGATTGATACGATCGGCATTACCCAGGTCAACAAAATAAAAATCCTCTCCGCCCCATTAACGCATAGGGCGCGGGGATCAGCAAAACTAGTGTGTTTAGCAGTGGATACCGTATCTGTCGGCATATCGGCCCCTGACGCCATTCTACCGTTTACTGCCGTTTAAGTGCCTCCACTTACGTCCCTTAGATTTTCCCAACGGGTGAGTTTCATTTGGGACAAAGAATCGGCGTTCTCTGGAAAGGTATGAGAAAATCATATCCTGTTTTATTAAATTAATTGTAATATTAGGTAAGACAGCACCGATATATTCTAGGCGGGTTTTTAATTAAAATACTAGGTGGGTTTCAATAAAAAAAGGATTTTGTAAAATTTTGAATAATATGGAAAAAAATATCTTTTGAGCAATTGGCATAACATTTATCTTATTTTGTTATTCGTTTGAAATTGGCATGATTTCCATAAGTAGGTATTGTAGTAACTGTAGTTTAATTGGGTCGGCGTATTATAGGTACGGGAAGGAACTTGTGTATGAGCTTGGTATTATAGGGAACAAATGTGGTGTTCCTCCATAGAAAAGGGAGGGTCCTCCAGCCAGGCGGATGGTATGCCTGGCGGGCCGAAGCCCAACGGTTAGCAGGAAGTTGGACGACTGTATATATGCAGCGTTGCGCGAATACTCTAATAGCGTGATTCAGGATTCTTTGACGTCATCAGAGAGTTGCAATTAATAGTCGAGTAGATGTCGTTGTAAGTTGTAGTTGTATTGCTGGCGATGTAGGTGTCGCCACAGTATTAATGAACACTAGTTATTATTTTTTATTATATATATATATTATAATAGTATTAATTTATATAGAAATAAATTTATTTATAGAGTTAGAGTTAAAAGCTACCTATATATTGTCAAAGCGGCAATATCCCAATGGTTAAGGTGGCAAACTGAGAATCGAGAGGATATGAACTCGAACCCCACAATTTGTACTATTTTTGTTAATGTTTGTATATATTTTACCTAAAGTCTAATTTGTTTGTTGTAATTCCATTGATTTTTCCCGCCGGCCCTTCTTCATAGGACCAACTATTCTAAACCATGCCCTTAATTTTTGACTTTTCTTGAGAGCCTATTAAGGCATATACCTATGCAATAATACTGTGATGTTAACCCAATCAATTCCTATGTCAAATATATTTCGTTAGGTAGGAGAGATCAAGAAAAATACTAGAGAGATGCAACCTTTTTTTATTGGTCTCCAGCGGAAATAGGCACAGAAGGCCTGGAGCCCCGGCCCTCATAAGATCACACTAGAGCCAACATGTCACATCTAGGGAGTCCTAAATCTTTGGCGTTTTGCCCAATGAGGGATTCTAGTGTCCACTAGAAAACTTACGCGTAAGATCTCTTGAAGTCTCACACGACGCAATAGGCGTTTTATGAACAATCTCCGTTTCAAGAGAAAAGCCGATCAGCCACTCAGATACGGTTTATTTGGATTTAGACAATTGCTGAGGAAGCTCTGGTACCGATGCGATGAAAAGATGGAGTTTGTTAGTAGTTTTTAGGGTTCCGAACCGAAGGAAAAAACGGCGGATCCCTTATAGGATCACTCGTTTGTCTGTCTGTCTGTCCGTCTGTCACAGCGGATTTGCTCCGAATATATTGGACCGATTAAGTTGCAATTTGGTACAAAAATATATTTCTGCGACCCTAACACGGACGTGTAACGTAAATAAATGAATTTTGAATATAGGGGTCCTTTTTGGGGGGCAATATAGAAAATTAAAGAATAATATTTTGCGAACTGTAGCGTGTAACATATGAAATGGAAGGGCTTGTTGTGAAGGTCTCAAAAGTATTTATTTAATCATTTTAAAATATATTGTTTTAAAATTATTTAAGAAAATAAACTCCCCCACCCCCTTATCTCCAAAACTACTGAGCCTAAAATTCTGAATAAAATATATGTAATTGCTTTTTGCCTATAGATTACAGGAAAACCTATAAGAAGTCTATGGTCTTAAAATAACATGGTAAATCTTACAATATTGAATTTTATATGCGTACAAACTGACGTTTGCGGTTGGAATGTGTGGGAAAACATGTTTTTCAACTACGATGTTAAGTTTGTTCTTGGGATAAGTTGTTGGTACAATACCGAATCCAATAATAGACAATACCTATAATCAGTAATTTGGGCAACCCTCTCCACCCGATTTCAACTCGCACTTGACCGGTTTTTATGTAACAATGTCCACACTAGGATTGCTTCTGTGCCGTGGATCATTTACAGGCATAACTCACCCATGCACAAACACTCAGACCAGAAACAAATATCTGTGGATCATACAGGTATTTGATCCATGCGGGAATCGAACCCGCGACACGTAGCACAAAATCCCAATCGCTTGGTCACTTCGTAAATCGTGCCATCATGGTGAGAGATGTTTGTTATCTGCTGTAAAGTCATGGTTCCAAAAGCTACTGGAGAGGCCTCTTTGAATAAGTTCTATAGAACGGTGTCAACGTCACATTGATTTAGAATTCTTCACAAATATATATTTTTGTCTGACGAGTAATAATATTACAATATGTAATAAAATATAATTAAACGTATTTCTTCATTTCAAAGACATTGTTCCTACTGTGAACGGGCATTTATTTCTGTTAGTTTTTTCGTAAAAGTCGCATAGGTATCTCAGTGTACTCTTAAGTTTTGGTTAAGAAGATTCCGTTCGATATGGATGTTTGCTTATGTTCTAAGGCATCTTTTTAAAGTTTGGTAACTTGAAATCATTAGTAAAAGTCATCAATGACACTTTAAATTGGCCGCGGCTTAGTACACCCGTTTCTGACTGACCCGGTATATAGCGGGGGCACAATTTACAGACATTCTCAAACGACCAACTCCATTTCGACCTTAACTTGCCGACCATCAGGCAATTTATGAAACAAGCGTCTAAACGCTATCTCGATTCTGCCCTGTCCCACCCAAATCCCCTTGTGGTATCAGCCGCCGACTACGAACCCTCCCGTATCAGTAGAGTACGCCGCCCGAGGCACGTTCTGGTCGATCCAGACGATAAAATCACGTTAGATCACATGAAGAGACTCGCGTTGTCTCGTTCACTGAACACCCGACCGTTGTACCGCCCTCGCCGCCGAGGATGCCCGCCTCACCGACGTCGCGGAGGCTTATCGCCGCGTCACCTTCCCGTTCAAGTTAGCACTTCTCCCTCCCGTCTCTTGCTCGCGCCGGCCCGTGCCGAGCCTGTAGCTTTAAATGTCCCCTAATACAATTTAAATAATACCGATCCAGCTGTCCCCAAAACAATAGCTTGATATCCCCAGCAACGCCCTAAGCCGAGGTCCGTGTCCCGCAGGGGGCGCCCTTAGCGAAAGTTGCTTAGTTTTTAATATTAAATTTAAGCCTGGCTGGAGGCCTCTTTTGGCTTCGCCAGCAAATGACCGGTTAAGCAACCACATTTCCCAGAAATGTATGCGAGAAGCCCAACAAAAAAAAAAAAAAAAAAACAGACATTCTCACATGCACAAACACTCGGGCCCGGAACAGTTATCTGTAGGCCAAACAAATATTTTTGATCCGTGCGGATATGGGACTCGTGACACTCAGCAGAGAGCTAAACGATTAGCTAATGATTAATTACATTTTTTATCCGATTATAATTCAGTTCAATACAATTCGATCGGTTATTGTGATAAATTAACTTCATACTGTTCTTGAGACATTAACTTTACATGCATGCGTCATGCTCGTGAACGGGTGCCGTCTGTTGGGACTGGTCGGCCGTTAACTGCCACGGCAAATTCCTTATTATAATATTATTGTGGTATGTTTCATCTTTACACATTAACCTACATGTTTCTCTGTATATGTTTTACAATCATTTGTATCAACACTGTAATACCCAACTATTTTAAAAGAGTATCCATGGAGTTTCTTGCCGGCTCTTCTTCATGAGATCAACTACTTGGAACCGTGCAACTTAATTTCTGACGTTTCATAAGTGCCAATATTTGGTTTATTTGAAATAAAATAATTTGACTTTGACATTTCATAATATTTAAAACACATCTAAAGCAGTTCTTAAAAACCAATTTAATTCAAATAGATCTCCCCTTTATCAATCATCGCTGTCCACAAAATGAGTTCACATAACATTGTCAGTATTAACGCACTCGGTGCGCGTACGCATAGTGTCACGCACAGTGCTCACAAATTAGACCGAGTAATTACGTTACATGGTGGTAAATTTAATTCTGTAATTGAGGAAGTTCGAGTCACGTGGTCTAATTGTCACCTTTTTTGTATCGTTGGCGATAAAAGGATGGCCACACCAAGCTAAATTAAAAGGTGAATTAATCAGAAGAGAAATTTCAAATGCGAAGTGGAGAAGACTCACCTAAACATGGCACGGTTGGTATAGTAGCTGATACAGTCGGCTGCTGCGCTCCGGGTCGCGGGTTCGATTCCCGCACGGAACAAATATTTGTATGATCTGCAGGAGCAACGATAAAAAAGAAAAAAAAAAAACAGTGGACCATCAGATCGACGTTAATGGTCTCAACTTGCAAAAACTCTCGGGGGTATTTATGACCACTGCTGAAACTGTCCGGGGGATAGGCAAGAGTACATGCAAGAGGATTGCCTAGCTTGGGTGACACAACACAGTGACCTCGTCGCAGTGGATGGAGTAGAACAAGGTTCTGTTGCGGAGACCTCAAAGAGTCATGGCAGTCAGGGTGATACGCGCATATCGCATGGTATCTGCCGAGGCTGCATGTGCACTTGCGGGGACCCCCCCGTGGGACCTGGAGGCACAGGTGCTTGCCGAGGTCTATTGGTGAGGAGCGACTGTTCGGGCTGAGAGCGATATTCGCCCTCCACCTGAATCCATCCTAAGTTGGCGCAGAGAGGCCCAAAGAGCCGTCATGGGTCAGTGGAAGAGGAGATTAGAGACGCCTAGCGCCGGTTATAGGACCGTGGCGGCTATCCAGCCGATATTGGAAGAGTGGGTGCGGAGAAGGTACCCTTCCGTCTTGTGCAGGTGTTGTTGGGGCATGGCTGCTTCGGTAAGTACCTGCACACAGTGGCGAGGCGGGAGGCGACTCCCGTTTGCCATCAGTGCGGCTGCAGTGAGGACACGGCGCAGCACACTCTCGAGCAGTGCCCTGTCTGGGTGCGGCAATAACTGGGGGAGACCTCTCACTGCCAGCTGGCTGCCGGCGGAGCGGGTCAAGGAGGATGACGCCCTGGCTGACCCAATCCGCCGCAGGTGGACAGGTCGGCGTAGGCGGCATAACGCCCGCTTGATGCCGCCCTAACAGTAGCCAGCGGGTGGCAGATCGGGGAGTCTACGGTCCGCATTGCACGGCTCTGGAGTTGCGGTGATGCTTTAGATATCGCCTGTATGTGCAGGTAGGCGCATACGTGGGCCAACAGCCGATGAGCCGCGAAAGTAGTATTTACGCAGTTCTCGCGGTCTATCAAACGACGGATGTAGGAAACACGGCGGAGTTTTCAGTGGGTGCAAGCCCCACCTAACCACGCAGTCTCCCCGGACGGTGTGGTATACGCCAGGCATTTTCTCGACCAAAAATAAAAAGGTGAACTGTCGCTCCCACCGTGTTTCTGTGGTAGTTGCTTCAAGGCAAGAGTGCGTGGGAAGTCGTCATCCTATTCTGCGAGGAGGTTATGTACGCAAAGGAAGCGGCGGAATGGGAAAGAAAAGCAACCACGTCTTTCCTCTGCCACAGAAGATGCAACAGGCGCCCAGTGCGTTTGCCGATACCCGGCCTACATGAGTTGCAACCTGCTGACGGCAGATATGGGGCAGCCCGTCGTTCAATCAGAAATAGGCCTGAGACGGCTGCAGTGGCACGTCGTATTCCATGCGCGAACCTTTTCTAGAGCATTTTGTGGCTCGCCAGGCTGCACTGGGGAATGGTGTCGGTGTCGGTGAATAAGTTGCGGGACAAGACCAGGCCAGAAGTGCGGTATATATGCGAGTGAATTCTGCGCCTGCAGAAGGTTCACCGAGGAGGTTCTAGCCTATAAGAATCCAGCACAGCCCTCCGCCTCTCCCAGAGAGGAAGACGTCCAGTTTCTTCAGGCGACGGCATAGTTGTTGCAGGGGCTGATACAGTCGACTGCCGCGGTCCAAGTTGCGGGTTCGATTCCCGCACGGAACAAATATTTGTATGATCTGCAGGTAGTTGTTCCGGGTCTGGGTGTACTGTGTGTGGAATTTGTGTCTGTAAACGCACCCACGATACAGAAGAAATCCTAGAGTGATCCAATAAAAAAAATGTATGTACATAATCAGAACTACGATAAATTTTGATCAGTAGAAGTAAATCCATGATTACCGTTATAGCTACCTAAGTACCTTCTTCAAAATATTAATACTTCAAAATATATTCATATTGATTTTCGTATTATTTTCTACATTTTACAAAAGGTGTTTCATAGTTAAACTGTTTTGAATTCCTTATATGGTACTCAGAAGCTTTGAACAGTCCATAACTGATTACTCGATAAATTGTTATGTTCCCTTAGTTACCTCGTAAGGTTCATTTGAAAGAGAAAATCTGGAAAGTCGGACCGAGTAATTCAGCTGTACTACGGCGAAAGTGATTCCGTAATCGTTCTCTCATATTTTGTTTACATTATAATAAATTATTTAATATTGCTTAAAGGATGATTTTCGTTATTGCGTATATTTTCAAACACAGAGATAAGAAATTCGAAGCCTTGGGACACCAAGAGATGTGCAGCCGGTCAGGGCACACAGAAACTGAGAGACCAAGTGATGGACCGATATCCGGCAGGGATGTGGTCCGATGTTAACATGGCGAACAACTCACCCCTGGCCATAGGTAAGAAGGATGACTGAGTAGAGTTAACCAGTAAGATCCCTTCCGCCCCTCCGAAGGCGGAGGAAGTCTATGAACATTTCCCAACGACAAGAAAAAATGGACACTGAGAAGGTATAAATTAACGATCCAAAACGTATTGCAATGGCAATTATTGGTGTATAGTAGACATCTAAGCTGTGGTATAAGTATGTACACTTACACCTCTGATTATAGGTAACTCTGGTGATAGCAAGTGTGATGTTTATCATCATCATCATCGTCATATCGTATCACCCATTTATGCGTCCACTGCTGAACAAAGACCTCCCCCATAGATTTCCACAAGTGTGTCGTCATTTTAAGGGGTATTTTACAGTCCCAAAATCGCCTTTTACGACATCCAACGGGAGGAGATGGAGTGGTGCTGACATAAAGCTGACGTGGACAAGCAGGCATAAGAACCGTGAAGGGAGGAACTGTGCTCAGCAACTTTCAATACCACGACACAAGACAGCGGCTTTTAGAGGGAGTTTTCGGTACGCAGCAACAAAGTGCTGGAACAATATTCCTCCACCAATAAAAAAAAACCAAAGTTGTTCGACATTCAAAACTAAACTAAAATCGTTTCTACTTCTTCACCAGAAACAATGTGAAAATGTTCGAACTACTTCATCCGCTATATAGGGACCAGGTAGACCGGTAGAAGGTATATTACGATAACAGTTCTTGCGGTGACAACATTGCGATTAATTGCACAAGTTTCGTGTAGTCCCTTGTTTTATTTCATAGATACTGTATGTCAGCGAATTGCGTCAGATCCAAATTCATTCTATTTGTTTATGTTCAATGTTATAATGTGAAATTTATTTATGCAGTTCTATTTTTATTTTTACTTTTTGCTATTAATTCAGTATATTTTTCAACGAAATTTTACTACATATATTATATATAAAAGCTATATGTACGCTCATCACTGACTCACTGAATGACTCGTGATGCTGTAAGTAAATATGTTTATATTAAATTAAAGTGTTTGTTATAGCGGGCGCCTTAGGCACCTTACAATACAGCCTACTAGTTAGGTATATTTAATAGTTTCGAGCGTATGGCACTCGTGGGTTGCAGCTGAAAACCAGCGTTAGGTGGTCGGTATTTCTGCCTCCTAACATTATGCTGAGCTGCGGCCCCGTTGGCACTATAATGTTCTTGTAATGATTAGTTTATTTTAGTAGCCTATATTTATAACATTTACTAATTGTAATATTTGTGTATTTCTTTCTTTTTGTGCCAATAAACACATTTTCTTTCTTTCTTTCTTTCTCTTTCTTTCGTAATCCGGACACAATACAGAAGGCGTGATGTTTATTAAACATACATTAAAAATGTATTAATAAATTTGAAGTCGTGTACAATAATTTAGGCATTGCGCAGGGCGTCCGTATTAAGATGCAATAATTCGCAGTACGGCCTCAGCGTCGCGTATGCATCGATACTAGTCGCTCACGACTCGTTCACCGCGACAACATTAAAACCGCGAACAATCGCGCACCACACTCAGAGGTGCCGATAGCTTATAAAACCATACACGAGAGACCAACTAAAAAGACCTACTTTTGTTTTCCTTCACGCGGCACATTTTGTCATTATTCGAGGCACGTGGTCGCGAATATATAATGTTTTATTATTAGAGGTTACGACTTCACGCCTTTAGCGGCGCACTCCGACTGATAATACTTTCATTTGTTCGGAGAAGCAGTTATCTGCGTTGGCACCGCGTGTGCAGTTTCGTTTGTCCGCAACTTTACAGACGATAAACGTTGCATTGAAATAGTCGCGTGAACACGTCGCGGTGTCGCAAGCGTGTTTACTGCCTTACATACGTGTCTACTAATTGCACACTGCTATATTACCTACCAATTCTGTTCTTATTCGTGCCTATAATTTACTAGGGCTCAACGGTCTTCTACTGCGTGCCTTATTAGGTTTTGACATACGAGTGGTTAAGGGATACCTATGTTTATCCAAGTCTGGAAGATCGATGGAGTTCAAGTTGTACCAGTAGTTGATAAATTTCGTTTAGTTGAGAACGCTTCACTTGTGAAGAGCTTATCGTATTAAGATGAACTCCGTTTGCGGTTATACTTATAGGTATCCGTTAGACACATTTAGTGCAGCGACTAATTTCTTGGCATTCTGCGCTACGTGTTGCGAGCCCAAGTTCTGGGTTGGATTACAATTGTTATGGGCAGGCGCGATGCTTACCACCAGGTGAATGACAAGCTCGTCTCATCATTAGGATGAATAAGAATAGATTAGATGTTCTGACTTTTGACAGCTTGTATTCATGTTACAACTGAGACCGGCTTAACGTATTCTCCGAGGGCACGGTAGGCTCTCAATGTGTCTAGGGTGGTCATCCATCCAAGTGTACGACCATGGTAAGTGCATCTTCACCTCGCAGATAAATCAATATCCGTGATAGCCATTCCACATATTCCTTAAAACCAACAACTTCATCAAATATATATTTAGAAAAAATGTGATCATGTTTAGGTACCCATTCATTTAACGATGTTTATTCTAGTATACTGTTCATATTTTTACATTTTAATTAGGCATATTTAATTAAATTGCCAAAGCTGTAATAAAATAAGCCAGACAAACGTTTTTATTTCTAAGTTTTTATATCAATCATAAAGCTGAAAAATAGTTACTTTCGTGGAAAAAACTAATTTCCGACGTAAAATATAGTCTATTGTATCATCATTACATATATAATTCTCATTGTATGTCATTCCCAGGGCCGCCAAAAAATCTAATCACACTGAAATATTGTGCGAAACAAATCTCAATCAAGGGAAATATCCGATATTATTTTGAGATCCGTAGTATTGGCCGTAGAACTGATGACTTGACTGATGATGATGTTGGGGTAGGAAGGTTCTCGAACGGAGACCGCGCACTGGAAAACGCAGTGTGTGACGACTTCCAATGAGATGGACCGATGACCTGGTGAAGGCCTCTGGGAGTAATTGGATGCGGGCGGCATGTAACCGTTCGTAGTGGAAATCAACGGGGGCCAAAGGGCCTCCTTGTCCATCCTTAGGCTGAAATGATGATGATGATGATGATGATATTATTTTAGAATCGAAGGCAAAAGGTTTTTGTTCAAGTAGGTAAACTATTTACAAGCATTTATATTGTGTGGTGTCCGGATAATCCGTGTGGTGTCCGGATTAAGAATATAGCACCACTCCATCTCCTCCCGTGGGTGTCGTAAAAGGCGACTAAGGGAATCTAAACCAGAGGGATGGACAGCAGCGTCCCTTCGTTGAAACGGTAGCCATACTGCGCTCACCAACCCGCCTGCCAAGCGTGGTAAGTAATGGCAAATACCCCCCAAAATGATGACACAGTTGTGGAAATCTATGGGGGAGGCCTTTGTTCAGCAGTGGACTTATGGATGGCTGATATGATGATGATGAATGTTTTAAAATTATAATATTATTGAATTACAGAAGATATTGATTATTTTTGGATTTGTTTTGTTTCAAACAGACAGCTGGTCACATTGCCGTGAAGCTAATATTTGTAACTATGTTGTAAAATCAATGTTAAAATATACTAAATATTGAAACCTAGGTATATGTCTCTCTACCTCTCTACTCTACCCTTTCCAAACTACAAGCGTGAAGACTAGAATGTTCATTAATTGCGTTGGTTGCACAAACTCCAAACAAAGTCATATTTTTTGCAATTTAATAAAGCCTTATCTTGATATTCAATAACTTCAAGATTAAATATATAATTAGGGGCGTAAATAAAACTGTTTTGGGCGCACATAAAAATTCATGGAGCGAAACGCGTATACGGAACAAAAACGTCTTATTAAATATTATAAATTAACTTTATCTCAAGTAAGTAGCAAAGAAAAAACTATCAAAAAAACACTGAGAAACAAATATAGAATCACAAATGTATCACTAGCGTGGGTAAACTTTTAAAACCTAATATTTTATTGTGATGAAACGACAAAATGATGACACAGTTGTGAAAATCTATGGGGAGGCCTTTGTTCAGCAGTGGACGTATAAATGGCCGATATGATGATGATGATGACCTCTCTCATCCGGCCGTATGTCAGTCTATCGCCCGGAGCGAGAGCGCGTGGGATGCCGTCGCCTCCTTTTGCGAGGAAGTGGTGCAAGCAAACGAGGCGGCAGAGCGGGGACGGGAGGCGACTACGTCTGAGCATCGTCGCAGAAAACTCACCGGGCGTGGGCGCCGGAGGAGAGCGCTGAACGATCTCCGGCCACCATGAGGAGCGGCCTGCGGGCGACGAACCAGGGGCGGTCCGTCACCCCAACAGAAACAGGCCCGAGATGGTGGCGCGCGTATAACACGCGCACCTCTCTGAAGCATACGTTTATAGGTCAAACAAGCACTAGCTTGGCAGCACTTGCACTGCACAACATATTAAGTACCAAATTTACGTTACCGAAGATATATAAAAAATAATTGTGTGAACCGCTCATTTAATATCATTTAGAAGAATAGAATATAATAATTTATTCAGTCGTAAGGAGTTTTTTTACCGGCCCCAGTGGAAACTCCTCATGATCTTCCTCCGCCCCGGGGAAAGGTAAAGAAGCATGGTAGGCTCCTACCGGCTTTCTCTAGTGTGATCTTACGAGGACCTGGAGCCTTCCTTCGGTGCCGAAGATGACCGCTCCAGTGGTTTTAGCCGATAGGAGTCCGGCATACCCCTTCGCCCTTCCCCGGGGTGAAGGAAGTTCCATGTAAAATATCCACTGGACATCAATAAAAAAAAGGCTCCTACCGGCTAAAACCACTGGGGCGGTAATCTTCGGCCACATCTCGAAGAGGTAGAATGTAAAGCGGTCACCCCCAAATTATACAAATTATTTAAAACAGCTCTATACATTGAAAAACATTTTGCAGCTATACAATACGAACAATGCAGGTACAGTTGGACTCCAGGGAAGCCACATGTACAGAAAACTTAATGCCATATCTTCTTGTCGTCAACATGGGCTTTATGAGAATTGATTTAACGTGTGATTTGTACTTCTCAACTGTGAGATCAGCTTGGTATAAAATCAAACACAGTTAACTAAGAATGGTTGATTCATTTTGGAAAATCTATATTTAGATCCGAAAGAGAAGAAATACGATTACACATAAGATTTAACGATTACCTGAAGTAGGCAGCTATGTTGGACAGGATGTTGAAGACGGAAGATAGATGTGATACAGTTTCCGAGAGACCTTTGTCCAGTCGTGGACTGAAATAGGCTGTGTAGATTTTAAAACAGACAATAAATTAATGGCCTTAGTACCTATAATACTATTACATAGAGATCGTATTATGTATAAAATTAATTCTATTACTAAACCATCGTCGTAATTCATTGTTGCATAATCTATCTAATCTAACATATATTTATCTCTTTACTTGATACAAGGTATTTGAAAGACCACAGCTTTTAAAACATTATTAAAGGCGTATCATGGACTAACGGCGTCAGTTCTGCGATGCGGTGATATTTTCTGGGGGCAGTCGACTGATAGGTAGCTTGTTTTTCGGTTTCAAATAGATACATAAGGTCAATCTGCATTTGAAAACCACTGAGACCGGTATACCTACCTCATTTCAAGTCATCATATCAGCCACAGGACGTCCACTGCTGAACAAAGGCCTCCCCCTCAGATTTCCACAACGAACGGTCACATGTCGCTCTCATCCAACGACTCCCAGTGACCTTCACCAGGTCGTCTGTCCACCTTGTTGGAGGTCGTCCAACGCTGCGTTTTCCGGTGCGCGGTCTCCATTCGAGAACCTTTGTGCCCAACGGCCATCAGTTCTACGAGCAATGTGCCCTGCCCATTGCCACTTCAGTTTACTAATCCTTTCAGCTATGTCGACAACTTTAGTTCTTCTACGGATCTCCTCATTTCTGATTCGATCTCGTAGAGCCCAAGCATAGCTCTCTCCATAGCTCGCTGAGTGACCTTGAGCTTTCTTATGAGGCCCATTTCAAGTATTTAAAGATATTAACATTTCCAGCATTATATATAATGGAAATTGTATTGTTTATCAAAGCAAATAAGGATTTATTTAAAAAACCTTCAGTAAAAAACTTAATGTGTTCAATATTCTTATCAGTTCTGCCATATAAAATTTAAAACATTCTTGCTTCAAAAGCGCTTATTTGGTATAGTAAAATACCTGATAGTGATTATCGAATTAAATACATGATTTTAGTAGACGATGATTGACATGATTCGAGTACCTAGTCTACTCGTGATCACGGTCAATATAACTTGATCGAAACGTCGGGATTAGTCTAAATGTTATTTTGATATTAATCTGTGCGATTCGATCCCGAGACCCGATGCCGAGGTCGAATGGCCGAATGAAGTCCACTGCTGGACACAGGCCTCCCCGAAAGATCACCACAATGACCGATGTGGGTGTGTTGTGTGCTCATTGGGGGGTTTTGCCATAATAGCCACGTATTGCTCACAGTTTATGGGACCTGCTTGCTGAGTAGAACTGAGAGGCTCATTCAGCGGGTGCAAAACGCATGTGCTCGGTTCTGTTTCCATGTGCCGCCAAGATCACACATTACTTCTTTTTTAAACGAGGAAAGAATTATGAAGATGTCGTCTCGCAGAAGGCTCCATTTAGCTACGTTACTATTTGGCGTTGTATTGACTGGGAAACCTGAGTATCTTTACAATAAATTATCTTGGTCCCGTGACTATAACGAACATATGACAAGGGCTTCGTCTTACCTTATGACCACACCAAGTCATCGAACTGCTGCTTTCCGAGGCAGCTTCAAGTTCGCTGCTACCCGCTGCTGGAACGACCTGCCACCACCGCTTCGTGCTCTAAACACAGTTTCTGCTTTTAGTATTAATTATAAAAAGTATCTATTATGTAAACAAAAGCGAAATTAATACTCACCATGGGTCTACACACTGATGGAAATGGTTTCTTTTAGCCAGAAGAGCTGAATGAGCGGCAAATTATTACTTTACAATGCAAACAAGGGTAATTCCGATGTTCCATATTTACACAATCCACTTATACACATTTAATTTTTACGTACCGAATAATAAAATGCAACCAATGTACCACAAATTAATTCAATTCATATAAATCAAATAAATAATTATAAGGCACACAATTCACATGATAACTAATTAATTTTTTACAATAATAATGTTATGAATGTTATCTAAAGTTTTTCACGAACTATTTTTGTTTTGTTTTTGTCATAGACAAAATATGTAGAGGCCACCTGTCTAGCGACTAAATCGATAAGGTAATCGATTGGTAGTCGATTATATTGTTAAGTTTATTTATAATCAGATTTGATATTCCTTCTTCCGTTACGTTTGTATATTTGTTACTTTTATTTCTATATAATTATTTCAAATATAATAAGCTGTATAAATACATTATTAATATAAATAATGTATTGGTAATTGTGCGTGATTTGCGTTCTTTTATCTAAGGTCCTATCGGAAGACCAGCGCAATGCTGAGATAGGAGCCTATTCTGATGTCTCACACAAAAATCTATTTGCATGCTTTTTATTTTTTAATTTGATATTTTGCAATATTCTGTGTTGTTATTTACAATTATTTTCTTGTTGTGTACGATCAGAATAAAATTATTTCTTTCTCTTTTCTTTCTTTATTGCCATAATTGGCAGACGGGTTGGCGATCGCAGTTGAGTTGTTAATGTACTCGAAGAACGCTGCTGCCCATCCTCCGGCTAATTCCTTAGTCGACTTTACGACACCCACGGGAGCAGATGGGGTGGTGGTGTTCTGAGCCGGCACCACACGGCATGACCCGATATTATCTTAAAATCAAAAAGTACCTGAAGTCATTAAAAATATGCCCACGTATGACAAGTCCTGGGTAGCATTACAATTGCTAGGAGTAGGCGTGACGCTTACCACCAGGCAAATCCCTCGACAGCCTCGATGCTACGTTGTACACCAACAACAAAAAAAACAAAATGTCCGTAATAGCCTACGTTTGACAACTCTTTTACAACCAAAACTGGAAGTCCTACATCAAAAGACACATTATCAAGATCCGAGCCAACGGAAGGGCATATGGGGGGTGGTCACTTGTTGGGGCGGACCGTCCACCGGCCGCCGAGTGCGTCCGCCGGAAGCCGGCGGCTGCCCGGCCCCTTCCTTCCCTAGCTTGTTCTCTTTAATTTATGTACTACGTAAGGGAAGCCAGTCGATTGTCCCGGTTTGATTTCTGAATTAAGGGAGTTTTTGGAAGTTTGTATGGGTAATAAGAAAATTGCGTGTGAATTGGCGCCAAGAACAGTAGGGGGCGGGATTGACACCGTAGTTTTTCTACGAAAAATGCCTTATTATACCTTCGCGTTAAGGGTCACTTCCAGTATCGAGATAAGTAGAAATTTATATAGCCTTCTAATAATTAATAATTATTATTAATAAAACCGGACAAGTGCAAGTTGAACTCGCGTGGAGAGGATTCCGTACGATGAATATGTTATCTGCCATGTTTTTTTATAATCTGGCCCAAAGTTTGTTGTAAGTAAAATAACTTATTCCAAAGACAAACTTAATATTGTAGTTTAAAAACGTGTTCTCCCAGACATTCCAGCAGCAAATATAAGTTTGTACGCACAATATTGAAAGATTTACCATGTTATTTTAAGACTATAATAGAAATTTTCCTGTAATCTATAAGTAAAGAACTATTACCTGTATTTTATTATTGTAATATTGACAGTTAAGGATATAAGGGAATCGTCATTTTTCATTTATTTTCTTAAATAAATTTAAAACTATTTGTCTAAAAATTATAAAAAGTGTACATTAATTAAAATAAAAAGTATACATTACCTTCACAATAAGCCCTTTTCTATTCCTACTTCTATTTAATATATTACACAGTACAATTTGAAAAATGTTTTAAATTTTCAAATATGCTAGCTAAAAGTGACAAATGAAAAATTTATTTATTTACATTACTCGTCCGTGTTTGGGTCGCAGAAATTCATATGTATAAATCGGTCCAGAAGATTTGTCGCAAATAGGCTAGGTATAAGGGTTCCGCCGTTTTTCATTCGGACGTTCAGAACCCTAAAATATATCACAAAATAGAACTTTACAATTCGCTACACAGACCACTAAAATTCAAGTGTTTTGTTCGTAGCAAAACATACACGATACCTTTCAACTGTAGAAGCATTAAACTTGATCGATAGACCAAATATAAGTTGACTTCACCTGGTAGCACATAGCTATGTATATGCCCAATATGTAGCACAGTATATAAACACGCATTGAGTCGCTGAAACTAATCGAGTTTTCAGTTCTAAGTTATTCTGTTTGAAGCCCGCGAACAAGTTTCAAGACGTTTACACCTCACGATTCGATACTGCATCAATCATATCAGCTAAAAGACATACATTACTGAGCCTCCATCATGGGTTTCAAAATTTTCGGGGGAAGTTACGTGTACTCACCACGCTTGGCAGGCAGAATGGCTGCTCTTCCACAGACGAGATGTTGCTACCCATCCCTCTGGTTAGAGTCGCTTAGTTTCATTTCATCCACATAAGGAGATGGAGTGGTGTTACATTCATAGTCCGGTTACAACATGGATTGCATCATAGAATATTACTTGACGGCACGGTTGGTGCAGTGGCTGATACAGTCGGCTGCTGCGCTCCGGGTCGTGGGTTCGATTCCCACACGGAACAAATATTTGTTTGATTTGCAGGTAGTTGTTGCGGGTCTAGGTGTATTGTATGTCTGTAAAACGGACCTACGGGAGAAAATTTAGTGTGGGGCAACATTAAAAAAAAACTACGATTCATTTGGGGTGGCTCAAATATAGCTGCGAGTATCGTTGAGAGTAATGTATGTATATGTGTAAGTACTAACATCGGCCTTAGCACTTGCTTATTAAGCTATTAAGTGTCGATGACCACATGTAGTGCGGTGCTTGCAAGAAAAGCACCACCCCATCTTGACCCATAGGTGTCGTAGAAGGCGACTATGAGATTATCCGGAAAATTAGGCAGCAGCGTCCTTCGAGTACATTTACAACTCACCTGTGATCACGCTTGGCAGGCGGGTTGGCGATCGCAGTTGAGTTGTTAATATATTCGAAGGACGCTGCTGCCCATCTTCCGGCTAATCCAATAGTCATATTTTGGTACACCCACGGGATGAGATGGGTTGGTGCTTCGTCTAATCTAAAGTCGTTCATTTTTCATTTTCAAATATCTATTAGCGAAAACAAAGCGGCTTAACTCATATACATTTAGCTCAGTTTAACTTGTAATATTTGTGAAATAGTTAAAACAAAAAGAACGCTGAGTAATAATTGAATTAGTTCATTTGTTAATAGCAATGAGCATTTATGAAATCTCTATCTAAATAAAAACGTGGCAATTGAATGGTTTTCCGTGTGGTGTCCGGATTAAGAATATAGCACCACTCCATCTCCTCCCGTGGATGTTGTAAAAGGCGACTAAAGGAATCTACACCAGAGGAATGGACAGCAGCGTCTCTTCTGTGAAACGGTAGCCATACTGCGCTCACCAACCCGGCTGCCAAGCGTGGTGAGTATTGGCAAATACCCTCCAAAATGATAACACAATTGTGAAAATCTATGGGGGAGGCCTTTGTTGGACGTTTAAATGGCTCATAGCCAGTTGCACTCCCTAATAGGTAAACGATTGGCGAGGTTAAGCAACGTTTGGCGCGGTCAGTCTCTGGATGGGTGACCGCATAGTGGTATTTCAACTGAGCGTCTCCGTGCTTCGGAGGGCACGTTACATCGTCGGTCCCGGTTGTTGTCATTAGACAGCAGTCGTTAAGCCAAGTCGGAGGCCTTTGGGCGGCTTAAACAACTCTGACACAAGGGTGGCCACTAACCATACAAAATATATATATATATAATGGCCGATATGATGATTAGCATAAACAAGCAAACATACTTAATTCTAAGCTACATTGATATCAGTGATAATAACAGGGAAATAACTAACCGGATCAGAATGCCACCACCCCATCTCCTCCCATGGGTGTCGTAAAAGTCGACTAAGGGATTAGTCGGAGGATGGGCAGCAGCGTCCTTCGAGTACATTAACAACTCAACTGCGATCGCCAACCCGCCTGCCAAGCGTGGCGATTATGGCAAAACCCCCCAATGAGCCCACAACACATCCATATCGGTGGTTGTGGTGATCTTTGGGGGAGGCCTGTGTCCAGCAGTGGACTTCATTCGGCCAAAATGATGATGATGAACTAACCGGAACTAATAAATCTTATTTATCCTAAATATTATAACTTTCGGGTCAATCGTATACTATAAAGAGTTCATCGCCAACATTCACGGAATGTAAACGCCTTTAACTAAACTCCAGTCTATATCATAACAGTAGTTATGTGCAGGTATTAAAGATGGGTAGGTGAGGCCAGGCGGAGCCGAGCCAAGGATTTGTACCGACCCGCCCAAGTTCGGTAATCTTAATTGTGAGGTGACAACTAATAAGCATTTTGTACTGGTAATTAGATTAGGAGAGGTAGCAGTCCAAGCCATATTTTTAAATCGTCACAATACGTTCCATCGTAATTAGGTTTTTGCAAGTATTACACATTATAATAAAACACTTTTAGATGGATTCTATCGCGTATATTTTAGATTTTAGTTTTTCCTGACGTATCGAACACTTTGCAGGGTTCGTGATCGCAGGTGAAGTTCCCCTGCCAGATGGCAGGGGTGGCAGATGCCGTGTGCTCTCTGTAGCAAAGATTTTGCCACTGACAAGGATGGTGGTGAGATTCACCATTAAGGTACCTGTCGGTATGGCTAGGCTTTCTATACACGGTGTGACTAACAGAAGACCCCCAACGACCCCGACCATCTGGCAGGGGAACTTCACCATGTGAAGGAAGTTCTCCAACGTAACAACTTGAGAGCGCCATTTTCCCGTCGCAGAAGCCGTCCGAAACCCACGGTTGATCGATGACCTGCAGTTTTACCATGCATTAAGGGAGTCACCGACAGAATTTCATTTCAGGATTTCATATCTTGAAGCGTGCTTCCATTAAAACCTACTTCAAGCCGCTTAAGAAGATCAGCCAACTTGTCAAGCAAGTGTCACATTCCTTTACATGAGGATTGCTTTACTGACTCTGGAATAACATGAGTGACAATTTAGTATCTTGCATCAATTGCATCGTACATAATTTCAAAAAATCCAACGAACTAAAGCTCTCCCGCTAGTGATGTGCGTAACTCACTATCGAGTATCGATAGTCATTGTCCGCTCACGCCCGCGTCTGCCCGCCACGTCGATAAAAAGATTACACATTTGCGTATATGATTCGTGCGTGATGTGAATAATAATGCGGCCGGCGAGGGGACTCGCACACTAATAGATTTTAATCGGCCGGCCAACGACTTGTGTGTGCGATTTCATTAATTTTTTGGTTTCGTTTGCTGCCTCGTATCTAGTATTTGCCGATGTGCCATGACGATTCGGGATGAGAAAGTAATAGATAGGTGTTTGTGTTTTGTTCACCACATCAGGCAACGCCAGTAGGCTTATAGATGTATAAGCCTGTGAGCACTTGACTCAATTCAGCTTGATAGTTTTAAGCCCTGGTTAACTTTTGGTATCCATCTCATCTCTATTCCTTGTCTGGATTAAGAATATAGCACCACTCTATCTCCTCCCGTGGAGGTCTTAAAAGTCAACTAACGGCTGAAATTAATAACCAATCTAATCCAATATCTTCAGATTTAAGATTTTGAAATTCGTCAATGTGATCGTAACACAAGAACGTGATACGGTCACATTTAACACAAAAAACAGACATATCCGTAATCCAAAATCCAAAGATCGATTATTAATATCGGCAGTAAGGGACTCCAAGACAGAGGGATGGGCAGCAGCGTCCTCATGTAGAACAATATTGCGCTCACCAATCCGCTTGCGTGCGTGGTGCGTACTGGTGGTTTTCCTTAAATAACGAGGCCTTTGTTCAGCAGTGGACGGCCTTTAGCCGATACAATGATCTTTTCCAGATTATTATAATTTTCACCAGTGATGACATATGGAACAGAGACGTGGTCACTCACAATGGGCCTCATAAGAAAGCTCAAGGTCACTCAGCGAGCTATGGAGAGCTATGCTTGGTATTTCTCTACGAGATCGAATCAGAAATGAGGAGATCCGTAGAAGAACTAAAGTTGTCGACATAGCTGAAAGGATTAGTAAACTGAAGTGGCAATGGGCAGGGCACATTGCTCGTAGAACTGATGGCCGTTGGGGCACAAAGGTTCTCGAATGGAGACCGCGCACCGGAAAACGCAGCGTGGGACGACCTCCAACGAGGTGGACAGACGACCTGGTGAAGGTCGCTGGGAGTCGTTGGATGAGAGCGGCATGTGACCGCTCGTTGTGGAAATCTAAGGGGGAGGCCTTTGTTCAGCAGTGGACGACCTGTGGCTGATATGATGATGATGATGATGATAATTTTCACCAAATAAAACTTATATTTATTTATAAACCTACGGTACATTTTTTGAAGCTTAACACCAAATTTGCTTTCACAGACAGACACACTATTGCAGACCATTTTCTTTACCTTTTAAATACCCAATTCTTTATTTGAAAAGAAGACGCATGTCTAAACAGTTTCTTATCTATAAACGTATTATAAAAGCGCGCCAACATTTGCACAGAAGCCATAATCCGATGCAAGTTCACACCCAAACTGATTGCTCTACGGCTTTCCTCTCTTTTTATCTAGTTTATTTTGAAATATTAATGGCGTTAGCATTAAGAGTATTACTACCCTTTGTTATTGCAGTGTGAGAATCTGCATGGCCTGTGTTTTGCATACGCGGCGCGGGTCCGGATTGCACCAATGTATTCGTCAACACGTAAATAAATAATGATAAACAGTGCGATTTTGATGTGGGAACTGGATAAGCTTAGGTAGTGTTGGGAGCCTTGACCTCTCCTTACAAAGCGACCCTGGAAGTATTAGCTATAGGGATCAACAAAGCATTATTTTTTATGTAAAGTTTGTTGTATAATTTCACGTTGGTAAAATTGCGCTATTTTGAAATTGATCTATTTGATTGATCAAATTGTCGACTTATGAAATTTCTACTGCGGAACAACGACCTGTTAATGATTACTACAATAAACGATCATAAGGAATGCTGTCTTATTCCCCAAAAAGGACAAAGATGGATTTATGATAGCATGCGATGTTATTAGAACACAGGAATACTTTGCTGACCACCCCTCTTGCTCCTTTAAGTCTCCTTTTCAACGCTCACGAATTGAAAGGAACTTTTCTTCAAAAAATCCAGAGAAAGAAGCTGCGCAATAATTTACTTTACTAGAAAAATATTTAGTAATGCATTAGAATGACATCGAATGATAAAAAATCTTAAATAAGAAAATTCCTTGGGAAATCTACTAATTGATAAGAACCTTAAACTAAATATGGGTGCTCGTAGACTGCAATATTTAAATCTCTATTCAAGAATTATATTTTTAGGTGACAGTTATAAACTTATTGACTGAAAATATGATGTAATCGTCATCATCATTGGTAAGATCACGTAAACATCCTTTTGATTGTAAGCCTCTTAAAAGAATACTACAATGACTGGTCCTAAGCGAGTGCAACCATAATCACCACCCCTGGGAAACAGCCGACGCAGTATTTTTCCATTATACGTGTACAATCTATAGAACTGCCAAAATAAAGGACATTTTTAGAGATAAAATTTATTATTTCAGAAGCTGCAGCGATGTTCAAGTAATATTAGCCACCGCTCAATGAGCAAACACAACATTTTAATAAGCCAACGGTACAACGGTATGCGGAATGGTTAAAAGATCAATAAAGAGGCGATATGAGCTCGCCGAGATATCTACGCTCACAACAATATATCTAGCGATAGTGGAGCGATGTCTGCCCATAATATTCTTTGGGGTGCATCTCATTTGGCTTAAGAACCAGCCTTTGTCAACAAAGTTGGGGGCGGACGGAAAAATCGATAGTGGCCACGAACGCAGGCCTCCGATCATCGCCGGTTGTCTCCCGTAATTCGTGTCTCAATTTTAAATTACGAATTTTCGAATGTTTTGAATGTGGAAGAATAAGGCATTCGATTTGATCATTAGCTGGCTGGATAGACTCTGTACGAGGGAAAGTTTCATATATCAGACTCAGACTCAGATACAGAATCAGATATTCATATAACTGAATACCAAGGTTAATTTTACCTGAACTTTCAAACTCATATAAACACGAATATCATTATCTGGGCTTACCGCTTTTGTAGCTCTTCTATGTTGTGAACTTAACACCTTACAAATGCCATGAATCTTGAATGAATCTTGGCCATAAAAGGAAAAAGTTCGTGTGAATAATGTTGCAGTATCTATGGTTTAATGTTAGCCGTAAACAGCATTCAGATACCTTTTAATGGCACAGGAATTCCATTGTACATCGGAGGCAGATGTAGGTTAATATGCACATAAGTGAAATTGCTAACACATGCGGCCGCTAAAATAAACTGCTCATTAAATTACTCCTTTTTTCTGTAACATTGGTACTGACGCTACACTTTATCATTATCTGTAATTCCCGAACTTTGTTGTTATTCTTCTACCAAGATGTAACTGTCCTCTGACCTCCGCTGTTTCTACTTGTTGGGTTGCAACAGGTGGAAGAAGCGATATGCTCACACACACTGAGTTCCACTAATGGTCGCGATTATAGATCCTGGCTTACAGGAATTTCAGTGGCAGGGCCACAGACATATTGTATGGCAGGCGTATATTATGTACGTGGCGGGTTTGTCCCATTAGAAAAGAGATAGTGTGGTGCCGGCTTTGCCGTGTGGTGCCGGCTCAGAATGCCACCACCCCATTTCATGCCGTGGGTGTCGTAAAAGTCGACTAAGGGATAAACCGGAGGATGGGCAGCAGCGTCCTTTGAGTACATTTACAACTCAACTGCGATCGCCAAACCGTCTGCCAAGCGTGGCGATTATGGCAAAACCCCCCAATGAGCCCACAACATACCCATATCGGTCGTAGTGGTAATCTTTGTGGGAGGCCTGTGTCCAGCAGTGGACTTCATTCGGCCGAAATGATGATGATTTATATGCACAATTATTGAACACAAGGCGGTCTTAATGCAATGTGGCATTGTCTAACTGTCACTATATCGATTTCAACACAAAAAATTATCGATAATGAAATCGTTATGAATATTGAATAAATAATTATAATAATACAGGCGTATTGTCAGTAATGGCTACTAATCACATGTTACTGACGTTTGTTTGTATAATGGGATACGTAAATTATTAATGATTACTTCATTAGAGTCATTAGACAATCAGACATGCTAATTTCGGTTACATAACATGCAGTTACGTGTGTTGTTATCTAAGATATGAACCAAGAACAATTTAATGGAGTTTAGCATATTATTTAAAACTGAAAACCGTTGTTTTAATTGCAATTTTAACTACGTTTATAAACTATGGGCTATTTAACTAAGTCATCGCTCGTATATTATGCCTTATTGCGATCTACACTGGAAAAAATTGCGTTATATCTGTAGATATCATAGGTTCATAGCATATCCAAAAGTTGCCTGTAAAATATCGCTTTTAGCGATAAGACCGCACATTGTGCCTACTTTACTACTATTGTAAATAATCCTTCCTACTTTTTGATGTACAATAAAGTTACATTCTATTCTTTTCCTACCGACTTCGAAAAGGAAGAGGCTCTCAATTCGATGCGTATTTTTTTTTTATGTATGTACACCGATTACTCCGAGATTTGTCGACCGATTTGAGCAATTTTTTTTTTTAACTGGTGCAGAATGCTTTCGAATTGGTCCCATATAAATTTCATTACATTTGATGGAGCAGTTTTTTAAATAGCTTCAATAAACAGGTTACTTTTACTGCGCTTATCTAGATGATGTCTTAATAGTTTCGATTCCTCTCAGATCAGAGAACCGATTTGAGTCATTTTTATTTTTAGTGTTAAATACTGATACCAAATTGGAAAAATTTCTCACATATAATTACACTAAAAAGAAACAAATAAGACTTTTTAACAAAAAAAATACCGACTTCAAAAAGGAAAAAAAAATCTTTAGGAAGTCGGGCGGGGCTACAACCTCGACCGAAGATTTTACGTGCCCTCCAAAGCACGGAGACATTCTGTTCAAATACTAATATGCGGTCACCCATCCATCGTCAGACCGCGCCAAGCGTTGCTTAACCTCGCTGATTATTTACTGGTCAGTAAGTGCAACTGGCAATGAGCGCCCCTACCAACTACGAACACTACCCAAATATGAACATAACATACAAGGGGCACACATTAAAGTTTTTAGAAAATTAATAACGGAATGATGTAGGAATTTGTTAATATTTTTATTATTTCTCCGTTCCTTTCTAAGCACTGTCACATGCGATAGAACCATTGACTGAAGCAGGGAGCCCACTCTTCTTTAGGAATCCCTTCCACGTTTTTTTTCGAACGCAGCCACGGCATCTTCGACTTTCTTTTAAAGGGAATTCCTCCGAGTTCATCTTTCATTTTGGGGAATAAATAAAAGTCGCAAGGTGCCAGGTCGGGACTGTAGGAAGGATGACTTAGTAATTCCACACCCACCATAGACAAATATTCAATTGTCTGTCTGGCTGAGCTGGAGCGTTGTCGTGATGGAGGAGGATCCTGCTTCTTAGGCGCTGCTGTAGTATATTTTCCAAGTCAACTGGTAACCAATGACTAACATACGAATCTGCAGTAGTACTATTTTTATCCTCTAGCGCAATTATTGCGAAAAGACCCGTCCGTCCAAAGAATTAGGCAATAATCTTTTTCCCTTTTATTGGCAAATTTTCGAATGGAATACTGAATACTGTCTTGTGGTTTCGGGCTCGTAACAATATATCCAGCTTGAATCACCTGTGACGATGACAAACACAACATTCGAGTCACCTCCGTTATACTTTTCAAGCATATTGTTGTTTGTTTTGTATCTTCCGTCAAATTATGAGGTATCCATCTGGTGCAAAGCTTTCTGACGCTAAATGTTCATGTAAGACTTTTTACACTTGACTCATACCAATGCTTAAACTAGCCGGATCTGTTGATATGCCACTCTTTTATCAGCTTACATCAATAAGCCACACAGCACTCACGTTATCTGTGGCGTGTCTCCTTAGAAGGACGTCCTTCCCAAAAATCATTAGTGAGATTGATTCGACCACGTTTAAACTCATTAAATATAAACACTGGCACCAGATGAGCCTTCACCATGAAATGCCAATCGAAGACTATCATAACATAGTTGTAGATTAAGACCTCAACGAAGTAATAATCAATCAAGGAGCGAAAATTTCTCTAGTCAAAAAGTTCTATTATATTCGAAATTTAAATAAATTTTTCATCTGCTGCTTTTCTTACTGGCCAATTCTAAAGAATTCAGTGTGACCCTCGTAAACATTTCGGGCTAGAGCCTGATAGCTTTCATGACTATAGATCACCGGCGGCATTTTAAAATATGTATTTTATTGCTTAACGTTTATTTAGAACATATATTTTTAAGAACGGTGGGTGCATTATAAACCTACCAAAGTAAAGGCGGTGCAGAGTTATAATCTACAGTTACGACTAATTTAAACGTTCGTAAATATAGTTTGCACTGATTTCAAGTGTACCTAGTAATTATAATATAATTATGTTAAAATTCTATTAATTATAATGTATGCAAAGTTTTCACTAAACGGCGGATCATTTTTCATAGTCGCACGTGTGAAACGGTGATTAAGATCGAGCAGCGCACGCGCATGCCAACTGTAAGTGGATAAACCCTAGGCGATATAGACAGCGTATTAATTTAAATGAACTTCGATTGCATTATTCATATTATGACTTTGACTTGTTCGGCTCGTTTCCATGGTTTATGTTTTTTTTAAAGAAACACGTGTTTAATTAATAGTATAAATATCACTACATACATTATAAAAGAGTAGAATAAAATCAGATTTTATTCAGTAATTTGGTCATAATATAGACTTTTTATACGTTATATTGACATTCTCGTTTATATTGTCAGGATTAACTTTTAGATTGTTGTGAAAGTAATTACTGAGAATAGAATTAACGTTATGTTTATGAAGTGTTTTTGTTATTTGCGTATCACGGTTCCTTGCATACCATCGTAAAAGGAAAAAGTTTCAAATATTATGCCTTTTCAAAATTCTACATTTCTATCTGAAGTAACTCCGACATTTTGTTTTATTAAACTGTTCTAGTGTAGAACTAGACGGCACTGCGCTCCGGGTCGTGGGTTCGATTCCCGCACGGAACAAATATTTGAATGATCTGCAGTTGTTCCGGGTCTGGGTGTATTGTATGTGGAATTCATATTTGTAAACGCACCCACGTCACAGGAGAAATCCTAGTGTGGGGCAACGTTTAAAAAAAAAGAACTACATCTTTTCCAAATTGTTTTCATTTGTCTAGACACAATTACTTTACAGCACTAGTCACATCACAATATCAAATTGATATCCCTATAAAATTCGTACCCGCTACAAGTGAGCAATGTGACCGTGACTCAAGGCGCGTAATAAGCAGCGAAATGCTAATCCACAGCATACATGTTTGTGTAATGAGGCTACTTGCTTGCTTAAATAAATATTGAGTGACCGTTCAACGCGCTGAGTTAATCAATCTCTCACATACCACTTAAAAAATTGATGTAAAATAATTACACGCAATGAATTTTTTCGTGTACAGGAATATAAAAAGCCGTTCCTATTACAACGTTGAAGAAATGCTTTCTCTTGTGTAAAATAGATCTTATCGAGCGGGATATCAGTTCAGCCTTGAGTTGTTGAATGATTCACTACAAATAAATACTATTTGCAATGTAACAGTAACACAGTAATCTAAAGACCGTGTAAATATTAATAAATGTTGGTATAAATAACATCACAATTAAAGAACTTTTTAACTAGACAAAAAGTCCAATTTAAACCGCGATTCGAATTCAAATCAGACACCCGCTTGGTTTATTACGTCGATATGTAAATTTTGTACAGCGTCACTACCCTTATAAAGACCTTGTTTGAATTGAAAATTTAGTTGAACGAGCGAGAGTAAGCCGACATTCAGCCAGTGCGGCCACGTCTTTCAGCGAACTCGCTGCTTCTCTAACGGCACACGCAAATAAAAGGTTTAAAAATACAAAATGTTAACATAGAACCCCCATAATTACATATGGAATTGCTATGATGATAATCTGTGACTTGAACTGTCAAAAAAGCGGATGTGATTGTTTTTGGATGTTATCTGTGACATTTGTGATCTGTCAAAAAGCGCGCGTACTTGCAGAACTACCATTGGTTCTTTCTGTTCGGTTATGATGATGGCGATAAACCTAGTGACGTGTCACTTGGCATTTCGATCTGTCAAAATTGGAAAGAGATAGAAGATAACGTTGGAGAGAGACGGAGCGATCACGTGCATAGTAACCTGCTATTGTTACATATTGTAAGTAAACAATTATACTAACTTCAATATTTAATTGGACTTTATCTGGAAATAGCATTTACATATAATTTGCACAGAAGTTCACATAGTGTTAACCTAACCAAATATCTTTTCAATACATATAATTAAAACTAGTTTTAATCTACCTTAAAACCTTTGATTATTTATTCAAAGATTAAACGCATACTTTCTCCTAGTTAAGTGAGAAGGTGGTTATATACCAAAACGGATGTATTTAGATTTTATGTGGTATTTTAATAAAGCGGAGGTATGTGTGTTTAGCGAAAGGCGATAACTCATAGAAAATGACCTCATCACGGTGAGAGAATGGCATTCGGTATGCGTCAGGGAGTACGTGCTACGACGTCGTCCCCGTTTGCGTGCCGATATCTATTGTATGCCTAAATATTCCTAATATAACACTTATCTATGGATTTTAAATCTAATCTCAAGTAGCTGGCTCCAGCTTTATAGTAAACGGTTATGGTAGAACATGCAAGTCAGTTTTACCTGTCACGCTGTCAGGTAAATATTTTTAATATATTTTAGAAAAAAGAAAGGGCATAAAAGTTAAATCCAGCAGCAATGGCATAATATCTCAAAAAATATTACAACATTAATTAATTAAAACCGGGCCGCCCTCAGCGTATGGTCCAGGCTAAGTATAGACCTCCTTGGCAGCACCTCGGGTGTCGTAAGAGGCAAGTTGTCAGGGGTTGCAATATCTACCTACTTAACAAGATGAACAAGCATTGGCATCACCGTTGTATACAGCAATATCTTTTCTTTCGTATCTTTTATTCTTAAATCCCGTGTTCTTCTATTTAGCTGATGTCGACACGCTGCGCTGATGTGTGACGCAATTGAAATTTATACTTTTATAAAACTCACTTTATTTTTGTAACGTAGTTAGGGTTTTTTTGTGTCATATGCAAGTCCGGACCATAGACTATACACAAATAGTGACAGTTCAGACTGTATTCTGGTGCCGTGTAAGATGTTTTTGGTAACATCTCATAGGAATGTCACTTCCTAGTATCAGGGTTTTCCGTCTAAACCCTGGTTTTTTAATCAGCTTTATAGTAAACGGTTATGGTAGAACAGTCAAGTCAGTTTTACCTGTCACGCTGTCAGGTAAATATTTTTAATATAATTTAGAAAAAAGAAAGGGCATAAAAGTTAAATCCAGCAGCAATGGCATAATATCTCAAAAAATATTACAACATTAATTAATTAAAACCGGGCCGCCCTCAGCGTATGGTCCAGGCTAAGTATAGACCTCCTTGGCAGCCCCTCGGGTGTCGTAAGAGGCAAGTTGTCAGGGGTTGCAATATCTACCTACTTAACAAGATGAACAAGCATTGGCATCACCGTTGTATACAGCAATATCTTTTCTTTCGTATCTTTTATTCTTAAATCCCGTGTTCTTCTATTTAGCTGATGTCGACACGCTGCGCTGATGTGTGACGCAATTGAAATTTATACTTTTATAAAACTCACTTTATTTTTGTAACGTAGTTAGGGTTTTTTTGTGTCATATGCAAGTCCGGACCATAGACTATACACAAATAGTGACAGTTCAGACTGTACTCTGGTGCCGTGTAAGACGTTTTTGGTAACATCTCATAGGAATGTCACTTCCTAGTATCAGGGTTTTCCGTCTAAACCCTGGTTTTTTAATCATAAAACATTTTCAAAAATAGTAACCTTAGTTATTATTCGTCTTCGCTTAGGACATGTTTGTTTCCCAGTATTTTAGCTAAACTCCGTATTCGTAACAATTCTCTCTGTGAATGTGATATGGCAGAAGGTGCTTTAGAGCACTTATTTTTCTCCTGTCCCAATCTCGGTGTTCCCCTGTACGATATTCTGCCTTCCAATTTTCCCAGGCCTATTAATACCCTTGTCGAATCATCTTCAGTTAAAATGTTAAATAAATTTGTTAAAAAGAATATCTATTTATTGTTACTTTTATTATTCAAGAGGAACATTTACCTGATTTATGTTTTGTTTTTCATCATTATGATTCGTTTTGACATTATAATGTAAAAGTTTAAAGCATTACAGTTTTAGGTTATTCAACCAAATCAGTTTAAATTCGCTATTCAAGGCCTAGTTTATTGTTTTTTTTACAGAATATCAACAATTTTGTTTTATCCAACCTTGACATTGGCAGAATCGCGACAACTCGATGGAGCCATAAACTAAATGCCGTGATTAAAATTTACCGATAATGTAATCTACGTTTAGTTAATAATAATTATTACTTATCACCATGATATCTATTTAGTTCGCTAAGACTCATCGTAAGCATTAATGGTCTAGTAGAGCCGTGGTGTTATCATATGAGTCCGGGAAAGTCAAGGTGAACATGTGAAACCAATTATCGGTGATAGCGCACTGCCATAATCGGCACTCGGCAGGCGAATAGTCACCGCAGTATATATAGCCGTTGTATTGGCATCATGCCATAACTAGCACTCAGCCAATTGCGATACAGTCATACACTATACTAGGCTTACACTCGAGTTGAGAATTAAATTTAAAATAATTATGTAGTTTACAGCTTTCCTTCATTGGTCTATGGTTTACAATGAGCGCCACGCTATCTGATGAGTATAAATAGAAAGAACTGGCATATTATAAAATACCAATGCGCCGAGTGGATCGAGCAGTGATAGCTTAGTGGTCGTTTCCATACTGGAAGGTGTGAGTACGATCCTGACCCGCACCTCTGACTTTTCGGATCCATGTGCGGATCAGAATTTGATTATCGCTTGCGTTAACAGTCAAAGAAAACGTCGTGAGAAAACCTTCACACCTGAGGCTCCATGTTGTCAATGGTGTGGGTAGTCCACCAACCCGCATCAGGCCAGTGTAGTAGGCTAAGGCTTAACCTTTCTCATCGTAAGAAAAGGCCCGTGCCCAGCAGTGGGACAGTAACGGGCTGATTATGTATTCACACATAAAGAAGTGCAAAATATCACGAAATATGTTGATATTTGAGAAGGAAATCGGAATTGGATTTATAACACCTGCGGGAGTACATCTAAGAGACCGTTGTGTGATGTCCAGATTAAGAAAATAGCACCACTCCAGCTCCTCCCGTGGATGTCGTAAAAGGCGACTAAGGGACTCTAAACCAGAGGGATGGGCAGCAGAGTCTCTTCTGTAGGGCTACTGTTCCACAGACTTCCTTATTGCGCTCACCAACGCACCTGCCAATCGTGGTAAGTACTGGCACAATACAACCACTCAAATCTATGATGATGATGGTGATTTTGACAGAATTTTATCATAGGCTATCCCTTCGTTCTTTTTATTTTTGTGTTTTGTCTTTGTAAGATTCTAAACGTACAATTAGGTAGTGAAGCACTTTTAATTTGACTATCTTGCTATTATCACCTGATCCGTTCTTACATAATCCACGTTCAATCGTGTTATTAAGACGTATAAAGCCTTCTTTTTCCGCATGAAGATAAATCTACTCAAACTTGAGGTAAGTAAATAATATTAGAATCTACTTTTCGTCATAACCGCAATAAATTTGACAGCTTGGCGTATTGGATATTTACTAATTATTGATTGTTAAGCTATATTCATGCCGTATGGTGCCGGCTACGAATAGCACCAACCCATCTCATCTTGTGGGTGTCGTAAAAGGCGACTAAGGGATTAGCCGGAGGATGGGCAGCAGCGTCCTTCGAATATATTAACAACTCAACTGCGATCGCCAACCCGCTTGCCAAGCGTGGCGATTATGGCAAAACCCCCCAATGAGCACACAACATACCGGTGTCGGTCGTTGTGGTGATCTTTGAAGGAGGCCTGTGTCCAGCAGTGGACTTTATTCGGCCTAAATGGTGAAGCTATATTCGTCCAAAGCGAGCAATTCTTTGATTACAAAATTAGCCTCAAAGATAAAAACGTCCGTATTATCTTTAAAAATAATGGACTTTACTTAAAATTTGTGGTATTTTACCACTAATTCTAGCAACGCCTTTTGAAACCATGTGCCAGAAGGTTTCCCAATCCAACGTTCGTTAAGTCTTCAATCGATGACCACTCCAATATTGAATCCTGTAGTACCCTCAGTGCTTCTCAGCCTCGGGGCCCCGATTACCATAACAAGACCCCCATTACGCACCTACGGCTATACTCGTACCACCATAACTTTACCGTTGGAACTATGAACATCACGACCAAAAACTATAAGAGTATGACTTTGGTGGTCGCACAGATAAGATTGCACAGTCTTTTGTCACTGTTAAAACTAGAATTTGACAGTCGAACGGTTCGTTTGTCAATTGCTATTGATTATTTACGGTGTAGTAAGCTGCCGGCGGCTAATTTGGGGGCTGTAGTTAGGTATTTTTCGTCGCTAACTAGATAACAAGTGGTTTTAAATTGGAATTTACATAATAATGCAACCGGAGGGTGGGGTAATGAAGTTGTGAGGGTGAGAGGCGCGTCACTCATCGTCTCATCTCGTACGATGACGTTATGTGCAGGTTATTTATTACATATTGCAGATGTACTCACGTAGGTACCTGTCTATATTCATCCCCGCTAAATTAAATAGGGCCGTTGTCGGTGTAAGTGCTTACAAGTGCCTAAGGATTTCTTACAATCATTGGGGGCGCAGTATTCACAGACTTTTTTTTCAATTGTTTTTCTTTTTAAGCTTTGCCCCACACAAGGATATGTCCCGTGTCGTGGGTGCGTTTACAGACATATATTCCTCACACAATACAACCAGAGCCGGAAAAACTACCTGCAGATCATACAAATATTTGTTCCGTGCGGGAATCGAACCCGCGACCCGGAGCGTAGCAGCCGACTGTGTCAGCCACTGCACCAACCGTGCCGCCGTAATCGCTTTCCTTAAAAATATTAGCTTGGGTAAATCTGACGGTAGTTTCTCCGTATAAAAACAGATGGTAAATCCCAGAATACTATAGATGTAAGTTCTTAACTGCAATTAAGTAGAATACTCTACTAAGTGATACCACTATGGCAATTTTCTAATAGGTATAATTGTCATCATCATCACCCTCATATCCACGATCACGTCCACTGCTGAACATAGACATCCTAATGTCGCGCTACGATGATCGGTCATAGGTAGGTAATAAGTGTTTTGCATTTTCCAATCAAAAAAATTGTTGAGCTCTTGTAACACTTTATTGTGTGCCTATTGCCGCCTAAAAGTACGTTTAATTACTCAGTAAGTATCAATGTTTACAGGTCACAAATCCATCACATTTTACCAAAGAAAACTTAAAATAACCTACAGCTTTCCAAGGTTGTAGAAAATTCAGTCATTAATATACGCACCGATAGATGGCGCTGTTACACAAATATGGGTTTCCACATTTTTACAAAAATATACCGAATACGGACTGTACAAACCAACAAAAACTATGTTATTTACCTTGGGTTTTAAAATATAAAAGGGCAACAGAGAGCTAACGCCGCCGGCGGACGATTAAAAAAACATTGGTAGTACGGACGGAGGAATGAGCACGTGCTATAAATTATCAATATCCCATGATAAAACAAACGCGCTCGCTGTCGACTGCTGTTTGTGTTTGTCCCTTTGTTTTTAAACAAAACTTTACGTTACTGCTTCACAGCACCGTAAACTAAAACAACATAAGTCAGTCAACTACAATTGATTAATATACAATAAGGAAAGAAGGAGGAAAAATGGACAAAAAGTGTTCTAGCAGAGCGTGGTTTCGATCCACGGACCTCTGGGTTATGGGCCCAGCACGCTTCCACTGCGCCACTCTGCTTCGTGAGTACTAGTGCGAAATAGTTCATAACATTCTACACACATACTTTTTATTTATCATTGTGTAAACGAAATTGGCGACATTTGTAAGCATAATCGTAACTTTTTATAGTTGATATCTTTAAATTAGGTAATTTTAATTTACTATTAGATTAAATAAAATATTATCAATTTATTGTCGGAAATATTCATTCATATTTATATTTCAAAACGGATTTTCCAAGTAACAACTAAACATTCAAGTGTTTTAAAACCACTTGAAAATCTTTCAGTCGAAATTGATGTGTACTTAACTCGACGGGTTTGGCAAAGTGGTGTCAGTAGCCGGAGGGCACATTTATTTAGTTCCAGGGATATGAACCTGAATGCCCCATAACTTGTTACGATAGATGCTTGAATTTTTTATCAGATATAACTACTTTCAGATTAATACCCGCATAGTGCTTCAATGTTACAGCTATGGTAGTTAAATAATAATAAATTATCTGTAGGATAGTTCACAAATGTATGGTTGCTTAGCGAGCTATGAAGAGGGCTATGCTTGGCATTTCTCTGACGGATCGAAGCCGAAACGAGGTCACCAGACAATGAATCAAAGTCACCAACATAGCCCGTTGAGTTAGCAAACTGAAGTGGAAATGGGCCGGCTATATTAGGCGCAGAACCAACTGCCGTTGAGGAGTCCGCAGCTTGGCAAACGTAGTGTAGGATACCCTCAGGATCGGTGGACAATCGGATCTTCAGATCTTCATAGATTGGCTGGCACGAGCTGGATGAGAAAAACCAAGGATCATGTTGTTTTTTCTCATCCAGCTCTGGCCAGCCACCCTCAGTAGCGTCACATTGGGGAAGCCAGTGGACTGCTATGGGCTTCTGATGTCGACGATGTTGATGATGATGGTACTCTTATTGTTTGTTATATAGGACATAACGCCATTATCGCCAAGCAATAACACCAGTTATTCTTTTTCTTTAGACATATGAAACATCAAACAATTTAACGTTTTTCGCACACGAGCACCGATACCACATACTTAACCAAGGCGTTAAACAGTTATTACGACAAATGACGTGCCCCAGCGAGAGAATTAACAAATATGGCATATCATTTCGTAGAACGGCCGGCTAGGGTGAAGGTCCCAATAATCGGACGCGGCACTTGCAACAATGGAACACCTCGGGGAGTCTGTGGACGCCAATAAAATGGTACAAAGGCACCCCGTGGAGCCGCTCAGCCCTACTATCGTTCTTTATGGTATTAGAACAGTTAATCTCGTAGGCTAGGGTGTCGACTTTATTGCTTTTACGGCAGTCCTGTGTCGCTAATCTTGTTCAGAAGTCGGTGTTTGATTGGTACGGTATTGTCACGTGTGATTAGAGAAGACAATGAATAATTATTGACATTATATGTTAAAACATATCTTACCACTATTATAAATGTTTAAGCTTAAATGTTTGCATGCTAGAGGCTCCAACACGCTCAAACGGCTGAACCAATTCTAATGTAATTTGGCAGAGAGGTAGATTATGTCGTAGATTAGGACAAAAGATATCAAGTTCGCTTAAGACGCGGGTGGAGTGTATATACGGCTATAGTCATTCTTAAACTTACGCAAATTGTATATTTGATTTTAAGACAGTATCGGTCCATTCACGCTCTTATTCATCATCATCATCATCATTTCGGCCGAATAAAGTCCACTGCTTGACACAGGCCTCCCTCAAAGATCACCACAATGAGCTATCTGGACGTATTGTGTGCTCATTGGGGGCTATTGCCATAGTCACCACGCTTGGCGTTGTTGGCGATTTCAGTTGAGTTGACTCGAAGGACGCTGCTGCCCATCCTCCGGCTAATCCCATAGTCGCCTTTTACGACACCCGCGGGATGAGATGGGTTGGTGAAATTCGTAGCCGGCAGCACACAGCGCGCTTAATAATATCAAAATAATATTTTGATTAACCTCGCCGTTATCCCGCGTAGTGTCCTGATAGCCCAAGTCCATCTCCTTCCATAGATGTCGTAAAAGGCGACTAGGGGTATTCTAAACCAGAGGGATTGGCAGAAGCGTCCCTTCTGTAGAACAGTAACCATACTGTGCTCACTCGGCAATTCCCGCCAAAAATGACACATTTGTGCAAATCTATGTGGGAGGCTTTTGTTCAACAGTGGACGTCCTATAACTGATATGATGAACCTCGACGTTTCGATCAAGTTGCATTGACCGTGGTCAGACTGTTAAAATCATATATATCTATAATTTACTTGAATACACCTTACACTTTTACAATCTATAACATGTCATCTTAATATTGGATTAATGGACAATGTACAACAATTTAATCTCTAAACTTACAATAATATATAACTTATTGCCTCTAAAAAGCTTATAGAAATGGGTAATTTCGTAAATAAAGAAAGGAATGGTTAACAAATATGAGGTATATTACTAAAAATATTTAACTTTAAACGTGTACTGTTTTAGAACATGTAAAAAGATAATTAATAGCAATACTTATTTATACGTTATTTAAGAGCTCTCACTATTATATTTAAAGTGACAAATGAACCCACGCTTCTAAAAAAATCAACCAGCTAACGCAAAGGGTTGCCACACTAAAGAGGGTGCATTTCTCTCGAATCATAAACCAAAATTAAAGCTTTTCGATACATTACTCTCGCACAATAAAACCATTCCGCTACTGACTAAATACTCAGCATTAAGGTATCCTTAGTCAAATGACACTGCTTTTCGACACCCTGACTATAACCATTGTTCATTACGAAAGAATAATCAACTTTATGGTTATAAAATAAGGTACATTTTTCAGCTGCCTCGGAACATCGTATAGGCCTTACATGTGTTACGAGTATGGATAAAAAATCTTTATGAATGGGGTCGGCGTGTGACGATGTTGCCCTACTTTAATAAATTATTTCGGCAATTCTGCCAATTGTTTTATGATTTTTTTCATATCTTTACTGTAAAATGGTATTTTGTTGACATGTTCCTGATATCTAAAAAGTTTTTATTTTTATTATGACGATGACACGTCATAATTTCATGTTTCATGTAGTTTGCTTAGCTTTGAATAATTTTAACAGTGACTACACAATATGTGAAACTATGTATTAAATCTAGATGCTTTTAGTAAAATAATCAATAGTTACTGTTAATTGAGGCTATCCATAGCTGGGATATTTTATATTTTATTGGACAATAAATGTACTATTAAAATCTGTAAATAATATTCATCATAACAAAATACTGTTTTTACCTCCCCATGTCCACCCCAGCATCATTCATAAAATAATAGTGTTCGTCATCAAAAGGGACGTTTAACAAATGATACGACGTACTTCTATTGTTAAATCTTTTGTTGTTTTGTTCGTACTTTCTCGTGCGTGATCGTAAAACATCGTAAAATAGAAATTTTATCATGCAATTTTAAACTCTATCATGAATGACTTAAAGTGTATTTTTGAGAGTCTGTCTCTCCATAGCCACCATGTTTTATTTTTACATGATTTGTAATATGTACAGCTAATAAGTCACATGTGTATAATTATTATTTTATTGCTCGCGATTCGAATGCAAGTCATGATCGTTTATGTTTGGGTGCAGTGTCTTACTTTTTGCTTTCGTTTTTACATTTGATCGGTCCCTCATTGTTTTGTGTGAGCGTAGGACGTATTATATTGTCAGTTGTGATTTGTGCTGACTGTTTTATGTCCCCGTTTAACTTTACACCTTATAGTAAAGATATAAGCTATAGTTTTTACGTTCTTAATAGTCTTCATTGTCATCACAAAATCCTTTGAAATTGTAATTATTGTCATATCATAACACATTTTTAATTTGTTTTTTTTTAAACATTGCCCCACACTTGTATTTCTTCTGTATCGTGGGTGCGTTTACAGACATGAATTCCACATACAATACACCCAGACCCGGAACAACTAGCTGCAGATCATACAAATATTTGTTCCGTGCGGGATCGGAGCGCTGCAGTCGACTGTATCAGCCACTGCACCAACCGTGCCGTAATTGAATTATACTTTGATAAGCATAATTCAAGGATTATTTATTGGTTTTCTATTTCATCTAATGCAAATGTGTTTAATGTGTTGGTATTTGCCATTGAATATTAAGTCTTAACTACAACTCTAAGTTGAGTTTGAGTTATTCTTTACTTTGCTATTATCAAATAAGTATAAGTAGATATGATATGGATAGTGAATGAGAATTTACATGTTGACTTATTTAGTGACAATAACCAAAAGCAAAGTACTGGCAAGTGAATATAACATAGATTAGTTAAAAGCAGGGACTGATAGTGGTAGACAATACCGGTCCTAATCACAGCTATCATACCGGTAGAAAAGAGGTATCTAAATCGGAACCTGTACCTTTATTTTACCGCTTTACGATTTAGGTACCGAAAACACACCACAGGCACGGTGCGGGAGGGAAGGATTGCCGACGATTGAAGTTTTTTCACCTAATAATACTTTCTGCTCACTTTTATTATTATAAATTTGATATTATTCCGGCTAAATTTGTACATTTTAGTTATGATAGTTGCAATAGTGCATATATATGTATGTATATATGTTCACATACACACCATCTCAGGCGTACAAACCGGCGTCACTATACCGGTACTTAAATAATATCGGTTGAACATTTATTTTAGCATTTATTTATGCCGTGTGAAGCCGGCTCAGAATGCCACCACCCCATCTCCTCCCATGGGTGTCGTAAAAGTCGACTAAGGGATTAGCCGGAGGATGGGCAGCAGCGCCCTTCGAGTACATTAACAACTCAACTGCGATCGCCAAGCCGCCTGCCAAGCGTGGCGATTATGGCAGAACCCCCCAATGAGCCCACAACACATCCATATCGGTGGTTGTGGTGATCTTTGGGGGAGGCCTGTGTCCAGCAGTGGACTTCATTCGGCCGAAATGATGATGATGATTTATTTTAGTGTTAGCGAAATACAACCTGAAATTATAGCTGTAAATATACCGGTACCGAAATATTGCGGTAGATTTATATAAATGTAAACTTATATTTCGATGCCGTTATTAAAACGGTATGACGATTATCGACTACCGATATTTATTCAGTCCCTAGTTAAAAGATATGTCCTATGGCAACGGTTTTCTAAAATCATTTTTGGTAGTACTCTTATGATAGGTTAGTTAATCTTTTACAATCCGCTCGAGAGATGCCTGGGGGGGTGGCCTCTTTACAGTCGCCTTCCCTCCACTAGAGGGGATGACCACTTTACAGTCTCCCCTCCGAGATGTGCCTAAAGGCGTGGCACCAACGGGTGGCTCTAGATGGAGATCTTTCGAGTTGCTGGAGCCTCTCACTCCGGTGGTTTTAGCCGGTAGGAGTCCGGCATGCCCCTTCGACCTTTCCCGGGGCGATATGATTGGGGGCGATTGATCAATAAAAAATAAATAAAAAAAAGTTAGGCACAGAACAAAGGGCCAATTCTCGTAATTAATTGACACTATGACTGAAACTTGACCGAACTGAAATTAAATTATGAATTGACCGCAAACATGGTGTTCTGCTACTCTTAAAGTTCAGTCGGATTTCGGTATAATCTCGATCTAGTCTCATTTCAATCACAAGTTCGACGTTTATTTAATGACAATTTACATGTGACAGTTCGAAATGTTAGCAGAATACCGTTTGACTTCGATCAACTTTGGATCTCATGATGTAAGTTCACGTTTGACGTTGTTTTTAAGTTTAGGAGAATACCATTTGTGACATTTATGACATTAAGACTAGATCGGAACTATATTTTGAACATTTTTATAATAAATTACGAGAATCGGCCCCCTGAACTCTATTTCCTCCCAAAAATCATTGAACACTTAATTTAATGATATTAATTCTGCCACCACGCCCAGAAGAATTAACGACACCCAGTCTCACACAATATTCCAATGAGAACCTAATGGTATAGTAGAATGCGCCACCATAACTCATCGGGTAATGTTTTACGAAGCTCGTTTTGTTTGGACCGTCAGCCAGTTCCATTGATAGCGATCGACACGCGTCTATTGTATGGGTCTGGTCTCCAAGACCCGAGGGTCTGGTCTGGCACGTGCACTTCATTATTTTCGCGCCAAAATGTTCCAACAACGCTTTGTTAGGAGATTAGGCGCGAGGGGAGGTGTGAGAGTCGCTTTTTGTTTTCGTTTTGACGATACGTTTTGTTAAAATGTTTTATTAAATGTTAAAATTGTGGTGTGGTCCTGTAATTTGTGTTTTACAAAGTATATTTTTTTGGAATATTAAGAAGTGATTGGCATTTTTGAAAGGACAGTCGGAATGTAAAGCTTTGTATTTAGAAAATTTAATTTTCTTGAACCGTGGTTGCTATGTAGGCTTTATTATTCAACCCGCCATATCTTACACAAGTTGAGCTCAGATAATTTTCTAGGACATATCTATGTCTAAAATCCTTCTTAGTTAGCGTAACAGTGGTATAACTCATTAAAACTTATGAATTATGTAAACATTTTTAGTAACTAGATAGTAGTACTTTACTTACCATGTGGCAGCAGTATCTTTTGTTTCTATTTCATCATTACTATGTCCACGACAGAAACCATGAGTCCAGAATAAGCCCCAAAATATAGCCAATTTATCACAAACACAATGGCAGAAATCATAAAACACTATACAAGGACGACGACTGTAACAATCACCCTATCCATATCAATAGCGGGTTAGTTTATTTCGCTTTTTCGGCCCCTTCATTAATGGCCCCAATACGAAAATATTGAAACACACAACCAGTACTATTATGCCGGTGGGCGGTACCAGTGCCATATTTATTATTTTTGTCACCATTGTACGAGTTGGGATTATAGCCAGTATTTAGATAAAATTGGGGATAAGGTCCGCTAATCTGGGCTTTCACCCTATTGTGGTAATGTCCTATCGATTTATTTTTTGCTAGTAGCAACGTTGTGACCTATACAAGCCGAAGATATTCAATGTTGAATCGAGTTCCATATTCAAAATTTAAAAAAAGAACTGTTAATAACAAACGATTGAAAATTAATTCATATTCATGCAAGTAAATTACGAAGGAAATTAGTGACTATTATAACTTGGAGGCGGCGAGTTGAGTCTAGCAAATTTCAACTTAATCGATCCAGTAGATTCGGAGCAAATTGGCTGTGAGTCTGTGACAGACAGACAGATACTCGAGTGATCCTTTATGGGTTCCGTTATTTCATTGGGACGTACGGAACCCTAAAAAGATAACATTCTTTAAATTTATATTTATCTATACAAATAAATAAAATTGAAGTGTCTGTTTGTAATGTCAAAATAACAGCTTTTTACTAAATGCTTATGAAAATATGTACGTTACATATAACAAAAACACTATTTTTTTATTTTTTGTCTGTCTGTCTGTTTGTTCCGGGTAATCTCCGAAACGGCTGGACCGATTTTGACGGGACCTTCACTGGCAAATAGCTGATGTTATAAGGAATAACTCAGGCTACTTTTATTTCAGAAAAATAATTAGGGTTCCGCGTAAAAAAATAAAACCCTTGAAATCCAATATATATATTCTATGTCAAGTGTCTTTGTCGAAGTACTCTAAATTTCTTTTAAATTAAACGCGGGTGAAACCGCGGGTCGCAGCTAGTTTACAATAAATTAAGATATCTACTACTAGTACAAGCAATGTGTATTAAAAAGAATTACTGTTTGACCATGTTTGTAGAGTATATTTTTAACATAAGTACATATCATAATTAAGAATATATATATAACTGCATCTCCTTCTATGGATGTCGAAAAAGCCGACTAAGGGATTCTTAGCCAGAGGAATGGGCAACAGCGCCCCTCCTGTGAAACACCAGCCGTTCTGCGCCCACCAACGCACATACTGGCAAATCCCCCTCAAAAATGATGACAAAATTGTCGAAGTCTATGGGTAAGCCTTTCTTCAGCAGTTGACGTCCTCTGGCTGATGTATCATTATCACCAAATCGGAATATTTTGTACCTGGTAACACTGCCTACACCTTATTCACTTTACATACAAGTATAGTGTGAGCGCGCTCGCTGGCTTGCACCAAACAAGCGTGGGCGCACATCTTGCGCCATTTTACGACGCACGTTTACTGCTCCAAGATAATCGTTCACACAATATTATTACGTTATTGTCTTTTCACGACTTGTCATGTGTGAATAATAACGTCTGGAGACAGCTCATCCTTGATCTATGAATTTTAAATTTAAAGGTGGTTTTTCTATTACTGCGGTATATTTTTAAAGGGGATTCAAACTTCAAACTCAACTTTTTTATTTCAAAGAGGCTCTAATATGCTCTTACGAAAAGGCAAGTTAAATGCACGGTTCGGAAAAGTCGGTCCTATGGAGAAGAGCCGGCAAGAAACTCCATGGATATACTGTTTTCAAAAAAAGTTATATTACAATTTTGTTATTACATTGTAATAAGCTAGGTACGTGCGAACAAAGTAGACTAATTAAATGTCAAATACACACAATAACAAAACAGACAGTTGCCTCTAACATACACTATATACAATAGGAAACTGATAACAATTAATGCATAGCATTAATAAAGTCGACGAAGTTCACACATTTACAAAATGTAAAAGAAACTAAATTACATAAAATAAAGGGTATTTTAGACGGCTTTAAATGTCATATTGAAATGTGAGTAAAATTAACATGTCAAAAGTTTATATTACATAGACAATATATATAAAAAACTAATACATTCTAAAAATAATTGTTATCATTATCAAATTTTGGTCTGTTATTAGATAAATGCATATTTCGTCAATAAAGTTCCAGGGAAGCCACATGTGCAGAAAGAATCAATACCAGACCATCTCTGTCGTCAACATAGTCATTAGCCCTATAATAAGCTTTTTAATAAGGATCTGTTTAATATGGGCTTTAAACTTTCTCTCAGTAAGGTCTGTCACGGATTTGGGCTTTTTATAAAAACGTAAACAATTCCCAAGGAATAACTTATTTGTTTTAGCTAATCTAAATTGCCGTGTGGTGCCGGCTCAGAATGCCACCACCCCATTTCATCCTGTGGGTGTCGTAAAAGTCGACTAAGGGATTAACCGGAGGAAGGGCAGCAGCTTCTTTCGAGTATATTAACAACTCAACTGCGATCGCCAACCCGTCTGCCAAGCGTGGCGATTATGGCAAGACCCCCCAACGTTGGTCGTTGTGGTTATCTTTGGGGGAGGCCTGTGTCCAGCAGTGGATTTCATTCGGCCGAAATGATAATCTAAATTTGGGCAATTCAATTTTATGTTTATGTCGTGTATTTATATTGTGAAAATCGTTTTTTCTATAAAACTTACGCAATTTTTTGTGGACGTATAAAATCTTTTTAAAGATATGACGGCAATGTAAGTTATTCTTTGTCCTCCCATAAACGCTCACTGCTGGACGTGTGCCCTCTCAAAGACCGCTACAATAAACAGTCACAAGGTAATGAAATGAAAAGATCTTGAAACATTTCTCATCATCATATCAGCCACAGGACGTCCACTGGTAACCAAAGTTACTGGTAACTGGTAACCTTAGATTTCCACAACGAGTGGTCACATGCCGCTCTCATCCAACGACTCCCAGCGACCTTCACCAGGTCGTCTGTCCACCTCATTGGAGGTCGTCCCACGCTGCGTTTTCCACTGCGCCGTCTTCACTCGAGAACCTTTGTGCCCCAACGGCCATCAGTTCTACGAGCAATGTGCCAACATTGCTACTCGTCAATAAATTTGGATGAACCCGGAATTTCCGACTCTCTGAGAATAAATACGGAAACAAACCCAAAGGTTTCTGTTTTAAAGTCCAAACAAATTTAGATACAATATTATTTGAGAAAAATGAAACGTCTGGAATGGCCGTTTTGGGATGACCTGTCCCGACAAACGGCAAGCATGATTCAGTCATCGTGTAGCTCAACCCTATTGTAAGGAGCACAACCATACCATCAGTATGACATTTGTGTAGGCCACATGAATACCCAAAACGAAAACCACCAGACAAATATTACGTCTAGCCTACATAGTACTCGCAATTACAATCATTGATTACCATCAAATCAATGTCATAATAAATATTAAAATGTCATCAATTATTAATTAAATGGCGTTAAAAAGAATCAATTATTCATTAAAACTTAAAATGTCATTAATGTCTCCATTTAAAGTCCAAATTCAAAAACATGACCGTACAAATAAGAAATAAGAAAAATATGTTAGATTAGCGCAGTCCAATCCCAAGCATATTTGTCGTTCATATAAACTGTTACTGTATCCTAGAGGGTATAGAAACCCTTTTATTTCGTTTCTTTTTTTTTTTATAACTGACCAAAATTTATTAAAGCTAAAATTTTGGTATTACCGTAATCACGACTTACTAAACCGATTGATGATCAGCTGCACAGAAGGATAGTCTCGCACCATTCATCTGTCGGACAGCGGTCGGTAACGCGTAACCTAAACACCGTTCATGTGTGTGTAAACAACGTATGTTTACTTACGCGCTAACACACACAAGCGCATAGATGATGTTGGTATAGTTAGCCATTTTGTCACATCGCAATCGTCATTCTCATTAGTTTTTCGAGAGCAGCGTTCACAAGGAAATTACAGAGAACAAACGGGCCGCCCAGCGAACGCTGTCATATCCGTCACCGTTCAAACGGCCATGCATTGCGGGTGCCAACTATCCTTGTAAGTCTAATTATTCAAGGTTCAAACCTCTGAGATGTGTCTTCTGCATAGGCAAAAATGAAAAGTCTTATTTTTTATTTGGTCTTAGGTGGTTTTAGCCTGTAGTGGCAAACAGTAGCCAATCGGCATGATCCATCATATACGTTATAAATGATGTCCACTAAACAAAGCCCTGTAGATTACCAGAAATGGGGTTTGCCAGTACAACATTTAGCAGGCGGTTTAATGGGTGCAGTATGACTACTTTTCCTTAGAAAGAACGCTGCTGCACTTCCCTCTGCTTTAGAGTCCCTTAGTTGCCTAATACGACCTCCATGGACATGGAGTGGTGCTATATTCCTAATCCAGGCAACACACGGAATATTCCATAATCTAATCATATTTTGAACGACGGACATTTTATTGATTGATATGCTGCACACACAGCAACACGTGACCACATGCGTGCCATTGTCTTCTGGGGAGTCGATTAGTGTGAGCTCGCAGATTCCCCAATCTGAGCAGCCGTGACCTCATGCCGCATCCTATGCAGGTATGCACCGAAACAAGCGTGACCGGTGAATACCTGCGTCAAGCGTTAGGTGATGCGCTCACTCCTTTTGAGTCAGGCTCCGTAGAGTGGCAGGGCGGTCTCGATGACGTGCTTAGTCGGGAGTTGAATCCTCAGGTGTTTACGCCACCGGTCTAGCCGCCTCAGGCTGTCAAATGCCGCTGGAGGCGTGCTTTCGCCGCGCCGACGCGTCAACCGTGTCCGCCAGGATTTCGAACGGCGGAAAGTGTGCCAGGAGAGTTACCGCCTCGTAGGATACTGTTCGGTACCCTCGTGCAATCCGCACAGCCACTCTGCGCTGCAGATCATGAAGTTTGTTTCTGCAGCGCTGGACGCCTGGCAGTCGGGATGGCTATACAGGCACCCCGTGGAGGGCCAAGGACCAAACGACCCCCGTTGAGACGGCGGTCTTCCTCGCTCGGTCCCCCGAGATCGGGCGACGATCCTATGCGTACAAAACTTACCTGTTCTTTTTAATATAGCCTTATCAATAAGCTGAATGCAAAGTTGAATAAGAAATTATATTATAAGTAACATTCCTCTTGGCAGCAATTCCTTCTCAACCTAATTACATTTCAAATTTCAATTTGAATCAGCTATTGGAGCCAATTTATATCAGGATATAATCTCAAAATAGTTGGTACTTTGGCACTATCCCCAGTCACGTACAACATTAGCACTACACTATGCACTGTCGTATAACCCTTGAAATTCCGCCTCGGGTCAAAGCGACCCCTTCACTTCACAATATCAGATCAAGGAATGTCTTTGAGAAAATTTACAACCACGCTTTAGATGGCGCAACTTTGAATAACTTATTCTATCCGTGCGCTACATACTTGGGCTTGTATTTAAAGTACTTACAAAATGCTGTCATTTTAAACTATGTGCATGCACACAGTGCAATTTCAACCAATTGGTTTAGAATGACATTGTAAGTGAAACTGTGCAATAGTTGCATACGATCATGCAACTTGAAGAAAATTGACATAGCTGCAAATAAACTAATAATGGTAAGATAAAGATAAAGATAAAATATATTTTATTCATGTAAAACCATATGCAGGCACTTATGAATAGTCAAGACTTTAGTTGCCGCGTTCCAAAATGTTGATTTCCTATGGAGAAGATCGGGCAAGAAACTCCATGGTTACTCTTTTTAAATCATAATAATTGTTACAATGTTTTTGATTGAATTGTTCTCAAAATAAAGATAATGTGAGGACAATGTAGCAGAAAAAAGTAAACTTAAAAAAAAATCTACACTAAAACTGATATTTACAAAAAATTATGATTAAATTGTATAATCGATATTATTACTGCAATGGAATACTTTTATATTGTCTGTGACTAACATAGTTTTAAGATACTTGTAACTAACAACATATGGACATACAATTAGTCTGAAATAAATGAATTATTATTATTATCTGTATGTCTCTCTTTTCACGGGTTTATATCCCTTGTAAGGAGGAACCCGGTCTTTTGACAGGCTTACGCGGGGCCATAGGTCCAACACGCAGAGGCCCTTTAGAGATTTTTAATCTAAAATGTAATGGGACACCGACCGGGGACTCTCCATAGCTGCACTATAAAATGAAGTCATGGATTGTCCCCGGTGGTGTAAGGCTATTGTATGAGATGGAAACTATAACGATAAGGTCTATTGCAATGGGTGTTACATGGAATAAAAAAACTAATAAATACGGGAACAACGGCGTCTGCCTTTCAACTTTGATCATGAAATTCTGTGGCAGACGGTGACTCGCCACTCACAAGATGGGCCCCCTAAATGGCCACCATAAAAATAAATAATGATAAAATAACTAAAAAGTAATGATACATCAAATCCAATAATGTCAATATCAGCCTCTGAAAATTAGAAGCAGCAATAGGACATGCCTTCCGGTTGTGTTCATTTTATGGGACTGAAGTAAAATTTACCGAATTTGCTCACGTTTGACCTCTATCTCACTTGATGTCAAGCGATGTTGTGGTCTACGAAGGAGCACGCTTGCCTAAAAATAACCTATTTACCCGAGACTTGAAGCCTCCTAGGTTGACAACCTTTACCATACTATCCGGAAACACAGACCAAACTAAACTAAACTTACTTACTAAACATATGGAGTTTCTTGCCCGTTCTTCTCCATAGGAAATCTACACCTTGGAACGAGGCAACTAAAGTCTTGACTATTCATAAGTGCCTATAAATGGTTTTACATGAATAAAAATATTTTTATCTTATCTTATCTTTATCTATACTTCTTTGAATTGGCTCTTAACTACACATAATCCTCATCTAAATACTCATAATGCGATACAGACAATAAATTAATGAGCCCAGACATACCCCATAAAGTTCCCAAGCAATATTTCACAAGTACTGAGAAGACCCGCAGAGTCGTAGGTCAGAACTAACAATTTAATTATTTGATATCTTCTCGCAGACCTCTGCCCAATTTAGCCGAAGCATGAATATGAATTGCTCTGACCACAAGCTACTTGTGTTTTTGATATACTCATAGTGACTACACCAGGCTACAAATTTGCTGAATAAAAGATTCGCTTTTATTTTCAAATTATATTTAAAAATAAAAGCGAATCTAAAGATTCGAAAGATATTATTACATTTAAAAAATCGTGGTTCCGATAATTAATTGACAAATGTTACTATAGTTTAAATTAATATTTGAGTGATGTTCCTATATAATTTTTATTTGATTTGTTTTATTGTTGACATTAATGTGTAATGACGTGTATATCTTTTTAAATTTATTGTATGCCATTTATGGCGGGTCATAGCAGCACAAACACAATTTTATTGTAGTTTATATTATTAGTTTTACCTATGTACCACAATATACTTTGAATAAATTGAAATATTGGTCGATGTCATCAAGATATATCCTTATCTAAATACATGTTACATTCTTGCGTTTCCTTACTATCGAATAATCAAATCTACGATTACAATTGTCCTAAAATTGTTCGACAAAAAACTTCCCACTTATCTAAACGGTCCACAAGCACGTCTGGAACATCAAAAACAAAACTGAGTGCGGGAAAAAATCATTACTTGTTCGTATTGTTTTGAAAAAGGCCGCCCTACGAGCGGTGCCGGGCGGGCAGGCTAGGGCGGCAATCAATACACGGCGGTACCCGAGCTGAATACTAAGTGAGGCAGGTATTGCTGACTGCGACTGCCACCACGTGCAGTTCCCTACCCATCGATATTCAGAACCCGTGTTTTGGGACTAATTTTGGATTAAGGAGTGCAGCGTAAAGTGTAAGAAATGTGTGTTTTGTGGTACGTACTTATATTTTTGTTTAAATCTGGTTTTTTGCGATAGAAGGATGATTAACAGCTAAACCATATTAAATACTTTATTTAGATGCTTGATCTTAAAATTATTGTGATTCACTTCAAAACTTTCTTACCTCATTAACTGCCGCCAAACGAGACACAATTTAAAATCTATTGTATCTACATGGCTGCCGGCAATTGACACGCGAGAAGTATTTTTGAGAGTGATAACCAAATAGATGATAGCTATATACACGACGACACAGTTGGGGCAGTGGTTGATACAGTCGACTGCTGCGCTCTGGGTCACGGGTTCGATTCCCGCACGGAACAAATATTTGTATGATCTGCAGGTAGTTGTTCCGGGTCTGGGTGTATTGTGTGTGTGAAATGTATGTCTGTAAACGCACCCACGACACAGGAGCAAACAAAGAGAGGGGCAACGTTTAAATTTTTTTTGTAGATTTTGCACACCTGAACATAAATAATAAAAAGAAACGGAACATATAAGACACTATGTTTAAACGAACAGATAACCCATCCAACACAAACAATGAGTCAAACAATGAAGCGCTCATCTCGAGAGCCAATCCAATCATTTCAAACAGTAACTGTCTGAGATAACAATACTCTTACAACCCTTGAGAATACGACCAAATCAACTTAGCGCTACATTCAGCGCCCTTGTTGACTTTTGACGTTTCACTATATTGGCTATGTTATCTTAGTTTACTTAATCAGCGTTGTGCGCAACCGATTCAGTGTGTGGTCTCCGGGGGGCTCTAACCGGTTAACCGGTCCCTCAGCGGGGTCTTACCCGGACGCACAGAAGGGGTTTTTCCTTCATAACATCGCTGTGAAAGGAAAATATTCCTTATCTTTTTAATTATGGCGCAGCGTCGACTGTTCCGCTAGATCATCTGTTTTAATTTTCTCGCTGTCCTTGGGGAGAATGATAATGTTACGTGTGAATAGGATTAATATCACCGTTTATTTTTGTGATATAGGTATCGAATATTGTTGATTGTTTTCGTAATAGCCAATAACCTTACGTTGTATGTGGGTAACACGTGTGTTTTAATATAGCAACGATCAATGAATTCTATAATATTCTTGTGTATGGCCACACTGTTATATTGTTAACTAGCTGGGACCCGCGGTTTCACCCGCGTTTAATTTAAAAGGAATTTAGAGTACTTCGACATAGACACTTGACATAGAATATATATATTGGATTTCAAGGGGTATTTCTTTTGCGCGGAACCCTAATTATTTTTCTAAAATTAAAGTAGCCTAAGTTATTCCTTAGAACATCAGCTATCTGCCAGTGAAAGTCCCGTCAAAATTGGTCCAGCCGTTTCGGAGATTACCCGGAACAAACAGACAGACAGACAGACCGACAGACAGACAAAAAATTTAAGCATTGTTTTTTTGTTATATGTCCCGTATATACTTTCATATGCATTTAGTGAAAAGCTGTTATTTTGACATTACAAACAGACACTTCAATTTTATTTATTTGTATAGATGGATTAAGACGTCTCTCTTTTTAGTATCTCGTCTGTTCCTGCATCTGCATTGCAATCGCTTGGTTTTGTTGTCAATGTTTAATAAATATTATTATGTAGCAAGGCATTTGGTTTTCTACAGTCCTCTCTGTAACCTCTGTGCCATTTTAATACTAATAAAACTTTAATAGATGTGTTTTGCCGTGTGGTGCCGGCTCAGAATGCCACCACCCCATCTCCTCCCATGGGTGTCGTAAAAGTCGACTAAGGGATTAGCCGGAGGATGGGCAGCAGCGTCCTTCAAGTACATTAACAACTCAACTGCGATCGCCAACCCGTCTGCCAAGCGTGGCGATTATGGCAAAAACCCCCCAATGAGCCCACAACACACCCATATCGGTCGTTGTGGACATCTTTGGGGGAGGCCTATGTCCAGCAGTGGACTTCATTCGGCCGAAATTATTATTATTATTATAGATGTGTTTAATAGCGGCTTCTTTAGAAATTCATTTTATGCCGCTATTGTCATACAAGTTGGGAAGGCCTCTGGTGTCTCTCATGTCGAGACCCTTACTCCATTTCATCTTTCAAGCTTAGCGGGCCACTACCAGTGCAGAGACTCTAAAACGGCGCAAACATAATAACCTCGTTGGAAGCTATATTTCCGCCGTTTGGGGTCGAAACGCTCGTGTTATGGGACCGAGTACACGTCTCCATTTTGAATATATTGCTGTACGTTTGGCCACCTCTTAGCGTGGAAAGAGGGCTGGCCTATATCATCATCATCATCATCATCATATCAGCCACAGGACGTCCACTAAACAAAGGCCTCCCCCTCAGATTTCCACAACGAGCAGTTACTTGCCGCCCGCATCCAACGACTCCCAGCGACCTTCACCAGGTCGTCTGTCCACCTCGTTGGAGGTCGTCCCACGCTGCGTTTTCCGGTGCGCGGCCTCCACTCGAGAACCCGGCCTATTTATCTATATATTACTATACCATCATCATTTCGGCCGAATGAAGTCCACTGCTGGACACAGGCCTCCCCCAAAGATCACCACAACCACCGATATGGATGTGTTGTGGGTTCATTGGGGGGGTTTTGCCATAATCGCCATGCTTGGCAGGTGGGTTGGCGATCGCAGTTGAGTTGTTAATGTACTCGAAGGACGCTGCTGCCCATCCTCCGGCTAATCCCTTAGTCGACTTTTACGACACCCATGGGAGGAGATGGGGTGGTGGCATTCTGAGCCGGCACCACACGGCATATACCATCTATCTATCTATATATACTATCATACATAGTTACATAGTATAAAGTGTAGTTAAATAGTATAAAGTAAATATTTTTAAATTTAACCGTTTAGTTTAATTTTAAAAATACACTGGAACATATCAATAAACTTTACATGCATTCATACAGATTCTCAATATCGATTCTCAGTTTCGCAACAACCGCTAAACAACGCGCTACTTCCCCGACAGCGTTGCAGCCCTCAAATCTGGTGTCAAACTACATCCCATCTGTCACTGCTCGGCCGCCATAAAAACTTAATAAGCGATCCGTCACCATAAAATAACCATTAAAAAGCCGTCGGACGCTTTTAAAAATGCATCAAGAAATGAAATTGGTAGTTAATTACCAAGAGAGTTCGCGGATCGGGTTTCAGTAGGGACCATTGGGGTGTTACTTATCGCGCGAAATCCAGCGAATATATTGTGCGACCCCACGCTTCACTATATTTGTAAGCAGACCGCTAAAAGCTCTTTCACTTTTTTTACACATGTTATTTTAGGCACGAAATTGCGAGGAATATTTTTTTCTATTTTTTTTTTTTTAAAACTCTGCCTAACACTGGTATTTCTCCTGTGTCGTGGGAGCGTTCACAGACATGAATTCCACACACAATACACCCAGACCCGGAACAATTACCTGCAGATCATACAAATGTTTGATCCGTACGGGAATCGAATCCACGACCCCCGGCGCAGCAGTCGACTGTATCAGCCGTTGCACCAATCGTGCCGTCAGTATGTAATGTCATGTGATGCCGACTACGAGTGCCGTGTGGTGCCGGCTACGAATAGCGCCACCCCATCTCATCCCGTGGGTGTCGTAAAAGGCGACTATGGGATTAGCCGGAGGATGCGCAACAGCGTTCTGCGAATACATTCCCAACACAACTGCGATCGCCAACTCGCCTGCTAAGCGTGGCGATTATTAAAACCCCCCAATGATAACGGTCATTGTGGCAATATTTGAGGGAGGCCTGTGTCCAGCAGTGGACTTAATTTGGCTGAAATACTGATGATGAGTAAGTAATGAAAAGCTGAAAAATTTGCAATGATATGCCGTGTGGTTTCCGGATAAGATTGTAGCACCACTCCATCTCCTCCCGCGGATGTTGTAAACGAAGACTAAGGAACTCTAAACCACAGGAATGGGCAGCAGCATCCCTTCTGTGGAACAATAGGTATACTGCGCTCACCAACCCGCCTGCCAAGAGTGCTGAGTACTGGCAAATTCCCGCCAAAATTATGACACAATTGAGGAAATCTATAGGAGAGACCTTTGTTCTGCAGTGGACGTCATTTGACTGACATGATAATGATGATGACGAATTAAAGACACCCTCCAAAGGTACAGTACCTAATGTTTAAAAAATACTTGATCAAAGAAAACCCAATTACTTTCTAAACAAACTCAGCCATAGCCACTTCGCATCAAAAAAAAAAAGCGAACGTCAATAAAATTCATCTTTAGAACCGTCAAACCCTAAACACTTCGCATTGATATGTATGCAAATATTTACTATCACAGCACATAACAGGTACGCATATACCCCGACCCTGTTCACGAATGAACGCTTGACTGACTCCTAACGAATCATTCGCCCTCTGTGTAGGTACTTCGTATCGTAGGTATTAGGTATAGCGTAGGATATGAACGGATCTCAATTTGAAATTGCACGAGGTCTGTTGGGCCCCGCACGTCCAACGGGGGAGGGGGCGCAGTGGTAGTGTTAATTGCGTTTCTGACGGTTTATGATTTACATTTGTACTTTTGTGATTGTTAATTGATTTTTGGGGGGTAATTAATAGGGGTTTGTTCGGGATCTTGTATTTTAGGTGTAAAATTATTTGTTGTACAAACAATAATTTTGTCTTGTAAACTTTTACTACGTATCTATTAATGTATTAACTATGAAGCCTTGTAGAGTTTTATGAAGGGGCTGAAATTATATATAATATTGTGGATAAAATGGTCGCTCTCTATAATTTATATCTGAAATGATTATTTAAATAAATTCTTCACAAACTTCCTCCGCCCCGGGGATGGGCGAAGGGGCATGCACCAGTGGCTCCAGTGGTTTTAGGCAGTGCTAAAACCACTGGAGCCATCAGTCATCTTCGGCACCGAAGTGGGGCACCAGGTCCTTGTAAGATCATACTAGAGCCGCCCATTGGTGCCACACCTTTAGGCACATCACGGAGGGGATGACTGTAAAGTGGTCAGCCCCTCTAGCGAAGGATAGGCGACTGTAAAAAGGTCTCCTCCTTTTCTTTTAAACATTGCCCCGCACTTGGATGTCTCTTGTGTTGTGGGTGCTTTTACAGACATGAATTCCACATACAACACACCCAGACCCGGAACAACTACCTGCAGATCATACAAATATTTATTTCGTGCGGGAATCGAACCCACGACCAGGAGCGCAGCAGCTGACTGTATCACTGCACCAACCGTGCCGTCTTCTCGGGGAGGATTGTAAAGGATCCCCCAAGCCTCGCTGTGCACTGTGCTACTCATTTAAGACTAAGTGCGCGCCGCCGTCTTCCCGGGGAATTATACGTAATACAAACAGATAATAGTACGTCTATAGCTACTTCTAAAATATAGTTTATTTAAAACATATTTTCCGTCTTCTTACCTTTTTTGTTTTATTGGTGCCCAGTGGAAATTATTCACGAACCTCCTTCGCCCCGGGGAAGGGCGAAGGGGTATCTGCCCTCTCCAGATCCCGCTCTGCGGTCTCCTTCTGGAGCATGACGCACTCCGCCGCTCGGCGGCCCACGCAGGGCACTCCTCGAGCATGTGCTGTGCGGTGTCCTGGTCACATTCACAATGGTGGCATTGTGCCGTGGCCTCGCGTCCTATCCTGTGCAGGTACGCACCGAAACAACCGTGCCCGGTGAGCACCTGCGTCAAGCGGTAGGTGACGCGCTCGCTTTTTCTGAGTCAGGCTCCAAAGAGCGGCAGAATGGCCTCGACGACGCACTCGGTTGCAAATTGCATCCGCAGGCGGTGCCGATCTGAGCTAGCCGCCTCAGTCTGCTGTCCAACGCCCCTGGAGGCGCGTCTTCGCCGCTCTGACGGAGGGAGCGTGTCTGATCGTAGACCCACGCATCCATCTCCGCCAAGATGTCGAAAGGCGGAAAACGCGCCAGGAGGGTTGCCGTCTCGTAGGACACTGTTCGATATCCTCGTGCGATCCGGATAGCCACTCTGCGCTGCAGACCATGAATTTTGGTTCTGCAGCGCTGGGTCCCTCTTTTTACCTAACGAAAAGTAAAGGAAGTAATTCCTTTTCACACAAATCAGACACAATTTAAACTCTACGTACGATAACTGCCTAAAAACAGTATTGTAACATCAGCGTTACCACCTACCACAATTCCAAAGACAGAAATAACTCATCGGTTTTAAAATAACATAATAACCTATCAACTAACAAACTAAAACAGGGAAAATAATCGAATACGCATCTCATTATCGGTCGTTTTAAATTAAGGGACTGAATTATCCCTTTGCATTGACAAATAACACGCTGCCAACTTCCTTGTTACCCTTCAAGTGTGCAACACACACACACTAGATCTAACCAGCGAACGCAAAAATCACCTTTATGTGATGGGTCGTAAAGCAGAGTTATGCTTAGCCACAAAATTGTCACGTAACCAATCTGAAAATGTGATAGTCAACTTTAGTTTCAACAGTTTAAAGTGCAATTTAGGTTGATTGAACACAGTTTGAAGGCCGACGTAGTACTAATGTTTTGCGGTAAACCGTCGTGAGGCTTGCTCAGAGGCGTCAGCTTGTATGATAGGATTTGTGTATGGAAGTATGAACTAATCTCCCTCCGTGGCGTTTGATAACTCAATAACGTCGCATAATGAGGCCGGCCTTTGATGGTCCCTCTCGCCTCTCTGGGGGAGGTGACAAAATCCTAATTGTAGATAAAAAGATAACTTCGACGAGGATTACTTTGTATGAATTTTGTGCAACGTGCATTGGCTGCTTTTAGGGCTTATTTACATAAGCTTATTTTCCTGTTTGTGGGAGATTAATGGGTTTTGGCTGATAGGATCTTGGTGATAGTTTATGGAAACAGAAATGTGTGTTCGAGGTGAAAAGTAGAATATTTTAAGAATGAACTGAACAATGCAACAGAATTCGCAATACCAGTCATGTAAATTTATTTCAGATCGCATCATGGTATGGATATCGATACATTCAAGATCCGATTTATCGTCATCACATCACACACAGCCAAAGGACGTCCACTGCTGAACAAAGGCCTTCCCACAAGATTTCCACAACCATGTCGTTGTTTTGGGGGATTTTTCCAGTAGATACTCAACACGCTTGGCAGGCGGGTTGGTGAGCGCAGTATGGCTACTGTTACACAGAAAGGACGCTGCTGCCCATCCCTCTGGTTTGGTGAAACTTAGTCATATTTACAGCAACCAGAGAGAGACCCGAGTATTTATTCTTAAAGGTGAAACAAAAAGATTTCGGTACTTACGCTATGCATACTCTCAGTTTTTGAAAAACTATCTATTGAAAGTTCCGAAAAAACATATATTCAGATAGTCAAATTCTTATCGATTGCACATCTTGATACTAACAATACTGACTAGAACTTAAAAATTGTTTAAATATATTCGTAAGGCCCTTCCGACCGGCTTTACGAAGCCCCGACACCTCGATTTCACACCCTTGCACAATAGACAACTCTATTCAGCGTTATCTTAAAATAAAATCTACATACGTCACAGCATCCATCTGTCCGGGGACACGGGGGTGTCAGAGCTACAAATTGCGAAATTAAAAGTCCCATGATAATATCGCGTTTACACTATGGTGACGGAGCACTTGTGTAAGCGTACTTACATTCGTAATATCATACTTTTCTCCCATGAGACTGGTAGAAAGTCGAGATTGCCATGCTACGCTCGTGCAGGTCGCAAGTACACCACACCAGACTTTTGCAACGCCATCATAATTTGGTCCGCAGCAAGTTGTTCAAGGTTTCAAGTCTATGCACCTTTTTTGTTTATTTTTTTATTGTTCCGTTTGAAATACCTCATGTACTTCCTTTACCCCGGGAAATGGCGAAGGGGCATTCCGGACTCCTACCGGCTACCGGCGGAAACCACTGGAGTGATCATCGTCGGCACCGAAGGGAGGCTCCAGGAACTCGAAAGATCTCCGTCTAGAGCCACAAAGTCTATGCACCTAGGATTTTCTCGGGTAAAGATATGAAAGCCCGGATTAATGGAGAAACCTGTTAAAGAAGTGTGAAGAATAATACTCAGCTTTTTGAAGCGGTGTACATGTGGTCACGTACCGCTGTGTGCGCAGCACAGCGCTTGAGGCTTCGGGGGAATCTTACAATCCCCTCGAGAGATGCCTGGGGGGGGGGGGGGGGGGTGGCCTCTTTATAGTCGCCTTCCCTGGCTAAGAGGGGATGACCGGTTTACAGTGATCCCCTCCGAGATGCACCAATGGGTAACTCTAGACGGAGACCTTTCGAGTTCCTGGAGCCTCCCTTCGGTGCCGACGATGATCACTCCGGTGGTTTTAGCCGGTAGGAGTCCGGCATGCCCCTTCGCCCTTTCCCGGGGCGAAGGAATTACATGAGGTATTTCCACCGGATAAATAAAAAAAAAGGCTAATTTAAGAGTGTTTATTCTATCGCTGAGTCCCTTAAAAAATTCACGTCTCAATATCATTTTGGGAATGTATTATAACTAGGTAATTTATTTTTAATGTCAATGTTTATAATATTACTATAAATAGTTGCTTTGTTGTTTGGGCTTGTAATTTATTCGGACATTCCTTTATATTGACATTCTTTGAATTATTTTATAACTCAATTTAAAATAATGTAACTTGGACATGCACCTGACTTTAATAGTATGTTTTTAATTAATATAATGTTTAGTATTCTTGTGACATGATTAACACAGCAGTTTAATTTATGATGACAAAATATGTGATCCTATAATTAAAATGTACCATATTTTAAACAAATAAAGAAATTAAATTATTATTTAAAAAATATACTTACAGTATTGACAGAATCCCCTCAAAATGATGACACACGGCATGTAACCGGTCTTCTATGGAAGAGGATTTTGTTCAGCAGTGGGCTTCTTTTGGCCGATATGATGATGATGATGAATACATAAAAAAACTCTCATAAAAACCCGAACTTAACAAATATTAGTAATGTCTTAGATTTTCGCGATTATTACACATTATAATAAAACACTTTTAAACGGATTCTATCGCGTATATTTTGATTTTTGATTTTCCTGACGTTTTCGTTTCGAATACTTTGCAGCATCCCTTATGAAGACATAATATGCAACGTTGAGGACTGTCTGATAAAAAATAACGTGAAAAAAGAAGATTTGGAGGCGATTCGTCAAGATATATCAGCAGTGTTACGTCGAGGCAAACCGCCCAAACCGAATCTTTCTCGCGATGAATATCTTGCGCTGAAAACCGTTAATGAAGACCCAGACCTGACTATCCTCCGTGCCGATAAGGGTAATGCTACGGTTATAATGAACACGTCCGATTACAAACATAAAATTCAAGAACTTCTGTCGGACAAAAGTACATATAAAAAGGTAAACAAAGATCCAACTAACAAGATTCTCAAAAAGACCTCTGAGTTAATATCTAAACACTCCGACATCTTAGAATTGGACGTAAAAACATTAATTCCATCTTGCGCAAAACCACCAAAGCTGTATGGGTTGCCGAAAATTCACAAAAGCAATGTTCCCCTACGACCAATAGTAAGCCAGATTGATACACCAACTTACAAACTGGCACAACATCTAGCGAAGATACTCTCAAAACTTCGTGGAACGTCTAGCACATATGTGAAGGATTCCTATCACTTTGTCAGCCAAATAAAAGACCTTGAACTGGCTGAAAGCGAAGTGATGGTCAGTTTTGATGTGCAGTCCTTATTTACCAATTTACCAGTAAAGGACTGCCTGGATGTTGTTAAGAAAAGGTTAAGTGAGCATGACATGCCTCTTCAATATGCAGAGTTACTTGAGCACTGCCTTACCAACGGCTACCTGTTGTGGGACAATGAGTTTTACCTACAAACTGACGGTGTGGCCATGGGTTCACCGGTCTCTCCTGTAGTCGCCGATATTTTCATGGAGGACTTTGAGGAGAGAGCACTGATGACAGCCCCGGCTAAACCAAAGATGTTCAAACGGTACGTAGATGACACATTTACCATCTTGCCTCACAATAGGGTCTCTGCATTCCTAAAACACCTAAATTCAATACACAGTAAAATTCAATTTACTATGGAATTGGAGGATAACAATTGCTTAGCCTTTCTTGACATACTTCTCATCCATAATCCAGATCATTCTGTTAGCCACACTGTGTATAGAAAGCCTACCCATACAAACAGGTACCTTAACGGTGAATCTCACCACCATCCTTGTCAGTTAGCTACTGTGGCCAAATCTTTGTTACAGAGAGCACACGGCATCTGCGACGCCGACCACCTGGCAGGGGAGCTTAACCATGTGAAGCAAGTTCTTCAAAATAACAATTTGAAAGCTCCACATCCCCGTCGCAGAAGCCGCCCGAAACCCACCACGGTTGATCGACGGCCCGCTGTTTTACCATTTATTAAGGGAGTCACGGACAGAATTGGTCATATCTTAAAGCGTGCTTCTATAAAAACCTATTTCAAGCCGCACAAGAAGATCAGCCAACTTCTCAAACCAGTGAAATGTCACATACCCTTACAAGATGCAGGGGTCTACAAGATTGACTGTGATTGTGGTTTATCATACATAGGGCAAACAAAGCGTAGCATAGCCACCCGAATAAAAGAACATATAGCTGACGTCAAGCATAGACGCTCCACAAAGTCTGCAGTGTGTGAACATGCCTTAGGCAAACCAAACCATTATCTTCGTTTTAATCAACCTCAAGTACTCGCGAAAGAGAACCGATATGTACCTAGAATGTTACGTGAGGCTATTGAAATTAAAAAACATCCTAATTTTAATAGAGAAGATGGTTGGCAGGTACCACCTGTTTCGAATCCAGTCATTAAAATAATAAAGTCCCAAACAAGATACCGCACTAAGAAACATCAAGACACTGTGAGTGATTACTGCGTGCATCGAAACTAATTTTTTGATTAAAATTGTACGGTAGATAAAATAAAATAACTTTTTAAAATCTGTAACGACGCCTGTCACCTTAGTCATCCTGCGACCACGAATGCTGCAAAGTATTCGAAACGTCAGGAAAATCAAAAATCAAAATATACGCGATAGAATCCGTTTAAAAGTGTTTTATTATAATTAACAAATATTTATATAGTTCGGGAATCCTATCATAGTGCTTTCCAAAAAAGGTAAACTTCGCCGCATTTTCACCATTTCATCATCACTTCGGCTGAATAAATTCCACTGCTGGACACAGGCCTCCCTCAAAGATCACCACAAAAACCGACATTGGTGTGCTGTGTGCTCATTGGGGGGTTTTGCCATAATCGCCACGCTTGGCAGGTGGGTTGGCGATCGCAGTTGAGTTTTTAATGTATTCGAAGGACGCTGCTGCCCATCCTCCGGCTAATCCCTTAATTGCCTTTTACGACACCCACGGGATGAGATGGGTTGGTGCTATTCGTAGCCGGCACCACACGTTTCACCATTTAGGTCGTCTATACGAGTATTACCTACAACTTCATAACACTTCGAAGCAAACATGAAGCCTTACGTCGTTATCTAGGTCACATTATAATCCCAGTACATCCCCAAATAACACACGTTTCAACTTGATCCCTATCATCTGATCATTAATCACAAAATTCTTCGGCAAAAAAGTGCCATGGCTAAAGAACATCTAGAAGTGTCCTTCAGACAAGGGCCGATTGCTTACAGGCGTACTTGAGATTCGTTCCGGTAATAAAACACACGCTTGCATGTAAAAAAGTGGTGCGTCTAGCACAGTGGAGCATGGTCTGTGTAGATAATTGAAGTGTAGTCTGTGGTAAATAGAGAAAATGTGGATTATGTGTTCTCATATAAGTACTATGGTGGGCTTTTCTTACCCAAGCCTAAGGACAAATGATAACTTTTTGGCACCTGTAACCCCCAAAGTTGCACGGTTTGGTGAAGTAATATAGTAAGTGGTACATAATATGGCTGTCATAATAAGCGTAGTTAGTTAAGGTATGCAAAATATGAAAATAAGTAGAAATGACTTATTTGTACTTTTCGTCCTGATACCAAATTAAAAATATTTGCAACTTTTTTATTTTATCTATACAAACAAATAAAATTGAAGTGTCTGTTTGTAATGTCAAAATAACAGTTTTTTACTAAATGCATATGAAAGTATATATGGTACAAATAACAAAAAAAAAATTGTCTGTCTGTCTGTTTGTTTGTTCCGGGTAATCTCCGAAACGGTTGGACCGATTTTGGCGGGACTTTCACCGGCAGATAACTGCCATTTGTGTCGTCAATTGTGTGGTGCTCTGATTAAGCATATAGCACCACTCCATCTCCTCCCGTGGATGTCGTAAAAGGTAACTAAGGGAACCTTACCCAGAGGGATGGGTAGTAGCGTCCCGTCTATGGAACAGTAGCCACACCTAACAAAGAACTAAACCTCAAGTAATAAGAATACTACTATACATTTAATTTCAAAGACAAATTTTAGTCTAAGCCTGCAAAACTAGTAAACCTTATTTTTAATATTACACACAATATTTATATATTTTGACCCCCTAAATATTCTGTTTTACTTTTTAATATGTACCTTTATTTATTTCATGTTATTTTCCACTGCCTTATAGCTATACATTTTTATTTATATTTATATAACGTTCCCTCCGTCCGTATGTCACTGCAGGGGTGCCAACTGAAAATCAGCGCTGGGTACCTAATGCCCCGCAAATGCCGAGTTGGTAACCCTTTCGACATGATCATGCCAATGGTACATAAGTTTTTATTTATTTAAAAATATTCCTATTTTCTTTCTGTTATGTACTATCAGTTTGTTTGTGCTGAATCAATGTGTTTTCTTTCTTTCTTTTTTCTTTCACACTGCGCTCACCAACCCAGCTGCTAAGCGTGAGTACTAATTCCCCCCAAAATGGCGACACGCGGCATAGAACCGATGGGATGCTTTTGTTCAGTAGTGGACTTTTTTTGCTGATATGATGATGATGATGATGATGAAAATTTTAAGTATTTAATACTCTTTTTACTTAGTTTTAAATACAGTTACAATTTAGATATAAATAATTTCTTTGGGTAATTTATTTTCGGTGCTGTAGCTGAATATTATTATTATGTTTATGAGTGGGTAAAGTTTTATATGACTTCGAATCATTTTTACATTAAAAAAAGTTTTAAATATATGCAAAAGTGAGAACGTAAGATTTTTCAAGTACTTAAAAGAAGATTTACAGTATACACCAGGGGGGTGAAAGTCTCATACAAATGATTGCTACGAAAAGTTGCATAGAAACTAGAGCCATCTTCTGCCGACGGTCGGCATATTTCATCTTAGTTTCATTCATTATATAACTAGATGGCAGTAGTATCTAGTACATTAATCAACAAATGGCAAAATAAAATTATTTATGATAATAATGAATATGAACACATTGTTACTTACAATCTCTTTTTTATGTGTAAATGAATAAAACGCTATATTTTATTTTATGTCGACAAACCATAACATTTTTATTATTAAAATTGCAACACTTCACAAATTGGTAAATAGAAAAGTTTTTAATCACTACCTTCATACTTTTTACAAAGTTTAAAAACTTTATTTCGTGTTTACGTGTTATAATATTGGATTGAATTATTATACGACTGCGCTCATTTTACGAATTCCGAGTTTCCAGCACTTATCAGACAACAAGCTGGTTAAATGGCAAGCATATGATTATTATATGAAAAGGGAAATAAAAAAAACATCAAACTGTTTCCCTTGTTTATTTTTTGTAGAACTATTGTAGTTTCGAGAAATTATTAGGTCGGTTTAAATTGCATAACTTTTTTCAATATATTATATATGGTCTGCGGCGCAATTTAAACGATCTTGTGATTTTTTCATACAATGAACAAATTTTATTAAAAGTACGTTTGGAGAGGCACGCCACCTGCAGGATTGTTTCGGTACTAAATGCAAACGTAGCGCCATCTGGTAGTGAAGGTCGCATATTTGATGATTGTGGTCTCAGAGTTGCGCATCTATGTCAGTATTAGTGTATAGTCTATGGTATACACCGCCCGTATGCATTTTTATTGTAATATAAAACCAGCACCAATGAGCATTGAATTTTCCGAATAAATTGTTCCATATCTTAACGTTGAGGCTACAAAAGCATGTCACTGAGATAGACTGTCAGTACTGAAGATGTGTTGTAAGTTTTTTGCTGCATAAATAGGCCATAAATTTGTGTTTATTTCATTTCGAATAATCAATTTCAATATGAGCCTCCGAAGGCTTGGAAACTGAAGTGTAGGTTGCTATAAACATCCATGCCTAAAAACTTTGTAACAGTTACTGCCTTAACGATTTAACCACACTAATTAATATTTAAAAGATCTTTCAAAGCATTTTTTCTTTTACGGAAGAACATTACATCAGTTTTATTCATATTTATAACAAGATTATTATTCTCTAACCAATGAATAATATTTTAGGGTGTCATTAGTTTCAGATTCAAGTTATTTAGGATCCTTAAGTAAAAACATTACGGTGATGTCCATTAGTTAACTTACCGCTTTGGCAAAGAGGTTGATGTAAATCAAGAACAATAATGGCCCTAAAACACTTCCCTGAGGTTCACCGCATTTTATGTATGACAAACCACAATCATCACAGTCAATCTTCAGGAAAAACAGAAATCTAAAATATACGCGATAGAATCCGTTTGAAAATGTAATCGCGAAAACCTAAGACATTACTAATCAATGAGACATTACTACAAACTCATTTGAAGACTAATTAGTTTATATTGGCATCCGTATATTTAATTTTACTTAATAATACTACTTAATCAACAGACATCATATTTGACGATTTTAACTATGTTTCACTCAAAAAGAGAAACATACCTATGGTATGCATACATTTCCTTTAGATAATAACCGTAAGCAAAGTATTAATTAAAGTGTTAACAAAATTAGTTAATAAAAAATATACTAACACATTAAACAAATTAATAAAATCATACTTAGCGTGTTACCAAAACGCAATCCAAACTAATTTATTTATCGGAATAGAGCGTAATCCTCACTATAAATTATTCAGTAATGTAAATACAACAAAATAATTAGTACGCACTAAATGGCTAGCGACGCCATCGCGGCCGACTAATGTGTTAAATATTTAGTTGATATTATCGCTCTTTACAATTAGCGTTTAGTTATAAAATACCATCGGAATTGTTTTGAACAGCCATTTTTCGAATATGTTATTTATGAAGGCTATTAAAACGAGTTAGCTGTGACAAAACGGATACGTGGTCTCGTAAGAGATGACTAAGAGGTAAATTACTGGTGGTCTCTTATTGTACGTGTCCGGCTAGATAGGTACTACCGTAGTGCCAGATGTTCGCTTCTCTGAGCTGCATTCTCTAAAATGCATATTTAGACTAAAATACCAAACCATATGAAACACAAAAATATGAGACAACCTCCTTGCAAACATATCGACACAGCAGCTACTTCTGATATATTCTGTTCTACTATACGGCTGTACCCTGTCCTGTCCGTTTTTCCGCCCGCTGGACGTGAACATGTCAGTTATTATTGTTTCTTTTTTATCATCATCATCATATCGGCCATTTATACGTCCACTGCTGAACAAAGGCCTCCCCCAAAGATTTTCACAACTGTGTCATCTTTCTGGGGGGTATTTGCCAATACTCACCACGCTTGGCAGGCGTGTTGGTGAGCGCAGTATGACTACCGTTTCACAGAAGGGACGCTGCTGCCCATCCCTCTGGTTTAGATTCCCTTAGTCGCCTTATACGACATCCACGGGAGGAGATGGAGTGGTGCTATATTCTTAATCCGGACATCACACGTTTTTCACAATTCTTTTTTATAATTGAAATAAAATATATCCTATATTCTTTACCCACCTCTATGTTCAATTTCAGTTAAATCCTTTGACCATGAAGTTATCTCAAAAATATTCTGACATACAAGCTCTCATTTTTATAATGTAAGTGAAGTTTAAATTCAAAGGGAGTGCATCTGTTCGTTTTAAAGATACGCAAATGTCTGACAAAAAAAGAATTTCGAAGTGTTTGACGCGCAAGCAATGGTTTCGTAATTGATCCCCTGTGCAACATCACGAGGATCAAATGTAATGCCTTATTCATACACGATTCCGGTATTCCCGAAGCTCGGCAGGCCTCCTGAGCTAGTATAAAGGATTTAAACCTTCATTGATAACATTAAAGTGCAACAGCGTAATACCTTTTTCGTAAACTACCAACAATAGTAATGTCTTAGATTTTCGCGATTATTACACATTATAATAAAACACTTTTAAACGGATTCTATCGCGTATATTTTAGATTTTTGTTTTGATTAACGTTTCGAATACTTCGCAGCATTCGTGGTCGCAGGATGACTAACGTGACAGCCGTCGTTACAGATTTTAAAAAGTTATTTTATTTTATCTACCGTACAATTATAATCAAAAAATTAGTTTTGGTGCACGCAGTAATCACTCACAGTGTCTTGATGTTTCTTAGTGCGGTATGTTGTTTGGGACTTTATTAATTTAATAACAGGATTCCAAACCGGTGGTACCTGCCAACCATCTTCTCTATTAAAATTAGGATGTTTTTTAATTTCAATAGCCTCACGAAACATTCTAGGTACATATCGGTTCTCTTTCACGAGTACTTGAGGTTGATCGAAACGAAAATAATGGTTAGGTTTGCCTAAGGCATGTTCACACACTGCAGGCTTTGTGGAGCGTCTATAAACATATAGCTGATGTCAAGCATAAAATGGTACGGTAGATAAAATAAAATGCCTTATTTTTGAATCTGTAACGACGCCTGTCACTTTAGTCATCCTGCGACCACGAATGCTGCAAAGTATTCGAAACGTCAAGATAATCAAAAATATACGCGATAGAATGCGTTTAAAAGTGTTTTATTATAATACCAACAATAGCTTGAATAATAGCTTGATAATCCATTATCTCTAAAACTATTCATTTGAGACAGATGTTTTGTATCTATGACAATCCCGAAAAAAAAAGTTCATCATTTCTGCCGTGAAAACGTCTTCTGCGGGACAGAAGCCTCTTCAAAAGATTGCCACAACGACCGGTATGGGTTTGTGTTGTGTGCTCATATGAGGTATTGCCATAATCGCCACGCTTGGCAAACGGGTTGGCGATCGCAGTTAAGTTATAAATATACTCGAAGGGCGCTGCTGCCCATCTTCCGGCTAATCCCATGACTATGAAAGGTGACTACCTTTTACGACACCCACGGGATGAGGTGGCGTGTGTGTGCATAAAAGAAAATAACAAGATAGTTAAAATGCATTTTAATAATACATGTATTGCATTTAATTAAGTACTTCTCTAAACACTAGCCAGGCATGATGGGCACACGTCCATTGATAAGGTTGCTCACTTCTCTATCGAACACCTTGTTTACAAATACGGCAATGAATGATGAGATGTGCTCAGCATCGTCCCTTGTGCCCCGTCGCAAAATTCAAATCTAATGCTTTATTCATACATGCTCACGTAACAACAGACTTCTCTGTACTCCTGACCTAGTACGAAGGGTTGAAGACAAAGATATTATTCATGTGTAGATGCATATGTTGTTGAAGCTTCATACATAAATATATTACCTGCTCTGCTGATGGTGTCGTCATGTATTGGGTCGCTAAGTTTCCCTGCAATATGGTTGAGCTAAGCGACGCTGATGCATACGTCATGCTCGTGAATGGGTGCCATCTGTTGGGACTGGTCAGCCAAATGCAGCCATGACAACTGAATCAAAACCTTAAAAAAATACATTCAGCCTTGTTTAGTAGACTTTTTAAGATGTTTAGACTCGTTTCTCCTACATTGTTTTCACATAACCTTGATTTTTACAACAATGTGCTCATAAAATATTGTAACATTTAATATGATTTAAAAAGAGTAACCATGGAGTTTCTTGCCCGTTCTTCTCCATAGGAAATCTACATCTTGGAACGCGGCAATTAAAGTCTCGACAATTCATAAGTGCCTGTATATGGTTTACATGAATAAAAATATTTTTTATCTTTATCTTTTACCACAAAAATATTATACAAAAAGGGAATTAAATGATGTTTAAACACCAGCATGTCCGATGACCTGATTAAGGTTCCTCGCCATGACAAATGGTAGGTGGTGGGCCTCGGCACGGTTGGTGCAGTGGCTGATACAGGCCCCCATAGTCTTCGTCATTTTGGGGTTAATTTACCAGTACTCACCGCGTTTGGTAAACGGGTTGGTACGCGCAGAATAAGCGCTGTTCCACAAGAGGGACTCTGATGCCTATCCTTCTGGTTTACAATCCCTTAGTTGGTTTGTACGACATCCACGGGAACAGGTGACGTGGTACTATATTCTTAAACGGACACTACACGGAAATTTTGACGGCACGGTTGGTGCAGTGGGTGATACCAGTCGACTGCTGCGCTCCGGGTCGTGGGTTCGATTCCCGCACGGAACAAATATTTGTATGATCTGCAGGTTGTTCCGGGTCTGGGTGTATTGTGTGTGGAATTAATGTCTGTAAACGCACCCACGACACAGGAGAAATCCTAGTGTGGGGCAAAGATAAAAAAAAATGCCCATCAAAGATTCTTTGAAATTTTTAATTACGAAATTGTACTCCGTAAACTATTCTATAAGTCATTATAATTGAAGCGACTGGATGAAATTAAATGATTATTTCATCAATCACTCGTTTTAATGGACTACGAATGAATTTGAACTTTATATACGTACTTAGGCCGCGCCACAACACTGAGACCAACTCATTACAAAAGCCCGCCCCAACGAATCAGGCGTACAATAACTCAAAAAACGAATCTACGCTAAAAAAGTAGGTTTTATTGCGGTGTGTTATCATACGTGTCCCGTCCGGGGCGGCCGCGCAAAAACACGCGGAACAACACGAATCGGGCTCATGTTAATATTTGAGGTATTTTTATTTGAAATTTCCATTTACACGCGGACGACCCCCTCTCCTGAAGCCCTCCCAGCAACCCTCCTGCCCCCTCGCTCATACATATTCATCGGATGCACCCACCCTCCGGTACACTTTCTCCGTGCACAGAGTCGTTTACGAAGAGCGATATTTGTGCGATCTGTGTACTGAAACCTCAGCAACTAGCACGGCGGCCGCTTTATAACCGTTTGATTTATGTATTAATATTTTGGTTTATTCTAGGCAAAATCCCCCCCTGAAATGAAGGCAACTAAAAACCGTGTAACCGGTCATTGTGGAAATCATTGGTGGACGCCTTTGTTCAACAGTGGACCTCCTTCAGCTGATATGATGATGATTTTGGTTTTCGTGTTGAGGAAAATATCGGCAATTTAACCTGAAGCTATTGGATATTGATTTGCCCAAATTTTTCTATACACGTCACGGTGGAGACATAACCTATCTTCGCTTTCTTTTGCGTGTCTTATCTTTCCCTGGGGTGAGATAAGCTTCAGGCGATGTCACTCGTGCGTGAACTCCGGTCTTAGCATCACGGAGAAGCAGACACCAATGTGGATTATGAATTCACATAAATATTTAAGCTTTATAAAGGGCTTCATTAAGTGAACTTTACTGAGTAACTCAATGCGAATGTGTCATCACTAGAGACCGGATTATATGCAACTTAAAATTGTTCGAAATATGCATCACTGATGTTCAAAATTTGCAAAAAACTGGCCAAATATGCAACATGAAATTTAAATAATTGCTTCAATATTTCCGTGTAGCCCGCGTGGTGTCCGGATTATGAATATAGCACCACTCCATCTTCTCCCGTGGATGTCGTAAAAGGCGACTAAGGGACTCTAAACCATGGTGTTTTTTAAAAAGAAAATATATGATTTACTTATTTTTCCAGTTGGGTGCAGTTAAAATTATAGAAAACATACCCAAATATGCACGATCAGTACATTTAAAAATATGCAATAACCTGAAAAAATTGCCTAACTATGCAAATAATGCAAGTAATCCGGTCTTTAGCCATCACTCATATTATAATATTCTTCGGCTCTTTATCATGTCAGCCGGAAGATATAAGCCTTCCCCAAAAAACAAACAACCGGCCTGGGTTTGTAATGAGTGTTACTTGGGGGTGTTTTGCCATAATCGTCACGCTTGGCACGTGGGGTGGCGATTGCAGTTGAGTTGTTAATGTACTCGAAGGATGCTGCTGCCCATTCTCTAGCTAATACCATAGTCGCCTTAAACGACACCCACGGGATGAGATGGGTTGGTGCTATTCTTTGCCGGCACCACACGGCTCTACGTAACCTAAAACGAAGTCACACCCAAACGAGTGCAGAACAATCCCAACAATAGCGTATCTACATGGGCTTACATAGTCAAAGTCATTCACACAAGTCATTCATACAAAGTCATCAAAGTCATACTCATTATATTCACACATACACATGTGTGAATATAATGAGTTTTCAAACAATTTACTTTATTAAATACTTCAAACGTCATCATATCGGCCATTTATACGTCCATTGCTGGACAAAGGCCTCCCCTATAGATTTCCACAATAATTGTGTTATCATTGTAGGAGGAATTTGTCAATACTCACCGCGCTTAGCAAGCGCAGTATCGCTAGTGCTCCATAGAAGGGAGGCTGCTGCCCATCCCTCTGGTTTAGAGTCCCTTAGTCGCCTTTTACGACATCCGCGGGAGGAGATGTAATGGTGCTATATTCATAATCTGGACTCCCCACGAATCAAAGGTCTGCTGTAGTAATAATAGTTCGCCTTACAGATTCCCTGTATCAGTCTATCATGTTCCATGAGCCATGTGTGACGTTTGGTGCCGGCTAAGAATAGCACCACCCCATAAAATCCAGTGGGTATCGTAAAAGGTGACTATGGGATTGGCCGGAAGATTCGAGCCCATTAACACTCAACTGCGATCGACAACCTGCCTGCCGACATACGTGGCAAAAACCTCCTAATGAGGGCACAACACATACCTAGATCGGTCGTTGTGGCGATCTTTGGTGGAAGCTATGTCCAGCAGTGGATTTATTTGGCTGAAATGATAATGATGACATTATCATTTCAGCCATGTAACCAATATAAGTGTCACCAATTCATCATTTCGGCCGAATGAAGTCCACTGCTGGACACAGGCCTCCCCCAAAGATCACCCCAACCACCGATATGGATGTGTTGTGGGCTCATTGGGGGGTTATGCCATAATCGCCACGCTTGGCAGGCGGGTTGGCGATCGCAGTTGAGTTGTTAATGTACTCGAAGGGCGCTGCTGCCCATCCTCCGGCTAATCCCTTAGTCGACTTTTACGACACCCATGGGAGGAGATGGGGTGGTGGCATTCTGAGCCGGCACCACCGGTCACCAATTGCGGCTCAGTATTTATCGGCAATAAATAAATCAACGTTTTAATACTCAAAACGACTAACTTTTACACTCAGTTTTCTACTTTCCAAAACCTCCAGATCAATCTCAAAGGGAACCAGCCAGCTCTTCCAATTTTGCCGTAGTTTTCATTACAAAGGTAGCCTTGTATTGAGTTTGTTCCCAAACTTTGTACGAGTAATAAATGTTGGCGTTCGTGTAGTTTAGTTCAAACGCCGGGAGGCTGTGGTTTAGAAAACGGAACGTTTGTGTTGGTCTAGTGTTGTTGTTTTATGCCTGTTTTGTATCCTTTGTCGGCAGTGTACATGTCAGATCATGCTAACACTCAAAGAAGCAGTGATAGCCTATGACAGATCATGATAACACTAAAAAAAGCAGTGTAAAAGTATAGTGGTTGAACGCTTGCCTTCTATACAGGAGGGTCTGAGTTCGGTCCCGGCCTGCACCTCTGACCGTTCGGATTCATGTGCGGATCAGAATTTGATTATCACTTCCGTGAAGGTGAAGGAAACTATCGTGAGGAAACCTGCACTTGAGTGGGCTCCAAAAGGTTCGCAATAATGTTTGTAGTCCGCCAACCCGCATTACGTCAGGGTGGTGAACTAAGCCCGACCCGTGCCCAGTAGTGGGACAGTTATGGGCTGGGAAAATTTGGACTTTTGATTGGTATACGAAGTTTTTATTTGTACATTTTGATCCGATGCATCGTTATCTAAATTTGAAGATGGAAAAGGCAGGTGTCTTATGTAGAACTTGATCAGTATCAAGTTTCTTACTTGATACTGATCAAGTTCTACATAAGACAATCTTATCACGTCGACTGCTAAATATTGACAGCACGTTTGGCGGAGTGGCTAAGCAATTGGCTTTCTGCGCCACGTATCACGGGTTCGATCCCCGCAAGGAATATTTATATTGGTGTCTGTGTGTACGGTCACACATTAGTCAATGTTATTTATTGGAATTACGCTCATTAGCATACTTTTATTTATATCATCATATCGGTCATACAACGTCCACTACTGAACAAAGGCCTCCCCCATAGATGTCCACAACTGTGTCATCATATTGGTGGGAATTTGCCAGTACACCCCACGCTTGGCAGGCGGGTTGGTGAGCGCAGAATGGCTACTGTTCCAGAGAAAAGATGCTGCTGCCTATCCCTCTGGTTTAGAGTCCCTTAGTCGCCTTTTACGACATCCACGGGAGGAGATGGAGTGGTGCTATATTCTTAATCCGGACACCACACGGATATCCGGACACCACATGGATTATTTACTACTTTTATTTATACTTATCAATATTTCAGTGCGCATTTCGTACGTTCCTTGATGTAGTCAGTAAATATAAATTTTAGATCCACGAATTTACGTATTATTTCTAGAAAGCGCATATTTTCCAACTCACTGTATTTGTCCACCAAAGCCATAGGCTTGGATTTGTAGTAAGAAATTAAAAGAAATGTATTTAGAGGCACGGTTGGTGCAGTGGCTGATACAGTGGGCTGCTGCGCTCCGGGTCGCGGGTTCGATTCCCACACGTAACAAATATTTGTATGATCTGCAGGTAGTTGTTCCGGGTCTGGGTGTATTTGTATGTGGAATTCATGTCTGTAAAACGCACCCACGACTCAGGAGAAACCCTAGTGTGGGTCAAAGTTTAAAAAAAAAGAGGCTCTGTGTAATAATGATACTAATATCGCGTGATATTTATCAGGTACGACACTTAGAACTGTTACGATGTCCAGCGATAGATACCATGTTACTATGAACCTTAACTTTTGACTTTTCTTAAGTGCCTATGTTAGGCCCTACCTATATATGAAATAAGCGCAAATCGGCTCGAAAATAAAAATAGAGCAATGTTCTATTTTTATAATGTGTCCAGATCGCGACATTTTAATCTACCGTTGTCGAGATATTATGAATGCATGTATAGACAGCTGTTAGTGACATCCAAGATCAAACCATCTTCCAAACATTCCTGAAATCAAACCTGCTATTTACAGCTACTTGCGGCGGAAGTGCGTAACACGCGTACCGGCAGTGACGTCATGGTGGCCGAGGACACCGGAAGTGGACCGTGGCGCCGCATGCCGGAACCGGACGTCGCCGCACCGCACGATATCGCCTTCCCAGGGTAAATGACCGATGACATTATTAAACTATTATATTAATCCTACCTACGTTTCAGTTCTCATTTAGAGATGTAAGAAAACCGATTCAGCTACTTTATGGAAAAAACTGTAATCATCATTTCGGCCGAATGAAGTCCACTGCTGGACACAGGCCTCCCCCAAAGATCACCACAACCACCGATATGGATGTGTTGTAAGCACATTGGGGGGTTTTGCCATAATCGCCACGCTCGGCAGGCGGGTTGGCGATCGCAGTTGAGTTGTTAATGTACTCGAAGGACGCCGCTGCCCATCCTCCGGCTAATCCCTTAGTCGACTTTTACGACACCCATGGGAGGAAATGGGGTGGTGGCACTCTGAGCCGGCACCACACGGCAAGCCGGCACCACACGGCTGTAACGCCACAACCCAACCCACGGCCAAAAACTGTAAAGGTCACCTAAAATAGTAAGAAGTCATTCATCATTTCGGCCGAATGAAGTCCACTGCTAGACACAGGCCTCCCGCAAAGATCACCACAACGACAGATATGGGTGTGTTGTGGGCTCAGTGGCGGGTTTTGTTTTGAGTAAGAAGTACACATACTATATATATACAGGGTGTCCAGTAAATAGCACGACATACTGCAGGGGGTGAGAGCTTGGGTCAATACCTACCAAAAAAACACAATATATGTTCAGCAAAATCTTACGGATTTACAGTAGTGCAAAATTTTCCGAAAAATCGAAAAATCTCTACCTTGACACAGATTTTTAAGCATCTCGTAATGAAAAATTCCTTCTCTAGTTCCTTTTTTACCTTTAATTATTTGTGAATAACTTTACTCATTGATAATTATTCTATTAAAAACTAAAATGTTTTCAAAAAATACAATATTCATTTAAATTTTTACAGTACAATCTTCTTATCTAAAATTTTGTACTAGTGTAAATCCGTAAGATTTTGCTGAACATATATTGTGTTTTTTTGGTAGGTATTGACCCAAACTCTCACCAGCCTTGGACAGCCTGTATAGATTACATTTCATACATAACCAATTTTTACTATATTGACTATTTGCGATTGAAATTGTTGCACTTTTAATTTCAATCGCTTTCGGGATTATAGTAATGTCCTATGAGCTGATCGTAGCGGTCAGTGCGAGGACTCTATGCAGCAGTAGACGCCGATAAGATGTAGCGATGATGATTTGGTTGCATTTACGTACTCCTTGAATATAACCTTGTATTTCTTTACAAGTTCGAATCGTAGCTTGTTATCCCCAGCAACCGAGCCGAGGTCCGTGTCCCGCAGGGGGCGCACTTAGCGCAAGTTGCTTAGCATATTATATTATTTGAAGCCTGGCTGGAGGCCTCTTTTGGCTTCGCGAAAAATGACCGGTTAAGCGACCATATTTCTCGGAAATGTCTGCGAGGAGTAAAAAAAAAAAAACGATTTACAAATACAAATTGCATTAAATCAAAAAATAAAGTTCAATTATTTCAGAGAATAAAACCCATGTACATCTTTGGAAATACAATAATTACTAATCGAAATTTTAGAAAAATTGAATGTAAACAAAAGTAATGTTATTAACCAATATTAAAATAAAACAGTTTATTTTTACTTTTGAAGTTTCATCAAAAATATGTTTTGGTCATCATCATCAGCATTTCGGCGGAATGAAGTCCACTGCTGGACACAGGCCTCCCCCAAAGATCACCACAATGACCGATATGGGTGTGTCATGGGCTCATTGGGGGGTTTTGCCATAATCGCCACGTTGGGCAGACGGGTTGGCGATCGCAGTTGAGCTGTTAATGTACTCGAAGGACGCTGCTGCCCATCCTCCGGCTAATCCCTTAGTCGACTTTTACGACACCCACGTGAGGAGATAGGGTGGTGGTATTCTGAGCCGGCACTACACGGCAACGGCACGGTTTTGGTCATATTTATGTCGAAAATTACTTTTTCCACCACTTTCATGACTAGCATGTTCACAACAATTACCTAAACATATAAATAAACCGTCCCCTTATGTATTACTGCTGACAAAACAGCAATATATTGAAACATATCGAGCTAAGAAACTCGATCACGTCGCAGCTATAAGATAACTTAATGGTTTAGTCAACAAGCGTAGGCATCGAGCATCCGACATATATTTCATAGACAGAAATAACAAAAAATAAAGAAAAATAAAGCGGTGCAAACTTGTCATAAATATCCACCTCCAAAATCCCCTTTGTCGAGGATGTAAAAAAACCGCCGATATCTCGACAAGACAAGGAAAATCCCCCGGACCTCGCACAATGGTACAAAATGAAAGCAAAACTTAGTGTAATTAATTTCGAGTACCTACTCAACGCTTTTGTAATAAATCGTTTCATCCGCGTATAAATTTTATCCGGAGACGCGTCTGTTCGGCTGAACTTCAGCAGTGTTTCTGTCTCGCTCGCACTCGCTACAAATTTGCATAATATCACGTCACCTGTCCCTTTCGGAAATTTACAAATGATTTCCCAGTTTCCCGCTTTTCGTTAATCACGTGTCTCGAGAGCCGGGAAATCTTCTATTCTAAATTAATCTCTATTATTGTGCATGTAAAGTAGGATTCAGTGTGTTAAGTGATGAAGCCCTGCCAGGGGTGTTCAACCGTTAGGTAAAGTTTGTCGAAATAATTTCACTCAGATATCGGGTGTGACGCAGTGCGAGCGAATAGCCGACGAGTCGTCGACTCAGGACAGAGATAAGAGGTAATAATTCTTAATCTCAATGTAGAGGGAACTTTGGGTCGCGGTCGGAACCAAGACATTGTTTTAGAACAACGATAATTTTCATAGTCTACGAGTTGAAAGAAGTTAGGAATCGCGGACATAAATAACATTAAGTGAGGAACTGTTATGTGCGTCTACTGAAACAACCAAGTCGATGGACCTATATATTATGATCGTTTGTTATAAAGAAACAACTGAAGAAGTTTCTGTATTTATTATAGGTATCCACGAAGTTTTTAAACATACTTTATGAATATTTAATAGGATTCGTCATACCTCTCCATAATAACGTCCTTGCTAAACACGGTTCGTTGCCAAAATTCGCTTTGCTTTAAATAATCGACCATATTATATAATTATAAAAGTTATACGAAACTGGTTTAATTATATTTAGCTCATAGCTATAGCCTTAACTTTCTAAATCTGATCATATTAACCAAAATATGTCCAAAGTTGAAGAAAGGCCTCCCCCATAATCTTCGTCATTTTGCGGGGAATTTAACAGCACTCAACACGTTTGGTAAACGGGTTGGTAAGCGCAGAATAAGCACCGTTCCACAGAAGGGACTCTGATGCCTATCCTTCTGGTTTACAATCCCTTAGTTGGTTTGTACGACATCCACGGGAACAGGTGACGTGGTACTATATTCTTAAGCGGACACTACACGGAAATTTTGACGGCACGGTTGGTGCAGTGGCTGATACAGTCGGCTGCTGCGCACTGGGTCGCGGGTCGGTTCCCACACGGAACAAATATTTGTATGATCTGCAGGTAGTTGTACCGGCTCCAGTGTGATCTTACGAGGACCTGGAGCCCCCCTTCAGTGCCGAAGATGACCGCTCCAGTGGTTTTAGCCGGTAGGAGTCCGGTATACCCCTTCGCCCTTCCCCGGGGCGAAGGGAGTTCCATGTAGAATTTCCAAAGGACACCATTCAAAAAAGGTAGATGTTCCGGGTCTGGGTGTATTGTTTGTGGAATTCATGTCTGTAAACGCAACCACGACACAGGAGAAATCCAAGTGTGGGCAACGTTTTTAAAATCAAAACAAAACAAGCAAATAACTATACCTGCATCTTTACTAGACATATCTAAACATATTTGTTTCAGTGGAAATTCGCCCCGAGGAAGGGCGAAGGGGCATGCTGGACTCCTACCAGCTAAAACCACTGGGGAATCTTCGGCACCGAAGGGGGCTCCAGGTCCTCGATGCTCTAGTGGGAGCAGACATATCTTAAGCTACGTCTTATAAAATGTCGATGTACGAATGTTTGAAACTTTAGAGTCATTTTGAACTTTGCTATACTTTTTGGCATAAGTTGTAAACCTACAGAAATAAAAAATGAAAAAAATACTACATAATAAAAAAAACATCGTGTGAGTTCACACACGGTAGAAATGAAACTTTGTGTTTTGGTTAATTTGTAATAGAATGAGATGAATACACTATGGAGGTGGTAAACAGAGAGAGAGAGATTGATCGACAATAGGGAATATGGAAACTAGATAGGAACGTGTTTATCTCATTCTTTCACAGCCTAAACCCTATAAATGCATTTACAGTTGTCTCTCTTTCGTTACACATTTTCGTTTCATAAAATCCAACTCACACCGTCCCAACAGAAGTTTCACTTAAAAAAATAAAATGTTTAGGCAAGCTAATCTAAACGTTAACGATTTTTTTCATGGACCGACATTAATGTTCCGATAAAGAAGACTTTCGGAGTGTTTTAGTTTACACGTTTAGTCTCTTGAAGTAAGTTCTTTTTTAAAATCTAAATAAATAAAATTGAAGTGTCTGTTTGTAATGTCAAAATAACAGCTTTATAGCAAATGCATATGAAAGTATATACGGTACATATAACAAAAAAAAATTATGTGGTGTCGTGGGACACCAGGTAGGAACGAAGTTCCTTCGGCTAATGTAGAATCGACACTTATACACTACTCGCTTGTGTATGCGACTGTCGCGCCTGCGCACGTCTCATTTAACGGTTTTATTCCACGCACTTTTTTCCACGGATTTTTTCTTACGGTTTTACTATCACATTTTTTTCAGTTCGGTCGCGCAGCAAAATCCCTATCCCCTCCAAGCCTGCCGTAAGGAACTTCGTTCCAAAAAAAAAACACACACAATTTTTAAATGTTTTGTCTGTCTGTCTGTTTTTTCCGGGTAATCTCCGAAACGGCTGGACCGATTTTGACGGGACTTTCACTGGCAGATAGCTGATATTATAAGGAATAACTAAAGCTACTTTTATTTTAGAAAAATAATTAGGGTTACGCGCAAAAAAATAAAACCCTTGAAACCCTCCAATATATGTATCTATGTCAAGTGTCTATGTCGAAGTACTCTAAATTTCTTTTAAATTAAACGCGGGTGAAACCGCGATTCCCAGCTGGTATTATATATTATAGCATTTTACAAGTACTTACTTTTCCAAAAGTCGTTTGTGGATAAATGAAGCCAAGAGGATATCATAGTGTGAATTATACCTTACCCTCCAGCCGAGCAAAATTCCTTAGCCAGCAGCATTCAAAACCTAAGGGTGAGCAAATAAATGGGCGCCCTTTCAAGAGCTACCTCTCTGCTGAGTACACATTGGATTGAGCGTGAGTGTTTGCTCAAACTGCTTATATTTATCTACACAGATGGATTACCTGCCAATGTTTTAAATATCCCTTTAGACATTGTTTACGTACTTACAAACGAGAAAAATTGCTACCTATTTTTTCAAAATTACGTCCCTTAATAGTTTTTTCTGACAACTAGATTAGGTATTGTAGTTAAGGTTGAGCGAGAGAGAGAGAGCGAGATAGATGCGACAAGTGGAGGACTGGGCGAAAGTAAGGCTGTGTAAGGATAAAGTTTTTTTTTAATTTAAGCAAAACTTTGCCCCTCACTAGGATTTCTCCCGTGTCGTAAGTGCGTTTACAGACACAAATTCCATACACAATACACCCAGACCAGGAACAAATACCTGCAGATCATACAAATATTTGTTCCGTGCGGGAATCGAATCCACGACCCGATGCGCAGCAGCCGACTGTATCAGCCACTGCGCCAACCGTGCCGTCATAGATAATTGATTGATTTGATTAGTGACCAGTTTTTTGTATTGAGCACGAAGAGACCACATGCACTAGTAGGGGCAGGGCTCCAGAGCCTTAGAACATAGACGCAGAGCTGCAAGCTTATCGGTGTTTTATCAGATATATTTCGGCGAGTGTGCACGGAACTTGCATCATTTTATTCTCCCAAGTCCATCTCTTCAGCGGACACCCGGCTAAACGGCTTTGCGGCACCATTAAATGGTTGATGTTCCACTCATACGTACGAAGCGTTTTGCTTCCACGTTTTTCGTGCGTACCGCTAAGGAGGGAAATTCATTGCCACAGCCTGTGTTTCCCGACGGTTCCCTTGGAACCGTGAAGTCTCGAGTGAACAGGTTTCTTCTAAGGAAGCGTGCACCATCGTCGAGCGCATCGTCGTTTAACTTCAGATGAGATCGTGGTCGAAAATAAGGCTATAAAAATAGAACGGGTTGCACTCCGGGAATGCCGACAGAAGTGAAAACCTAGACGCGTTCGCGGTCTGCTATATGTACATGCATATATGCACACACTACAGCTGCGTCTCGTAACGGTGTCTCGAGTCCAGAGATTATATCTCATCTAAAAATATGCGTACCGCGCTAAAAGAAGTTTTCACTTCAAGCGTCTCCTAACGGTGTCGCGAGTCCAGAGATTTAATCTCATCTAAAAATATGCGTACCGCGCTAAAAGAAGTTTTCACTTCAAAAAGGATTTGATTGATTTCATATTGCATCTCCACTCGCCACTTATATGTAATAATGTCGTCATGAAGAGATTTCTGGCAATAATTGCAAATAATATGGTCGTGGAGCCGTTATGTATATAATGGTAGGAAACCGTAGCGGAAATTAAAATTTTGTCGTCATATCAACCGGAAAACGCATACTACGAATAAATACTTAGTAATGTCTTAGGTTTTCGCGATTATTACACATTATAATAAAACAATTTTAAATGGATTACATCGCGTATATTATAGATTTTCATTTTTCCTGACGTTTCCAATAACTCGTTTTTATTTTCAATATTGCGGCTATTGAAATTAAAAAACATCCTAATTTTAATAGAGTGGTTGGCAGGTGGATTCCAAACAGGTGGTCTGTTTGTAAATCAGTTATTAAAATAAAAAAGTCCCAAACAACAAACCGCACAAAAAAACATCAACACAAACTATTTTTTTTCATAATTAAAATTATACGGTGGATAAAATAAAATAACTTTTTAAAATCTGAAACGACGCCTGTCACCTTAGTCATTCTGCGACCATGAATGCTGCAAAGCATTCGAAACGTCAGGAAATACAAAAATCTATAATATGCGCGATATAATCCGTTAAACATTGTTTTATTATAATGAACAAATACTTCTTAACTCATTGAATATACTTAACAATAATCATTAGCATCAGCAAAGGAACCCGTAATAACAGTATCCTACTCATATCGCACAGAACGTGTTGCTGCCCACCTTAACTTTATAAGTAACCTTTAAGATATACAAAAGGGGACAGCGATGATATTTTATTTGTCTAGAATTACCTACACGGTCTTAGAGTGGATTAGGGTGAACTTAAATGAAAATACAAAAAATAATATAGCGTTTTCTCTACAAATCCCAAATCATATCATATCGGCCATTTATACGTCCACCGCTGAACAAAGGCCTCTCCCATAGATTTTCATAACTGTGTCATAATTTTCGGGGTTAGTTGCCAATACTCACCACGCTTGGCAGGCGGGTTGGTGAGCGCAGTATGGCTACCGTTTCACAGAAGGGACGCTGCTGCCCATCCCTCTGGTTTAGATTCCCTTAGTCACCTTTTACGAACTCCACGGGAGGAGATGGAGTGGTGCTATATTCTTAATCCGGACACCAGATGGAATATCTATATTATATAATAATCCCAAGTAGATACCCCAAAAATGGTAACATAACTACGTCTTAAAACAACTGGTAGACACAAACATCCTAAACGCCGCTAAGGGTGGCAAAACAGAAGATGTTTACTGAACAAACATCCCAATTTGAACATCTAGGAGCCACATTAGCGGGAACCTATTCAAGCTTAACAATTGTTGGATCAGAAAATAATCAACTAATAGACGATAAATGATAAATGCCACCACCCCATTTCATCCCGTGGGTGTCGTAAAAGTCGACTAAGGGATTAGCCGGAGGATGGGCAGCAGCGTCCTTCGAGTACATTAACAACTCAACTGCGATCGCCAACCCGCCTGCCAAGCGTGGCGATTATGCTGGAACATGCTGAAATCCTGATACGAGCGGTCCGGTCATATAATCTGACTTTCCGATGCAGCCTTTACTAACTAATACCTTTATATTTACAATTACATATATAAATTTATACTTGAGTTTGATGACACTATAATTTTTAATTTAATGAATTATTTAAGTACTTTATTTTTTATTACACATTTATACACGAACACAAAATAATATATTATGTACATGGGTACTGCAACAGCATTGACTTCTGTCGGTTTATTTTTGTCATATAAATTGTTTTTGTTTATTTTAAATTGTTTAATATTCTTATTGTGTTGCATCTTGCTGTCCAAATAAAAGTTTATTCTATTCTATTCTATTCAAAACCCCCCATCGAGCACACAACACACCCATATCGGTCATTGTGATGATCTTTGGGGGAGGCCTGTGTCCAGCAGTGGACTTCGTTCGGCCGAAATGATGATATCTGATGGGCAACTTATTGAATGTTACATACATATTATGTATACGTCGTTAACATTATGCTTTACTTCCTAAACTCGTATTAACTAACAGCAAAATACTCCCTTGAACTCACCACAATGCACGCAACAAACACAATTCTCCACAATGTTAAACCGACGTCTTAATTACTGTATTTATGGTATGTTACGTACTAGTGGGATTAATTATGTACAGTTAGAGAAACAAGGACGGAAGCGGAGGCAGAAGAGGTAAAGGGAGTCGGTAAGTAATAAACATTTAATTACAAATATATAAAATGCTAGATAATAATAATAATGCCGTGTGGTGCCGGCTCAGAATATCACACTCCATCTCCTCCCTTGGGTGTCGTAAAAGTCGACTAAGGGATTAGCCGGAGGATGGGCAGCAGCGTCCTTCGAGTACATTAACAACTCAACTGCGATCGCCAACCCGTCTGCCAAGCGTGGCGATTATGGCTAAACCCCCCATTGAGCCCACAACACAGCCATATCGGTCATTGTGGTGATCTTTGGGGAGGCCTGTGTCCAGCAGTGGACTTCATTCGGCCGAAATGATGATGATGAAAATGTTAGAACTATGTGATAATCTGAAAACTAAATAGCTAATAGAATACGCAAGCTGGAAGTGGCTGTGAGCTGATAATGCCTACTGAAGGAGTAACGGCCGCTGTAGACATGTATGACACATTTGCGACCCTATGCATTATGTCAAAGTCATCGGTTTTGAAGAATTTTACTAACACGCTAAAGACAAAATCCAATAAAGTGCCTTTTTCATCAGGCCATGCCTAGAAAATCTGTTAAAAGTAGATAGTATATTTTTAGACGAGTAAGTCTTCGTCTGGTGAAGCGTCATTCCTGCCCATAACAATTGCAATTTTCTTTTTTAAACCATCGCACACACACACATAAGATTATAATTTCACGAAAAGAACTTAGCCGAAAAGTCGAGATTGGTCGAATATTGTTTTGGTTTATCTGTGCGCGAAAAGTCCCGAAATCATAATGTAATCATTATAATGCTACCCAGGACCTAGTACTGCAATCGTCATATCGAGATTGTGCCCAGTGACTTCACTAGCTCCAGTGCCCTTCAAACCGGAGCAAAGTAATGTTTAAACACTAAGAGTATCTACTGCTTGGCAATAGCATACCTGGACTGGAGTGGTACCTATGTAGCCTGCATCAATCGCAATAAGAGACCTACCACAATTAAAAGGTAAAGTTGAACAGAGAGCAACATTCTTCATTACTATGTGAATTCTAAAATGGCCCAATGAAAAACTAAAGCGATTGAGAGGTTAAAAGTCAACCAGTAACTAGGAGTAAAGTATAGTGTAGTATCTCACAAAACTTCCTCAGCCCATGCTCTATCATCTACATATACATAGACAATAAACACAACACTGCAATACAGTAAACTTAACTACATAAACGCCTCAAGAAAGCCAGCCCCAACCCAAGTCACCATTAACGGCGTAGTGTGAACATTGATTACCTGTACATGGTATATGTAGAGGCATTGAAATCTCCTGTCGAGGACGTTGATCAGATAGAGATGGATAAGTAAGCGAGAGGACGCTCTCCTGGGACCGTCTCTACACAACCGGGAGAACAGGGCGAACTGTAGAGTCGTCATTATTATACTTTTTTCGTGAGGTATTTATTGTGTTCTCTCCTCGTCGTCCTTCTGGAGGTTTCTGCAAAAAGTTACTACCAGATAATTATTTATTTATACAGATAGCGAGTTTCAACTCCTCCTCTGTAATGTGAATTTGTGGGGTTTTACACAAATGCTAATCGTTACATAAGCCTTACCATTCATTGCAACGCTCCAAATAGCTCATTATTCAAACGAGTGATCGAGTGCATTTTACTTCTGCCGCAATCGAACGTCTGAGAACGATTTCTTACATTAATATGAAAATAACATAAATTACGACGTCATGCGCATTCAAGAAATGTTACTACATCATTACAAATACGTGCAAGGATGAAGGCATTACATTTCACTAGTAATTCAATTAGTACAGGTATAGTTTTTAATATTCCTATAACGTCACAATTCATAACGCCATTTTTGTTTATTGACATCACGGACGCTGACAACAGTGGTAGAGCATGAATTATTTGAAATACTCATGAGAAGGACAGCGACAAAGATAGTTTCATACTTCGTCAAGAATACAACGATAATTCATTGTCCGAACTGTGTGAGTAATATAGGCACATGTCTAAATAAAATGCCACGGATTTTGTTTATAAGGGCCTAGCTAACGAATTAAAACTTTGGCTTTATATATTTCTTCCGACTAAGCCTACTGGATGGCACATAAAATCTGTTTGTGTAGTATTTCTAACTTTTGTTGTCTATATTGAGTAATATTTATTAGATAATCTATGTAATAATAAAGAATGTTCTACATGAAGCCGATCGGTTTCTTTTGTATACAAAATACATATTGAAATCAAGTCAACAGTAACCATTAAGAGTAGCTAGTTAAGAGGAGAACCAACTTCATCTGAGGGTGACCTCTTAAATTCAAATACTTTCAGGAAAAGACATCTAATAAGAACACAACTCTACTCCACTCAAAATCCTAGAGACAACATCAAAGCCTCGCTACTAAATTAGACGTTTTGCAGATACTAAAAGATATTTAGCCGGGCCGTCCCTCGTCCCCCCCGCTCCCCGACTTTACCCCCGGCCTCCTGACAGTAAACTATTTAAAAGGGTTGTTTACACCCTAAGATATCACTGAGCCTTATGTACCTAAGTATAAATGTCTGAAGTGCGAACCAAGGTTGATTCAATACATAAGTTTTGTAAGTAACTATTTGAAAGTTGTGAGGATGTGTCTTGAGCATAGATTTATAAACGAAGGTTATATCCTTAATTTTAATTTAAAACAACGCCCCTCGATATTTGTCCAGTATTGCGGGTACAGTTTGGACACAAATCTCACATGTACGAACACCTAGATCCGCAACGCTATCCGTTGGCCACGTGTTATCCTTGTTCCAAGTGGGGATCGAAGCCGCGACCTGGAACACAAAAAGATAATCTTCTTTTTTTATGGTATAAGACAAACACAGATTGTTACACCTGCGTATTTGAATAAGAAAACATTTAAAGCTATCTGAAGAAGACAAAGAGTTTATCACTTTAAGTATTTACATCTATCACAAGAACATGTTTTACAGATTTGACGGCACGGTTGGTGCAGTGGCTGATACAGTCGGCTGCTGCGCTCCGGGTTGTGGAGTCGATTCCCGCACGGAACAAATATTTGTATGATCTTGAGGTAGTTGTTCCGGTTCTGGGTGTATTGCATTTGGAATTCATGTCTGTAAACGCACCCACGACACAGGAGAAATCCTAGTGTGGGGCAACGTTTAAAAAAATAAAACAGCATTAATATTAATCGAAAATTAATGCCACGGCTTGCAAAATCACCTGTATTAAAAAAAAATTAAGTTGTCATAACTTTTACATGTTAAGTAATTTTCCTAATGACTTCAGAATGTTGTAAGTAGTATATGTATGAACAATATAAATAAACTCTTTGTTACATAAATTCGTAGGTTAATTACTCTTTGGTAAAGTAAGTAGTGGTAGAGTAAGGACGCTTTACCTCTACTCTAGGTTGTCTCTCGACTTAATTTGAGTTATTATCATCATCATTTCGGCCGAATAAAGTCCACTGCTGGACACAAGCCTCCTCGAAAGATGGCCATAACGACAGGTCTGGGTGTGTTGTGTGCTCACACACGCGACACACGAGTCCTACAAGAGTTCCGTCGATGTTTCCTCCGGACGTTCGGATCCCTAAAAATGATTACACAATTTTGTATTGACTATGTATAAATATAACGACGACACATCGAAACATCTTCAAACATAAAAATATCTACCATCACGGATCTATTTAAAAAGAGAAAAACATTAACACCGAACCTTTGACTCTCGCCACATACATAATGTATGAAGCCAAAAAATCGTTACAAAATTAAAAATACATCCGAGATCGACGGGCAGACATCAAACGTCGAACCCTAAAATATTCCATTTGACAAGTGACACCAACATCGCCTTTGATCTGCCGAGGCAGCCGAAATTGCAACCAATCACAGCCCGTTCACATTCTGATTGCTTGAGGGACTCTTAATTACCCGATGACCTTTCGTCCTGCCTCGCAAAGGCGTGTCGCAAGCCCTTAACACTTGGATGAGTGCCAATTTACTTTGGACCGCTTCGTAGAAATGGGGTGCCGAAGACGTTGGGACCAATGTTTGGGACCATTTGTGTGGTTGGGAGTGTTAATTGGATGGTGTTTAGATATTTATGCTGAAGGTATAGATTTGGTGACCTTTCAAATAGACCGTTGCCTTAATCGAGTAGCATCAAACAATAGATGTGAATCTTCTCGGGGGTCGCGGTGGCGCGCACGCGATCATGTCCGCCGTGTGCGCAGCACAGTGCACAGCAAGGCTCGGGGGGATCCTTTACAGTCCTCGCTGAGACGTTCCTGGGGGGCTACCTTTTTAATAGTCGCCTTCTCTATGCTAGAGGGGGTGACCGCTTTATAGCTATCCCCTCCGAGAAGTGCCTAAAGGCGTGACATCACGGGCGGCTCTAGTATGTTCTTACGAGGACCGGGAGCCCTCCTTCGATACCAAAGATGACCGCTCCAGTGGTTTTAGCCGGTAGAAGTCCGGCGTGCCCCTTCACCCTTCCCTGGGGTGAAGGAAGTTCATTATGAATTTCCATTGAGGACCAATAAAATAATAAAGTGTGAATCTTCATCAGACCAAAGCTACTTGACATGAACCGAGTTTGATTCCCAGGTAGCCTAATAATGGGGTAGAGAATTTTCAAAAGATGTGGGATCGTTTCACATCATATATGACTGTTCAACTAAGCCTGCAAGACAATACTTTTCAGCTGAAGCCATATTGTATTGAGATGTCACGATGCGGTTAATATTTCCACGTACAAACACCCAGAACCAGAACCCATAGCCTTTATTAATATCCTATGTTGCGCAAGGATCAAACCTGCAAACCATAACGGTCAAAGCCAGTGCACTTGATTTAATTAGCATATTAAATTGTGCAGACAACATTACGTCTAAATTTAACCCACTAAAACACCCCCTCCATAAAATGTACCACGATCATTATATAAATACCTGCTTCCAATCACACGAGCTTGATTGTTCTGGGAGGTCCCTCACTCGCACGCTGACCTTAGTAAACGGTAGCCCTCAAGCCACTGGGGAGGTCTTCGAATAGATATCCCACTTCGAATAGATTGTGTGATATAAATACTCCAAGGAGACCAGCCATTAACGTAGGATGACGGAATTAATTAGTTTGTAGGAAATAGGTGTTTCTAAATAATGTGTTAGAATTGACCTTAAGTACTCGACTTAAGTATATTGTTTTACTCGAGTATTTCATCGCCTCTTGGGAAAGTCGTCATAGCCTAACTACTTTGTACATATATATATATAATCAGCCCATTACTGCCCCATTGCTGGGCACGGGCCTTTTCTCACGATCAGAAAGGTTAGGCCTTAGTCCACCACGCTGGCCTAGTGCGGGTTGGCGGACTATACACACCACTGAGCATATTATGTAGCCCTCTCAGGTTCTACAGGTTTCCTCATGATGTTTTTTCTTCACCGTTAGCGCAAGTGATAATCAAATTATGATCCGCACGTGAATTCGAAAAGTCTGTGGTACGGGCCGGAATCGAACTCAAATCCTCTTAGATGGAAGGCAAGCATTCAGCCATTAGGCTATCAACACTTATTTTGTACAGCAGATGAATAAAATCCGGTTTGGTTCCCAAAATAGAATAGACCATCCCACTTTACACATGGTGTCGTAAAAGATGGTTTAGGTTTGATGTCACGAGGATGGGTAGCAGAATCTGCCCGTGTACTGATAACAACATACTACGATCACCAATCCATCTGCCAAGCGTGGTGATTGTGGCAATGACTATGACCTTACATTGCAGTGATTATTGGGAAGCCCATCTTCAGCAGTACACCTATACGGGCTAATGTTTGTGTAATAAGTTATACACCGAAACCTCCTCCAATAGGTGAAGTTTGTGTTTCACCCATCTATTCAGTAATTTCTAAGATTTGTTTGAACAAAGAGATTTTATTTTGTATTACGCTGTTATGAAGGTCAGCACACTTTTGAGCAATAATCACATATAACAAAGATTTTCTCTATCTTATTCATCTCGTGCGCATGAACAATGAACTCATCAACAGTCATCGTTATCGTATCAGCAAAAAGACGTCCACTGCTGAACAAAGGCCTCCCCTTATATTTCCACAACGAGCGGTCTCATGCCGCTCTCATCCAACGACTCCCAGCGACCTTCACCAGGTCGTCTGTCCCTCGTTGGAGGTTGTCCCACGCTGGCTCTTCTGGTGCGCGGTCTCCATTCGAGAACCTTTGTGCCCCAACGGCCATCAGTTCTACGAGCAATGTGCCCTGCCCATTGCCACTTTATATTACTAATCCTTTCAGCTATGTCGACAACTTTAGTTCTTCTACGGATCTCCTCATTTCTAATTCGATCTCATAGAGAAATACCAAGCATAGCTCTCTCCATAGCTCGCTGAGTGACCTTGAGCTTTCTTATGAGGCCCATTGTGAGTGACCACGTGGCTGATATGATGATGATGAGAGCTGTGATGGTATGTGGTGGTGATGAGTCTCGGCGTTTAACTTCTGGATGCACCGCCTTCAGTTGAAGAGAATTAACTTCAGGTAGTGATAAATGGGAGCCGTATATAGTTTATATCTTACGCTGCCGTGCAAAAACAGATGATATTATTTTGATTATTTTAATTTAGTTCAATTAATTTTTTATTATCATTCATTCATTTAAGGTTTATCCTAAAAATATCTTAAAAATTGTTATTTATCCTTGATTATAACCAATTTCACTTAACTGTATCATATATTAATTTTACCTTCAACATAATGTTTTTTGCTATTGCTTATTTTAATGTCATGAATATACTTTGTCTTCATTTAATTTAATTTTCACCTAGATTATATATGAATGATGTGGTCTTCTGTAATTGGAGGAGCATACTTGTTATTGTCCTCTGTGTTACTTAAATAGTTTGTAATTGTGTATCCTCTGTTGGAGATCCAAATAATAAATAAATAAATAAATAAAAAGAACTATTTTCAGTCAGCCATCACAAATATTTCTGCCGTCTCCAATATGTGCAGTGAGCATTGGCACTGGTATCAAACTCGCAGTGCAGTCACATCAGACGCTGTCCAACGACAGGATGTGTTAGTTATGTACCTCTGATACCATTAAGCTGACGGGCTCGCGTGATCCCGCACCAGAATACAGGATGGTGCAGAATTTTCTTATGGATATTGGACCTTTGGTATAAAGTTATGTTTAGTCATTCTTTGAAATTAAGAAAAAGTCATAAGTGTTGCATGAAAACATGCACTCGTATGGATCAAAGATAGATTTATTATGAGAATATAAGTAGAGAGCACAATACGTTATTGTTGTTGTTATTAAACACTAGCTGTGCCCCGCGATTTCATCCGCTGTTTAATTTAGAATTCGGATATTTGACTATTTAAGCGTATATTAGATTTCATACTTTTTATTTTTCTACTATAAAATTAGCCTAAGTTATTCCTTAAAACAGATAGCTGAGCTATCTGCCTATTAAAAGTCCCGTCAAAGTCGGTCCAGCTGTTACGGAGATTACCCGGAACAAACAGACAGACAATTTTTTATTGTTTTTATTTGTTTTATGTACCGTATATACTTTCATATGCATTTATTAAAAAGCTGTTATTTTGACGTTACAAACAGCCACTTCAATTTTATTTATTTGTATAGATATAGATACCTTTTATTTAGTTTTATGATTGTTATAAGTTTATTTTTATGGTGTGTACTGTTTGAACCAGTAAAAACATTTTCTTTCTTTCTTCTTTCTTTCTTTCTTTAGATAAAAGTTGAGCTTTTTAGTTCATATTTCATTAAAAGCGATATTTTTAACATTAACGTCACTTTTCGGTACTTTACGTCAGGGACCTGTATCACTAGCATAAGCCCTGCATTGGAATGCCTGATGTCTCACATAGTTGATTACATCAACGTTCTTGACCTTCAAGGCTGATCGATTTTCCTTACAAGAGACTCCTTACTTGAACATGATGAAATGTTAACGTTAAATACGCTAGCACCAACTCAACTTTGAAATACGATGCTGGATGTAGTCTTACTGATGTTGTCTTTTAATGGGCTGAAAATCTAAGCAGACTACATTGAGCCTTCCTACATCATTATCATCATCGCAAACACCAGTCAGAGGCCTCTGTAATATCGCGCCACTGGCCACGATCCTCGGCTTTTCTCATCCAGCTCGTGCTGTCACACTACAAAGATCCGATTGACACTCCACCGAGCCCACACACAGAGAACACATTTACTCCAATTAGCCTTCCCAGTGTTCCAACAAATTAATTTAATTCTCGAACTGAAACAGTCGTGCAAAATTTCTGTTTTCATTCCAAGAACTAAATTAAAAATATTAACTTTAATCTCCAACAAACGCATTCCGCCTGTATGTTGTCCGAGACGCGGAGACAGACAGCTGATGTCTCAGATCAATCCTCGGCTCCCGGCGCGACGGGTCCCTGCCCTCCTACATATACCACGATATACTCCCTTTTATTTATTTGCACAAGACTCAATAAATTCCTAACTCCCAACCGATTGTTCGATGCTGAAAAAAGGCCAACTAGTGGCACCAGTCTCGCGGTACCAGCCAGTTTTTTTTCTTCTCATATTAAATTAGATTGAAGTTTTTCGTGACAAAGCCCGCTGAATATAAATTGCAACTAATAGCTATTTCTTGGATTCATATTGGCGTTTTTGGTATCTGATCCGGTGCTGTCGTGGAATGATGGCTAATGTTGATTTATCGGTTGTTGTTCGCCTAATAAATCGTGGACTTGGTTGTGTACAGTTCATTTAGATCACTGGGTGTTTATTTTACTCAAAGAAATGATAGGATAGAGCAGTTTTGAATGAAGAACCTCATTCATGTTGGTAATAAATAAGTTGAAAAGGAAACATTGTTTGCAAGGCGACTATTTTAAAACGTAAGGTGAGGACGTGTTTCTCTTTTTTATACGTTAGTAAAATTTCTATTGAAATTTAAACAATTATAACAGGTTCTTTTAGAGTGTATTAGGAACAGGGTGGGCGAGATTGTCCGTGTGTAAGCAGTAAAATCCCAGTAAACAATGAAATCCTTTTCATTACCAAAACTTTAAAAACCAATACTCCGTGTTAAAATAAAGCCATCCGCGTCCGTACAATACTAAATCTTCGGCTAACATTTCCAAAACTCATTAACGAAATAATATAATTAATTGAAATTCCTTAGATTACGCCAACATCTCACACTAAAAGCAACTCGGTGTAGCTGCGCGGGCGCAGGCGGGCGGGGTGCGGGGCGCGGGGTGGGGGGGCGCCACTGCGTGTGATTAACGCGCCGGCGCGCGCGCTTGTTTCAGTTAATTAGCCCACAGACATGCGGTGTTCACACCCCCCCTCCCTAAAAAGGAGATCTCAGTTAGCCTTAAGTAGACGACAGTGTTCCGACCGTTCGTTTTGTTGGTACCACGTTGGTATTTTATGTAGCTCACACCACCCAGTATTGTTTACACAGGCGCTAAATGTGTAATTAAACTTTATTTGGTACCACTCCTTATTTAGGCTGAAAGTAAAGTAAAAGAAATATTGTTATTCCTTCGTTAGAATTGCCAAACTACTGATGAAACTTTGAAGAAGAAGTAGAAGGATCAGAAATGAGCAACAAAATTATGCGACGTGAAAAGTTTTTAGAGCGTAATAAACTTTTAAACTCTCCCAAACACAACTAAGAACCTGGTACGCAAGCGCAGAAAATCTGACAGCTTCATCTTTCCAACACATAATGCTATCAACCAAACAATCATCGTCATCAAATCGTTCCCAATGCTGAACAAGAACACAAATGAATATGACAAATTATCTCACATCCGCCGTTTCAATCATACCAACTCAAATTGGAACGCACAAATAATTACATACACATTCAAGATCATATCACATGGCTCACGTTACATAACACACATAGAATAAAACCTGATGCGGAGCAAAAACTTGACGTGGCATTGAGGAAAAATAAAAAAGAGACACAAATACACAATACCGAGGAGTCTTGGGTAGTATTACTCCATTCCGTTCGAAGCTTCTGTACGGCATCGAGCATGCGAACAAAAACTATAAGAACGTTGCAATGCGGCCAACGGTAGCGAAATAATAAGATCGCACAACAAAATAAAGAAATGCCCTCGAAACAAAAGGAAGGCTAGTGAAATAAGGCGAAGAGGTTTACGGAGTGACGCGGTGTGGGCTCGCGCTCATTGTCTTCCAAACGCATTGAGCGACCGAAAGTGGATGTGGCATTGTTGCCAAAAAGATTTTTTTTATTTTTTTATTTTTATTAATTTAAAAAAACGTTGCCCCACACTAGGCTTTCTCCTGTGTCGTGGGTGCGTTTACAGACATGAATTCCACACACAATACACCCAGACCCGGAACAACTATCTGCAGATCATACAAATATTTGTTCCGTGTGGGAATCGAACCCACGACCCGGAGCGCAGCAGTCGACTGTATCAGCCACTGCACCAACCGTGCCGTCAATTATTGAGCTAACTTTTGTTTCGATAACGACGATTTTCCTTGTGCAATAAGACAAGCTTTAATTGAATGTCCAAGACATAAACACATCATATCATGGTCTCTTATTGCAGGAATCTGGCGCCAAGCAGTAGTGTTTAAACTTAGTTTAAACATTCAGGTTAAAAGAGCACTGCAAATAGTGAAACTAAGGATCGTATTACAGATTGAGAATCAATACTCAAGCAGTACTTAAACCGATATTGCGTTAGTCAAATATGAACCCTACGTGATAGACAGAATTTATATTCAATTGATGCAATGTAGACTGAAGTTCTACTTGAGATTTGATACTCGATCTGTAATACGGGCTTAAATAACTAACCTCTAGAGATGACAAGCAGTGTGGTGCTACGCAGGACTTAGGTCATTACAGTTTATAATTCATTGATAGATACGAGATCTAATCTATTGAGATTTAAAGAGCTTTTTAGTTACAGAACTGGTAAAAACGTTTCTAATAAAAATGATAAAAACAATCCCTGTAGCAAACCCATAACTACTGACCACATCATCGATGAACTCTTAAAGATAACGGAAATCTCAATTTGGATGCACCGTGTGACCAAAATCGTTTTACGTCCGACATTGTTTCTTTATGGAGAAGGACCAGATAAGTTGGTACGAAACCAAACAACTGTGAATTTTAATGAGATTGCTCAAATCGGCAAGGTTGCTGCATGTTTGGTTCCACATGCTCCCTATAAATGATTGATTTATTGTCCTTATAGCTTAATTATATTTAAAAATATGTTAAAATGATGATTCATATCGGATGTATATGTCTCACGTACATTAGGCAGTTGTTAAAACCAATTAGTGACCGATTATGTTTCACAAATATTTATTTATTATTTAGGTATTTTAATTAGGTCTGGTTGTTTATAGAATTTAGGTCAATATTGATTCTAATGGACGATATTATTAGAACTGAAAACGGGATATTTACCATGTTTTTTATTTGCTTTGAGTTCCCGATATTTCGGCGCTGTTGCAAGCGCCATGTTCACGGATAAACTAAAGTTTTTGCGGGTGGATGTTTAAGAGCAGACAAAGCAAATAAAAAACATGGTAAATATCCCGTTTTCAGTTCTAATAATAGTGTCAGTGACCATGTCAGTTTAAAAACTAATGGACGATGTTAAGTTGATCTTAATTACCAGCAGCTTTTTAACCTATTAAGCTCTCACAGTCTAGAGATGGTATAAGTCAAGTCTTCTACTACTAACCATTAGAATAACTATTTAAATCTTGAGTTAACATAAGAACCGGCAAGAAATTAAATGAGGACTGAATAAACATAATAAGAAGTTTGATGTTTTTAATATTCTGTCAACCTTTTCATAGCTGGGAATCGGCGGATGCGTTATAAAAAACTATGGGAAGGTCTTTGTTCACCATTAGACGTTCTTCGGCTTCGGCCTTCGATGATAATAAAAAACTTTAATTAATTTACTCAAATTTTAATACTTCACAATATTTGTAGAATAAATATGCCCGATCTACCTAACTTGCAACCTCTATGTAACCCTCAGAGGATACTGGTTAAAAAAAGCCCTCGCAATCGGACTGGTTGAGGTACATCATTGTTGGCTGTGATACCTGTCTGCGACTGCGTTGTACCAACACGACACTTTACCAACACGCTAATATCACCCTTATAATTGTACCCATAACTTTTAGTATCGAATGTAGTGAATAGTCGTGGTTGTGGCTAGGCACGGGTATTGGTTCGTTATTTTTCGTTGATTGATCTGGTTGGAGATTAATTACAATAGTTGGAACTATGTTTCATTCTCTAAAGCATGCTTTCTTTGATAATTATATGTTAAAGTCTTTGACAACCTCATTTACCAACTTCAAATTCATTGCCAAAGATAGGTAGTATCTTGACATGGACGGCAGAAAGCACCAGACGATCTAAATTGAATCATAACGGTCGAATATGTGTATCCCATTCCTCCATACAGGTTCAGGCATGTAGCATATTCCTTTAGGGCCGAAATTAATAATCAATCTAACCCAAAATCTAAAGATTTAAGATTAAAATCTTGATTTGACAAAACCTCAAGCCCAAATATTTTGGGTTAGATTTTGGCCGTTAGTCACCACGCTTGGCAGATTCCGAGATATGTCTGTCGGTGATCGTGCGGTTATTTCTCTTATCAAGCTGCCGGACGTTTCGAAATCGTTTGATTGGGACGTGTGTGATGTGTTGTGAAGCTGTATTCTGAGTACCAAATCCAATAACTTAACATATTCTGCGTATAACTTTAAATGTGCGCATTGTACCTTTATAACATCATCATATCAGCAAGAAATGTCAACTGCTGAACAAACTCCCCCACAAACCAGTTACTGTGCTTTCGTTTTGGGAGGAATTGGATGAGGTTTGGTGAGCGTAGAATGGCTGCTGTTCCACAGTAGGGACGCTGCTGCCCATCCCTCTGGTCATAGACGGAGTTCCTCAGTTGGCTTTTACGACATCCACGGGAACAAGTGGAGTGGTGCTATATTCTTATCGCGGACACCACACGTTTATTAATTATATTTAATAATATAAATTATTTTATTGTCTTTCTTTTAAAAAAATAAACGTTGTCCCACCCTAGGTATTTTCCTGTAGTGGCGTCACCGCCTGCGGATGCAATTTGCGACCAAGCGCGTCGTCGAGGCCGTCTTGCCGCTCTTCGTAACCTGGCTCAGAAGGAGCGAGCGCGTCACCTATCGCCTGACGCAGGTGCTCACCGGGCACGGTTGTTTCGGTGCGTACCTGCATGCACATGCACAGGATAGGACGCGAGGCCACGGCACAATGTCACCATTGTGATAGCGACCAGGACACCGCACAGCACACGCTCGAGGCGTGCCCTGCGTGGGCCGCCGAGCGGCAGATCCTGGTCGATCGGATAGGGCAAGATCTCTCTCTGCCAGCAGTAGTGTCGGCTATGTTGGCAGAGCACGAAAACTGGAATGCAGTGGTCTCCTTCTGTGAGAGCGTCATGCTTCAGAAGGAGACTGCAGAGCGGGATCGGGAGAGGGCCGATCCCGCTCGAAGAAGAAGGAGACGGCGCCGGGGTAACAACCGCCCTGGCGCCTAACTCCGATACGCCTGAAAACCCCTGCCGTTGCTATAAGGTGGGGGACCTCTGGGTTCGCGGGTGCGTAGATTGGGGAATCTGCGTGCCCACACCAAGCGACCCAAGAGAAGATGGTAGCACGCATGTGGTCACGCGCTGCCGTGGGACGCTTTGGGGGATCCTTTACAATCTCCCCGGGAGGGTGACCGCTTAACAGTCACCCTCTCCGAGATGTGCCAATAGGCGTGGAACCAGTGGGCGGCTCTAGTGTGATCATACGAGGACCTGGAGCCTCCCCTACGTGCCGAAGATGACCGCTCCAGTGGTTTTAGCCGGTAGGAGTCCGGCATACCCCTTCGTCCTTCCCCGGGGCGAAGGAAGTTCATGAAGAATTTCCACTGGGCACCAATAAAAAAAAAAAAAAAGAAGTTATTTTCCTGTGTCGTGGGTGCGTTTACAAAAACAATTTCCACACACAATACACCCAGACCCGAAACAACTACCTACAGATCGTACAATGATTTCTTCCGTGCGGGAACCGAACCCACGACTCGGAGCCCAGCAGCCGACTCTATCAGCCACTGCACCAACCGTGCCGCCAATTATTAGTTAAGCAGTTTGAATGCTCATCGCATGCGTCATGCTCGTGAACGAGTGCCGTCTGTTGGGACTGGTCAGCCATTAACTGCCAAGACAACTGAATCAAAACTTTAAAAAAATACATTCAGCCTTGTTTAGTAGACTTTTTAAGATGTTTAGACTCTTTTCTCCTACATTGTTTTCACATAACCTTGATTTTTATAACAATGTGCTCATACAATATTGTAACATTTAATATGATTTTAAAAAGTAACCATGTAGTTTCTTGCCCGTTCTTCTCCATAGGAAATCCACATCTTGGAACGCGGCAACTAAAGTCTCGACGATTCATAAGTGCCTGTATATATGCCCGGTTCTTTTTTTTTTTATAATAAAGTTTGAATCCTCCGATACAAAATGACACGTCTTAGACTAACAGCTCGCAGGCACTGGTTATGTTATATCCATAAGAACATTATTTCCCTACCCCGACTTTATCTCTAGCATACACCACAGGAAACGCGATCGCAACGTAAACGTAAGCGTCACGTGAGCTGCGTGACGTCACCGCTCGGCAACACGAAGTTAGTTCAGAATCCGGCCTCGGTTTTACATTACAATTGTCGCTCCAACCTGCGCTGGAATATGATAAATCAGTCGATGTGCGTACTGCTGCGGACGGAAGTGTTGGCAATATTCTTTAAAGTTTTGCTAAGGTATAAGTTGATTGGCTTAAATTAGTTAAAATAATACATTTTGTTCTGAAGACAAGGTAAATTACTGGGATTACCGGAGTTGGGCCCGACATGCTTCAAAAATTAACTTTGTGACGAAGTCGTCCTTCATCTTCATTTCAATCAACCTCTTTCATGAATTCATACCATTTATTTCCATCACTATCCACCTAACGATTCGTTCTTTATTTCAATCAGGGCTGACCCTATGACCCAAGCGTTTCAACGCCAAAACTGCTAGCATGTCTACTTTTTAAAGCCATTGCTAGACGCTTGGTCATCTCTTCACGTGACCCGAGTGCTGGCCTATTCTTTGATCTAAGAATTAGCATTGCTATTCAACGTGGCAATGCTGCCGGCCCCCTGTGTCCTTTACCAGATGACAGAGATGTATTTTGGAGCAGTACTTTGACGCCTAGGTATCTTTTATGTTCGGGGGTCGCGGGCGCGCAGATTGGGGAGTCTGCGTGCTCACACCGAGCGACCCCCGGGAAGACGGTGGCGCGCACGTGGTCACGTGCCGCCGTGTGCGTAGCACAGCGCACAGCGCACAGCGAGGCTTGGGGGGATCCTTTACAATCCTCCCCGAGAGGTGCCTGGGGGGCAACCTTTTTACAGTCGCCTTCCCTCCGCTAGAGGGGGTGACTGCTTTACATTCATCCCCTCCGAGATGTGCTTAAGGCGTGGCATCACTGTGGGGGCTCTAGTGTGATCTTACGAGGACCTGGAGCCGATGACCGCTCCAGTGGTTTTAGCCGGTAGGAGGCCGGCATACCCCTTCGCCCTTCCCCGAGGTGAAGGAAGTTCATGTAGAATTTCCACTGGACAACTATAAAAAAAATAAAAAAAAGGTATCTTTTATGTAAATTTTATTTAATCTTTTTTTATATTCCGTATTTGTATATTGATATATAGTACATAGTTTTTTGTTTTATAAAAAAATTAAAATCGGTCAACTAATTAAAAAAAACTGTACCATAAAATATTGAATGAAAAAAAATACGTTGCTTTAATTCAATAAAAAAAAATATATATTAACTGTGACTTGTAAAAATTCAAATAAGGTATTTGTCCCTTTCAAAATGTATTCATAATTAAGTCGCACGTATATTTGATTATCCAGTGAAACCCATCCACTATCATACTGCATTATTGGTTTAGTGATCACTTGCTTCGCTGTAGAGCTTGAGGTCTTAGCTTCGATTCCAATATAAGGCTAAGTGTTATTGAGTTTTACTATTATGAAATTCACAGTAGCAACTTGGAGTTAGGAATTGTTCCGTATGACTATAGGCTGGCTCTCATCGGCGAAATGCGATTGCCTACACATTAAAAGATAAACTGAAAAGAAAATCTAAAAAATAATCTAACCTTACTTAACACAGAGCATTGTGAAAAATATCACAACATGGAAATATTAAAAAAAAAATGTCAAAGCACTTTCGGTGACAGCTGTACCAGGTGGAGATTTACACAGGCGGCAGGTACAGAGCTCATATCTGTAGGAATTCAGTAAGTAACACACGCCCTGTAGCCACTGTCTGTACTAGTGTATATACAGGCTGCTCCCTTTCATAGATATCTACTAGTGAAGCAAAGTTGGTTTCAGCAATGTTTGATATTGGTATGGTAAAGTTCTGGTGAAAATGTTGGGTACAAACAATATTTTTTTTAATCATGATCGCTTGAATTATATCTTATCATTTTTTTAATTATATTTCATTAGGCTTATTTCAGTCCTCTGCAAATACGAGGTGGGTACTGTTATAATACGAGGACCTGGAGCCTCCCTTAGGTGTCGAAGATGACCGCTCCAGTGGTTTTAGCTGGTAGTTTCTATTGGTGCCCAGTGGAAATTCTTTATGAACTTCCTTCGCCCCGGGGAAGGGCGAAGGGGTATGCCGGACTCCTACCGGCTAAAACCACTGGAGCGGTCATCTTCGGCACCGAAGGGGAGCTCCAAGTCCTCGTAAGATCACACTAGAGCCATTGGTGCCACGCCTTGAGGCACATCACGGAATGTAAAGCTGAACCTACGACATCTGAAAAAACGCAATTTGAGACTTAGCTTTCAAATACAAATACTATCGTTGATTTCTTAACCTGGAATATAACCCCAGACTTTATAGTAGAAACAAGGACCAAAGAAGATAAACGAACCTAAATCCTATTTACTTACGGACAATAAGTTTAACTGCACTATGCATCAGTCAAAGGAAATCATGTATAAAACAAACAGTCCCCTAATCCATTGATTTTATTGCGCGGCAACAAAACCGCGTGCTGCCGGCGGCGCAAGCGCAGCCTTCGGGGAAGGCGCCTAATGAAGATCTTAATTGGGTGGCGCGCGGGTGTCCCAGCCTTATCGCCACACTCCATACTTTTAGAACTTGTATATGATTGTAATAAAACAATTTTAACACACACAATTCGAACCCTTTGGAGGGTTCGTGGTCGCAGGATGACTAAGGCATAGACTATACACTAAGACTAAGGTGACAACCGTCGTTACAGATTTAAGTAGTTATTTTATCTACCGTACAAAACTAATCAAAAATTGTTTCGATGCACGCAGTAATCACTCACAGTGTCTTGATGTTTTTTGTGGGGTGTGTTGTTTGGGATTTTATTAATTTAATAAACGGATTCCAAACACCTGCCAACCATCTTCTCTTTGGGATTGGGATTGATCAAATTGGGATGTTTTTTAATTTCAATAGCCTCACGAAACATTCTTGGTACATATCGGTTCTCTTTCGCGAGGACTTGAGGATGATCAAATCGAAGAAAATGGTTGGGTTTGCCTAAGGCATGTTCACACACAAATTGTTTTATTATAATGTGTAATAATCGCGAAAACCTAAGACATTACTTATATGATGGGAAAAACATTTTTTCATTTGTTCATGTTTCACTTTTGTATTTCTTAAAGTTATGGGTATTACATTAAAGCCCTTTAAGTCAGACCTGTCAAACTTGACGATTCTAGTTTTGCCAAAGGTTTTTGAAGCACAGCATATTTAAGGTTTGCTTTTACAGAAGAAGTGTACTCGATCTTCATAAACATGTCGACGCTACACACGATGACAATTGCCGTGAGATTTAAGATGGAACTTCTGAATCAAAATACCGAAACGTTGGAAAAAATCAACAAAACGAGGTATAACAAACAAAAACGTCAAAAAAGCTCACGCGATACCAACATTACAAAATAACTCGGTCGTGTAGCCCGTGATTCGATTTAACTGAACGCAAATGTGAGATGCTACCGACATAAAATCAATCGGCGGGCACGCGAAGCTTAACACCGAAATAATGTAAATTATTGCTCGTAAAAGTGTCATTTTCGACGTACACGTGACGTCACCGACTCGACGTAACGCCGCACGTAGGAAACCATACCTACCCAAACCAAACTCTAAACACATACCTGTAAAACGTAAACTCCCGAAACCCGGCTTCAGCCCGTCAGACTAAACGTATTTGAAAATTGTTTACGCTCAAACTGGGCGCTTTGTTATCTTTGTCATCAGTTAGTGAGCATTTGCATGTCTGCCGTACTCCTCCACTAGGACTGTGCACTACCACTGTTTACAATATCAACATCGCTATGCGTAAATAACAAAGAAAAGACCAACCGATCTATGAAGGACGTCGGGACGCATCGAATCCGAAATTCGTATTTAAAATAGGACAAAAGCTGTCAGGGCAGTAAACCTCAAACATCGAGTTATCGGTGTGTTGCTGGTACCGTGTTGTTATAGGCTTTCGCACACATAACCGATGAGACGTTCATTTACATACGGCGGGGGTGTGGGGGCGCGCGGGGGACGGGCGCCGCCCCGGCCCTGGGGACCGCCGCGACGCCCTGGATACCCGCGCGCTAGACAGAGACCACTATATTATTATCCTGAGCTAAAAAAACGAAAAGTGGGCGGGGGATTACATTATAGTAGCGAAAGTAATCGATATTCTGTTTTAGTACGAGGTTGTTAGAGCTGCACCGCTGCAGCCTAAATACGTAAAGCAGTTAGGTCACGGAGGGCAAACAGGTGTAGAGCGCCTTATTTTTATGCGGGAGTCGCTAAGAGGATTGCGGCCATGAAAGGGGTGGAAGCCGTAACGGCATCGCTCCCGAAGCCTTCAAATATATCATAAACACGGATGGCTTTTATCATTTACGGACCGTAGGTCGCGTCGGTGCTTTAATGACTTGAGTGCTCAGACTGTAGGCGCTTGTTTGATTTTCAAGGAAGATCTTGAATGGATATTTTATACTAAGCCCTTCTGGGGCAAAAATACTTTGCGTTTATATATTTGGTCATCAAACGCTTACTTTTTGCACAAAGATGAACTAGGCTACATATCGACTCACGAAGTTCATCATCATATCGGCCATTTATACGTCCACTGCTGAACAAAGGCCTCCCCCGTAGATTTCACAACTGTGTCATCATTTTGGGGGGTATTTGTCAATACTCACCACGCTTGGCAGGCGGGTTAGTGAGCGCAGTATGGCTATCGGTTCACAAAAGGGACGCTGCTGCCCATCCCTCTGGTTTAGATTCCCTTAGTCGCCTTTTACGACATCCACGGGATAAGATGGAGTGGTGCTATATTCTTAATCCGGAACTCACGAATTTATGTGCCTGTTATACTTGTGCAATCATTCTGGTTATTTAGCCCACATGGCAAGCTGAGTTTCAGATTTCGAATGGAGCTTTTCTAAGGCTCTTAAATGAAATGATTTTTAAATTGCTTTAGCAAATAAAGCTCTAAATTATCTTACTTTCTATAAACATCTCTTAAGTTGACATATTTCTGCTAAAAGCAAACAACAACAACATAATATTTAATTAAAGTAGTTACAAGTAAAGTAAAGTAGGATAAGTAACTAAGATAACTTAGATCTTTTGGCTGGACTGGCCTTATGATAATGTTGAAACCATTTTGGTTTTGAATGTCACGGAATTGATATAAGCAGACAAGTCATAACTATGTAGGTTTATGCTATATTTTAATTGTAAGGCCGATAAATTTGGCAATAAGAACCAGCTTCCTGACATTCCAAAAGACTTTTTATATACCGTTATCTCAATTTGGTCTTTCGAACCAAATCACAAAATTCCTTAGCAAAAATATTCTAACATCCTGGGAGGGTATTATTAACACAATTTAGCTGGGACCCTTACATCAAAGATGCAGCGTTTAGACCAAATGAGCCGTGGGCCATTCGCGCATAATTCAGCCTCGGAGCTCCTCGTAAAGCGGTGACCGGCCGGACCTTGCAATATCAACCGTTTCGGCTTTATGGTTCCGGTGTAGGTTTTCTATTGACTGCTCGTGGTGAATGAAATATAATGTCAGGTTCCAATCTGGTGTAGAAAATTATGGGGTTGAATGAACTTCTGAGCTTGAATTGTAAAGGTGCAGTGATATCCAGGATAATTTTTTAATATACCCAGATGAACGCGCATCTTTTGTAATTTGTGCAAATTTCAAAACTATAACATGAAGTTAATATCCTATATATATGGTTCTGTGTGGCGTTCGGATTAAGAATATAGCACCACTCCGTAGATGTTGTAAGACGCGACTGAGGGACTCTTACCCTAGGGATGGGCAGCAGCGTCTCTTCTGTGGAACAGTACTACACTCACCACTCACCACTCACTTTATGGAGTTTCTTGCCGGCTCTTCTCCATAGATCAACTATTTGGAACCGTGCAACTTAGATTCTGACGTTTCATAAGTGCCAATATTAGGTTTATTTGAAATAAAAATATTTGACTTTGACTTTGACCAACCCTCTTGACAAGCGTGGTGAGTGCCTACTGGCAAATTCCCCCAAAATGACGACACAATTGTGGAAATCTATGTGAGAGCCCTTTGGCCAGCAGTGGACGTCGTTTGGCTGATATGATGATGATTATGAATGACTCTTGACTAACGAAATGTTACATAAATTATATTGATAAAGGGCCTGAATACATAACAGAACAAAGCTATCGATAGAGGTTGCTATATATATTAAATACTTATACATGGCACCCTTTTCCCGCACATTACCCAAGCAAACGCTACATAAAAACAACGTTATAGTAAAAATCACGTAGTATCAACATACTTATAGGAAAATCCACGGTGACGCGACATAGCTTAGCGTTGTAACGTAAAGATAGGGGATATTTATATAGTGATAAAATCCATTTACGACGAGCCCGGTACAATGCGGAGCGAACAAACTTTATTTCCATTGCTTTCATATCTAGGGAGCTAGGGATGGGAAAACATCGACGATTTTATGACGTTTAAGCGTACGCTTTAAAATATTTTAACGTGGAACATAGTTTATCATCGTTATGGCTGAATAAAGTCCACTGCTGAACACAGGCCTCCGTCAAAGATCACCACAACGACCGATATCGGTGTCGTGTGATCATTGGGGGGTTTTGCCATAATCGCCACGCTTTGCAGGCGGATTGGCGATCGCAGTTGAGTTGTTAATGGATTCGAAGGACGCTGCTGCCCATCGTCCGTCTAATCCCTTAGTCGACTTTTACGACACCCACGGGATGAGATGGGTTGGTGCTGTTCGTAGCCGGCACTACACGTTAATGGTGATCTCAAAATTATATATCCCAATTTTTAAGCAGAATAAGACAGCATGACAACCTTAGTTGCACTAGAATAGAGGCCTTACGCTTGATTCCAATTATAATACAAACATAATATATGAAGGGTATAAGTACAAGAAAATGCTCATCCGCAAAACCAAATTACTAGAGATAGTCGCTGATCTAACATTTAAGATTGAATGTAAAGTATGACAAATCGTTCAAAATGAACGCGCAATGGACGCGGTCTTGACAGGAGAGGACGCGAGATCACGGCACAGCGGAAGTGATCAGAATACCGAACAGTACTCGTTCAAGGAGTGACCTGGATAAGCGATAGGCTTGCTGTGCTATGAGTTGTGGGTTCGATTCCCGCTCGAAGCATATGTTTAGTTCATAAATATAATATATTAGTTTTGTCTGTAACCACTGGTTAGTTTTTTCGAGTCTGGGGGTTTGTGCTGTGCCATTTATGTATTTTTTGTCTGTAAACTGTACCCACGACACCGCAGGAATCCTACTGATATGTCTAGTTTCATTCAAAGTACAAACTTTTTTTTTTGTTTTTTATTCAAACCTACTTCAAGCCGCATAAAATCAGCCAACTTATCAAAGTTGCAGTGTCATATTCCTTTACAAGATGCAGGGGTCTACAAGATTGATTATTAATGTGGGTTGTCATACATAGGGCAAACAAAACGTAGTATAGCCACCAGAATAATAGAATATATAGCTGACGTCAAGTATAGACGGTCCACAAAGTCTACATTGTGTGAACATGCCTTTGACATACCTAACAATTTTCTTCGTTTTGACCAACCTCAAGTCCTCGCGAAAAAGAACCGATATGTACCAAGAATGTTTTGTGAGGCTATTGAAATTAAAAACTTACTTACTTAAATTAAAAATAGAGAAGATGGTTGGCAGTTGCCCCCAATTTGGAATCCAGTTATTAAATTAATAAAGTCCAACAAGACACTGTGAGTGATTGATGCGTGCATCGAAACGACTTTTTAATAGCAATTTTGTACTGTAGATAAAATACGCTTGTCACCTTAGTCCATAGACTTTATACTGACGCTTAATACTGACACCTTAGTCATCCTGCGACCACGAAACAGTGCAGTACTAAAACTAAACTAGTACTAAACGTCAGTAAAATCAAGAATCTATAATATACGCGATTTAATCCGTAATATGCATATTTCGTTAATCAAATAACCAATATTACGGACGAAACAAATCGACTAGCGTCCACCACTACCGAAGCACCCTCAGTTTTTCCTTCAATTTTCCTTTTGCTACGATCTCCACTTAATTGACGAAGAATTTTGATTGGTCCGTACCTACGCCGTATTCTATGCATTCGTCGCGGCGGGAATTTTCTTTATTTTTCGTTCTTTTTTTAATTTCAGCACTGTCTCATTTATTATTCCGCCTCTTATTTTAATGGCTAGCTTCGTTATTGTCCGTCGAGTTCTCGATATTATTTTCGATTTTAATTGCTGGCTGGTTCTCTTCTGTTGTTGCGGGGCCTTGTTGATTGAAGTGTTTCCAGTGTTTTTGTTCAACTTGTATATTTAAGCGTTTGTTTTAAATAGTAGGTATTCTCATTATAAATTATTATTTCTACTATCTTTGTTGTGATATATCTAATTTGATATTTTGGAATGGTAAGATGTCGATTGAAAGACTCACGGTGTTGACTACGAAAATTAACAACTTGTTGACGAGACGAGCATGCCTATAACAATTGTAATGCTACGCAGGACTAGGTGCTCGTCACCTCAAGACATTCGTTATTCAGTCTCTCATACCGAGTAATTTCACTAGCTCCAATACCCTTCTGTGCTTCTAGCTCAAATGCCGTGTGGTGCCGGCTCAGAATACCACCACCCCATTTCCTCCCATGGGTGTCGTAAAAGCCGACTAAGGGATTAGCAACATTAATAACTCAACTGCGATCGCCAACCCGTCTGCCAAGCGTGGCGATTATGGCAAAACCCCCCAATGAGCCCACAACATACTCATATCGATCGCTGTGGTATTCTTTGGGGGAGGCCTGTGTCCAGCAGTGGACTTCATTCGGCCGAAATAATTAATACCCTTCTAGCTGGAACACAACACAGTAATGTGACCGGCCAAAACCACCGGTTTGTTTCTGCAGCGCTAACGCCTAACAGCCGGGATGACAATACAGGCACCCCGTAGAGACGGTGAACTTCTTTGCTCTGTCCCCCGAGATTGGGTAGTACCCGGTGTTATGCACACACTACACTCTCAACTCGGGGGATGAGGTGTGCGAAGTGCTCTTCGAAGCCCCGACGACTGCCCATGGTCAGCCCCAGGTACTTCATGTATTGACCCACCAGCAAAAAAGAACCTTATGACTAATAGAACTGCCATGGCAAATAAATTATTATAATATTATTGTAGCATGTTTACACATTAAACCAATTTTTTTCTTGTTATATGTTTTACCATCATTTGTATCAATTAACATTGTCATCTCAATTATTTTAAAAGAGTATCCATACTATTTGTATTTTAATCCATGGTGTTTCTTTACGGCTCTTTTGCATCGGACCAACCAATTGGAACCATACAGGTTTCACAAGTTTTATTAATTAGTTTATTTTAAATAAAAAATGTAACTTAGACTAAGCAATCTTCAAAGCATGCGATTTCCTCGCGCCAGCTCGTCTGCATACTAACCTACACATGAAAGCACATAAAAATCGAAGCAATACTCAGGATAACATTTCAATCGGTGGAAGCAATTACTCGTCAAAGGCGGTACAGTTGAATGCAGAACTGATTAAACGGTACAATCGCGGACAGTATTGACAAAACTGCGCGCGCGTCGATGCACCAGCGTCGAGTATTGAACAAATTTCCAGTATGGCCGCCCATTGAAACGTCACTGGGCCCGCATTGTATGCTCATCTTGGGCGATAGTTGGAGGATAGAATAATCGGTATTATTGGGATTTTTAAGTATTTTTAAAGAGGAGACACTAGTCTCGTTTGTTGATCAGTCGCTCGCCTTGCTTACCTGCCACATGGCAAAATTGGTTTCATCTTCAATCTAATTTAATTTCAATACTTTAAACGTTGACCCTTCAGTTGGAAACGGTTAAATATGACAAGGAACTAAATGAACTAATAAGTGAAGTAAGACAGATGACCAAAAAGAGCTCGCAAAGTAGCGGGAAAATTTAAGAAGGTGGGTGGACGCACCTGGATCACTGACCTATACTGAAGGTCTAAACATGGTCAGAACCGAACCGGACCTAATTTTAAAACAAAATCATTACCACTTCTTTTTTTCTTAAAGGACTGTTGATGGACATACCTAAATCTCACATGCACAAACCCATAACTACTGCCGGTTCGATCGCCACTCAAAACAAATATTAGATTTTTTTTATTATTACTCGTAAAACTTGGCCCACACTAGGATTTCTACTGTGTCGTGAATGCGTTTACAGACATTAATTCCACACAAAATACACCCAGAACCTAAAACAAATACCTGCAGATTATACAAATGTTCCGTGCTGGAATCAAACCCGCGCCCGGCAGCAGCCGACTTTATCAGCCACTGCACCAACCATGCCGTCAAATGTTCTACGGTCTACAGATAGGTGTTTCGGCCTGGTTGTTGTGTATGTGAGCTTTATGTCTGTAAAACTGACGATACATGGGAAATGCTAGTGCGCATCGTTTGCCTACTTTTTTTCACAAATGTGTGGTCTGTGCGCGATTCGAACCGGTGAGTCGTAACACAGAAAGCTTACCACTTAGCCTGGTCGACCAACAACTGACAACGAATTACTACTTTAATTACTCCGGTACCACTATTCTTTGCTATTTATAATTTTCAGATCAAGATCTAGAGAGGCTGTGTGTTGCCGGCTAAAAATACCACCACCCCATCTCATCTCGTGGGTGTCGTAAAAGGTAACCATGGGATAAGCTGGAGGCTGGGCAGCAGCTGCCTTCGAGTACATTTATAACACAACTGCGATCGCCAACCCGTCGCCAAGCGTGGCGATTATGGTAAAACCCCCCAATGAGCACACGACACAAATCTGTGTTCCATATCCAACCCGGTCGTTGTGGCAATTTTTGGGGAGGCTTCTGTCCAGCTGTGGACGTTTTTCGGCTGAAATTATGATGATGAGGTCCAGATCTGCCTTATGATTAAGCATATAGGGAAATCTTATAGCAAAACACCTTTTCTCCATTACTGTCAGGAAGTCAGACCAGATGCACACTTCTGAGTTACGACGAGACCTCCACACTAAACGAAGAGGTATCAGCAAGTCGTACTATCAACTGCAGAAAACTGCTTGATCATCCAAAAGAACGCAGGTCTTCATTTCAACATCCGGGAACAGAACCCGGTGCGACGATTGGCGTACATTTGGACTGACGGAGGTTCTTCCACACAATGTCTGATTAATGGGCATTAAGATGCAGACCGCGCGCGCTCTGGCGCCGGCCGTGTGATGGTGGTCGCGAAATGTGCACCCCTTTTGAAGGTTTCAGTTTCAATGTGTTTATTTGTAATTTGTATTTGTGAACATAGGTAGGTTTCATAAAAGTGATGGTAACAAAATACAAACTGTCTCTATGTTTCGCCTAGGTTGGCATACAAACATAAAATAAAACATACAAATTTTGTTAGTTTACAGAAGGTCTATCAAACAGTAACATATACTGAGATTACCGTTTATCTATAATTCATACATGTTATGTCATTCTAATTAAGCAAATTTTATTTATAGCTAGCTGGGACCCGCGGTTTCAACTGCCGTTTAATTGAAAGAGTTGGATTATTTATAAATAATTTAGAGTACTTCGGCTCTATGCCTACTTGACATAGAGTATGTACATATACGAGTATATTGGATTTCATGAGATTTTATGTTTTTACGAGCAACCCTAATTACTTTTCTAAAATAAAAGTAGCCTAAGTTATTCCTTATAACATCCGCTATCTGCCAGTGAAAGTCCCGTCAAAATCGGTCCAGCCGCTTCAGAGATTACCCGGAACAAACAGACCGACAACAGACAGACAAAAAAATTAAAAATTGTTTTTTGCTATAGGTACCGTATATACTTTCATATGCATTAAGTACAAAGCTGTTATTATTACATTATAAACTGACACTTCAATTTTATTTATTTGTATAGATATTAAACGTTTGGTATCATTATTATAATTTACGTAATAGCGTATGATTTTAATGGGGATTTAAAACTTAATGATAAAGTTAAATAAATGCATACTTTACAAATAACGACGTAGATAATGAATAATATCATTTAAGAATTCAGTATTGGAATAATAGGCCTTTTCTATCAGAAAATCAGTGCGACTTCTTTTAAATTTATTTGTGTCGTTGCTTCATGTTTTAAGAAGTTCATCAAAAACCATTCGGGCCATTCCTAATATGTTTTTGAGTACATTGCCGTTTTAGGTTTTATATGTATTATTATTGTCAAGAATTTCAAGCAAGTCAAAATGTTTCTTAAAAAACATTGCCACTGTAAGGTGAATATTTCTAATTCTATAAAATATGGTTTGCAGCTATTAGTGACCTGTATTTGCATACTACTCGCAAGCATTATTTTTTGTGTTTTAAATGCCAATTAGCTCTATGCGGGGAACTTCTCCAGCACCTGGTTTTGTTACGAGGTAAGCAGTATTAGTAGCATTGAGGGAACGCATAGATCGGGTAAAAATATCATATTAGAGTATAATAGTACTTATGACAAAACATACTAACTTGTCCTTAAGCACTGGTCTTCTGTTGCTACATTCATTGTAAAGCTGCTGAACAATTAATTATCCACCTGATACATCTCTGAGATCAGCTTCAAATGGGTCCAAGTAATCTATACAAATAAATAAAATTGAAGTGTCTGTTTGTAATGTCAAAATAACAGATTTTTTATTAAATGCATATGAAGGTATATACGGGACATATAACAAAAAATCAATTTTTAATTTTTTTGTCTGTCTGTCTGTCTGTTTGTTCCGGGTAATCTCCGAAACGGCTGGACCGATTTTGACGGGACTTTCACTGGCAGATAGCTGCTGTTCTAAGGAATAACTTAGGCTACTTTTATTTCAGAAAAATAATTAGGGTTCCGCGCAAAAAAAAGAAACCCTTGAAATCCAATATATATACACACCGGCACAATTAGCGGAACAGAAAAAAAAGTGAGACTATGAGATAATAACGCATATATTTGACGAAAATGTAATTAGACACAAAATAACAAATTGATTAACATCTTTTAATAACGACTTTGAAAAGTTTTCGTTATTTAATATTGAAAAAGAAAGAAATTTGAAATAAATGTAATTTTTAGATGATTATGAATCATCACAAAAAATAAAAAAAGTAAGCATTAAATGATTTAACAATAAAATTAAAGCAAAATTAATAACGAGTGTTTCCCCCTCTTGCTCTGATTACGGTTTCCATTCGTCTGGGCATGCTACAGATTATGTTATCGATGATTTCTTGAGGCAACCGCTCCCACTCCTCAAGTAATGCGTTTCCAAGTTCATTCAGATTGTTGGGGGGTGGCATTCTGGATTTAACCCTTCTTTTTAGCAAGTCCCAGACATGCTCTATCGGATTCATATCGGGGGAATTTGCTGGCCACTGCATCACCGGTATACCTACGTGGCTCAGATATGCCTGTACCGATTGTGCACTATGAGCACGAGCATTATCTTGCATTAGAATAAAGTCGTCACCAATAAATGGGGCAAATGGTACAACATGTTCTTCTAAAATGTCTCTGATGTATCGATCTGCTGTCATGGTCCCTCCTGTGACTATCACTAACTCCGTGCGAGCTCCCAAACATATCCCTCCCCAAACCATAATCGAGCCGCCACCATAAGCCACTGTGTGTTCAAAATTAGACTGTATGTGGCGTTCTCCTTTGCGTCTCCATATTCGCTGTCTCCCATCGATCTGTTTTAAAAGAACTCTGCACTCATCAGTAAAGAGAACCTGCTGCCATTCGTTCAAATCCCAATGACGATGTTCTCGCGCATAGCTTAATCGGTTTACGCGGTGACGTCTCTCAAGTTTTGGGCCTTTGGCAGGTATATACGACCCTAAACCAACTTCTTCAAATCTCCTGCGAACTGTACGCTCACTTACTCGTACTCCTCGAACGTCTTCCAGTTCATTTCGAGCTTGTACAGCCGTTAATCGCGTATTCCTACTAACTCCAAGTTGTAAAAAACTGTCATCTCGCCTCGATGTACATCTTTTTCTACCTTGACCCCTCCTCCTCACAAGAGAATTAGACGATCTGTACCGCTGGATGCTGCGATGAATCGTTGATACTGGTCGACGAAGCCTTGAGGCAATCGATCTGTAGGTATGGTCATTTCTTCTCATTTCATCAGCCCTAATGATTTCCAGTGATGTTAAGTCAGGCATAATAAAGAGCTTTTAATAAACAAAATTGCCTATAGAATAACAAATTTATAAAAAACCATTAAGTGCAATTTTTCAAAAAAATTACAATTACGTAGTTATTACTCGAACAAGTTGACAAAACGTATTGTTCGGGAAAATAAAACAAATGAATGAAAAAAGTGTATGTCATCTAATTTTCTATTTTCAAATTTGACAATAAATTAAAAAAATATCATAACTGGCCAGTTCCTCAAGTAAAAGATTTTAAAATCCTGCTTTTTTTGTGTTCCGCTAATTGTGCCGGTGTGTATATATTCTATGTCAAGTGTCTATGTCGAAGTACTCTAAATTCCTTTTAAATTAAACGCGGGTGAAACCGCGGGTCTCAGCTAGTAGGAAATATGGAACGCGGTATATTATTTTCTTGATACACAGTTATTGCGTACGGTCAAGTTCTGTGCATGAATTATTTATTATACACTGCATTGTGAGTAAGGGCCCACACTTAAACTAATTTATTGAAACGATAAAAGAATAAATTGTAAAAAGTTCATCTTACAAAAGTAATAAACTAAATGGGCATCTTTTACTAAATTATAGATACTGTAACTAGCCTAGTAACTTTCGACTTGAAGTAGTTCAACTTTAGGTTCCTTTACACGTGAACCGCGTAGCAGTTGGCTGCAATTTTTCCTATTCGACTTAGACACATTTATAGGCCATATTGGAATTTAGGAGAGATTTTATTGACTCCGTTTTATGTTAATTGGATTTCCTTAATTCCCAGCGACAAATATTCCAATTCGTAATTGGATAGAGTGTAATTCCCTTGCTTCCTCGTCTTTTGTATATGGCAGAATGCATAGGCTTATAAAGGAAGTCTTTGAGTGTGCTACTGGATGTTTTAATCAACATCCGTGGATGCCTGAAACATCTTAGATTGATATCTAAAATATATGTTGCATTAGTGTAGAGGTGTAGTATCCCTGAGATTGTTCATATGATTAGGGTCGCCTGCATACGGTCCGCCTGATGGTAAGTCGTTACCGTAACCTTTTTTATTGGTGTCCAGTTGAAATTCTACATGAATTTCCTTTACCCCGGGGAAGGCCGAAGGGGTATGCCGGACTCCTACCGGCTAAAACCACTAGAGCGTTCATCTTCGGCACCGAAGGGAGGGGCTCCTGGTCCTCGTAAGATCTCACTAGAGCCGCCGATTGGTGCCAGCCTTTAGGCACATCACAGAGGGGATGACTGTAAAGCGGTCAACCCATCTGTGGAGGGAAGGCGACTGTAAAAGGTCACCCCCCAGGCACTTCTCGGGGAAATTTGTAAAGAATCCCCCCCCAATTCTCGCTGTGCGCAGTACTACGCACACGATGGCACGTGACCACTATCTTCCCGGGGGTCGCTCGGTGTGAGCAGACTCCCAATCTGCGTTACCGTAACCTATGAACGCTTGCAACACCAAAGGTATGACTCGGGCGTTACCAACCCTGTAAAAATCTTTTCACACCGTTTTTTAAAGAGCCCTATGGTATAGCCTCTTGGGAAAACCTCGGTATGGAGCTGATTCCAAAACCTGAGCGTGCGCGGGAGGGTGTTCTTCTAAAACAGTACCGTACGAAACCATTTTGGCTATAGGGTCTGCAGATAAACTCTCCAAACGGTGTCCCGGATAGAGTATATCAAGCTGAAGGATGGTTATAATACAGATTATAAAAATCAAGTAGTGCGTGCAGGTCGGCTATTTTCGGTGGACACTTGTCAGTCTAACTCGGGGCTGCGTTCACCTGTTCGCAGAATGCTTGATTCCTACAGTAAGACTTTTGAACATGTAGACATCTTTGCATACTCCCCATACAGGTTCAAGGTTACTTGGGGCACTCTCCGTATGATCTGCTTTGTATGAACTTCTAAAAACACTTTTCATCATTTTGGCCGAATGAAGTCCACTGCTGGACACAGGCCCCCACCAAAGATCACCACAACGACGGATGTGGATGTGTTGTGGGCTCATTGGGGGGTTTTGCTATAATCGCCGCGCTTGGCAGGCGGGTTGGCGATCGCAGTTCATTTGTTAATGTACTCGAAGGACGCTGCAGCCCATCCTCCGGCTAATCCCTTAGTCGACTTTTACGACAGCCACGGGAGGAGATGAGGTGGTGGCATTCTGAGCCGGCACCACACGGCGAAACACTTTTACATATATGAATTTTGTTTCTGTTAGATTTGTAGTCTTTTCTTTTATTTTAATTTAACATTTTGAATGTAACAGTTAAGTAAAATAATATTTATAACCCTAGTGATTACACCACTACTATGTAACGTACAGTTAATCTGTGAATGCGCTCTGGACTACAATATTGTTTAAATGTGTCGTGTAAAATTATTTTTTTAGAATTTATATTGTAGCTGGTTGTTGGTCCATTTTCATAAATAAAAAAAGTAAAAATTAAAACCAGTAAAATAAAAATTATAGTTTAATTTTTTGTCGGATAATGTTTTGATTGTTATTTTTCACGTGTTTCAGTGACGTGTGTCGCCCTCTTGTAAACTAAAGTATAAGCTTCAACTATCAGAAAACAAATGCAGTAGAAGTAGATTACGATATACATACAGCTGATATATGCATATTCATACAATTACAAGTCGGTTTCTGGATATGGCTTCATCATCATATCAGCACAGCAACCAGAGGACGTCTTCTGCTGAACAAAGGCCTCCCCATATATTCCCACAATCGTTTCGTCATTTTGGGGGGAATTTGCCAGTTCTCACCACGCTTGGCAGGCGGGTTAGTGAGTGTGGTATAGTTACTGTTTCACAGAAGGGACGCTGCTGCCCATCCCTCTGATTTACAGTCCCCCAAATTCCCCCCTTTTACGTAGTACTTAGATGTAGTCGTGCTTAGAACGAAGATACAGTTTATTATCAATATTTTACGAAGGAGTCGCTCAAGTGCCAACAACCTAAATAATATACTGCCGTCAGCATAAAAACCGTTTGCTTTATCCATACTCCATCTACGAGCCGTAAATCTTTCACTTTATGTACACCGAAGCATTCATTTCAGCGCTGAACTAATATTATTGCGAAGTGTCCGCCAACTTGCATCCCTGCGGGTTCATTAACCGCGAACCTCCCCCGCTGGTCCCACCCCCGCCCCTCGTATATCTAGCTACCCCTAAAAGCTAGTATGACTAGATTATTAAATGGGAGATTCATGTATGAAATAAATAGGCGATGCCTATGTTTTGTGTAGTACTAAGGCCAACAATTAGTCAAGGTATCTAGATGTTAAAGATAAACTAACCTGTAATGTAGATGACCAGTAGAGCTATTCTAAACGCATAAAAACTACTCTAAACGCATTACGTGAACATGTCTACAAAAAACAATATATCATTTCAGCCGAATGAAGTCCACTGCTGCACACAGGCCTCCCCCAAAGATTGTATGACCTGCAGGTAGTTGTTCCGGGTCTGGGTGTATTGTATGTGGAATTCATGTCTGTAAACGCACCCACGACACAGGAGAAATCCTAGTGTGGGGCAACGTTTTTTATAAAAAAATAAAAAAAACTGCGATATCCAACCCGCCAGCGAAATGTAGCGATTATGACAAAACCCCCCAATGAGCCCACAACACACCCATATCGGTCATTGTGGTGATCTTTGGGGGAGGCCTGTGTCCAGCAGTGGACTTCATTTGGCCGAAATGATAATGAATGATTACATTAATAAAATAATAAAAAATGCTCTATACTTATAGATTACAGGAAAAAACATACAAGAAGTCTATGGTCTTAAAATAATATAATAACTCTTCAATATTGTGCGTACAAAGTTACATTTGCAGTTGAAATGTATGGGAGAAAAAGATGATTTTTAACTACAATGTTAAGTTCGTTCTTGAGAAAAAATATTGATACAAGACAGAACAACAATAGCTAACAGCGGTACGGTTGGTGCAGTGGTTGATACAGTCGGCTGCTGCGCTCCGGATCGTGGGTTCGATTCCCGCACGGAACAAATGTTTGTATGATTTGCAGGTAGTTGTTCCGGGACTGGGTGTATTGTGTGTGGAATTCATGTCTGTAAATATTCATCGTACCGAACCCTCTCCACGCGAGTTCAACTCGCACTTGTCCGGTTTTTACCTGATGTTTATTGTGCCAACAATAAAATCTTTCTTTTTCTTTCTAGGTATAGCCACACAGAAATTTCAAAAAATCTGCCCCTATCCTCAACTGTCACCACCACTCAAAACCTTCATTACGCGTATCGACCTCGACCGCTTCCAAATGTAAGCAACTTGAACACCCAAACAAAAATATTTTAAATATGCAAACGGCCTTTGACGCGTCGCCTACTTCAAGGCTTCATTAGAGTTAAAACAATATCCGCTGGGAGAGCGCGGACATAACGTAAGCGAAAGACGGAGAGAGGAGAGTAGATATATTTCTTTCACATTTCTTTCACATTTGCTACGATGGCACCGTCAGTGCAGTGGCTAAGCGATCGGTTTTCTGCACTACGGATCACGTGTTCGATTCCCGGTGATTGTCCCGGGTCTGGCTGTTTGTGTATGTGGAATTCATGCCTGTAAACTGTACTGTACCCACGACATAGGATAAATCCTAGTGTGGGGCAAAGTTTTGTTGTCTTTCCGTCATGCCACAATCGCGTGTGGTTTCCAGCAACGAATAGACTACCCTACCACTGCTCGCTACCCACGGGTGTCATAAAAGACGACTAAGGATTGACACCAAGAGGATGAGTACAAGCAACCTCCCGTGTGCTAATATCAACACACTGCGACCACCCATCCACCTACCAAGTGTGGTGATTATGACAATATTCCTTATGGCCGCTCATATATGGAACGATAAGCGTAATTTTTATGGACGTATAAGCCACCTTACCTCTGCCCCTGGATTACGGAGAGGACATATGTACTGCTGATTAGATTGATTACTAATTTCGGCCGTAAGGGATCAACCAGTTACTCCTATGTGCTATGGGTAACATTCTCCTATCACCATTTTATCTTCCTTTTTTTTTATTGGTGCCCAGTGGAAATTCTTCATGAACTTCCTTCGCCCCGGAGAAGGATGCCGGACTCCTAAACGGCTAAACCCACTGGGGCGGTCATCTTCGGTATCTAAGGGGGGCTGCAGCACCTCATATGATCACACTAGCCAAGCATGTTGAGTGCTGCCAAATTCCACCCTAAATGCGGACACACGAGACGTAACCGGTTTTTGTGGACATCTATGGGGAGGCCTTTCTTCACTAGTGGACGTTTTTTGGCTGACATCCGATTTTCACTTCATATCATCATATCGGCCATTAATACATCCACTGCTGAACAAAGGCCTCCCCCATAGATTCCGCAACTGTATCGTCATTTCGGGGGGTATTTGCCAATACTCGCCACGCTTGGCAGGCGGGTTGGTGAGCGCAGTATGGCTACCGGTTCACATAAGGGACGCTGCTGCCATCCCTCTGGATTAGATTCGGTTGGTCGCCTTTTACGGCATCCACGGGAGGAGATGGAGTGGTGCTATATTCTTAATCCGGACACCACACGGATAGATTTTCACTTGATCCATATTATTCCGCATCAGATAGACACCTGAGCATCCCTTACGAAAAACCTTGAATAATCACTGATTTTGTACCTCAGTTTTATCTCACAGACCAATACATTTCTCGTTCCATCCTAATACATTGAAATATCTTCGTACTAGAGTCACCAATCTTAATTCCCGTCGCTGGCACTCCTCCAGATCGTTTGTCTCTACTAAGTGACGCTCGGACAATGCTACAAGCGTGCAATGTATGTGTTATGTACAAACAAAAGTTACCAGACATATAACTTAACTATGTATATCGCAAAGATAAAATCCTTCTAAGCATTTAATGGTAGTACCTTTTTTTTTTATTGGTGCCCAGTGGAAATTCTTCTCCTACCTGCTAAAACTACTGGAGCGGTCATCTTTGGCACGTAACTCTCTTACGTGCCAAAGTGCTCCAGGTCCTCGTATGATCACACTAAAGCCGCCCACTGGTGCCACGCCTATTGGCACATCTCGGAGAGGGTGACTGTAAAGCGGTCACCCCCCCCCAGGGTGATTGTAAAGGATCCCCCAAAGCGTCCCACGGCAGCGCGTACCACATGCGTGCTACCGTCTTCTCTTGTGTCGCTTGGTGTGGGCACGCGGATTCCCCAATCTACGCACCCGCGAACCCAGAGGTCCCCACCTTATAGCAACGGCAGGCGTATCGGAGTTAGGCGCCAGGGCGGTTTTTACCCCGGCGCCGTCTCTTTCTGCTTCGAGCGGGATTGGCCCTCTCCCGATCCCGCTCTGCGGTCTCCTTCTGGAGCATGACGCTCTCACAGAAGGAGACCACTGCATTCCAGTTTTCATGCTGTGCCAACATAGCCGACACTACTGCTGGCGGTAGTAGTGTCGGTACCTATTCAAAGTCAAAGTCAAAGTTTTTATTTCATATAGGCCCTAATAGGCACTTAAGAAAAGTCGAAAGTTAAGGTGCACGGTTCGGAAAAGTTGATCTTATGGAGAAGAAGCCGGCAAGAAACTCCATAGACACTCTTTTAAAAAAAGTGATGTTACAATTTAACACATTGCTCGCTATGTGGAAACAAAGTGGACTACATATGCACGATAATATTAGTTCCCATGGGGCGAACTGATATCCATGTTTCGGGGTTACAATGTTATAATTGATTTTATCAACTGTAACATTTTTTTCTGCTCTGACGCTGAATACAGTACTTCAAGATCCGCTACGCTTTTGATAGGAACGCTAAGAGAAAGAGAGTGGTCAAAAAATTCCTTCAATATTTTTTTACTACTTGTAATTTGATGCTTGTATTCCTCAAATATGTAGACGGAGGGACACGGTATTACACCCACCGTTTCCTATATAATAGAGGGCAGCATTGTCTTTAAAGAAAATTTCATAAGAGTTAAGCACGACTGGGCAGCCGCGCATGCGATATAATATGGACACATATAAATGATAAAACATATCTTAAATTAACATATATTTCCAACCTACTGTCACATAAACGCTTGGTGAGGTTAAGCAACGCTCGGCGTATTCAGTCCACGGATGGGTGACCGCATAGTGGTATTTGAAAAGAGCATCTCTGTACTTCGGAAGGCACGTACCATCGTCGTTCCCGGTTGTTGTCATTAGACGGGAGTTGTTAAGCCAAATCGGAGGCCTTTGGAAAGCATGAACAACAAGTTAGTGGCACAAGGTTGGCCACTAAACAATATGAAAAAGAAATAGAGATATAAAAATCATACTAATATTATAAATGTGAATGTAAGTTTGTTTGTTACGCTTTCATGCGAAAACTATTTAACCGATCATCATGAAACTTTGTACACATATTCTTGGAGGTATTAGAAAAAACATAGAATAATATTTTTCCTGAAAATTAATGTTTTTAAGGAAAGATAAAAACAATGCGGGCGTAGCCGCGGGTAAAAGCTAGTTATATATATTTCCTTGTCTCACCTTTTCACTTGTCAACGAACTTACTGTTATATAATTCATGGACGATACCTTGCACGCATCTACTCGCACACATGCGCAAACCCAGTGACATGTGTTTACAAACAACTAATTAGAACGAGTCGTGTGTAGTGTGCGTGTTTTTGTTTCGCTGACAATGGCCGCTAGCGTGTGCGACTGTGTGTATAGCCATGCGCCTGTGTGAAGGCTAAGGTAAGGGGCCTGATGGCTGGCACAGCTCATGTAAAATGCATAAGATACGCTTTCATACGGCTCGGGTCGCGTCTCGCGTTTGTCTCAGTACGCACAGATGTTTGGTGAAAGCCGCTTTTTGCGTGGCCGTGAAACTTAACTGAAAGTAACGAAAATATATTCGTTACAATTACGGTTCGTGGAACCTCAGGGGTTCGTTGATATTTTGTTTGTAAAATCGGAATTGGTAGCATCATTTTTTCAAGTACCTATTCAAGTCGTCGGTTAACAGACAATAATATGCCTAAATAAATATACTTAGGTTTATAATAATTAATGATAACAAGTCCAATTAACCACAGACCCAGTTTCTAACTAACACCTACGCGCGGCTTACTGTAGTTAAACGAAAAAGATTTATCGCTATCATTGGAATTTGAATTCATTCACTTATCAAGGATTCAGACTGGACACCAAGTACTTCACAAAATACCGGTATTACGTCGTAGGAAGCTCATTCATATTCTAAGATCTGTTAAATTTGCCTTCCATATTCACATTTTGTCGTCCCGTAAATTTGAAGTCAAGTCGTTAAAGTCTTCAGATTTACATCTTCCTTTCAAGGGCTCCGAAGTATCCTTGAACACCAATCATATGTTCCACCTAACCCATATATCCTGGAGACGGAATAGCGTGACCTTATTCAAGTAGCGACAAAAGTATAGCGCGTGTTGCGCATTGCAATAGCAAGGTCGACGTCCCGGCTGGAGGGATGGAGAACGGGGTGGAGGGGGATGATGGTGCCCCCCCGTATTGTTCTCACCTCAGACACAACACGGCTCCTAAAAATATAAGAATTAAAGTTCAGATGGGAAATTGTTTAGGCTGGAGGTCGGAGGTTAGGACTATGTGAAGAACTTTTTGACGAGATATTGGAGGTATTGTTACGTAAGCTGGATAGTGCATCTTCAGCAGGGAAGTGTGATAGGCCAAGTTGTTTGATTAAATCCAAAATACACGCGAAATAAATGTTTCGCGGTAGATGACAACAAATAATATTGAGCCACGGAATACAACTAGTATATTAAGCTTATAAACTGTTAACATAACAATATATTGAGCTCAAAACTTGTATGAAGAGAAAAATATCCGCAACATATTTGATTTAATTTGGTATCTAGTATCAACGTGAAATACTGAATTAAATCAGGTTCTAATTTCGAATAAGCCTTATGATCAAAACGTTAACGTAAGCATAAATAATGTGTACAATCCAATAGAATCCTTTAATCTAATAAAAAAAATTTATTTACAGAGATGTTGTCGCTATGCCCCCGACAGCAGCTTTGCCCGAAAGACACTTTTTCAAATAACTTCCACAACTTGCATAAGGTAAGGATAGCAGCCATTTTAATCCTCGGTAACAGGATGCTAACGGGTGACGGCTAAAAAGGCAATATCAGGAGATAACATCGATAGCCGACGGAACAGTTCGGCACGTAAGTAGGCTGTGAAAATGGCCGCCCGTAATGCCGTGCGTGTGCACACTACGATTGCAAATTTTGAAGTTTAGGAGAGTGCGATATAGAATTACAATATAAAAGTAATTATGGTGTTCCGATCTCTCCTTTGGATACATGGGAGAGTCGCATTATTTATCTAGCATTTTCATAACAAGCATATGAATCTATGCTAGAAGTAATATAGCTATATTTCTGTATGGACTGCTACAGTGAAAGATATTTTAAAGTAGATATAGAAGCACCTTCAAAGAAAATTGACATGACAAGGCAGTACCTATAGGTCTATTTTAGTTTAACTAAATAAATAAATAAAACACACACAAAGACAAAGCACCATAAGGAAATTACAGTTCTCAATTTCGATAACGATAAAGATAAAAATATTTTTTATTCATGTAAACCATATACAGGCACTTATGAATCGTCGAGACTTTAGTTGCCGCGTTCCAAGATGTGGATTTCCTATGGAGAAGAACGGGCAAGAAACTCCATGGTTACTCTTTTTAAATCATATTAAATGTTACAATATTGTATGAGCACATTGTTGTAAAAATCAAGGTTATGTGAAAACAATGTAGGAGAAAAGAGTCTAAACATCTTTAAAAAGTCTACTAAACAAGCCTGAATGTATTTTTTTTAAGTTTTGATTCAGTTGTCATGGCAGCATTTGGCTGACCAGTCCCAACAGACGGCACTCGTTCACGAGCATACCATATTGTAGGGAAGTTCGCGACCCAATACACGACGCCACCATCAGCAGAACCCTTGAGTGAGCATGACATACCTAAACTGACCAGACAACTATCACGTCAAAAAACTAAATTAAAAAACAACCCACATGGTTCTCGCACTGCCAGTACAGTAACAAATAACTTAGTAAACTTCTAGAACGTCTCTTTCAGGTTGTAAACGACACAAAACATACAAATAATAGTGAAATTTCCATCACAAAATGGAAGAACCAACTGAGGGAAATGACTCATTAGTGCGTTGTTGGTGTTATAGCCTTTGTCAGCGTCTACTTGCTGCCTTTCAAACCACTACATTATTGCTACAACCAAACACTAATATGAAACCTGATGTAGATTCCATTCAACAGTTTTAAATTTCTTAAATTTCTTCGAAGAAACGAGTAATCAGTCTTTCAATTGGTATAGAAAGAAATGCTTTACTAACGCTTTTAATGACCTGGGTGCCACGTTCCGTTAATTCTTGAGCTCATTCATATTCATAAAGAAATGTATCCAAGCAAGTTTCATGTATTGGGGAACCGTATGAAGTCCGGATTAAGAATATAGCACCACGCCTTTTCCTCCCGTGGATGTTGTAAAAGTCAACTAGGGGACTAAATCAGAGGGATGAGCAGCAGCGTCCCTTCTGTGGAACAGCAGCTATACTGCACTCACTAACCCGTCTGCCAAGCGTGGTAAGTGCAGGCAAATGACGGCACGGTTGGTGCAGTGGTCGATACTGTCGGCTGCTGCGCTCCGAGTCGTGGGTTCGATTCCCGCACGGAACAAATATTTGTATGATCTGCAGGTAGTTGTTCCGGGTCTGGGTGTATTGTATGTGGAATTCGTGTCTGTAAACGCACCCACGACACAGGAGAAATCCTAGTGGGGACAAAGTTTAAAAATAAAAACAAATAATAAACATTTGTGTGTAACACAATTGTGGAAATCTATGGAAGAGGCGTTTTGTTCAGCAGTGGACGTCGTTTGGCTGATATGATGATGATTATGATATCGGGAATGGACCGCCTTCGATGACCTGAAGGTTATTATATACTCTGCCAACTTCGCTCGGGGCGTACATTCTACTATTATTTCATCATTTCGGCCAAATAAAGTCCACTGCTGGACAGGCCTCCCCCAAAGATCACCACAACAACCGATATGGGTGTGTAGTGTGTTCAGTGGGGGGTCTTGCCATAATCGCCACGCTTGGCAGACGGGTTGGCGATCGCAGTTGAGTTGTTGTGTGCTCGAAGGACGCTGCTGCCCATCCTCCGGTTTGAGAAGATATATTAATTCATTTTAAATGCGCGAGATTTCAATCCGTTAATAAATCAAGAATGATGTTGCTAACATGCCAAAAGTCACCATTTAATTTTTCCTAAATAACTCCAGTATGCATATAGAAGACCGTCCGACCCTTTTCACACCACAATGTTAGCCGTCAACAAAGAACCACCATCGATTAGCAACGCCTTACGTACATGGATGTAAAATACGTAGAATTAAAAGATACTATTATTTAGTTGGACAATACTTCACGGCTATTTACTACAAAACAAAACCTCCTTCGCAAGTGCCTCACACCGTACGCTCACTAATGTCCCGGCGGGTGTGTGCAGGACATCTGCTTGTGTGTGACATCGCTGGAATAGTAATAGGCCTCTTGTGACAATCGCTCGACTTTCCATCCACATTACGTATTCGACGGATGCCTTAAGAACTTACAATAACCCGCTTCGCACCGGACACGGCTATTGCCTCCCGCTGTTTTTATTAAAAGCTATATTTTTTTATTTCCAGATTGTGGCGCTATGGTGGCGACTAGAGAAAAGGTTTTAATATATTCTGAAGTGTGACATCCCATAAGAAGATACACCTATAGTGGTAACGACATGAAGATAGAACATTGATACCTATTGTAAAGAAGTTGCTGCCAGGCTCTTTTACAATTACTTTTAAGGTGACTTAGAATTGTAGCCGTGATAGCCTAGTGGCTGAACGCATGTCTTTCATACATGGTCTGAGTTCGGTCTCGGCACCTCTGACGTTTCGGATTCATGTGCGGATCAGAATTAGATTATCACTGACGTGAAGGAAAACATCGTGAACCTGCACACCCGAGAGGCCTCCAAAATATTCTCAATGGTGTTTAGTCAGCCAACCCGCACTAGGCTAGCGTAGTGGACTACGGCCTAACCTTTCTCATCTTGAAAGAAGGCCCGTGCCCAGCAGTAGGACAGTAATGGGCTGATTATCGAGGGTTTAATTAAGTTCCTCAGTGAAGAACTTAAAACAATATTTTTTTTTTGTGGGGCAATATTTTTTAAAACAAAAAAAACAGTTTTTTTTTTTCATCAATTCGGCCGAGTGAAGTCCACTGCTGGACATAGGCCTCCCCCAAAGATCACCACAACGACCGATATGGGTGTGTTGTGGGCTCATTGGGGGGTTTTGCCGTAATCGCCACACTTGGCAGGTGAGTTGGCGATCGCAGTTGAGTTGTTAATGTACTCAAAGGATGCTGCTGCCCATCCTCCGGCTAATTCCTTAGTCGAATTTTACGACACCCACAGGAGGAGATGGGGTGGTGATATTCTGAGCCGGCACCACACGGCAAAAACAATATTGGAGGCGATTTATAATCGACCAATCATATGTTTGTGTTTGAAACACCATTGTATTACTTTTATAGGATTTCAATAATAATTAATGAACATATTTATTCTAAGACCATGCTTGAGAAATAACTTTGTTGCTAATTAACAACTAATTACTTGTACCATAAATATTAAGGCAATAAATGAATGACAGTAATCCCAATATTTAAATATCCTTTACAGTTTAAATACTTAGTGATATAAAAATCTATAGGCAAAGTAACCTTTTCCTATAGGCAATGAACGAATAAAAAACAATAATTTAGGTTTCATAGTTTCGACGGCACGGTTGGTGTAGTGGCTGATACAGTCGGCTGCTACGCTCAGGGCCGTGGTTTCGATTTCCGCACGGAACAAATATTTGTATGATCTGCAGGTAGTTGTTCCGGGTCTGGGTGTATTGTGTGTGGAATTCATGTCTGTAAACGCACCCACGACACAGGAGAAATCCTAGTTTAGTAAATTTATTTTTAAACAAAAGAAATATCATCACCATTATTTCAAGTGGATCAGTACACGGTAGAACATTGCTAAGTCGTGGATCATACAAGACTAAATTTTATCTTGTCTGATTACAAACACCTACAGTACCTATAGACCTATACATCCGTTGGCTACACGTACACATTTAAAATATGACCAAATCCAACCAAACTAATTATAAAGTCCAAGCTAATTCAAAACTATAACATTGGCGGACGGGTGTCAACACTAAAACTAATATAGTTAATGTTACTAAACTAATTCTTGAGGCTTAACGTGACTAAAATATTAGACGCAGACACTTTTGTTTTTAAAACAGTTGAAACTGGTAAAGTTGAATGTGAAACTATGTTATTTTGTGTTGAATGAATTTTCCATACCTAAATTTGAAAGACTAAGGCCATTACCACCATTATCGTTTGAAATTGTTTATCATGGGCTTTTACAGTGAACGATCCTGAAAGAGTTTGGCCATAATCATCACGCCTGATGACCTGATCAGCAGTATGCTGTAACTAGCGCAGTGATCATTTAAGACATTGACAGTAAAATATTGCTAATTCTTTGAGACAAAGCACACGAACGTATATGGTGACACATATCAGTTGCTGTCAGCAGGAAATACGGTATTATTTTGCACATATGGAATCACTTTGGTGGTTGGTGCAGTGGCTATAATCGTTTGGCTTGCTGCGTTGCTAGCCGTAGGTTTAATCCCCGCAGGGAATGAATATTTATATGACCCTCAGATAGTTGTTCCGGGTTTGGGTGTTCGTGCATGTGGAACTTGTGTCGGTAATCTGTACCCACGATACAGCAGAAAAGCTAGTGTGGGATATCGCAAAAAAAGGAACAGTAGTTAATGGTTATTACCGCCACTGTGATCATCAAAAGCAAAAAGTTTCTGATCACTTCTGCCGCGCTTCAGTTTTGCCGCTTGAGCACCCTGCTTATCACAGAAAACTGAAGTCAAGACAAAATAAATACATAGTTCGTATAATATTATCTGCTTTATAGCTTTAGGAATTAAATAAAATAAAACAGTAACTTACAAATTACAACCCATAGACATAATGGCCTATCATTAAATACCAACACCAATACACCACAGACACCTTTAGATTCAATCGACTCTGACCTACACCAACCGTCAAACGAACCAGTCTCCCATCCATCTTTGTTGTGACAATCCGTCACAACTGACGAGCTGATGACGGTCTTAACTCCGACTTCAGTTCCGCGAAGCACCCATACCAACAAAGTCCCGAAACAAAATCGCTAAAACTGAAGGGGCCGACGACACCGCGGCCCGAACTGCGCCGCTCCAAATGTATTCAAATATATGCGCGATTAATTCAGGCTGCATAGCCAACGGGACGGTGTTAGTAGTGGCAGGCAGTCTCACTTTCTACGTCGGATCGATGGGGCCGTGACCTTCAGTGCCTCTTATTTGGTTCCTGGATCGATTTTTACCATAAACTTTAGAATCAAGATCAGCAGCTGCTGCACAATTTATGGCTGCGGAGACGATTAACTGACTTTATTGGTGGATCGCAACGGCCATGACCTTCAGGGCAAGCCATTTGGTTCCCGAATCTCAGATTGGCAAGAAGTTTGGTAATGAGATCTATTTTAGAGTAGGTAAGAAATAAAGGTAATGTGGCGCTGATAAATCATCCGGTATTTTCTATAACGAACCTATCTGGCCGTGAACTTCAATGGATGTAACTTGGTTCCAGAATCGATATTACGGTATTTATCAGTGGAAAGGACCTACTAGAAAAGCTAAAAGGTAAAATTTCTGTACCAATAGCACTGCTTTACTGAACTGAATTTTACCAAGTTTGGGCGAATTCTGTAATTATTTTTAAGGCATTCTTTTGTATACGCCGTGTGGTTCCGGCTACGAATAGCACCAGCTCATCTCATCCCGTGGGTGTCGTAAAAGGCGACTATGGGATTAGCCGAAGGATGGGCAGCAGCAACGCGATCGCCAACCCGCCTGCCTGCGTGGCGATTATGGCAAAACCCCCCAATGAGCACACAACACACCCAGACCCGTCGTTGTGGCGATATTTTGAGACAGGCTCTATTTAGCAGTGGACTTTATTCGGTTGAAATGATGGTGGTGATAATTTTTTTGTATTGAATGGGATGAATTTACAGATTGCTAACTTATGTCTTTAAGATATTGCTGTTACTCCAAACGATGGCTTATCACTGATATTGCTTAAGGGTTTCCTCATTTAAAAAGATCAAACACATAAAAAAAAACATAGTAATTATTTCGTGGGAATATTATAATAGTCTAATCGATAAACGAGAAAATGGTAATTGTTTTATCATAATCTCAAATCAAGTTAACTCTATTTGCCAGGTGATAACGACGACATAAACATATGTGCTTTGACATTTAAATTTGAAATTCTATTAAGCTATTAGTTAGAAGGCTATTTCTGGATATTTCCGTGACATTATGATTGTGGACCCGATAGCCTTCGCACTAAAAGCTGTATACCCAGATTAACTAAAACACCATTTGTGTCTCAAGTAAATTCGTAGCACCTACCTTTATTGAAAAGTAATTCCGTTTTGAATTATCGAACTAGATTTTCTGGATCAGAAAGACGCAGGCTGGGTCACGGCTGCCGTTATGCCTAACATTCAGCCTAATGACTATCACAGATAAAATATTCAAGAAAAAAAGTGCGCCAAAAGCAGGCACTCAAAATAAAGTACGCACTTAGGCTGTATAGCAACTATATGGACTTTTTTATCTTTACGATTACGGGAGTGTCCCGCGAGATGCCAACTACAAAGGAACCGCTAACTATCAATACATCCCTTTATAACGGTTAAGAGCTCCCGTTTTACAGCCAAAGGTTCGCGTTCAAAAGAAAAAGGCGCCCTTGTAAAATTCCTTTTCAGGTCTCCAAGGAGTTTTCGAGTAGAAGTAAAGAGTGTTGGAAGTACAAACATAGTTGTAGATATAGTAGGTAGTGCGGGGCGTAGGAGGCGTGTGCGATAGTGTGCGTGCGACGTGACAGACGCACACTGACAAAGTGTTGGTGTGTGCGTGGAATGCGGTACACGGGAGTACGTCTGTCGGTATGATGCGTTCGCGATAAAATGAAAAGCGGATGACGTCACAGGATGTTTACGAAATGATTTCTGAATATTATTTTGGAGTAGGTAAGTATAAGTTGAATAAGCAAGTATAACATAAACAAATTAAAATATTATCCACAACAACAAAACAATAGAGAATCTCAAACAAGAATTACGATTAGGCACTGGATGATTTAAATGGACCTCGGACATTAACCTCTCAAAAATAGATTCAGAAGCAACAAGCTTTGTAACTAAAAATCTTTGAACTGGCGACTGAATTATTACCAGAAGAACTCCAACATTAAAAAGGCACATCTATAGTATTATCTGACAAAATCAAATATAGAAATTCTACTTGTTTAGCTATTATTAAATACGATCCGTTGCTACGAGAACGTCCATACGGTACGCACGCACACATACAAATGGCTACGTGCCGTCGTCTTGGCAACGAGACGCATGCGCGGCACCGCCCACCAGCCCCCCTCTCCCCTCCCTAGACCAGACTTAGCACTACTAAGTGTATGGAAGTGAATCTATTCTGTATGATTGGTCATTGACGATAAGTCGTTTCGAGCCGAATACGGTTTCTGCTTTTTTCTTTAATAGGTGTCACTAAGTATGGGTTCCCTTTTACTATTTTATGTCTCATTTGCACCGGTGCGTGGTGCTGGAGCTTCTGGTTCATTTTTATCATTGAATTCTTGAATGGGTGTATGCTTATGATTACATTAGTGTTGTGCACTTTGATTAGGTTATTATCATATACGTGCGATTCATTGAATACTTTGTTCATAATGATCATTGGTCTGAACCATTCAATGTAAGCTACAATTATGGATTGGATTTTCGTAATGGATTTAAGAACAGACATCATAATGATCTTAATATGAAGCAAATAAATGATCACTAAAATAATCCGTTACATATTGCTGTAATCACCACGCTTGGCAGATGGATTGGTGATCGTAGTATGTTGTTATTAGCATACGGGAGAATGCTGCTACCCATCGACCCTTGCTGATATCAACCCTTAGTCAGGTTTTACGATACCCATGAGAGAAGAGAGGTGATCTATTCTTTGCGAGGATCCATAGAAAAAATAGCGATGATCCTATAAAATGTTAAGTAACTAAAATCCTCAACCTTCCTTAAACCATAAAAGTAAACTTACAGTTTAAGTTTTGCTTTCAGTTCATACAAAATGACAGATAGCGCTGTCTGTCATATAATAATTAAATACAATATAAATATCACTTGGAATGAATACATGCATAGATATTTATCTACGTTAACAGCTTGAGTGGCCACATTGATTAAGGTTCAACAACTGACAATACAATGACATTTACTGGCTATAGTTGATCAACAAAAATAAATGAATATTGGCATAATAACAGTTTATCAATGAGTTGAAATTTTGACTATGTCTAAACGATTCCGAATGAAAATAGCAAAATTCGTAAACATGGGAAAATTCGTAAAATAATAAATATCATACAGAGATAGATATCCTATACGTTTGTCGCCTAAACTGTACAGTCTACTGATATGTAATAACGGAACAGATAAGGTACAACATTACATTCAAACAACACTAACATAATTTACATTCAAACAATCTCATGCATCTACAAACAATCACAATCAATAAAATCGTAACACTAACCCATCATTTAGGACTACGTAAATCAGATACAAGTAATAAATATTTACAAAAAGCAAACACTAAACATACAATAATGGACCGGCGAACACGGGACAACATAACTATAGCAACTGATAGAGACAGAAAGATACGTTTAACAGAGAAAGAACATTACGCACTCTTAGGAACGTTGGACTGTGTAGAGATGGGAAATTCCACACATTCATGCCGATTTTCGCAGTGTGTGTGCGTGGCTCTGTGTGCACTTGAGTGTGTATGTGTTACGGGAAACGCTCGTAGCATGAATGTAGGTACCCGGTTCATAGCGTTTGTCATGCAAGATATGAATCCACTGTCTTGCTAAGGGTTGTTAAACTTTATTTTTAACGACGGAGTTTCGGTTTAAGATTGTGATTTGAAATTAGGTGATTTAGTTTGATGTCAATGGTACTAATATGATCTTTTTAATTTTCCCTCATCCATACCCTTGTTTAAAGAAAAGACTTTTCTTTAGAATACTGTAAATGCTAATTGTAATCTCTTAAATGTATATTTCAATGTTTGACACCTGATACATCTAGATATATACAAGTACGTTTCAGTGTTTATAAATAATTTTAACATTTAAATCGTAGTTACATCAAACATACATAATAGGACGTTATGAAACAAATATATATAACTAATTAAGGTATTTCTTATTAATTCTAAAATCAGTCTGTTTTGTCAGTTCTAATTTGTATATTATCTATACCATATTGGATATCGACTCCTTTGTTACTATTGTGTCATCGGCAAGGAGGTGCTTAAGCCTTGACTTTTTCAAATAAGCAGATGATTTGTACATTATATTTAGCGTAGCAGGGCCTACTCTGTATGCTCACGCTTAGATTTAAATTTTTACTCCATTTCTATAAGCGAAGACAGCAAGTCTTGGCTCTCCTTTTACTAAACTTGTGTTATTTTAGATTTGTTTAGCTGTTAGTCTTCCATGCTTTAATTAAATAAATAAATAATTACAAATTAGAGTATTAAAGACTATTAAGTGATTTCACGGATCACTGCTACACACGTTAAAACTATTATATATTATATTATACTTAACGTCTGTATACGCATACCTATGTTTAACAATATAGATATGCTTATATAGACCACTTAATAATTTTGTTTTCTGTTTCGGTATTTTGTAATGAGAAAATTCCACAGAAAGTAAACCCTAAGGAGACAGAATAATATTAGAAATAATTATAAGTTATACAGACTTGAATAAATCCACGCACTTAGATACTCAGAACCCTGCTTGTCACTTAGCGATGAACAGGGGTTCGTAAAGATTTACTTAGAACCGAAAACTGTCTTACAAAAATATAGTGGACATTAAATTGAATATTCATATGTCAATTAATTCTATAACCTAATTTAGAGATAATATAATAAATGATTGTGCCAGCTTATGTATTTTATTAAAGTATTATGATGTTCCTCGTTTTATGAATTGTATATATAGCCAAAAAAATACTTGAAACCGTTTTACAGAACATTACAAGTTTACGACAAATAATCGATCGTAATATGCTACGGCACCCAAATAAATATAAACCCGTCCGACAAACACTCCGGTGCCGATTCATTCACAATAAAGAATGCATTATAATTATTTAAATTTAAAACTGTTGTAAGCCTACCCGCCAGACAAGCGCCGGCCTAAAATAAACACGAAACAAACTTTTATTAAAACGTCTACGAGTCGCTTTACGTGTTTAGCGTAAAAACCAGCGCAGAACTTCCTTATTCAAACTTTGATACCATTACCGCCATCTGTTGTCGAGTAGCGGAACTGCAACTGGTTCGTATCAAAGTCGAGTTGGTGCTGTAACGGCAAAATCGTCTAAAAAAAATAATTTTATTAAATGAAACACGTTGCTGCAATTACGTAAGAATGTAAACGTGAAAGCGTAAGTCTGTATTACCAAAGGAAATGAATTCAAATGACCTTGGTTCATTAATGCGGAGTGCCATAAATTATACATGAGGCACATTATCATTGTTTGAAGTTTTAACAGCTTTTTCATTGGTGGCTAGTGTTGATGTTCCCACAGTTGCATGTTTAGCCTTTCATTCATATACGGTAATTATTGTAAATGGACGATTAGTATCATTTATCATAATGATAGGCCGATATATTCACAAATTACTCGGAACAAGTTGTTTTTGTTTAAGTATTTATTTATTCATACTTTATTTGCACTGAGTTGTATTATTGGAATATTTTCAGTTGTAATCAATCAGCTCTTCATTTGCCAGAAAAATCTTTAAAAAAGCAATTACATAACGAACACATTTCATTCATACAAAATTTAGTTTATACTCGCACACTCATCTGTACCGTAGTAAATTCTTAGAGCGAGTGATCCGATTCGGAGCTGTGTGCGTACTTAAGTTCAACTTAACTTACTTATTTTACCTGAGCGCTGAAACTTCACCTGTTTCTTCCCGGTAAGATCTAATACTTCACCTGCAACTTCGAACACTATATCTTTGTATTTTAAAGCTTGCCTTTCATATATATATTCTGTTTAGAAAAAGAATATTAAACGTCTTAAAATTCTTTGGCTTGAAAGCTCACTATAGTTTTCTGTAAATCCTACCGCCATTGCATTTAAGTGCCATGAAAAACAACTTGTTTTGCCAAACGCTTAGTTGCTTAGTTGTTACATTTGTTAATACACAGTTTTTTTTTACTTAGTTTTGTATCCAATGAAAAATTATTCACAGTAAAACTAATATTTTAGTTACACTAAAAAGTACTTCATTATTTCTGATAAATCAAGAAAGGCTGTGTTTCGAGCTGATGTCTGAAGTTTATAATGTATTCAAGTACAAACCGACAATTCGCTAGAATGGTTTTTAGTTAATACACTGCAGTACTTCTACTGAAAACAAACATGAATTATAGAAACTTTGGAAAAAAAATGTTTTTAACACTACTAGGAATTCACGACCATAATAGTTTCACGCTTTACAAATATTTATGAAACCTAAGTTTAGAAGGCAATAGTTGTGCACCGCTTGATTATTCTCAAAATATTACATAAAATAGCTACCCAGGTTACTTCATGACTATTAATTTCCGTTTCTTCTATATCAATTCCTCAATCAAATCCTACACCTCAAATCTATTTACTACTATGTCCTTACCTATAATATGCTCTCTGGTTCTACTTTCAGCATCGAAGTTTCCCAAATAGAGCGTCATCTGGTCCAAAAATGATAGGCGAAACATATTCCAATGGGATACTTTTACAAATGGAACTGTGGTTGCTAAATAACTGTAATACCTACATATTTAATGATCACACAGTCGTGCATTGTTCACATCGATTTGCGTGCGTCGCGATGCGTGAAATGAACGAAAATAACCACCCATACGCACACCACTATCGTAGGTACTCTGTGTATTTATGTACACCCCGAGTACTTATGTACACCTGTGTTTAGTAGATACGTGCAGATAGAGGTGTGACACGAATGCAGGCCTATTGTTTATGAGAATTTATAATGGACGTAGTCATTTTTATTTGGTTTCATCTATAAGCAAAATGTTATGCAGACTACACTTAGGTACATTATCAGCGCCACACAGAAATTTGTATGAACTAGTGGTGTAAATTTACGGCCGATATCTATACAAATAAATAAAATTGAAGTGTCTGTTTGTAATGTCAAAATAATAGCTTTTTACTAAATGCATATGGAAGTATATACGGTACCTATAACAAAAAAACAATTTATAGTTTTTTTGTCTGTCTGTCTGTCCGCCTGTCTGTCTGTCTGTCTGTTTGTTCCGGGTAATCTCCGAAACGGCTGCACCGATTTTGGCGGAACTTTCACTGGCAGATAGCTGATGTTATAAGGAATAACTTAGGCTACTTTTATTTTAGATAAATATATATGGTTCCGCGCAAAAAAAAACTTGAATTCTAATATATATAGTCTATGTCGAAGTACTCTAAATTTCTTTTAAATTAAACGCGGGTGAAACCGCGTGTCCCAGCTAGTTAACAATAAATCTAATCCAAAATCTTTAGAACTATGGAGTTGTCTGTTTTTTATGTTAAATTTGATCATAACACAAAAATGGATGAGGTTCAAAATCTTAAATCTAAAGATTTTGGATTAAATCGACTATTAATTTTGGGCGTTAGTAAAAATGTTGGAAGATGGCCAGATAGATCGTCGCTAATAGGTACCTAAACTATAGTTTATTAACATACCTCTGTAGTAGGTACTCAACTCTTGATTTGTTATTATAAGTTACAGCCATTTCGTCTTTCCCATTAGATCCCAGAACAAATGTGTATTTTAAAATTCTTATTAACTGTGAGCTTCTAGCGGTATATCATCGATTTAATTCATCATGTAGGACCCGACTCCAGTATCGTAGCAACAGTTTGTTAAGAAATGCACATTGAACTACTGACCTCATAAAGCCGTGGATGCACCGTCGATCAAAACTGCAGTGTCGTTTGTTGGTAAGTCGATGCGTGAAATGAAAAGATGGCGGCTGTCGCGCCCGACGGCGCACCGGCCTAACGTTATGCGTACATACGCCATTATTATGGTGTATTAAACAAAATTACTGAATATTATAAGGCTTTCCGGATCGCATCTGTATATGTAGGTATGAGCTAAATTTGGGATTTGGTATAGCGATTTGAATAAGTTTTGATGTGCCGTTTTTACCGTTGATACATGCCACTCTTAATTCGGTTTTTGCCTAAGACAACTCCATGATCCTTGTATAAAACTACCTACTTCTGGTTTATTTTGTTTTGTTTTGGTAAGCCGTAATTATGTGTTAAATGCTAAGTATTAATTATTACAATTGTAATGTTATAAATACACACTTCATTACAGCTGCGCTTAATGGCATATTGACTCATTTTAAATTAATAAGTTTATGTTTTCTCTGTAAGTGAATTTGTAATTTTTTTGAGAAAATAAAGATCTTTAACCGTTTAATGTAGGGCACCTAATGGACGCCAACCAAAGAACCGTCGGGCTCGCTATGTTTTGGGCAGAAGAAACATAGATGTGACGGATATAGCTAACGATACCAAAAGAAGAAGACAGTCGCCGTTCTATTTATAGAAGTGTATTTATTAGTATTTACAAAGTAATCGGTCCGCCCCGCTGCCATAACCCACAAAATTTCCCAAACCTCAATATAGACAACACCTGCAAATCAACAACGTCACAACTAAAAACCTACCAAAACAATGCAAATCAATCCTCCACTTTAAAACCAGAATTTCCATTATTTGACAGCTATATATAATATAAGTATGTCAGTAATAAATCCGGGTGTTTCGGGGAATACAATTAAAACGATCCGGGGCAATCCGCGCTGCATCGGCGGGCGAAATTATAAATTCCGTGGGAACGTCGGCAGGTGTCGTCGTAATCGCATGAAGCCTCCCGAATCATACCGAACCGCCTGCGCCAACTATACGCAAAGAATATTTAGCGATGCAGATGGGACGGGAATAACTGCGTTTACGAAAAACGACGTGTGGTGCCGGCTACGAATAGCACCAACCCATCTCATCCCGAGGGTGTCGTAAAAGGCGACTAAGGGATTAAACGGAGGATGGGCAGCAGCGTCCTTCGAATACATTAACAACTCAACGGCGATCGCCAACCCGGTAAAACCCGCCAATGAACACACAACACACCGATATCGGTCGTTGTGGTGATCTTTGAGGGAGGCCTGTGTCCAGCAGTGGACTTTATTCGGCCGAAATGATGACGTAAAATGAGTCGTCGCTCGTCAGAGATAATAATTATGCTGAAATACTGGCAAGAAAAACGAGTTACATACTCGAAGCACATTTAAGTCACGTGACCAGTACCAGAGCTTTGTTAATTCAGATTTGACGCTTCCATTTATTGGCAATCAGAGATTAAAATCTTGTCTAAAGTCATGGTCATGCCTCCTTTATTCGGAATATGGGCTAATAACTTCACACGGAGCAGCTCACACAACTTGGGCTTATATCCAGACAACCACGAGTTAAGTTCTCAAGCGTTTTACACCATGTTACTGAAGTTGTTAATGTGAGGGTCTTTGGCTATATGGCTATGGCTTCTGACAATGCCGAGGACTACTACTACAACTAATTCATAAGTAATAGTATCTTAATAATCGGGCAGTAACCCAACTTGCAGCTGTAATCGTAGACCTCCTTTTGCGCAGGCCTGCGACCTGCGTATGCGTTTGTAAGGTGGCGATAGTATCTCCAGGCTATAGAAGTATTTCACAGTACGAATAAAATAAAAATTGTAATAATATTTTTTATTTTGCTTTTGGGTTGCCTATAGAATGATCAGCAAAAGTCGCTTGCGAGTCTTGAGGCCTATTTTTACAGGTTCTGTCAAATTCCTTTTTGGTGTTCTCTACTAATTTTTATGGTGAGTGGCGAAGGAAATCACGTGCAAGCTTTTGATGTAAGTAAAAGTTCACCTATACATGCGAAAAAAAAAAATGTGTCTATTACTCGTAACTGTGTGGCGACTATCAACTATCATACAGAAAGATCGATCCATAGATTAAGATGCGCTGGCTGTTGTCAGGTTTTGGATGGGTCACAAACCTTTTTACATAAGACTCCTTTATGCCTCGTCTAAACCTAAGGATATCTGTATACCCAAGTAATTGGAAAGGCCAGGACTGCCATTGCCGAACAGAAGACTCCCCCATAGATTTCCACAGCGACCAGTTACATGTCACCCGCATCCAACGACATCAAGTTATCTTTAACAAGGTTGTCCTTCAATCTCGTTGGAGGCAGTCCCACACTTTATCAGTACGCGCGTACCCCGCTTATTCAGCCACTTCAGCTTACTAATCCAAGAAGATAAATACCGAGCATAGCTCTCTCAAAAGCTAGCTGAGTAATCTTAAACATTCTTATGAGGCCCAGGTGCGTGACCACGACTCTCAGTCGTTCTGTATGAATAATATTAAGTCGTATCTAGTCGTATCTGCATGCGTTGAGCATACCATGCCGTCCAGGGATAGTGCGTGGTTATGTGGGACTTGCACCCACTAAAAACACCGCTGTGTGAACTACATCCGCCTTTTGATGGACTGCAAGTACTGCCTGAATTCTGCCTGCGGCCCATCGGCTTTAGGCCCATTTCAGCCGACCAGTCCACCTGCGACGGACTGGGTCAGCCAGGAACTCTTCCTCCCGGACCCGCTCTGCCACTACAATCCGCGAGATGACTCGCAGAACGATGCGACTGCCTCCGAAACCCTCACGCTGTCAACCATAGCTTTTACACCGACAGTGAGAAGTCTCTCCTAGTTACTGTTGAGAGATCACGGGGTTTCACCACTTAATCTGATCAGTGTTTGAGAGTGTGCTGCGCTGTGACCTCGCTGCAGCCATACAGGTAGCACACGAGGGTTGCCTCCCATCTTGCCACTGTGCCACAGCACCTGCACTAGACGGACAATCTACCGCGTCGCTACATACCCACTCACCTTGGATTAGCTAGATAGCCACCATAGTCCTTAGGCTGGCACTGGGCATTTCAAGCCTCTCCTTTCATTGGCCCATGATGGCAATACGGGCGTCCCTGTGCCAGCGGACTGGATGACACAACATAAGAAAGATCGTGAAAAGAGACAAGACTTAATTTATCAAGGTACCAACCCTTTCCAACCCTTCACATACTGTCGCATCTGTCCACTATAATAGTCTTCAGCAGGAGTACGTATAATTGCGGTTGCTCGACTATTTGCACACCGCGCCGTGAAATAACACACCGCTGATATCGCGACCCGACGTATACTATTGTTTTTGCTTCCTAACTACCATTATATTATATGCTTTGTATCTATTCAATTGTTACAGGTATCTCTGTAGATTTTTATTTAACTGTAACAGATAGAAGTGGTATTTAAAGCTTTCTATATAGACTTGCCTAACGGACGGTATTGCGCTGCTTGCATTCTGACACACCACATTCTTCTTCTTCTCTTAGATGATGGCTTCTGTAGAGTATCTTCCACAATTTCGCCAATGTCAAGTATAAGGCAACGTCGTACGGTGTTTAGATTAATAAATCGTTACATTGTCATAAAACATTTAAAAATATATGTCGGCAACGTCGTACGGTTCAATTGAAGAGACACCACATCATGAGTAATTTACGAATCCTAAAACCTATGTGACTTACATTGTAGCTGAATTTACCTAAAATAACAAAACTCGATCAGTAATGGACGGCACGGTTGGTGCAGTGGTTGATACATTCGACTGCTGCGCTCCGGGTCGCGGTTTCGATTCCCGCACGGAACGAATATTTGTACGATCTGCAGGTAGTTGTTCCGGGTTTGGGTGTATTGTGTGTAGAATTTCTGTCTGTAAACGCACCCACGATACAGGAGAAATCCTAGTATTGGGCAACGTATTTTTAAAGAAAAAAATTTGTTTTGTACTGTTATGTTACCGTAATCTTAGAGCTAAGCTCTTGGGTAGATAAATAATAGGCTGGGTTGCTGATAATACCTGGTTGGAGGCTACTCAATCTTCGCCAATTGTCCGGTTAAGCATCCACATCTTGACACGTATGCGAGAAGCCCAACAGCAAAAAATGCTGGTATTATTATATTCAAATAATTTATCAACACGTGATAGCAAGCCAAGAGGTTGTTTTTGGAGTTAAGTAAAAATAGATTTATATATAAGGTACCCGGTATGAAAAATAAAGGAGTAAAATTTTGTCGAGCGTTAACTAAAATGCGTTACGTTTTTCTGCGCACCTACCTTGCGCACCTTCTGTCATGTATGTGTCAAATGTCGTTTGATGTCCAAAGTTTCATATTATTTCATTTAGTATATATAATTATTGATATTTAATATCATTATTAGTAATTATTAATACGCAGTGAAGTGATTAAATAAAAAAATGGGAACATCTAGCTAATTGACGGTTGAAGAAAATCCGATGAACACGTGGATGTTACTAGGTAGGTTATATTTCATTTTTATATATGATATCATCATTACGGCCGTATCATGTCCACTGCTGGACACAGGCTCCCCAAATATCACCACAACAACCGATGTAGGTGTGTTGTGTTCTCATTGCCATAATCGCCACGCTTAGCAGGTGGGTTGGCGCATTAATGTACTCGAAGTACGCTGCTGTCTGTTCTTCGGTTAACCCCATAGTCGCCTTTTACAACACCCACGGGATGAGATCGGTTGGTGCTATTCTTAGCCGGCACCACACAGAAATGTAATGTATTACTATGATATATTTTAATTAGGCATGAGAATCATTATTTTAATTTGGTACAACACACGGGTATGCGTGCTTATAGGCAATAGAATTAGGTTATATTTTATCGTTGTTTGAAATGTATGTGTTCCGATAGAACAACAACCTACTCAACTTAACATGTAGCTTACGAATTGCCACAAGGGATTGACGCTAACAAATTATTCACTTGATCGTCGTCCTGGGCCCATAAAGTTATTAGGCGGTCTATTTAATTAACAAAAAAATACTTTTGTCCTAATTGCCAAAATCACTTACTAGCCAAGCATATCGTTCCACCCCTAGGGGTCACAATCAGATCGTGACACCACCCTGGTACGCCACTTCCGGTCTACGCGGCCGCTGATTGGCCGTAGCGGTGACGTTACTTCCTGTCATATACATTGGGGTTATGACGACGTAATAGGTTTGATATTTTTGTGGACACGGTCATTTTATGATGGTAGTTATGCTTCGACCGTGTGAAATTTAAGTTATCTATCGACTTGTTACCGTACTTCAATAATAATATAATTTAAATTCTAATAATTTAAAAACTGAAGTCAATGCTTCTTTCATTGAATAGAGAGTAAGATTTTATAATAAAATACCGGACATCGTTTTACAATTACCACAAGTTTTTATTTTTGTTTTGTAAACCATACTCTATGCACTATGGGTATATTATAAATTAGACGATAATCTAATAAAATTAAAATTAAAATTGTATTTCTTGAAAATATTTTAGTTTTTAATAGAATAAAGACTTATCAATGAGTAAAGTAACTATTCACAAATAGTTTGAGATAAAAATAAACTAGAAAAGGATTTTTTTCATTACGAGATGCTTAAAAATTTGTGTCAAGGTAGAGATTTTTCGATATTACGGAAAATGTTGTACTACTGTAAATCTGTGAGATTTTGCTGAACATATGTTGTGGTTTTTTGGTAGGTATTGACCCAAGCTCTCACCCCCTGCAGTATGTCGTGCTATTTACTGGACAGCCTGTATATACAACCCAATGACGAGACGAACAAGTCATTCCCCTGGTGGTAAGCGTGACGCCTGCCCACAACAATTGTTATGATACCCAGGACTACTTCTGCGTGGCCCCACACTGCGCTCGGCACCTCAAGGCATTAGTTATTCAGTCTCTCATACAGAGTCATTTCGCTAGCCTTCCTTCTAACTGGAACACAGTGGTTAATATTTAAGGGGAATATCTGGCACTGCGGTGGTATGCCCTAAGCCGAGTGTCCCGCAGGGGGCGCCCTTAGCGCAAGTTGCTTAGTTTTTAATATTAATTTGAAGCCTGGCTGGAGGCCTCTCTTGGTTTCGCCAGAAATGACCGGTTAAGCAACCGCATTTCCCAGAAATGTAAAAAAGAAAAAATTGCGGTGGTACCTACCTGGCCACACTCTTGCGGTAAGAAACCAGCCACCAGTATGTGTACATGTATAACTAGAAATTCTTCGGCTCAGTTGACATTACACAAAAACATAACTACTTAACCATCGACCGGACTGCACCGTTTTCAGGCCGTTTTTCTTGTCTTGCTAGTATCGGTGGATTTTATAATCATATGCTGTAATAAGATGAAACTGGAATCTATTCAGTTATTTACACGAATCCGTGTGGTGTCCGGATTAAAAATATAGCACCACTCCATCTCCTCCCGTAGCTGTCGTAAAAGGCGACTAAGGGACTTTTTTTTTTTTTTTTTTTTTTTTTTTAAAACGTTGCCCCACACTAGGATTTCTCCTGTGTCGTGGGTGCGTTTACAGACATACATTTCACACACAATACACCCAGACCCGGAACAACTACCTGCAGATCATACAAATATTTGTTCCGTGCGGGAATCGAACCCGCAACCCGGAGCGCAGCAGTCGACTGTATCAACCACTGCACCAACCGTGTCGCCAAACTCGTCGTCGACTCTAAACCAGAGGGATGGGCAGCAGCGTCCCTTTTGTGAAACAGTAGCCATTCTGCGCTCACCAACCCGCCAAGCGTGGTGAGTACCGGAAAATTCCCCCCAATATGTTGACACAGTTGTGGAAATCTATGGGGGAGGCCTTTGTTCAGTAGTGGACGTTGTATGACCGATATGATGATGTACACGAATCATCTGGCGTTTTATATTACACACTTATGTTAGGGTATATTGTATCGATACTGGTACTTTGTTACGTGCATTGTAGAGGCATCTTGATAGTTTTGGATATAAATTTTATTTTGGAATGCATATGCATAAAACCCACCTTCATTCAAGATCAGTTAGAAAGCTTTCGCTACCATGATTATTTAAAAAATCCATAGTACCAATGAAGTAGGTTGCAACGCAGCACGTTAGAAACAGTTCGAAGCCTAAACAGTGCTGTAAAAACAAACCTTCACAAAAAATCGAATCGAAGTATAATTTAGCCAATAGGTAGTCATCAATATTAATATATACGAATTTAGGTGTAAATGAGTTTGTTTTGCGACACAAATCGAAGCACTAAACGCTATTGAGACAGCTAATTGACGCGGCTTTACGCGTGGTAACACAAGAAATTCTCTTCCTCTGCGTTTGGTAACATGTACGCAGTTTTGACTCGTTTCCCTTACAGGGAAATAGAGTTTCCAGTTGCCAACATAATAACAGCATATAGTTGTATATAGCAACCAACCAATAACAAATCGAAGTCAGCAGTTACGTTATTATGAAGAAGAGAATTTTGCTGTAAACAAAAAACTAAATTACATTTTATATACCTAATGGGCAACGCAATAAAAAATCACGCTCACCTGAGGGCTAATTCTCGTAATTAATTGACACTATGACTGAAACTTGACCGAACTGAGATTAAATTAGGAATTGACCGAAAAAATGGTATTCTGCTACTCTTAAACTTCAGTCGGATTTCAGTATAATCTCGATCTTATCTCATTTCGATCTCAATTTTGACATTTATTTAATGAACATTTATTACATGTGACAGTTCGAAATGTCAGCAGAATACCGTTGTGACTTCGAGTAAGTTCAAGATTGACGTGGTTTGTTAATTTAGGAGACATTTTTGACACTGAGACTAGATCAGAACTATATTTTGAACATTTTTAAATTACAAGAATTGGCCTTCTGATGGTCAGCGATTACTGCCAGCCATAAACATCCTTGACACTTACAGGGGTCGCCGATGCATTGCTGACCTTTTAGGGAAACATGTATTTTCTTGATTAAAAGCCTCTGTGTCGTAAATATTTGCTTTGCGCACACCGGTCGTTTAAGGTAGTCACAGCATTTGTTGAGTTTCCATGTGCTATAGTATCTCATTACATAACACCTATCGAGATACTTCAGTAAATACCCCAGGTCAGTGACCAGTCTCTTCCGGGCGAGATCTTTTTGATTACTAACACACTTGCCCTATTTCTAGCTGTAAACTCTCATAGACTGCATAGACTTTTTGTCTTGGGAAAATTCTCATGGACTTCCTGCGCTTCGGGAGGGGTGGACGAGCATGCTAGACTCATACAAGCTAAAACTCCATGGTCTTAGTTTAGGTTCCCTTCTACTTACGTCTGGCTGGGGTGGGGTGTGGGCCTTGTCTGCATTAGACCGCACCCCCAGCAGTTATCGGCCCGTCACTCGGTCTGAACAGCCCCATCTCTTGTGACCTGGTGGCCACACATCCCTTCAGACAGGTGCGCGCAGAACACAACGCGCCGGCGTCTCACACGGATAGATTTCTTCTCTTAACTGATTGGTAAATTCAAACAGGAAGATGATATTAAAAGTAATAAAACATATCTTGGTTTTTACAAACAGTATAATGAACCAGTAACAGTATAAGTAAACCAATATATTTTTAATCCACAACGAAAAATACAGTAGAAATCAAAATACCTATTCCTTATCATTTGTGGGGAAGTAAAGTAGCATTATGGATGCTGTATGTGACTTCTCAAAGATTGTACAATATCAGAGAAGAAACTTCTCAGAGATTGTTGAACAGGCCAACCTCACCCACGTTATTTTGATTTTCGATCAGTAAGTAGCCTTCGAAACGTAGTAAGGGTTAGCACTGAAATCCAGCTCTGTGTTGCGGCTAACGTTACAACACAGTATTATGCTGAGTGTTGACCTGTTTGCCACTATTAAGACGTGCATCAGCAAACTGTTATTTTTGTTATGATTATTTTGTATCTCTTATTTGTATTTTTTTTATTTCTATTCTACGATCAATATTTTTGTTATGTGGTTTTTTATTGCAATTTTAGAGTAGATTTTAGTTTAATTAATATGAATGTAACGATGCGCGTTTTGCTGTGGTAATAAATCGTTTTTCTTTCTTTTCTTTGTTCTTTCTAGTAACTAAGGCATGGCGCGAACCATCCAGCAGCCGATATCTTTGGACTCCTACTTTTTTATATCAAGAGGCATAGATTGTCTTGGTAAGCAATCGCAGCTGCCCATGAACATCCGCACCGCTAATGGGACTGCTAACGTTTTAGAAGGGGGGTGAGAGGGGGTTCATCACCCAGTACTAGTCACTCAATGCCCGAAAAACAGCAACACAATGTTGCTACTTTACTGTACTTCCCCGATGAACCAGCTCATTAGCAGCTCATTCTTATATTGTATCTCTCTGTACTGTATTGCTACAGGCCACTGGCTACACCTCAAATAAAAACGACATACCATCACAATTAAAGTGGTCACATCAAACGGTAAAAACTAAACCCACGTAGGTAATAATAAATTCTGATCATGTGTTATGTCCTGAGAACGATGCTAGCGCCGCCGCCATGTTGGCTATAACACTCCAACGCAACATGGAGTCGAATGTTAAATATTTATGATTAACTCAATATTTTGTGGAAGTTTATCTATGTATATGACGTATACATACATATAAACACGGTTGTTACCTTATACATCAACTGACATAATAACGAATTAACCTAAACAAAATTCCAAAATGCATTAGAGAATTACCTGTAAATCAATTTAAGACTAAACTTTATAAGTGGCTAGTAGATCATTGCTTTTATGACATGAAGGAATTTTTTAGATGATATTCAAATAAAATAAAATAATTAGAATTGTAATATATAATAATTTCGTTAACAATTGATTATAATCAGTCAGTTTCACATTGTATTTAATTATAAAATGACCTCTCATAGGTTATTCTTATAGAAATTTCGCATGGTTCTATGGTGAAGCATGTCGAGCTTAACTAGGATAATATATTATCTTTAAGAACTTATTTAATGTACCATGCTTCGAGCAAATAAAGATCATTTCATTTCATTTTCATTTCATTTCATTTTCATTTCATTTCAAAAGCGTATAATAGACTAAGAATCGGATAACTTTCATTCATCATCATTGTTTCAGCTGAAAAATGTCCACTGCTGTACATACGCCTCCCCTAAGGTCATCACAACAACTGATCTGCTTGTGTTGTGTGCTCATTGGAGGGTTCTACCATCACCGCTTGGCAAGCGGATTGGCGAAAGCAGTTAAGTTGTAATTTATGTAATCGAACGACGCTGCAGGCCAACCTCCAGCTAATCCATAGTCGCCTTTTACGACACCTACGGCATGAGATGAGTTGGTGCTATTCGTAGCCAGACACCACACGGTAGAATAACTAATCATATCGGCCATTTATATGTCCACTGCTGAACAAAGGCCTCCCCATAGATTTTCGCAACTGTGTCATAATTTCGGGGGTATTTGCCAATACTCACCACGCTTGGCAGGCGGGTTGGTGACCGCAGTTTGGCTACCGTTTCACAGAAGAGACGCCGCTGCCCATCACTCTGGTTTATATTCCCTTAATCGCCTTTTACGACATCCACGGGAGGAGATGGAGTGGTGCTATATTCTTAATCCGGACACCACACGGAAACAAAATAACTAATAATACGTTTTAATAACTCAAATTTACACTGCCTTTAGTGCGTCACCTGAGAGATAGATGTCATGAAGTATATCTATATATTAACAAGTGAGAAAAATCTTTGCACGTTTAAAGTTCTATGGAGGAGGAGGTCGAAAGTTAAAATGTATGTATAATTTGTGTTACGAATACATTAAATTTAATTTAAAATAAAAACGCCAAGTTGCAAACAAGCATATTATACATTATACATTAGAGGATTACCTTACAGATATAAATGTTTGGCAGAGTGCTGGTCCAGGTCCGCAAGACCACTATAAGAAATGATTCAAATTTTTCATTTTTGACTTATTGACATGCCATCTTGTTGTTGCGTGTTTTGTGATATCAATTTATTCAGATTTACTTTTCTGACATTTCAATTATTATTTTTGACATGACATGATTATTATTAAATGTTTACACCTGAATTTATTATTGTATAATTTTTTATATTCAACTGGTTTATGATTTGATATTGACACTTTTAGGAGGTTTAGACTTTACTATGTTTAATGTAGGAACATTGTCTTTATATAACCCGAATTTTCGAGAACATTGTACACATAAATATTGTAACATGATTTTAAAAGAGTAACCATGGAGTTTATTGCCCGTTCTTCTCCATAGGAAATCTACATCTTGGAACGTGGCAACTAAAGTCTTGATGATTCATAAGTGCTATTAATGGTTTAAATGAATAAAAATCTTTTTATCTTATCTTATCTTTTCTAGAATTTCAAACTCTGGGCGACTGCACAATGATATATTTATATGTATATGTATATAAATATATCATTGTGCAGTCAGTTTCACATAGCAATTTTTATCACAATCGCCATGGTATAACGATTTAATCAGTAAGATTAAATAGTTGTTACTATCGTAATTAATCGGAATTTAGTATTTTTTTGTATTTATTTCTTTCTTACTTTTAATATTCCGTGTGATGTCGGAATTAATAATATCGCACGACTCCATTTCACGCGCATCCCTCTGTGGAATAGCAACCATTCTGCGTTCACCAACCCGCCTGCCAAGCGTGGTGAGCACATTCCCTACAAAATGACGACACGCGGCATGTAACCGATCGCCGGGAAATCTATGGGGAAGGCCCTTGTTCAGCAGTGGACGTCATTTGGCCGATATGGTGATGCTAATAACTACTGTACCTGCCCGTGGCAGGCAGCATACATTGTTGGAGCATATGCTGTGATTGTGGTATTCTGAGCCGCGTGGTGCTGACTCAGAATACCACCAACCCATCTCCTCCCATGGGTGTCGTAAAAGTCCATTAAGGGATTAGCCGAAAGATGACCAGCAGCGTCCTTTGAGTACATTAACAGCTCAACTGCGACCGCCAACCAGTCTGTCAAGCGAGGGGATTATGGCAAAACCCCCTAATGAGCCCACAACACACCCATATCGGTCGTTGTGGTGATCTTTGGAGGAGGCCTGTGTCCAGCAGTGGACTTCATTTGGCCGAAACGATATGCTGTGATTGGGATTTATTAGTTCTTATCATCATTGTGTACGAGTCCAAAAGTAAAATATTTCCTGTCTTTCTTATGTTATTCTTAATTTTTCTGCAGTTAGCTCACGACCCTTCCGTAACCGTTTCTAAAGACAGTCGGTTAAAAATATCAAAAGCTGTGGGCGCTTAGCTGGTATTTATGTAAATGTGATGCAAATGCATGTATCGCTCGATCGCGGGGGACGCACTTCCTTCCGAGGTAATTATGCGTACGCGCCGCTTATGTGACGCCTGTCGCAACGATAAGCGTGGATAGTTACACTGCAGTTCACGGGTGAACTATATTTTTAATAATTTTAACAATGTTTGGTAAATAAGCCATCAATTACAAAGGCAATTTGGCTTTAAAACTGACCATTTCTGGTAATGGCTTATCTACACGTGTACCCAAAGCTAACTCAATGTTATATGATGGATGTAACTAACCAGAGAAGCCAGTAAAAGTCTTTAGTGTTTTCTTTTTTTATAATAAACGCTATGATTTCTCCTGTATCGTGGGTGCAGTTTACGGGCATAAATATTACATGCAGAAAAAATTGCAAATTTCTGATAAAACAAAAGCGATGCGTATTTAAAATTGGAACTGCCTGACCACGATCAATGATACATGATACACAATCAATCAATCTTTATTTGTGAACTAAGTAGGTCTATAGATCTTGTAACCTCCTATTTGTTAAATCGGAATCAAAGAGTGGCAATTGATATTATCACATCTACGCGCTCACTAGGTAAAATGGGAGTACCTCAAGGATAAATTTGGGGGCCATTCCTGTTTCTGGTCAATATTAATGATCTGCCATGTAATTATTATAAACGATGCAATGTCGAACATAATTATTGTTTGCTGATAACACGTCACTTATATTTAAAGTAAATAGGAATGAAAGGTTTATTGTAGAACCTACTGATATACTTCATAAGATATCTGTTGGTTTTCGCCCGATAATCTTCTCCTAAACGCAGAAAAAACCAAATGTATAAAGTTTTCAACGACAAATGTGATCTATATAAGAACATAAGAGTAAAACTTGACGGTAAAGCAGCAGACCTGGTCTGGCTGGTGAAAACTGAGCTCTGTTGCATTTACTGTTAGGAAAATAAGACAGGTCACAGATGTGCCTACAGCTAGAATGGTATATTTTGCATACTTCCACAATATTATGTCCTACGGCATTTTACTGTGGAAATCGCCTGCTGATATTGAATCATATTTTATATTACAGAAAAGAGCAGTCCGAGCTATATATAATCTGGGTTCTCTTGAGTTACTCCGGGAACTATTTAAGGAGATAAACATACTTACTTTACCATCCTTATATATACCATCACATCATGTATATACGCAAAAACATCATAGGTTTCAATAAAAAAAGTGACGTGCACAATTTAAATACTCAGAAGGACAAGCTTGTCTTGCCTGGCTTTAGACTTGGCAGAATCAGCAAGTCGTTTATCGGAAACAGTGTTACGTTCTTCAACAAAATTCCTTCTAGTCATCATTTCGGCCGAATTAAGTCCACTGCTGGACACAGGCCTCCCCCAAAGATCACCACAACGACCGAAATGGAGCGTGTTGTTGGTTCATTGGGGGGTTTTGCCATAATCGCCACGCTTGGCAGACGGGTTGGCGATCGCAGTTGAGTTGTTAATGTACTCGAAGGACGCTGCTGCCCATCCTCCGGCTAATCCCTTAGTCGACTCTTACGACACCCGCGGGAGGAGATGGGGTGGTGGCATTCTGAGCCGGCACCACACGGCAATCTTCGATTATGCGTGTTTTAATATCGAAGGCCTACTACAGCATAAATCATTACATCAATGATAAAGATATCCGGCACACGATTCCCTTCTGTACACTGCGACCCTCTGGCGCAGTATAATTTATTTTATAACTTCTGAACTGAACTGTAATTGATAAGATTGCAAGTGTTGTAACATTCAACCAAAGGTTTTAATGTATATGCATTTTTTTCCGTTATTTACTTATATTTAATAACTTGATATTTGCCTTGACTGATTTCAAATTTCATAATATTTTATGTTATTTACATATATATATATAGGTAATATTAAATTAAAATCGTAGAGAGACAAAATCTGTAAAATGAGTAAGATGAATGTTTTTTGAAAAAAATCACTGCCCCGTGCTCCAGGAATGAGACTGATGCCAAAACGCCACGTTTGGCAGGTGGGTTGGTGATCGCAATTGAGTTATTAATTTACTCGAAGGCCGCTGCTGCCCATCTTCCAGCTAATCCCATAGTCCTATTTTAAGACAGCCACGGATGAGATGGGTTGGTGCTATCTGTAGCCGGTACCTCACGGCATAATAAGTACAACATACAACTAAATGTCTGCTAACAATATTTGGCCGTGTTACCCTCGGTATAGAATGAACGGCTAAGATCCTTTTGCGAGTATCAACACTCAATGAATATTCAGCATGCCGGTATCCTCTTTCCTTTCTTGCTTCATGTAAGGACCATGTCCTTACAGGTCGTCTTGAAGGTGCACCTAATTTTCACAAAATACACTAATGTTGTCTAAATGTTATTTTCCATATTATATATTCGGTTCAATATATTTCTTGGTTCTAAACAGCTTCCTAAGAGACAATATAAAATAAGACTAGTATATCCGTCCCCTTCAGATTCGTATCACGTTCCTACTTAATATACATGAAACTAATTAAGAACAAAATACGCCATAAAACTATATGTGTAACAGATAACAGATATTAGTATCGGATTCGATATTACTCGTACACTAGGATGAAAGTTATACTATATCCTGTGATGTTGCCTCTTAGGCGGAGCTGATTGTTTATATTTAGATGAACGCATGCTCGTTCACTCTATTATATTCTATTATTGGCTCCCACGGGCTCAGCATCAGCTGAACGCACTTCAACCCTAATGGGTCCATTGTGCTCACCAAAGCCCTGCACTACTCCTCCGCTGGCAAATCCAGAAGTCCCTGTAGGTACTTCGCAATCATACCTGCCTGGGGCCGTGCAAAATCATCAGGCAATGGATAAGCTATTCCTAGATGTTTTGCCCTACGTCTTGCCAGAGCGTCACAGCTGCACAAAATGTCCTGCATTGACTCTCGATTGTCCATACAGAATCTGCATGTATCCGTTGTGCTCCTTCGCTCACTCTAATATCTATATATCTACGTGAAAAGAAATATTTTACCCTTCTTAAACATAATTGCGCGCACTGATGAGTGTGACATTTAGTGCAGAAAGCTAAAATTAACTTAAAAATAATGAGTAACGGTCGAATTTCGACCACTCGACGACCATTAGCAAGAAATAAATTCTTCGATTGCCCAAGTAACTATATCTTACCAATATTACCGAACTGTTCATCCAGAGAGACGCAGATCAGCCCCATAACGTCCACTTCAGAACATGAGCCTCCCAACGAACTTTATAATGTAGTCATAAGGGATATTGCCATAATCATCTCGCTTGGTAGGCGGATTCGGGATCGAAGTAGTAGCAGTTATTAACATACTGGAAGATACTCTTAATATCAATTCTTAGTCGCCTTTTACTACACCCTTGAAAAGGGATGGTCTATACTTTGTCTAGAACCACACGACACAGTCCACCCACTTTCAGCTAATTAGGGTATTAATAGTACTAGGGTACTAGTACTGTAAATTTGACTTGACCAGTTACACTATGCCGTGTGGTGCCGGCTCAGAATGCCACCACCCCATCTCCTCCCGTGGGTGTCATAAAAGTCGACTAAGGGATTGGCTGGAGGATGGGCAGCAGCGTCCTTCGAGTACATTAACAACTCCACTGCGATCGCCAACCCGCCTGCCAAGCGTGGCGATTATGGCAAAACCCCTAATGAGCCAACAACACACCCATATCGGTCGTTGTGGTGATCTTTGGGGGAGGCCTGTGTCCAGCAGTGGACTTTATTTGGCCGAAAGGATGATCGGTCAACTATCGGCGGGGTTAAGCAACGCTTGGTGCGGTCACACGATGGATGGGTGACCGCAAGTGGTATTTGTACTAAGCGTATTCGTGCTTCGGAGGGCATCTAAAACAGTCGGTGCCAGTTGTTGTCATTTGACGACAGCCGTGAACTAAGACGGAGGCCTTTGGACGGCTTCAACAATTCTGACAAAAGGCTAGCCACTAACCACATACGAAAAACAAAAAAAGTACTGAAAATTTCAAACAGTTTTTCGAGACACGAGAATACGGTAATTAAACCTCACGGTATCGGCCAGTGTGCGATTGAGACAGTCTATATTCTTATCCTCCAGATTACCATACAAATAAACTATCTGTTAGAGGTTTAACAACTATCAAGTTAGCTATTTATAGCTGGGTCCTGACAGGTGACTAGTGGCCTTGCTAGAGGAAAACCAGTGGGTTTTCAACCAGTTTCAAAGTGGTTTATACAAAGAGTTTATATTCAAATGGAGTCTAATTTGGATATTATATTAACGTCGATATGAATTATGTTATCAAGATAGATTATCCTTGTACTATTAGTATTAATAACTCCGACTATTATACCTACTTGTTTGTTGTAGTCATTCACCATCATCGTAGGTATCAGCGAAATGACGTCTACTGCTAAACAAACTTCACAGTTATTATCACGTTTCAACATTTTGGGGGGAATTTTCCAATACTCACCACGCTTGCCAGGCGGATAGGTGCGCGCAGAATGATTATGTTCCACAGAAAATACGCTGCTGCTCAAACCTTTGATTTAGAGTCCCTGAGTCGCCTTTTACAACATCCACGGGAGGAGATAGAGCGATGATATATTCTTTATCCGAACACCACACGTATTATTACTTCACTTCAAGTTAATTAAATAGTAAATTATTGAGGCTTTTGATTTCATATACTGAGACTTTGATTTGATTTCATTTGATTGACTTGAGATTTTTTTTTTGCCATTTTTTTATGATTTAGATAACCTGCAGGCACTATAGAATATTATACTATAATTACCGTTCAGCATAGTATAAAATCAACCCGACACCTTGTATTTAAATGTAATTCTGAGTGTGTATAATCACCAAAGATGTAAAGGAACTCATAGAACTGAATTGACATGTATATTGCTGCTTTTAATAAATCTGAAATTTAAGAACAAACTGATATGAACAAGGGCACTGACAACACAATCTCCAACATAACCTGTGCGTCAGATCCCGAGCGGCAGCAAGTCATCGGAAAAAACACCGAAAACACTTTTAGAAACCCAACACAATAATCACATGCGCGTAAACACAAAACGAATGAAGTGTTTATTTCTTTCATATTATAAAGTTTTTTTGCAATTACATTTATTATAATTCTGACAGAATGCCTTTTTAAAAGGCATTGGACAAAAAATACAATCATTTAAATAAATAATTTCTTTTTTTAGCCACTATAAATCAGAGTTTTTTGCGTAAGTTATATGGTTTATCATAAAATAAAGGATTTTTCTCACAATTTGCTATTCCTGTAATGCGTGGGCCCAAAAATGGGCGGTCTCCTTTTCCAGTGCTTAGCTAAGACAAACGTATCAGCTGTCTCACTGTTTATCTCTAATTACAATCGGGTAATAACTGACTGTGTTAAAAAATATTTCTATTAGTACTTTCATTTAAGTAATTGATAGTTTTCGTGTGTGCAAAATACTAAACTGCCATAAAATGGTGTACCTGCCTATTTCTGTTCTAGGTATTAGCCGGGTAAATACATAAGCACCGGTCGCCGGAGCATTCGCCACAGCTCTATATCCGCTATCTTCTTTTTGATTTCTTTATACAACTAGAGTCCCACTTGCTCCCTCGCTTGTTGTACAAATCTTCGCCTAGTTATTCCCTTTCCTCTCACTTCTTTCTAAAATTAACTGAAAATAAGTTTTTGTGTCGGATCAAATGGCCAATCATCTTACATATTTTATCTTTCTTACAACTGTCTTTCACTGTTAACCATTAGTAACACTTCTTCATTTTAGGTACGTTATGTAAAAATCCCATAAGGTATAATGTTATATAAAAACAGTTTATGTGCCAAAGCTTTTATTCTTTACAAAGTAACAAACCATAAACCTCATTAATAAAACCTACAACATTATTCGCGTCGTCACGGAAAACCGTCATTCGGTATTAAGTTAAATAGTGGGCAGTTAAATATGCAGGCATACTCGAAGGTAGTTAACGTGGAACATTACCAAAATTTGTTAGTACGCGAACGAGCTGCGTGGAAAACTGCTTTTGAATTAGGGCAAGCGTGTTCGAATTGATAGGCTTCAGAATGGTTGTGTTCCAGGCTGTGGCTGTCAATGAAGAATCATCGTTCAATCGTTAGCATCATCATATCGGCCAAAGGATGTCCACTGTAAAATAGAGGACTTTCCCGTAGATTTCCACAATTGTTGTTTGGCACTAGGTTGGGGAGCGCAGTACGGCTACCGTTCCTCAGAAGGGACGCTAATTCCCATCCCTCTGGTTTAGAGTCCTTTCGCCGCCTTTTATGATATCCATGGCAAGAAATAGAGTAGTGCTATATCCTTAATCCGGACACCACATGCACTGAGCCCAGTGCTTATACCATAATGTATTTAAAAAAACAAACTGCAATATCTATTATTTTAAAAGAATAGATATTGCAATAAATAATTGATGTTATACAAGGCGTACTTAACGCCAGAAGGCATTCTCTACCAGTCAATCTTTGGGTTAAAAAAGCACTTCGAAAGAGGTACAAAATCAATGCTATAGATAGGTGATGTTGGAAATAGGCACGTATTAAAAAGAGTTATACCTGTGTATACTAATATCAAAATACATACTGTATTGCATGTTTATGTACAATTAAATAGAATACATAAATTTGTAAATATCTTATCCGACATAAATATTAACGCTAATGACAAAGAATGTTTTGTATGATCAGAATTGCAACGATTTGAAGAAATGTTCACAGACTTAACGGTTGACTGTGAATTTACCCGGAGTTCTATTATTATTATTGCAGGTTCTCATCTATAGGATGGATCATAAGTGCCTGTAAAAGCCTAGTTCAAATAAATAGTTAGTCACATATACAAACCCACATTAAATTAATATTCAATGTACTGGTATATATTTTACCGCCCTTTTACCGTTTACCGTTACGATAAATGACAGTTTTTACTTAATACGCTAACGACAAGTACCTAAATACATTTTGCCTGAACCTATTTCAGTGACACGAGTGCCCCAGTTGGAACAAAAGCTGGTAATTAAACGGCGTGACGATGTACCATGAATATCCGAGTGTTACTTCTTTTTTACCGTAATGGTGTATAATAACTGGTGTTTGCTGCCATACCATGCTTTATGGGTCACCACCTATTACCGTTATTACGTCAGCAACGGAGATTCTCCTTCAGTTATTGGGGTTAAAAACTTTTTGGTGTTATTTTAAAATTTGCCTTACAGTGGTAACTTGGAATACTTAATGCAGAGCTCTTATTTATTGTAAAAACGATAAATGATATAGAAAGTAGGTTTCAAGGTACTCGTCAAATAATCTAGATGAAGCCGGCTTTTCCTGCAGACTCTCTGAGAAGAAATGGTGAAATGAACTATAAGGATTTCTGTTTTAAAGTCCATACATATTTTGTGTTAGTAAGTGAGAACATTAGGAAGACGTCTGTATGGCCTTTTGAAGAAAGGCCGATATAGCTGTTTTGAGTCCATCCATCCATAATCATCATCCATGAATCAGTCATGTTTTAGCTTTAGGGATTTCTATATAAAAGCTGTCGAACCAAAAACTGTATCCTTCGATTCGTTCAACAATACTATTTGTTGATCGAAAATGTAACTTGTAAATACAAAGTTCCAATGGATTAAAAGTTTTTATACTTTCTGCTACATACAGAGATAACAATGACAATCGCTAATTGTTTGCTGCGCTATTATCAATATGATGGCTACAGGGCAAGTTTTATAACTCCTCTTTTTGTTGTTCTAATCAATGTTTCTTAAATCTATAATTAAATTTTCGTACTGATTTTCATCTGATCTGATGATATGAAAGAGAACGGCCCATGTCACGTTTTTCCCAGTAACATGAAGTAGCACATCACATTATACGTCATTATGGATTTTTGATGGCAATCTGAACCTAAGAGTACCAACCGTTCCATCTTTTTCCAACTAAACGAAAAATCTACTAAACAGTGTTATTTACAAAACAGGAAATAGGATCAAAGGTGTTGTAAACAATATGGTTTATCACTGTGACAATGACCCATTCAGTGAGAACTTCTGAACTACTGGTGATTATATCTCCAGCTACTTCGATGTTCTATTGAGCGTATAAGAGTATCAGTCTGATCCCAAGGTCTTTCTATTCAGTCAAGACAACGCAGCTGTCTCCGAAGCTGAGAGTATTTTTAAAAGGTATTACGACCTATTGCTATTTTAAGCATATCTAATATAAACCTAGTTTGGTATTTAGGTAGCATACTTTATTTGCATCTAAACGGATGTAAATTAGATATATTTTTTGGCCCGAGAAACAGTATTTCCTTAGCAATAGCTCATGTGGGGCACCACAAAGAATAGACCAACTCTCTCTCATAGGCATTGCCAAAAGCAACCAGGGCTGCTATCAATAATAACGACATATTTATTGCAAGCTTTGTTATTATGGACCCTTAGACCATACAAATATTTGTTCATATTCATTCATTCATATCGGTCATTTACACGTCTACTGTTGAACAAAGCTGTGTCATCATTCTGGGGGGTATTTGCCAATACTCACCACGCTTGGCAGGCGGGTTGGTGAGCGCAGTATGGCTACCGTTTCACAGAAGTGACGCTGCTGCCCATCCCTCTGGTTTAGATTCCCTTAGTCGCCTTTTACGGCATCCACGGCAGGAGATGGAGTGATGCTATATTTCTAACACGGACACCACACGAAAAAATATTTGTTCCGTAAAGTGTAATTCCAGAATAGCCTCTCTCTTGCATCCGCTTGAGATTGGAATCACCACTACTAGAATAAATCCATTTGACAAAAGGCCACCTTAATTTCCACACAAAATCCAACCAACTTCCCCAAGAAATTTCCCCTACTGGCGATCTCACCAACCAAAAGATCGCAATCTCAGTTACATAGATATCGATAAGGTATCAACTACCGAAGCTAACGTTAGTTCGTTTGTCTGTTCGTTACTCGGTTATAACGCCGAGGGGTCGCCATAGAGTATAAATATGCATGAGGAAACGAAATAGCCATATGCTGCGCCCGAAGTATCGGGTACTTCGCTATGGGAACCGATGGGGATTTTTAGCAGAGTAGCAATGACTAGACAGTTGTGGCAGTTTGCTGATTTGAGAGATTCTGTTTTGATCAATAATTATAGCCTTCAAAGGTACGGCTAAATAACCTTTAATTTTGGTGATGGAATCGCTTATTTTTGAGTTTATTCAAGTGAAATTTCTTTTTTTTTTAGAGTAACCTCACTCTCTCTCTCATCAAATAATTTCTTCAAGTTACGTTTACATTATGATCTATCTCAAACTGCTACGTATATTTAGACGCCTAGACCACAAACCCAGGCCAATGGCAGTGTATAAGAATTTCTCAATATTAATTATTCATTGGCTGTGGCTTACTATGTCGAATAAATTTGCTTGCATTAGCGCTCGGTGAGTGTTAAACATTGTGTTCGTACGCTATTTGTTTAAATACACGCGATTGTTAGCTATTGTGACGTAATTGAATGACGTTTGAGATATATACTTCTGCTTTGGAATGCTTGATAGAAAGATAGTTATGCGGAAAGAGTAGGTACGGATGATACTACGTGTTTTAGAGCTTCTGTTACTGTATGCAGGAATTAATTGTACCTTAAATCTTTTGCTTTTTTGTGTGAATATTAGCCCTCCATGTGTTAGAGTTGTTCAAGCCACCCAGAGGCCTACAACTTGGCTTAAAGACTGCTGTCTAATGAATGGCAACAACCGCGACCGATGACTTTACGTGGCTTCTGAAGCACGCTCGTTTAAAATACCACTATGTGCTCACCCATACATAGACTGACCGCGTCAAGCGTTGCTTAACCACGCAGGTCGTTTACCGATCAGTTAGTGTAGCTGGCTATGAGTACCTTTTTTATTTTTATTGCGCCCAGTGGAAATTCTTCATGAACTTCCTCCGCCCCGGGGAAGGACGAAGGGGCATGCCCGGCTCCTACCGGCCAAAACTACTGGGGCGGCCATCTTCGGCACCTAAAGGGGTCTCCAAGTCCTCGTATGATCACACTAGGGCCGTCCACTGGTGCCACGCCCATAGGCACACTCCGAGGGAGTGACTGTAAAGTGGTTGTTTTGCTTAGTATAGCATATTATCACATAAGCCTAAATTACAAATATTCTTCTTCTTGATCGTTACACTCTTGACAGAGTGGTCGTGGTCATCACTTTAGGGTTTGTGGCGAACTTCACTATCCGTCGCCAATCCTCGCGAACAGCTGCCTTTCTCGTACACTCATGGAGTAGACCGTCAAGGGCCGCCTTCACCTGATCGGTCCATCGTATCGGTGATCTGCCGCGTGGTCTAGTGCCCTCGACTTTCGCCTGAACCACGAGGCGTTCCACGGAAACATCTCCCCGGGGCCGAAGAAAGTTAGAATGCGAGCTTGGACGATGGAGGACAGACGCTGTTTGATGCCGAGCTCTTGAATGATGGAGTCGTTAGTTCTAAAATCAGTCCATGATATACCAAGCATTCTTCTCCAGCACCACATTTCTAGAGCATCTATTCTCTTTTTCTCACTTTCTCGAAGTGTCCACGTCTCGTAAGCGTAAAGAAATATGGGAAACACTAGCGCCCTGACCAGTCGCTTAATTAATTATATGTAATCAGCAATATCATATTTAGATTGTGCATAAATATGTGGTAGTTATCCCGCACATTGGCATGCATTATTCTCACATAGCTTTTGTTTTTTTTCCGACTATATTGTGTAAAGTAATAAGACTGTAATAAATCATATATTTTAAAAGAGTATATCCATGGAGTTTCTTGCCGGTTCTTCTCCATAGGACCAATGGCTTGGAACCGTGCAACTATTTAAATCCTGACTATTCGTAAGTGCCAGCAAATGGTTTACATGAATAAAAAACTTTTGACTTTGAGACCATAGAAATTAATTTTAATTTAAATATATTTAGCGCCATCTATTGTCGGATAGCAAAAACACTATATCATTGGTTGATTTTATTCACCATCGTTTTAGGCTCAAAACATTTTTCTAAAATAATTAAATGCCTAATGCAAAAAATTTAACCTATAATATGCCTAAAACAAAAAAGAGGTACATTCGACCGTTGGAAGGCGAAACAGATACATAAAAAAGTAAAAACAAGGGTTTTAAAAAAGCTCGCCATGTGCGTCTAATTTTATTCCCCTGTTCACTGGTTATGAAATCATATGCAAATATATGCGCCGCGCGAACGGCTTGTGTGAGTCGGTGCGAACGGTGCGCGGACCGTGTGGGACAGAGCCTTCGATTGACAATTGAATGTTATGATAAAAAAACTGGGTAAAATTAAGTAGGGCCAATAATAAGGCTTTAATATTAATTAAGTTTGGTTTTGACATTATTTGAGGTAACTATAATATTCCTTTGTTTATAAATGTACGATATGAGTACCTAGGAAAACTTAAACAAGCTTACTTAAGATAATGTCTATAATAATCCGTGCGGTGTCCGGATTTAGAATATAGCACCACTCCATCTCCTACCGTGGATATCGTAAAAGGGACTCTAAACCAGCATGGGCAGCAGCGTCTCTTCTGTAGGACAGTAGCCATACTGCGTTCACCATACCCCCAGCCAAGCGTAGTGTTGGCCAATTCCCCCCAAAGTAATCACACAATTGTAGAATTCTATGGGAGAGGCCTTTGTTCTGCAGCGGACGTCCTTTGGCTGATCTGATGATGATGAAGATGATGATATATAATGCTATAAATGTAGAACAACTGAAGGGATTTGAATTGAATTTGGCAGAGAGGTAGATTGTCTATCAAAAATACACAGGATATGTTTTATTGCATACTCAAGTGCCCCTAAAGATTTAACTTAATTCCATCACGTACAGGTATAAATGTACGGTCCGTAACCGTTACAACTAATACACGTATTGTGGTCCGAGTTAGGCATATACGCGTGGTACCTTCGGGCGGCTGCAGCACAATTGTTCACGAGATTCTTGAGCCCCCTTCAGTGCCGTGAAGATATCATCAGGGCACTGAGGCTTCTACCAGTTATAACCACTCAATTGGTTTTAACTGGTAGAATTCCGGCACACCCTTCCGCCCTTCCCTCGGGCGGAGGAGGTAAAAGATAGGTGCCCAACGCGTCAAAAATAAGTTTTTTATGGTGGTGGTAATATTCTGCCTTCTTCTATCATCATGCTATATGAACAGGAAAAACACAATTATAATCACAGTGCTTTATGATCTGATTCCATCTTATTACAAAAATCTCTAAGCTAAGGCTTGCTGTGGTAGTGGTAATGAATGGCCACAACCCTTGACCCGTGAATATCTTAAAGCATGACCAAGAGATGGCGTCCTTCTGGGGTGCAATTCTTTAAGCTCAGAATCGAAATAAATAATAAATAAATAAATAAAGCCTTTATTTCCAAATCCAAAAAGACAACTAAACAAATGGAAAAACAAAAAGATTTTTACATAATAGGTTACTGTACCTTAGATTTGCACAATAAACACATTCACTTTAACCATCACGAAGGCGAATAAATATGTTATCAGTTGTCTCAGGTAAAATTAACACTATTCTCCGAACTAGTAAAAACTGTATTACGGTAGGATAGGCCTCTTATTCCCCAATACATAGTTACAATAATATTTTAACTTACAGCTGTCAGAACTATTTTATATTAAGTGAGATGTGGTTAGAGATACGATATGTTATTATTGTACTTATTCAAAAGTACCTTACAATTTTTGAAGATTGCACAGTATATGTAAGAAAGATAGATGTTTGTTAATACTTATAATATTAGTACTAAAGTTATAGTATTGTTATATGTGTTATGTGTTTAAAGAGTTATGTATGTAATGTCTGTCTGTGTGGGTGTTAGGTGAAATATGCGAGCGTGTGCATGTTTATTATGTGTATATAAATATTTGTGTATATGTATTCAAGAATTGGAGTGTAATTTTTATGTAATGTGTTTTTTTTTTTTAGGTTTTATTTTTCTTGTTTTGAAATATGATTCATATATTTATTTATAAGAGTTTAATACAGTATTTTTAGGAGATTTTCTGTTTCGTTATAGTCTAATGTTTTCAAATACTTATCAATTGACTTCCCATATTTATAACTCGTTTGATCTCGCATTTTGATATTTTTGCTACTTATTTTGTTATATAAACTGGGACCTAGGTAACTGAGGAATTTTTGTGCAAATGCTGTCTTATATTTAGGTACAGAATAAACAATGTCCTTTCTCCGTCTAGTATTAAAGTCAGGCTTTTTTCTGTGTTGATGAATAATTACAAGTTTGATAAATAGTTGTCTCACGGACAGTACCGGTATATTTGTATACAACAAGTGTGTGGGATATGTGTATCTTTTAAAGGACATAACTTTGAGAATTGCACGTTGTGATATTTCAACATTTAACATATTAGTTTTCGAGGTTCCTCCCCAAACATTTAAGCAGTAACTTAATATAGATTGACACAACGCGAAGTAAATATTAACCAGTAGTTCTTGTGAGCAAACGTGTCTCAGTGACTTAAAAATGAATATTAGTTTTCTAACGCGACTAGCCAGGTTTTTAGTATGTTCGTTCCAGTTAATATATCGGTCGACTATCACCCCTAGGTACTTAATGGATTCTACGCTACTGATTCCGTAGCAATTACAGTTTGGTTTATTATTACATGTATGTGCTTTAATTGTTATTACGTTGTTCAGAGGTTGTGTTTTATTAGATATGCTGAATGTAATACATTTTGTTTTTTGTAAGTTTAGTGTTAGCAAATTATTATCCAACCATGAAGTAACCATTTGCATACCTTCATTAGCTGCGTTATTAGCGTCTTCCCAGGATTTAGCACTAAACAATAAAACAGTGTCATCAGCAAATGTTATTATTTGACCCATATATAATTGAAGTTTACACAGGTCGTTAATGTATATCAAAAACAGAGTTGGGCCAAGCACGCTGCCCTGAGGAATACCGTACGTTACATCTTTTTCTTGGCTTACGTCTTCAAGTACCTTAACGCATTGTTTCCTGTTAGATAAATAATCTGTGAATAACTGCAACGGCAGTCCACGAATTCCAATGTTCTCCAGCTTATTAAGAAGTATGGGAACAGAGACGGTGTCGAAAGCCTTCGTGAGATCTAAGAATATGCCCAATGTTTTTTGACCATTATCCAAGTTGTCAACTATGTAAGAAGTTAATTTTTGTAAAGCATCACAGGTAGATTTATTTTCTCTAAATCCAAATTGATTAGTAGATAACAATTTATTGGATTCTAAGTATTTCTTCAACCTCAAATTAATTAGGCTTTCAAGAATTTTACAGAAACTCGGAAGCAGCGAAATTGGTCGATAGTTTGACACATTGTCTCTGTCCCCTGACTTATAAATAGGTACAACTATGGATTTTTTGAGTGCATCTGGAAAGACTCCTTTAGCAAGACAAAGATTAAATACACTCGTTAATGGACTTACTAACACATCAACTGCTTTTTTTATAAAAGAAACAGGTATTCCGTCCCAGCCTGAGGAACTAGAATTTTTTAGTTTTAAGATTATATCTTTAATTTCAATCTCATCCGTTGGTAAAAGCATAAATGAGTTTAGTTGCGGCTGATCTTGATGTACTTTCAAAAGCTCACAAAGCTCATCTTCATTCTTATGGGTTCTACGTAATATGTTTTTTGCCAAATCACTGCTGATATTGACAAAATAATTGTTTATATAGTTAAGAGAGTTCTGGATAGACGATTTACTCTGTAATAGTTCAGTTAATATTTTTGCTTTAGTGTTAAGATTACACATACGTTTTATGAGAGACCATTTGGTTTTTAAATTATTTTCATTCCTTTTTAGTTCATATTTATAATAATTTTGTTTTAGATTTTTTAGTAAATTATTACACGTGTTGCGATACCGCCTATATGTTATTTTTAGTACGCAATTTTCTGGATCTTGTCTTAATTTTTTGTGGAGAGCGTCTCTATTTCGCATACATCTACATAAACCTGGCGTTATCCAAGGTTTAATGTTCGTTTTACGTCTAGATAGCTTATATGTAAATGTATATTTTTTCAGAATCCCTGTTACAATTGTCAATAAAAGATTTGTAATTTTGTTTGGGTCGTCTACTGACAATTTTTCAGGCCAGTCAATTTGATACAAGTCTTTTATAGCGGCATCATAATCCGTTTTTGTATACATTAGCTTCTTTTTAGCTATACTTGTTTTTTTAGGTATGGAAGCCATAACACTTGAATGATCAGTCAGTGTAGAACTACAGACTATAGTCACTGGGCTGTATGGTGACTTCATGAAACAATGATCTAAACAATTTCTTCCTCTGGTGGGTAAAGTGTGGGATGCCAAAAGACCATGGGATGCAAGCAAACTCATATACAGAAGAGATTTATTGTCCAGAGACTCATTTAAAATATTTATATTTATATCACCTATCAATATTATACTTTTAAATGTTTTTAGCTCGAATAACACTTTATCTAACATTTCGAAAAATGGGTCTAGATTTCTAATAGCTGGTGGTCTATATAATGAAACGATAGCAAGATCATCGATAGTAGTCACCATGCAATTAGCTTCCTGGCAAACATATGGTTCTTTTACGGTTGCTTTCAGATTATCTTTTATATATATGACAATTCCATCATTTTGGTTAATATTATTATTTGAAGAATAAGATACATAATTGTCCATATATGGAATGATAGTAGTTTCAGAGAGCCAGGATTCGGTCAAGATAATGACATCAAAGGATATATCGAGTCGATTTAGTAAAATCAGTAATTCATCATAATTATGGTTTATACTCCTAATATTTTGGTGTAAAACGTTTAAACTGTGTTGTGTTATAGTAAATAAAGATTTGCAGTGTTCCGGCATGTCAACGAGCATAGCATTGCCGACATTGACGTTGTCATCAATGTCAGAAGAAAGTTCTTGAATATTAGCCATAGTCCATGTAAAGCGAAGCTTGATGGTACATAAGGGCAATGCCATGATCTAGACAAAATACGGAAACACCACTAATTATATATTTAAAATACTTGAATCTGAGAGTATTATGTTGAAATATGTTGCTGTGTAAGTTAAGTATATGTATTGGTGTTAATGTATTTTGTGGGTGTATAGTGTTATAATATATTACAAGATATACTTTATAGATGGAGTACTTCAAAAATAATATTCGAATTAAAATAGAATATAAAACAAACGATATGCAAAGGAAATAATGGAATAAATCCGTAATCAAAATTAAACATAAAAGAGATAAAGACGCGAAAAACTTGTTTTTAAATGGATTGCACCAAGCTAGTTTTTTTAGAGAAAACATTGATAGTCACTCACTGGATACGATGTTAGATGTATTCACACAGGAATCACTGAGTACGGAACCCTCAATTTGGTCAGCAGATTTTATATGTAGTGCCGGAAAGCCATCATCCTTTTTAACTAGCACCTTACCATAGGAGGTCCAACAGTACCTATAATAAGATTTCTTTTGTGCCTGCCTTGCCAGATAAAAGAGATGTCTTGCTGTGGGAGTCAATGATTCAGATATGAAGATTGGTAGTTTCTCTCCAGGGAGATTCAGTATTTTAGTGTTGAGTTTGTCATACTTATGGATGTTGTTGTAGTTTCTGAGAGCTTTTAGGACTTTAACGCGGGTCTCAGCCTCCTGGTATTCTACCATTATAAAATTGTTTTGCCCGGATTTTCTCCTTTGAATATGTCGGACTTCCTCTGACGTGACGGGAACATCAAGTGACTTATGAATTTTCATTATCATCGACCCAAGGTCTTGACCAGCTTCAAACGGAATATTTTTGATTTCCATACTACAGAGAAGGTTTTTTCTCTGTAGATCTTCAATCTGATTTTCCATTTTTTTTATGCTGATCTGGATATCATTGTTGGCAAGTAATACGTTTTCGTACTTTTCTTTAAGATCATTGTACATTAATGTGTTTTTTTCTAAGGTGCTCTGTATATTAGAATTTTGCTTAAGAATTTCCTGATTTTGGTTCTTCAGATCCTTTATCATATCATTAAGTGAACAAAATTTTGTATCTTGATCTTTTTTGAGATCTGAAAACATTGCTAAAATTTCGACTCTTAAATCAGCGAGGTCTTCTGCTTCCGTACGTACCTTCCTTTTTCTAGAAGTAATAAATTCTCTTTCATCATCCTTGCAGCTCGCTAGTTCTGGTTGCGATGAAGACATGTTTTTAGACATATTTTATCCTTAATGTTTGCGTATACTGTACACGCCGATCTTATCGCGATCACAGCCGAAGCGCGAGCTTTCCAGAATGTAATTTGGATGTTAAGTAAATATAAATTTTAACAACTGCAACTTAAGGTCAGAATTGCCAGCTTACGAACATTTATTTTTATTTATGTAGCAAATTATAATTTCGGTTAAACACGACTACTCGCTATGAATGCGGGAAGGAGAAGGGAAATAACGGTGTAAAACTAATTCGGTATTTGCTAAGACATGATTGAAGCTATTCAAGGACACATTGCAGAAGTTAAAACCAGTCTTCGCGAATACCAAATTGGGTTATCACCGTTATTTCAATTCTGCATTCAAGGATGTATGGATGTTTGAGCTAAGAGAATTGCACCCCTGATTTCAAACAACCTAGGTACTACGATCCGTATGACCGCATCACAAGAACTTACTGTGTCCTTTTTCAAAAGTGGACGTTAAGGGTCTCATGCGAAGATGTTGCAGCGATTTCTGCAACGTGAATGGAGTAGCTGGCATGCTTTTGCTCTTTAGAACTTAGTGATCTACCTGCCTTAAGTAATTTAAAAAATTCTATTGCCCAGCATGACATCGGAATGAACAAAATTGTCAACCAGGTAACTTCTCTCATATTACACGAGGTTATTATATCAACGCTTCTTTGACCATACGAGTATAATATATTATATGTAAAGAGCTTACTACCATAATTCATAATTTATACATATTCAGTGCAGATATCTGTCGTTGTTTTCATGATTTTTGCTATAAAACAGCGGGATTTGATTACAAAAATAAATAACACTTTCAAAAAATTATTCATATCTATCTACCCACCACATTCAATCTGTATGTTAGAGATACTCTGAAGCTGTGTACAAAATACCTAACTCATCCCAATTGTATCATTCAAAGACTAATCACAACAATTCTGGACACAAACGAAGGAATTTCAAACAATAGCGTCCGATTGCACAGTAAACGGTTAAGTATTCTTAATCTACGGTTATGGCCATCCAGTTTACTGGTCGCACTCGCTGTGAATATAAAACAGAGGTTCAGTTTCGAGGGCCCGTTATTACTGACACGCTCTGCTGGATTTACTTCTTTCGTCTGTTAACTGACATCATTTTTAGATCAGCTGATTTTGGATTTCGGTTGGATAGCACGTAGAGGGCCCTTACAACTATCTTCCGTGTTTATGATTAGTTTGCTAACTTATACAATATTATAAAATACGCAGAATGTGCAACACTCGATGCGCCAACACCATGCAAAGATACGAATCGGAAAGAAAAGAAGTGATTATTATAAATTCTCAGCCGGTAACTGTGCTACTGCAGGGAAAGGCCTCTTCACAGAGAAGGAACGGGCATTGCTTACTACATGTTGTCTATTTCAGACCATTATAGATCCAGGATTTCTCATGATGTCCTTTACCGTTAAATTACGTTGAGTAGATATGACATTGAAAGAGTCACATCGATACATCCCAGCTTAGGAACCCACAATCATATACACTTTTTTTATTATTATCATATCACTACGTCCACTGCTGAACAAAGGCATCCCCCAAAGATTTCCATAGTTGTATCGTCATTTGGGGGGGTATTTACCAATACTTACCACGCTTGGCAGGCGGGTTGGTGATCGCAGTATGGCTACCGTTTCACAGAAGGGACGCTGCTGCCCATCCCTCTGGTTTAAAGTTCCTTAGTCGCCTCTTACGACATCCACGGGAGGAGATAGAGTGGTGCTGTATTCTTAATCCGGACACCACACGGAAAAATCAAATACACTTATGCTTAAGAAATGAATCCAGACATCTGGATCACCACGACATTCTTATACGAAATATTATTTCATCATTTCGGCCAAATGAAGTCCACTGCTGGACACAGGCCTCCCCCAAAGATCACCACAACGACCGATATGGCTGTGCTGTGGGCTCAATGGGGGGTTTTGCCATAATCGCCACGCCTGGCAGACGGGTTGGCGATCGCAGTTGACTTGTTAATGTATTCGAAGGACGCTGCTGCCCATCCGCCGGCTAATCCCTTAGTCGACTTTTACGACACACACGGGAGGAGATGGGGTGGTGACATTCTGAGCCGGCACCACACGACATTTTACAATACGCGTGGGTGGGAACCAGGTGCCTTTTATTTTTCCTGGACCTTTAGCAGTTCGGTGTCCGGATATTCCGTGTGGTGTCCGGATTAAGAATATAGCACCACTCCATCTCCTCCCGTGGATGTCGTAAAAGGCGACTAAGGGAATCTAAACCAGAGGGATGGGCAGCAGCGTCCCTTCTATGACACGGTTACCATACTGCGCTCACCAACCCGCCTGCCAAGCGTGTTGAGTATTGGCAAATACCAGTTGTGAAAATCTATGGGGGAGGCCTTTGTTCAGCAGTGGACGTATAAATGGCCGATATGATAGCAGTTCGGGTTATTTTTCTAGCAATTATATTTACAAACTGGCATGTTCCTTAAAAGGTGATAAAGCTTATATCATCACTCCTACTGTTACTACATTGAGTACTAATAGATAATTATGCAACTCAGCGCATCGGTAGACTTGTTATTTTAATAACTTACATAAGTTAGCTAGATTCTGGATACCATCGCGTGCACTGTGGGAAGACATTTTTACTGTATCTAATGCTTATTCCTGTATGTGTTGTTTAGTTTGGGATTCTTAATAAACAATTAAGTGATAAAGTCGTTTTTTTAAGACATACGATGTCTATAACAAAATTGCTCGTATTGAATAGCTGGAAAATGTGATTTTCAATGTATAACAGCTGCTTTAAATCATTTGTAAACACAGACTTTTCCTACTTTTAAAAAAATGTAATACACATGGCCCTGAGTTCTATGTCCATGTCTGTCTATGTCCAGCAGTAGGTGATATAGGCTGATGATGACGTTAATCCATATGATGATAACACTATTAAGAGCCAGGTTTCTAAAATTCTTGAATGAAAAAAATATCATTTCAGTGTCATCAACATTCTACAAACTATCGTTTAAATGCACTTGCCACCGTTTATTTTGATAACCAATACATTTCATTTTAATTAATCAAAATCCCAATATTACTCAAACTTCAGTTCTGACTGGCGGCCGTCGGCTTCCACCGCCATTTTTCTAATTTGTCGAATATATTAAGGTAATTTTTTTAAAAGTTTCTGTTTGTCCGTCCCTCAGGTTGGTCCGTTTTTAATTTTCCCATTTATTAATTTCCATCTTGACGCCTTCGTAATATATTCTGTAACGGTCCGCAAATTAAAAAGTTACCGCGGTGTGCGAATTGATACGTATTTCTCATTTGAATAATGGCCAAAATAATTAAAAGCAAAAATGTGATATCTAATGTGTTTTGTTTATCGCTTTGGATTACCGGACTTGTGACTTGCGGTTGTACATTTTTACTTGTATTTTTTGAAGTGAAACTTCTTTATCGACGTATGTGAGAAATTTTACAGCAATGTACAATTGTTCTTTTACGCGCCATCTTTATTTCTAAGTCACATTTTTCCGTTATGCGCCATATTGATTTAAAAGATAAATTGAATTTATCTATGAAAAACAGTCCTCAAACATCAACAACAAGATCCGGCACTACAAATGATGGAGTATTTACTCGGTCACAAAATTCCGTGGAATGTAAACCATATATTTCATATTTCAGTTACCATAAACCATTAATTAGAAAAATATATAATAACGATAACAATAATAGAAATAGTTCTATTATAATTAATGAAATGCTATAATAATCTTAGTAGCAATAAGGTGAAGTCATTGTATTATTTGTATCCATGTCTATAATAATAAAAGCCTTTTGCTTAAACTTTTTCTAATTCAGCTTTATCTAACCAATTTCTGTAAAGTTGTAAATAGTAGATCATTTTTTTAAAAGTGATGTCATAAATAAGTTTCACTTCTTATGTGTGTACACTAATACACACACATTTTTTTTTTAATGTAAACCGTCGATCTTGGACCTTCTGCAAATATGAATAATGATGCCCAATATTTAGTTATCAACATACTTTTCATCTCCCCTCGTCATCTGTAATAGAAACCATCGTTACTACAGCATCCAGTCCCTCAGTCAGCTATAACTTTACCGGCCGACTCTTCTCTTTCCGAGGCTGTCATAAAAAGCTGACTAATTTAATGTCGCCACATTAAATTAGTCCGTATCCGCTTGTGCAGTGTGCATAAACAGCAGGGACACTGCGATCACACATCTATTTAAAAAGTAGTAAGCATGATAATGTTTTCTTTGTCCATTGTAGCGATCTGGGTATTATGAGGCCCGTTTTCACTAGTGAACGTTGGAGATTTTTATATCAGTAATGTCCTTTAATTTCCAAAATAGTACCATATAAAACTACTAGAACTAAAGAATTAAACAAACCATTTATTATTCTTTAAATCTCAAACACACTACAATATACAGCCAACATAAATTTCTTTACACAATCCTTTATAATCTCGCAGGAAACAAATCAAAGTGCATTACTTGTTAGTTCGTCTACTTGCTAAGAGAGGGCGTTGTTCATTTCCATATCAAGCATCGCGCCCCGCCGCAATTAGCATCGCTTTGGTTACGCCAAATGTAAGCTTTTTTTGTTAAATCCTCTTAATTTGTTTCTGGGTTACCTATAAAAGGATTCTATTTACCATTTTAACGTTTACATAGAGCGAGAATAAACAAAATAAAACAATTTTGTGAGAAAGTTTTAAATAATTTGGTCTCGGCAAGATCTTTTAAAACATTTAATTACTTTCACTATGTGCTTTATTAATGTTTTAATAAACGATGTATTTTAATGCAGTTTTGTTGTTATTGTACCGACAGACTTAAAAAATATGGATTATTCTCAATTCGACTTTTATCTTATGCGAGTACTTTTGCTGTCTCATACCTCTGGCAATAATAGCTTCATCCAGTGCAGTTCCATATTCATAAGTTAAATACCTACCAAAGCAATTCGGAGATGAACAACAGAACTCCGGATGAGAGCGAATTAATAGCAAAGAAAATCTTTGTTTTCAGTTATTTCCATTTATATGTCCACTGCTGAACAAAACACTCCCTCATAGATTTACACAACTGCGTCATAATTTTGAGGGGTGTTTGCCAATACTCACTCCCTCATAGATTTACACACCTGTGTTATCATTTTGGGGGGTATTTGCCAATACTCACCACGCTTGGCAGGCGGGTTGGCGAGCGCAGTATGGCTACCGTTTCACAGAAGGGACGCTGCTGCCCATCCCTCTGGTTTAGATTCCCTTAGTCGCTTTTTACGACATCCATAGGAGGAGATGGAGTGGTGCTACATTCTTAACCCGGACACCACAAGGATAATTCATTAATTTACCCATTTTAATTTGAAATAATAGCGTGATTATTAGACATATTGATATTAGTCGCAAATTCATACTCAGTTTTTATTTCTAATAGGCCCTAATAGGCACTAAAATAAAGTCAAAAGTTAAGGTGCACGGTTCAGAAAAGTTGATCTTATGGAGAAGAGCCGGCAAGAAACTCCGTAGAGGATCTTTTGAAAAAGTGATATTACAATTTAATACGTCAGGTATGTGGAAACAAAGTGGAAGTCTACACACTCACGTATACATCAACTCGTAAACACCTACTGCTGGCCATAGGTCTCCGAATGATCGCTGCAATGTCATTCGGATTGCCATAATAAATTTGTTATCTCGACCAAAACTTATGTATGCACATTAAAATAATATCCCTACATCGAAGGTAAAATCAACATCTGGCAACACAATACACCACCTTAAATTTCTCCAGCATTTTGTAAGTAACTCAATGCAAATGCAAAGGCATTAGCGTGCAAAAGATAAGAAATAGGATTACGCTACTTTTGCGGCACGCCGGGGGAATTAGACAGGCGACTGTTAATTGGTGATAATTATCTGACTGTCAATACTAAGGTGGGTGTTTTATGTTGCACTAAGACAGCTGTGAGATTTGTGTTTCTATGAGACTCAAAACCCGGAATTAAAATACGTGGCATTTAATAAGTGTATCACATCATTTCAGCCGAATAAAGTCCAAAGCTGAACGGACAAGCCTCCGCCAAAGATCGCCAAGACCGCCACAACAACCCGTCTGGGTGTGTTGTGTGCTCGTTGGGGATTTCCCTTAATCGCTACGCTTGGCAGGTGTATCTAATCCACGGTAATAACAAGCTAAATCTGAATTTTGAGAATTGTTTGTGAATGTAGAAACGAAAGTACGGAAAATAGTGTGACGTAGACCAATGATAAAGTTGACTCAATATGTGAATAAAGAGAAAGGTCTACAACCTCAACGGTTATAACTATAGGAAAACAGGCTTAGGAGACTGTCCAGAAATTAGGAACATATTTTGATTGGCAATACAGATTAATTTTGATTTCTTTCGTGTAGTGTCCGGATTAAGAATATAACACCACTCAATTTACTCCCAAGGACGTCGTAAAAGGCGACTAAGGGACTCTAAACCAGAGGCAGCAACGTCCCTTTTGTGGAACGGCAATAATTCTGCATTCACCATGCGTGATGAGTAACTAAAATAACTTTGCAATATTGTATGCGTTTGCCGTCGGACAAACAAAGTCCAACTCCATCTTCTCCGGTGGAAGTCATCAAAGGCGACTAAGGGACTTTCAACCAGAGGCATGGGTGCTGCCTTTGGGTGGTTTGGGTGTTCCCTTCTGTGGAACAGCAACCATTCTGCACTTACCAACCCGCTGGCGTGGTGAGTACTGGCAAGAGGCCTTTGTTCAGCAATGGACGTCTATTAGCTGATATGATGATGAGTAAAACAAGTAGAAATTTATGTCAAAGTCACGTTCGACGGCACGGTTGGTGCAGTGGTTCAATTCAATTCAATTTATTTCATAACAATATAACATCGTGTTGAAAACTATACATAATGATTAAACCCTTACAATAATAATAATACATTCAATTCTACAAAAACACAGTACAAGAATAAATTACAAAGATGTCAATAACATAATGTCAGTAAGTTATGTAATTTTTATTTTATTTTAGAGTAAATTACTATAGCTTAAACTTTATTCAGCCTATCGGAGTCCTCTGTTTTCTAGTTACATCTTATAAATTCTATTACATTCACATCGTTGTTGCCATCGGAAGTAATTACAAGTCATCTATAGAATAAAAGCACCTTTTTACAAGAAAAGCCTTTAGTTTTGCTTTAAATTCCCGCGCATACACGATCTTTATCAATTCTATAGGAAGTCTATTAAACATTTTAATGGAGTTATAATTTGAGCAATGTTTGACCACATTGAGAGTAGGCGCTACGTTAGATGGTATATCTTGCCTCCTCGTCCTTTCCCGTGTTTGTCTCTCTTCCATATTTTCATGCTGATAAAGGTTCTTTGCGAGGTTCATTAATAAGACCATTATATACAAACTCGGGACTGTTAGAATTTTAAGATCCTTAAAATATTGCTGACACGACTCCTGCTGTTGTATACGAACCATTGTTCTAATTGCCCGTTTTTGAGAGACAAACGCTTTCTGAATATTATATCTATAACTGCCACCCCAAAAGAGTATGCTGTATCGTAATTTGGATTCAACTAAAGCATAATATATAGTTTTGAGTTGATCAAGATGCACCTCTTCTCTCAAACTCCTGAGTACAAAGCAGGCGGAACTAATAGCACTTTCTATACACAATAGTTCGTGCTTCCAGTTAAGTAGATAGTCCACATGTATCCCTAGGAATCTAACTACTTTCACTGTGTCAACTCTATCTCCATTCATATCACTATATAGCTTGTCAGTATTTTTTGCGGTTGTCTGAAACAATATCAAGTTTGTCTTCCTAGTATTTACCTTCAAACTGTTGACGGTAAACCATTCGTAGAATACTTTCAATGGTTCATCGATCCTTAACTTGAGGTTGTCTATATGATCACCAGATACGATGGCATTTGTATCATCAGCAAAAATGGTTAAATTTATATTGTCAGGTATTTTATTAGTGACATGATTAATTAAGTCATTAATGAATGCAACGAATAACATCGGTCCGAGTATTGATCCTTGGGGTACGCCCGACTTAATAGATATTTTTTTATATTTAAACGCTTTGTTATATTGTATTTGTTTGTTTCCAACTACTTCATCGTGGTTGATACAATCGGCTGCTGCGCTCCGGGTCGTGGGTTCGATTCATGCACGGAACAAATATTTGTATGATCTGCAGGTAGTTGTTCCGAGTCTGTGTGTATTGTATGTCGAATTCATGTCTGTAAACGCACCCACGACACAGGAGAAATCCTAGTGTGGGATAACGTTTTTTCTAAAAAATAAGTCAAAGTAAAATAATTAATATTTCAAATAACCCAATTACTGGCACTAATGAAACGTCAGAATTTAAGTTGCTCGGTTCAAATTAGTTGATCCTATGGAGAAGAACCGGCAAGAAACTCCATGGATACTCTTTTAAATTACTTGAGGTGACAATATTGAATTAGATAGGTATTACACAAATTATTAGATGTCACATAAATTTAAGGACCAATACTTAGAAACTACATTTTACGAGCGCTATACTTATCCACTTCAAATAATCCATGCAAATGAAACGCACCACTACCCTTTTATACGCCCAAAATAAACCCCGTTCCCCGGCGAGTGTTATCAATAAATGGCCAAAGGAAAATTGATAAAATAAAAAGAATAAGGTAATAACAATAAAATATAACGGTTCGTATAAATTTTCTTTATTTCTGTACCCTGGCCGGTGGCCAGCGGCAGGGTGCATACGTAACGGGCGCGGGGGACTGAGTGTTTCTCTAATTTGGAAACAAGATGGATTGGGTTTGGGCATTCGTGTAATTTATCAAGTATTGACTCGCATTGTTGTGGTTTCTGTTTATTTGGGATATAACGGAGGACCAAACATCCTCTTCTAAACACTTTGTGTAAACTTTTGTGTGCATGGAGTAAGAATGCGACGGGATTATAATGAGGTGTAGTAATGATGTGCATCATTTCGGCCGAATGAAGTCCACTGCTGGACACAGGCCTCCCCCAAAGATCACCACAATGACCGATATAGGTATGTTGTGTGCTCATTGGGGGGTTTTGCCATAATCGCCACGCTTGGCAAGCAGGTTGGCGATCGCAGTTGAGTTTTTGATGTACTCAAATGACGCTCCAGCCATCCTCTGGTTAATCCCATAGTCACCCTTTACGACACCCACGGGATGACATGGGTTGGTGCTATTCGTAGCCGTAAACGAGCAATGGGCTCTAGAGTCTAAACAAACCTAACCATTTCCTTCGTTTCGATCAACCTCAAGTCCTTGCGAAGGAGAACCGATATGTACCAAGAATGTTTTGTAAGGCTGTTGAAATTAAAGAAAACATCCTAATGTCAATCGATGGTCGGCATTGGCACACTGAGCTAATAAGAATCCAGAAGCCCTCACTGTTAACCTTATTGTACCAAACATATTTTGGCAGGTAAGATTTTTTTTTTTTATTAAGCAATATAAATTAAATATTCGAATATACTATGCTATTTTGTTAGTTTTTTTAATCAATTGCCGTTCTAGCTTCGTCCTTATCGTGGGTTACGAGCAAAAACTTGTGCTTTTTTTTGCACATTTATGCATGAAAGCCCATTTTGTTTTTTTTTTTTTTTTGCTTCGTTGCAAACCCGAAACCCAGACCCGGTGAAATTATCTGTAGGCCATACTTACAAAGATCTATTCCGAGTGCAAATCGAACTCACCCATGGAACAAAAAGTTAAACGTTGTTAATCCGAATTGATAGTAAGCATATTCACAAAGTCCGTGTGGTGTCTGGATTAAGAATATAGCACCACTCCATCTCATCCCGTGGATGTCGTAAAAGGCGACTAAGGGAATCTAAACCAGAGGGATGGGCAGCAGCGTCCCTTCTGTGAAACGTAGCCATACTGCGCTCACCAACCCGCTTGCCAAGCGTGGTGAGTATTGGCAAGTTCCCCCCAAAATGATGATACAATTATGGAAGTCTATGGGGGAGGCCTTTGTTCAGCAGTGGACGTATAAATGGCTGATATGATGATGATGATGATATTCACAAAAAAGCCAAAAAGTTTGGCCTTGTTGTATAAAATGTAATACAAAATATGTATGCAAGCGAAATACTAAGCAAACAGTCCACATCAACAGCCTGACACTAGGTGGCTTTACAGAGAGAATGCCATTGCATACCCAAAACAAGCGCATTTCTCACCGTGTATACCCGTCGGATATTGCTTTCTGATACATCCTTTTAAATATTTCCTCTAGCACCCACTGTTTTCTTAACATTATTCCGCTCGATCGTGAGTCATTACCATTTAAAAGTAAAAAGGTCCATATAAAATTGATATGGATAATACTTTGAACGACCCGCCAGTATCTATTGACGTGTAAATATTTTGTTTTTTATTTATGGCCACCCCGTGTCCGGCGAAGTGTTTGCTCCGACAACATCCCTCGCCGTTTGTCAAAGAGACTCAACGTTAACGCATGAACGGTAATGATGTTTTATTATTTACATTTTTATAAGATAGGTACGTAGGGTATTTATTTTCTTGTGATATGTTTTAAGTGCGGAATATCTTTTGGAAAAATACTGGCAACATTTTTCACAAATACATTCAAATTCGTGTTTTTAATTCCGTTGTAGGCAAGTGGTAAATTGACGACACAATAATATCATCATCATATCAACCAAAAGACTTCTGAACTTGGTCTTCCCCGCCAATAGTCGTGTACATGTCGTGTGTCGTCATTTTGGGAAGAATTTGCCAGTCACCACGCTTGGCAGGCGAATTGGTGAGCGCAGAATAGCTGCTGTTCCACAGAAGAGACGCTGCTGACTATCACTCAGGTTTGGTAGTCTTAGGGTGAGATTCAGAAACGAGTCTGAGCGTGAACTTACGCTTCCATATGTGAAAATGCACTACTTACGCCCCTAACTGACAGATGGAAGCGTGAACTTAGCTTAGGCTCGTTTATGAATCCCTTAGTCACCTTTTACGACATCCACGAGAGGAGATAGAGTGGGTTTTTATACCACTGTTGAGGAACGGTGTTGGGGTTGACTCCTCAAATAAAATTCACTCTTGTTAACTATTTATATAATGAATTATCAATTACACATTTACATACAGATACACGCGACTCTCTTACATCCCGCCAACACCGTGACACAAAGGTGGCAAACAAGCATACGGCCCGACTGATGGTGAGCGGTTACCGTAGCCTATGAACGCTTGCAACACCCGAGGTCTCACTCGCGCGTTGCCGACCCTGTACAAATCTTTTCACGCCCTTTTTGTAGAGCCCCATGCTGTTGTTCTTGGGAAAAGGGGATATGATTATCCACACAACCTGAGCGTGCGTAGGAGGTAGTTCCTAACACCATCGACACTATTTTGGCTCTAGAGATGAACTCGCGCACAGCGAGGCTTGGGGTCCTTTACAGTCGAACCGATCCTTTACAATCCTCCCCGAGAAGTGCTTTGGGGCGACCTTTTTACTGTCGCCTTCCATCCGCTAGAGAGGGTGACCGCTTTACAGTCATCCTCTCCGAGATGGGGGCTGATGGGGAAAAGTGCAATAGTGGAAAGAAGCCGTGGTATTTTCTTAATCCAGACACCACACGGATAAAAATAACACTTATAACTTAAACTTAACCCGATTAGGTGATTTATGACACCTTAACGTGTACAATAATTCCACACAACTCCATCGATTTCATTATTGAAAAGGTGCCAATGTAATAGTTAGCGAATATGTTCTACCAAAGTTACTCAAATCTTAAAGAACACGTTTAAAAAAATGAACTGATTGTTGTGAACGTGGGTACCTTACAAAAGCAGAAAAAGTTATCACTACTTTAAAATGTGAACAAAATCAACACAGCCATATCGAACCCGAAGGTAGTTCAATCCTGAAACCCAAATCAAAACGTAAAACATAATCGCCAACAAAACCATTATACAGAATACCATCCGTTCTTATCAAGCCATTCTTCTGCTTAATCTAACAAACTTGTGTTGCCAAATTTTCTTTAGGAAAACCTCTGGAATAAAGCCGCGGCCTCATTACACCGGGTCATCAGTATGCATAATAAATTAGGTAAAGGGCCATCTAGCGGCGAACGGCGGAACTAAATAATGGTTGAGCAAAATGTGGGGAGATGGATTGCTTTGCGATTGTGACGAATGGTCTGCGCTTTGATTCGGTTTTTGCTTTGTATTGTTATTTGATATTAATGTTATACTGATCGGAGTTATAATCAGTTTAGATTGAAAGATGCAAGGTTGATGTTTATTTTGGAAGCAAATGTTTTGAGAACTTGTTCGTGATTTATTTATATCTCGAGGTTTGTTTAATAATTCATGTTTCTATTATTTTTTTGTTTTCAGTCATTCTGGGTGAATTTGAAGGCGGTAAATATGTTATAACAATGCATTCATGTTTAAGTTGCGTATATAAATTGATTGAATATAGACAGACAACAAACAAACAAACAAACAAACTATAAACTTTAGATTTTTGGGCTGCAGCTCGGGTAAACTACTCATAGATTACTGCCTACTAATAAATATCTACTGACTAATTTGATAGACAGACATTTAAGCATGAAGAAATGGAAAAGAAATCATTTCTAAAGTAGTCTCTCACGTGAACCATAATTATAAATATCTATGCATAGATTTAAACTGTTTTTAAAAGTGCTTAACTGACTTCCGAAACGGACTCAAACATTTCCCCGTTTTCTTCGTTAAATACGCCATGCCTGTTATAAGAAAACATTTACGTTCCACTAATATATTTTCGTACATAAAGGATTTATCACTGTTCTTACCCAAAGCAAACTGAGAACATCACGAGAACATCTTACTAACAGACATAATTAAATACTGTATTTATCATAACGACGGTATAACCAAGACCATTACTTCAGATTCGCCACAGGATCACCCTTAAAGAAACACATTCTACCAGCATCCTTTACCATTTATAAACACAATACCGTACTTTATCTGCCTAAACATAAAGATAAATTTCGTTAAAAATAAATTTCCGGGTCACACCGTAAGTTTGGTATACGTGTGTAAGGGAACAATAAGTAACAGGCGCGAGATGGCGCTACTGTCGATTTATCATGGAGTTAGTTTATGACAAGTGGCCTGTCTTCCGCAGACGCGAGAAGATGCTTTTTACTGAGCACCTACGAAGAGGATAGAGGTATATAAGAGGGTTTTGGAGGTGACATTGGCCAGAATGGGTTTTTAGGGAAAATTTTAGGTACCTAAGTGATGTTATTGTTAATTTTGATATAGGAAAAGCCACCAATTAGGCACAGTTGACGCAGTGGCTGTAATCTCTTGGCTTTCTGTGCTGCGTGTTGCGGATTCGATCCCTTGCATGGGACAAATATTAGTATGACCTACAATAGGTAGTTGAACCGGGTCTGGGTACTTGTGTAAAAATTGTATCCACGACACAGGATAAAATCGAGTGTGAAATATCCTATAAGAACTGACTAACCATAAGTACGGCTTGGAATAGGCCACACATTATTTGTAAAATAGATGCTATAGGAAACTTACAAAAGAGCATAACAGGTGGTTTGGCTTCGATCTATTTGATGAAATCACATTCAAGCTGGACATAGACTAAACGATACCAAGTCAAAAACTAAGTTTTCAAAATGAAAAACGTCACATATAGAAAGAAGAAAAGAAACAAAAGAAAAAGTTTTTATTTCTATATACATATATTCTTTACTCATTATTTACCACGTTATCTATAAACTTATCACGTCTTACAAGAATGATATGCAATGCTGTGAATGTTTCATCTAATAATACCTGATATTTACCCTCAAAGACAAGCCAAGCGTAAATATTGTGGAAGACTTTATTTTAAATGACTATATTTTGCAATTTTCTTCAAAGCCTTGCTTCGAACATCCCTCGCGAAGTTGCCACAGACTATGGTAATGAGCTTGAGGGCTTCGGTTTTTGCTACTTTCATCCCCTGAACCACCCCATTTGAATAGCTTGTTCAGATGCGAATGTCGACCACGCAGAATAGTTTGTGATTCTAGAAGGATTGATGTGTTGTGCGAACTTGGCTGTTTACTTTAGAATTTAGAATGAGATAAAACAAGCTGATCAGATGAAATCTGTAGAAATATTTTTCCCAGGTCCAACTCCTGACAGAAATAGGAAAAGGAAACCATTTTTTTTATATTGCTTATATATAATAGGCTTGCGTTTGGCCTCTATCAGACCTCGGGTGCAATTCCTTTAGCTCAAACATCCATACATCCTTGAATACATAATTGAAATAACGGTGATAACCCGATTTGGTATTCGCTAAGACTGGTCCTCATGATTCGCTGTCAGTAACGTATCCTTGAATAGCTTCAATCATGTCTTAGCTAATAACAAATTGGTTTTACACGGTTATTTAGATTCCGTATTTAAGGATGTATGGATGTATGGAGCTTAAGGAATTGCACCCCAGAACCGAAATAACGGTGTAAAACTAATTTGGTATTTGCTAAGACATGATTGAAGCTATTCAAGGACACGTTGCCGAAGGTAAGCCATGGGGACCAGACTTAGCGATTACCAAATTTGTTTTACACCGTTATTTCAATTCTGTATTCAAGGATGTATGGATGTTTGAGATTAAGGAATTGCACCCCTGGGGTGCAATTCTCTAAGCTCAAACATCCATACATCCTTGAATACAGAATTGAAATAACGTTGATAACCCAATTTGGTATTCGCGAAGACTGGTCCTTGTGGCGTACCTTCTGCAACATGTCCTTGAAGAGCTTCAATCATGTCTTAGCGAATACCAAATTGGTTTTACACCAGTATTTCGATTCTATATTTAAGGATGTATGGATGTTTGAGCTTATGGAATTGCACCCCTGATGTTAAGCGACGATGCAGTCGACAATGGTGCACGCTAGCCTAGAAATAACCTACCTATTTACTCGAGACTTGAAGACCCATAGGTTGTAACTTTTTTGACGGCACGGTTGGTGCAGTGGCTGATACAGTCGGCTGCTGCGCTCCGGGTCGTGGTTTCGATACCCGCACGGAACAAATATTTGTATGATCTGCAGGTAGTTGTTCCGGGTCTGGGTGTATTGTATGTGGAATTCATGTGTGTAAACGCACCCACGACACAGGAGAAATCCTAGTGCGGGGCAACGTTTTTTAAAGAAAAAAAAACTATCCAGAAACACAGACTTGGGTGAAGAGTTCTACTCCTTAGTGGTACGCATCAAGAAAGTGGAAGAAAATCGCTGTGTGCTCTGTAGAACATCCTCCATATGCCAATCTGCATCAAATATGTGGAAAGCGTGGGGTGCTTCATCAGATATTTTCATGACGACGCCACTTTTACAAATATTTACAACAATTGACATCAAGCACCTTACGCTTTCTTATAAATGTTTTTTGTTCTTGTATACCACTATATTATTATTTTAAACTGATTGAAAATTATTTTCTACTTTTTAGTTCGGTTATCTACAAAAGGTTTTTTGTTGTTGCAATGGCTGATCCAGTCGGCTGCTGCGATCAGGGTCGAGGGTCCGATTCCCGCACGGAAAAAATATTTGTATGATCTGTAGGTAGTTGTTCCGGGTCTGGGTGTATTGTATGTGGAATTCATGTCTGTAAACGCACCCACGACACAGGAGAAATCCTAGTGCAGGAAAGGTTTAAAAAAAAAGCGTGTTTTATCGAACTATTATTTTTTATTCGATTCCAGTGGCAATTCTACATGAACTTCCTTGCCTCCAGGGAAGGGCAAAGGTGTATGCCGACCCCTACCGGCTAAAACCACTAGAGCGCTCATCTTCGGCACCGAAAGGGGGCTCCAGGTCCTCGTAAGATCACACTAGAGCCGCCCATTGGTGCCACGCCTTCAGGCACATCACGGAGGTGATGACCGTAAAGCGGTCACCCCTTCTAGCGGAGGGAAGGACTCTGTAAAAAGAGCGCCCTCCAGGCCCTTCTCAGGGAGGATTATAAAGGATCCCCCCACGCCTCACCGTGCGCTGTGCTGCGCACACGGCGGCACGTGACCGCTAACCTATCGATCCCCCAAGAACAACCCTAGAAACTATTTAATTAGACGTCCATTTTAAGAACGCTTTACCCACGCCTCTAAAAATAAAACAAAACTGTTTACTTTTTAATTCAACTTGACAAAAATCAAACCAACCCTGCCAGCTATATCTGGTGAAACCGCAAAGTTAAAATAAACGTCGGCTCCGGCTCTCGTGTAATGAAACGCCGCGGTTTTTCCATGACTATTCATGGCACTTAGCCGCCGGCTTACCTTCCAGCACACAGTATTCGCTGAAAACACTATTCAGTTGCGGGAAAACCTGGTAAGGAACATTTTCTAGAAGAAAAATTATGGGCAGCAATATCTTCCTGGGCAGGCCTGATATATATATATATAATGAAAGTGGACGAAGCGAAACAAGTATGTAAGGATCGTAGCAAGTGGAAAGAAGTGGTCTCTGCCTACCCCTACGGGAGGGAGGCGTGATTATATGTATAATATCAAGACACTGTGAGCAATTACTGCATGCATCGAAACTATTTTTTTGATTAAAATTATACGGTAGATAAAATAAAATAACATAAAAAATTTATCTGGAACGACGCCTGTCACCGTAGTCATCGTGCGACCACGAATTAGTGTAATCTATTACCACGAACCCTGCCAAGTGTTCGAAACGTCAGGAAAAACAAAAATCTATAATATACGCGATGTAATCCGTTTAAAAGTGTTTTACTATACATGTTAGTACAGACTTCTTGTTTTATCATTACAAACGAAAAAGACTCGTGAAAATTTTTCCCATTCCCCAAAGGTCTTCACAATGTAAATTCATATTGAAATCAGAAGGTATCAAGATAAATATATAACCTTTAATACCGAGTTCTGACATCAAAAGAAAGAAAAGTAAGAAATCGTTTATTTGGACAAACGTGAGAAGATTTAGATAGCAAACAAAATGTATATATTAGTAGATAAGAGAGTAAATACATTGCATACACCACACTAGCATAAACATTTTTTTTTTTTTTTTAATTGCCCCACACGAAGATTTCTCCTGTGTCGTGGGTGCGTTTACAGACATGAATTCCACATACAATACACCCAGACCCGGAACAACTACCTGCAGGTTATACAAATATTTGTTCCGTGTGGGAATCGAACCCACGACCCGGAGCGCAGCAGCCGACTGTATCAGCCACTCCACCAACCGTGTCGTCAAATTAGTTATAACTATCTCAAATTACATCTCACGACTGCACCAAAACGGAATCCAGTTCAGCATTCGCTAGACAACGAGTATCTAGCACTGATTTTCAACTGGACCCTAACTGTGACACACGGATGTCAATCGGACAACATGACATTTTGTAGAACATGATAACAATGTTTTGGAATCCTGGGATAATTCAGATAATTTTAACAAATAACTTTAAAATTAAAAATAAATGTTACAATTTCAAGTTTACATTCATGAACTTGTTTATTCATCAGGTCGGCCTGGTGCAGTTCATTGTTGGACGCAAATCTAAAACTGCATCACATCTCGAGCCTTCCACCTAGTCCATTATTTCATTGAGCGTTATATCAAAACATCGATGCCATGTACCACGTTCCTCACACATCCACCCCACCTCATTGAGATGCGGTGACCTCTCGAAAATCACAGACTCCACCCATATTATCATGCCACTTTTATATCGGCCGTTAATGTAATTGCCCGGTTACTTCGGATAACAAGTGGACTCTAGTTAATTAACTTTATGGTCACCAGTTGTATGCGGTTGTGGTTAATGACGCTGAAACATTCGTTTTGTTGCGGACATGTGGAAGTATTAATTTTGGTAATGTTGTTATGTATCTGGTAAAAGCAATAAAAAATAACAATGTATATAGATATGCTCTAATCTAGCACGTGTCAAGGGCTGAACTACGTATAGGCATCACTCGATAGTCGAATGCTGAACATGGGCATCCCAATGACCACTACAATGAGCGGATATTGCCATAATGACCACGATTGGCACATAAGAGGATACTGCTGCCCATCCTTTAGCCGCCTTTTGCGATACCTATAGTTGGGAGGTGGTCTAGGTATTATCGGGAAGACGGCGGCGCACACTTGGCCACGTGCCGCCGTGTGCGCAGCACAGCAAGCCTCGCTAGCTTGGGGAGATCCTTTAGAATCCTGTCAAGAAGTGCCTGGGGGCTGCATTTTTATTTTTCAACGATTCCCTATTGTACAGTTTACGGACATACATCACACTTGTACAAACACCCAGACCTGAAATAAATATCTGTAGATCATACAAAAATATTTGTTCCGTGCGGGAATCGAACCCGCGACACATAGTGCAAAAGGCTGATCGCTTAGCTACTGCGCCAACCCATCTATTTAATTCTAGTCTACAAAAGCTGCAGGCAGAAACTGCTAAAAACAAAAATATGCAGAGTAACCAAGCAATACGTACGTATAACATAAGTAAGGCCACCAATTACTTACATCCAGAAGTTAAATAAAAACCTCCTCGCTGTATACAATGGACGTAACTTTAAACTTTAAATACATAAAAGCTCAAAGTTATATTCTCTCCGCCGCGTACAGAGTTGCCATGACAGTTCAGTTTGCGGAATTTCCTGAATCGCTTCAAAGTTCTTGTTTGGCGACAGAAAAATAATTGACTTACATTTGATAAATACCTATATTTACTCTGTTAGCTATAGTCCGTGTGGTGTCCGGATTAAGAATATAGCACCACTCCATCTCCTCCCGTGGATGTGGTGAAAGGCGACTAAGGGACTCTAAACCAGAGGGATGGACAGCAGCGTCCCTACTGTGGAACAGTAACCGTACTGCGCTCACCGACCCGCCTGCTAAGCGTGGTGAGTACTGGCAAATTCCGCCCAAAATGACGACACAATTGTGGGAATATATGAGGGTGACCTTTGTTCAGCAGTGGACGACGACATATAAATGGCTGATATGATATAAATGTAAACTGTTCTCACATAATTATCATCATCTTATCAGCCGAAAGACGGCCACTGCTGAACAAAAGCCAATATGCCCACAATTGTGTCGTCATTTTGGGGAATGTTCCAGTACTCACCACGCTTGGTAGGCGTTTTCCTGAGCGCACAATGGCTGCGGTTCCACAGAAGCGACGCTGCTACTCATCCCTCTGGTTTAGAACCCCTTAGTGACTCAGTCACCTTTTACGACATCCACGGGAGGAGATGAAGTGGTGTTATATTCTTAATCCGGACACCACATGGCGTATACATTGTCATAACAACAATATATTATGAATATCAAAAGAGACCCTGAGTTTCTTTCGGTATTTCTTTTCGGAGGTTTTTATGGTGAAATGCCCGTCGTTGTTCCAATCATCATTTCGGCCGAATGAAGTCCACTGCTGCACACAGGCCCAAAGAGCACCACAACGACCGATATGAGTGTGTTGTGGGCTTATTAGGGGGCTTTGCTATAATCGCCCGCTTGGCAGACGGGTTGGCGATCGCAGTTGAGTTGTTAATGTACTCGAAGGACGCTGCTGCCCATCCTTCAGCTAATCCCTTAGTCGACTTTTACGACACCCATGGGAGGAGATGGGGTGGTGGTATTCTGAGCCGGCACCACACGATATGACGTGTTAAAGGGTCTGTTGGGACCTAATTCCTAAAGAAACGATCATATTCTATTCTATCCAATGGTTACTGGCAAACTATACTCTTGCTGCAGGAAATGCGACTAATGGTTAATCCAGGTGATAGCCAGCAGTGTCCTTCTGTTTACTAATAACAAAATACTGCAGCCACCAGTGCCTGGCTGCCAGGCATAGTCATTATGTCATTGAGCTATGGAATAATTTAACCTTAATTTTTTTATTATTTTTGTTGTCGTGACTACTTTTTCAACTATAGACGTTTTCGGTTGTAATGTTAGTGTGCGAGTGTCCTGAGTTGAGAGAGGCCTGTTGGCTAGCCTTTACCACCCATCAATGGAATGCTAAATGCTTTGGCAAACTTTAATTTGTATCCAACATTCTCACTAGTTAATTATTTTCGACAATTTGTATTTACGAATTCGTGTTTCCCTTAAATAGATGTTGCAGGCACACAATTTCGGACAGATGTACAAATGATACAGAGTAAGTTTATATAATCAGTCGTCAGTAAATAGAAGTCTCCGTCCACCAATGTACTTGGCTCACCGCGATATTTTCCCGACGATTTAAGGGACTAATATCACAAGAAATGAATAAAGAAATGTTGTTTTATTTTGTGTAATTACTTAGTAACTTTTCATGTTGATTTAGAAACAAAATAAATAAATACATAACTGGATTCGTCTCGTTGAAGGTTAGCATAGAAAAATTAAAACCCATGAAATCCAATATATAAATATCCTTTGTCAAGTGTCTATGCCGAAGTACTCTAAATTTATATGCTATCCAATTTCTTTAAATTAAACGGCGGGTGAAACCGCGTGTCCTAGCTAGTTATCTATAAAGAAGCCTCCGTAGTCCTAGTCTCCGTAGCGTCGCAATGAGTATCCGCAGTAGGCTCACGAGACATTATTAATTAAATAAACAATATGGCAATACCGAATTCTACCACTGGTATGCCAAAAGATCCGAATGTGGATAAAAGACCTAGCAACACATAATATTATTGAGATTTTTTATAGGTAGGTAGATATTAATTTTAGATGCAGATCCAGAAGATAAAAAAGCATTTTACAGGATTAAAGACTATGTGGACGATAGGGATATATGGCGTTAGTTCTTTTCTACACATGTGGCTTCCTTGGAAACCTGTATTGTATTTGACATCTAAAGTAATATTTACATTTTACAGCTGCCATATTTATCTTTTATCAATGTTATAACTTTTTTAAATACTTTGTAAAGAAAATATTTGTAAAAGAAATTAAAAAAAGACCTAACACTGAGTTTCTGTCGACATTTCTTTCAATTATATCTCTCAACCACCATATTGAAATAAATTCCTGACGCAACATAATCCCGGGATGACCGTGCCTTAAAGACATCCGGGAGGGACGGCTGTAGCCGACACCTCCCTCATCTTCCCGGCCACCCCGAAATGTTGTAAAAGACGGAAAAACGCCCCCGCCCCCCTGTTCACCCCCACAACCCAAGAACACTCCAGATAGCGATTGTTCATGTATGAATTCACCACATTAAGAGTCAAGTAGGATAAAAACAGAATGTGAAGAGAAAGCTTTGAAAATATACGGAGCATTGAGTGATATTCTTTCGGCCTTAAGTGGTCCGTTTTTATTCGAATCTTCGTTTTAGGTATGTAGACTAAAAATATACGGTCAGGCGTTTTTCGATTGTTGAGATAACATTTTAGTAAGGCAAATGTGAATTGTATGGAGGGATGGCAAAGGAATCATTTCATGTGATCTCCTGTGGGGTCCCATCATTCTGTGTTAATCAGCGATCCATGATAAGAACATAAAATAAATATTGAAAGAATATATATTTATAATGTTGTTTTTATTAACAAAATCAATAACATAATGATTCATTAGATATGTAATGTGAATGATGGTTAACAAATTTAAACAAATATTTTGTATATTGTTTTAAATTATTTTAATACGGCCGGCACTAGACATTAGATACTGTCTAGTGCCGGCTCAGAATACCACCACCCCATCTCCTCCCGTGGGTGTCGTAAAAGACGACTAAGGGATTTGCCGGAGGATGGGCAGCAGCGTCCTTCGAGTACATTAACAACTCAACTGCGATCGCCAACCCGTCTGCCAAGCGTGGCGATTATGGCAAAACCCCCCAATGAGCATACAACACACTCATATCGGTCGTTGTGGTGATTTTTAGGGTAGGCCTGTGTTCAGCAGTGGACTTCATTCGGCCGAAATGATGAATCTAAAATGTAATGGGAACCGGTGACTCTCTGAAGTGTATGTAATTAATGTGTATGCTCTTTAAGTGGATTTACCTATTGTATACATTCCTTTATATTGATATCCGATATTATGCTTATTATGTATTTTACCTTTAATGCGCATTATTTTCTAATTATTGTGGGATTGAATAAAACGGGGTTCAATCAAGGTGGTTGTGTATTATTTACGATCTCATAGAACCCCCAACATCACACTCAATGGCTGCCCTATAAACATACAGTCAAGAATAATAATGGATGTTATATGGATTGAAAATTAAAAAAAGGAACAAAGGCGTCTGCGCCTTTTCCACGTTTAAATTAAATTATGTGGCAGACGATAACTCCACCACTCCTAAGCTGGGCCCTCCAAATGGCGAGAACTACAGGGACAGGGAGCAACACTTCCGTGAGTGGCTCGGGGTGTCGAGAGCCCCCCTCTTATTGGCCAACGAAGACAAGCCAGAGCCGAAAGTCCTGTGAGCACTCATGGAGTTCTACTCCAGCCAACCACTGAAGACAAGCTGGAGACGAGGCCATGTGCGACTATCTGGGGCCGTGGGGGTATACACCACTCACATATCAATATCACAAGCTGTTCCGCGGTCTCGTAATTCCTTATGATATCGTTGTTTTGTTTTGTGTCAGAAGTGTGTGGATTCTGGCTCCGGGATTGCGAGTGTCCGATGGTGAGATAACCCCACTGACTGCCCCAGATGTGTCAAATAATGATGACAAATCATTTGAATTTCATACTTTAATGTGACTGCATTAACACTTCAAGTGTGTTCCTTCCTCCCTCCTTAAAAGCTTTCAGCTACTCCTCGTTCTTTTTGGTTTTCCAAATTAAAATGCCTATATTGCCTATTTATTATTTGAGCTATTATAGCGATAGGCAGAGATAAAAGCCCGCATGAACTAGCTGATGTTTGCACTATTTAAAGTTGACTTGATTACAAAACCTTCTTACATGACATAGATCACGAAACACGGGTAACATCTTCGATAGTCCTTTGAAAAAAAAAACAGCTACCCACACAGGCTATGGTAAGCAATGGTAAGTAACTGAACCGGTATCATTACCATAACAGTCCGCACGCGCCTCAAACGAGTAGGTTGGTTACTTGGTACTCACTTTAATTGTATACAAAAGAGGTGTAATAAGGTTTTACTGCCGGCCCACGGTTTATGTCTTTATGTATGGGAATATGATGGTGTGTGGATGGATGGAATGCATAAACGTTTGGGTAGGGAGCGATTGATATTTTAGTGGGAAGATGAGAAAATAGGTTGGTATTTTTTGCCTGTGTTTCTCGGATAAGATTGTTTTGTTTCCAGATCCTCGTGAACAACTTTATAAATGAGTTTATGAAATATAAATATAGGTTGCGTTCTGTGCCGAAATCGGTCTAATTGCAGTGTTTTAGTTAAACGTCGGCAAATCGCGATTATAACGCAAGCATAACTTGGTTAAAACATATAGTTATCGTTTATCATTTCATGTTTGAAAATACAATATTTAGATTTTAGATCACATATTAATAGTAATAAAATGCGTAGTTTAAATTACCGAATATCTTTAAAAAGAATTAAAACTCACTTATACTTAAACTATGTCCGCAAGCCGCACGTAAGGTGCTTATTTTCCATGCTGATTGCAGCAAGAAAACCCCCATCTACAATTCCACCAAAGGAATCTTCCCGGCTCAAAAGCAAATCATAAAGGTATGTAAATATAGTGAAAAACCCTTACTTCTTAACGAAGCGGGAGCCGTACATGAATATGGAGGAACTAAAGAAAAGAGAGGTGTTAATCTTAAAACTTTGAGGGATCCACTTTTAATTAATACAATCAAAACAAACTGAGGGCCGCTCAACGGCTTAATTTGCAGAGATGGATTTAGGGAAATGTATTATTGACGTTAAGTTGGCGAGTCTATTTATACTTGTATGAGTCTATGTCAACTCCACGTGGGTCTTTGTTTGGATTATCTTTTTTACCAGCATCAAAATATTGTTAGCTTGTAAAAAAGTATAATAATTTTAAAGGTGGAAATTGCTCATTAGGAATCGGTCGGGTGCATAAATAAACGTACAACATTAATCTCTACATAGTAACTAGGCGAATTTCTGGTTTCACTCGGAGGGAGTGCTCTATATTTGGAAATACTTCCCGTAGAGAGACCACCTCTTATTGTAAGAGTCCGGCTAGGTAGTGCCACCGCAGTGCCAAATATTCGGCGCCAAGCAGTAGTGTCTAAATTATAATCATTAGGCATTGTATTGCGGTTATTTTTTTCTTTAAAAAAAAAACGTTGCCGCACACTAGGATTTCGCCTGTGTCGTGGGTACGTTTACAGACACAAATTCCACACACAATACACCCAGACCCGGAACAACTACCTGCAGATCGTACAAATATTTGTTCCGTGCGGGAATCGAACCCACGACCCGGTGCGCAGCAGCCGACTGTATCAGCCACTGCACCAACCGATAGATCAAGATAGATCGTAGCTAGTGAAATTACTGAGTATAAGAGACTACATAAGGCATGTCTCGAGGTGTCGAGCACAGTATTATCATATTATGCCACACAGGACTAACCCTGGATAGCATTAAAATTATTATGGGCATACGCTTACCACTAGGCGTAAACTGTTCGTCTCGTCATTCGATTGATTGATAGAACTAACAGAAATATCAGTATGCTGTAGGTCCATAATTGAAAATAAAACTGTATTCCAAAATCCGTACCTGTCAGTTTCGTCCGTAGTCCGACCCTTCAGTCTTTCATTAACCACTTGGTTTTAATAAAAACCTCACCTATTAATCTCAACTGTAAACTCATTTTCATTCTTAACTCAATTTTATTTATATAACTATATCCTTTTCTATAAACAATAAAATTGAAAAATGGATCTTTGCGTTTCCGTCGCTCAGCACCAAGGTTATATTTCTAAGATCAATAAAAGGCACACGATTTGTTCTTTTACCCCCTTGTCGTAGGATTTATACCAGAACTGAAGTTTAATACATTGTTGAGATATAAAATATTTTCTGAAGTTTACGCGAATAGCATCCACTGAATCGAAATAGCTTATAATAAATAGCTTTCAATATAGAAGGAATTAAATAACCACAATATATTTTCGTAATCTACTTCAATTATTTTTTAAATAGAAAGAGATAAATCAGATTTATTACATAAAACGTGCATCGGTGCATTTACATTAGCCACACTAATACCTATACTAAATTTGTAATAAAAAAAAGTATAGAATCAAACGACTGACCGTAGAATAGAAAAATAAAATAAAACCATAAAGTTATTAAAAATAGCAGTTCGCTGATGCACATCTCAAATGTGACAAATAGGTCAACACTCAGCATAACCCTGTGATGTAACGTGAGCCACAACACAGCGCTGTTTTTCAGTGTTAACCCTTTTTACTCTATTTATTAAAGTGAACCTTTTTAGAGTAGAAGTTAGTAGAGAGCGGCAATATTGAGTGAAAAGGTATCGGCACATGCGCGAGTACGTTTCACTTTATTGGCTTTCACTTCAGTCTTCAGTGCACTAAGTTACACGCGCTCAAACTTTTCTTAACAGACATTTTATATGTAACACTTTTATTTTTGTAAACAAATCTTGGAAATCTATTTTAACCTACTTCTAATTGTCGTGTCGATTTGAAGCATTGCTAGTATATGTAATCAGTATGAAAATATAATAGTTTGGTAGTCGAAGTGATCTGATTATGGAGCCAGATGTATAGTGGAATTCTTCAATGGTTGCTAGTCAACCCCTCGAGTTTGGACTCCTTTGGTTTGTTTGAACGAATCCTTTACATTTCACGTGGTGATGAAGATCTGAAGATAGAACCAGAAGCAAGATAGTGGCATTCCTCAATTGCTACCAATAAACATGAGTTTTTATTAGTATATAAACTCAAATTTTATTATTTTACAGTAACTATTTTCGGTTAAGAATGAAATACAACTTAGTACATGTATTCACCTACCTTTGATTAGAAAACACATCTTATATTTGATATGCTCGTCGTTTCATACCGCCATGCTCTATTGATTCATGTTTGAAGGAGCACAGATATATAATACATTACCAAAGAAGCGAAATCAATAAAAATAAATTATAGATAATAAAAAATGTCTTGGTAATTATTTGTAAATATGCACTTGACTATATTCCGTGTGGTGTTCGGATTAAGAATATAGCATAGACTCCCGGGGATGTCGTAAAAGGCGACTAAGGGAATCTAAACCAGAGGGATGGGCAGCAGCGTCCCTTCTGTAAAACGGTAGCCATACTGCGCTCACCAACCCGCCTGCCAAGCGTGGTGAGTATTGGCAAATACCCTCCAAAATGATGACACAGTTGTGAAAATCTATGGGGGAGGCCTTTGTTCAGCAGTGGACGTATAAATGGCCGATGTGATGCACTTGACAGATATTTTTCGCTGCCACATCCAGTAATCACTCATTCTGTTTAGAATCTAAACCCAGTGATATGTTTACACAGTTACCCACTGTGTCATTTTATAAAAGTTTTAAGTCAGGTACGAACGCTCGATTATATTATCCACCTATATATATCTATTTTTTTTTAAAGTTATCTTATATAAGCTAATTGTATTCTTTCCATCATCGTGGACTTAACACGCTGTTGTACTTTAAGTTCTGCTATTCACCAAAATTATCATCATCATCATATCAATCAAAGGACGTCCACTGCTGAACAATCCCCCTCCCCCTATAGATATCCACAACGACTGGTTACATGCCGTCTGTCGTCATTTTAGGCAATACTAACAACGTTCATCATTGCATCCGGGTTGGTGAGCGCAGAATGATGCTGTTCCACAGAAGGGACGCTGCTACCCACCCCTTTGGCTTAAAGTCCCTTATTCACCTTTTACGACAACCTCGGGAGCAGATGGAGTGGTGCTATATTCTTAATCCGGACACCACGCGGACTTTTCGGACGCAAAAAAAGTGTATTTCCATTAAAGTTTGAAAAACATGAGAAGCTTATCGTAAAACAGCATCCTCGCATATATATCTACCTATAAGGATGCTTTGCGTTGGGTTAGACACCTCAAGATATTGGTATACCCCAGTAATTGGGTTACGGAGAACATGTGGCAGTCAACTTCGTGGAACATATTCGGCCCTATCTGGTTAGACTCGAAGCCTACTCCAACATAGTAATAAGCTACACCGATGCTTGTTTTTTTTAAAAACGTTGCCCCACACTAGGATTTCTCCTGTGTCGTGGGTGCGTTTACAGACATGAATTCCACATACAATACACCCAGACCCGGAACAACTACCTGCAGATCATCAGCCGACTGTATCAGCCACTGCACCAACCGTGCCGTCAATTAATGTGCCGTCTGATTAATAAGTTTCACAAACGCCAGATATTATGAAATAGCTTGTAAAAAAAGGCTGAAGATGACAATCTGTTTAATATGGTAAATTCACAAAAAAAAACTCAAGCAAGTCGCTTTAACCCCAATATTAAACTAAGAGCCGTCTATGAATACCAAATTCGTAGACAGACAGAACAACTCCTGAAATATAGCCCGTTGAACGACTGAAATTTACATGAAACATTTTAATATCGGCCCTCGACATTCACCTGCCCTTTTTTCTCACGCCATAAAAGTAAGAAAGAAGTTTTTACGCCGCCCTTAAACCCGTTCCCTGCGCCTTAATAAGGAAAAATAACGCTATATAAAACCTCTTTGATTTACGAGGAATACTGGCCGAAATGTGACAAACTTTTTCTTTTTATGCCCGAGTTCCAAATTCGAACAAACGACATTTAAGTTTGAAAGGAACCTTGTGAGTTTGGTTTTTTGCATTCATGTAGACTGACTTGTGTAAACGCTTATTCAGACCTAACCGATGAACTTCAGCGGCTAGCGCGAAACCCAGAAAAATAGCCGACGGAATATCGCTCAGTATTTTTCGCTACTTACAGCGGTAGCGAATATCGCTCATATCTGAGTAGGCCTTTAATTATATTAATAACTAGCTGGGACCCGCGGTTTCACCCGCGTTTAATTGAAAAGAAATTTAGAGTACTTCGACATAGACACTTGACGTAGAATAAATATATTAGATTTCAAGGGTTTTTTTTTTTTACGCGGAACCCTAATTATTTTTCTAAAATAAAAGTAGCCTAAGTTATTCCTTATAACATCAGCTATCTGCCAGTGAAGGTCCCGTCAAAATCGGTTCAGCCGTTTCGGAGATTACCCGGAACAAACAGACAGACAGATGGACAGACAGACAGACAAAAAAAATTAAAATAGTTTTGTTGTTATATGTAACGTACATACTTTCATATGCATTTAGTAAAAAGCTGTTATTTTGACATTACAAACAGACACTTCAATTTTATTTATTTGTATAGATTTCGATAGTAATGTCTTAGATTTACGTGATTATTACACATTATAATAAATTACACACGACGAGCTGCCTATCGGGCGATGATGATGAAAATATCATGATACTGCCACAGTAATTTGCAGTGTAGTTTAGGTTGACAGCGTACCTTGACATTAAGATGGTTGATTATTTTGTATCAGCATCATATGAGCTAGTACCTCATCGTCTACTACTCACAATGATCCTCTCATGAAACTGATATGATGAATGATTTCGAGAGAATGTTACTACAACAACCCTGCGTTGATAACTAATTGGTGATCATAGCTGATCGTATTCGTTCTTACTGCCGTTCTTTTGGCAGTAAAAAAAAAATGAAAAGGTCGTTGATAACCTAAATGGCATATATATTTCAACTGATGGCATTTATTTCCTGATTTAAATATTTTTTTTGTTTATCCCAGTGAAAATTCATCATGAACTTCCTCCAAACTGGGGAAGGGCGAAGGAGCATGCCAAAATCCTACCGGCTAAAACCACTGGGGTGGTCATCTTCTGCACCTAAAGGGGGCTCCAGGTCCTCGTATGATCACACTCGAGCCACCCATTGGTGCCACGCCTATACGCACATCTCGAAAAGAGTGACTGTAAAGCGGTCACCCTCCCCGGCTAGATTGTAAGGGATCCCCCGAAGCCTCACTGCTGCAATGCTGCGCACACATGCGCACCACCGTCTTCTCGTAGGTCACTCAGTGTGGGCACGCAAATAATATCCAAGCTTCGATTTTTACCAACCTGTGACATTGACCTTTGTCACACATCACAAATACCATCAGCCCACGTAAAACACTAAACTGCTGAAAATGGGCTTCTCAACTACGACGAGCAGTGATATCGGATTAGTGATCACAGTATGTTGTTATTGGCACACAGGAGGCTCCTGCTCAGCCTCTTGATATCAACCCTTAGCCACATTTCACGACACCCACGGATGGAGAGCGGTAATTTGTTCTTTGCCGGGAACCACAAGTATTATCGTTATCGTTGAATTATACTAGAAAGGCGGACCCAAGTAACCTACTTGAGATAAAGCTAGGATGGAAGCCGACGGCTGATCTAATCCTAGCTTTATCCCAAGTATGTTACTAGGGTCCGTATTTCCACCAACCACCATTCTAATCAGTATATCACACGAAACGACTGTCAGAGTACCTCATTTTCCACGAAAACAGAATCTGCTTCACACACTACAGTCTTTCTAAACGCTAAACATCACGAAAACACGAAAACAAAATAAAAAGTAATAAATCGCATCTAGCCACACTCGAGAACCGTCTGACGAAAGCCCTCGACATCACAAAGGTGGCGGGGTTGCCATGTCACAACTCTCCACTAAATTTATGCACATAGCTTACGTCACGAGGGCACTCCGTCACACGCGGGACGAGGGATAATGTGGCAACACAGATACATAGTATCAAAAACAAGAGGATATAAACTTGTTCTGTTCCTTATATTTGATTCTAATGCAAGATGAGAAGTATGTTCCAAAATTGAAGGCCAGTCGAGCATTGAACGCTAAAAAATTCGGGCTAAAAAGGTGGCGATACACGCATCGGTTTACCTAACAGATATATCGATCTCCTTAGTAGGGATAACCGCACAGTTTTATCACATACACGGTCCAGTTCACCTATCTATACAAATAAATAAAATTGAAGTGTCTGTTTGTAATGTCAAAATAACAGCTTTTTACTGAATGCATATGAAATTATATACGGTACATATAACAAAAAATCAATTTTTGCATTTTTTATCTGTATGTGTGTCCGTCTGTCTGTCTGTCTGTCTGTTTGTTTGTTCCGGGTAATCTCCGAAACGGCTGGACCGATTTTGACGGGACTTTCGCTGGCAGATAGCTGATGTTATAAGGAATAACTAAGGCTATTTTTATTTTAGAAAAATAATTAGGGTTCCGCACAAAAAAAAAAAAACCCTTGAAATCCAGTATATATATTCTATGTCAAGTGTCTATGTCGAAGTACTCTAATTTTTTTTTTAATTAAACGCAGGTGAAACCTCTGGTCCCAGCTAGTAAATAATAAAATCCTCTATATTCAGGTAATTTACACCCACACACAGGAATACGAAAATAATTATAAATAAAAGGCAGATCAGGAACAATAATATAATAATGTATAACTGTACAGGCAATCTGCTTAGATCAACCTATCAGATACACGGTAACGCCCGTGCGTGTACACGTGCCGCCGTGTGCGTAGCACAGCGCATAGCGAGGCTTCGCGGGAATCCTTTACAATCCCCCCGAGTGGTGCCTGAGGAGGTGGCCTCTTTACAGTCGCCTTCGCTCCGCTAGAGGGGATGACCGCTTTACAGTCATCCCGTCCGAGATGTGTCTAAAGGCGTGGCACCAATCTAGATGGAGGTTATTTGAGACCCTGGAAGGCTCCAGGAACTCCCCACCCAGGAGTGGTCATCTTCGGTACCGATGGGGCTCCCTCTACTCCGGTGCTTTTAGCCGGTAGGAGTCCGGCGTGCCCCTCCGCCCTTTTCCGAGGTGGAGGAAGTACATGATGTACCTGATCAATAAAAATAAATTTAAAAAGTATGGGGTAGGCAGTTACTCGGTTATCGTATCTATGATATAGAAGAAGTTCAAGTTACAAGTTGCCGCAGCCGACGTTATCAAAAACCACATTATTTAGACATAGTTAACACCAAGCGAAACACCAAGAGAAAATACACCCCAGTGGTGAACCACTGGTGTATATTTCTTTTTTATCCGATCAATCTACTCCACTTAAGCCTATCTCAGTCCAATGCCTCGCCAAGTTGCACCACAGCGCCCAGTCCGACACCGTCTGGTGGTCTACCCGTTGCCTTCTTCAAGTCCTTGATTGATGATGATTACCATATCACATGAATTGGTACACCTTTAGTGGATACTAATTACTGCATTCCGTGTGGTGTCCGGATTAACAATATAGCACCATCCATCTCCTCTCGTGGATGTCGAAGGGTCTCTAATGACATTTGTCAGCCAAATACAGTCTTTACTGTTTGTGTTACTCTATTCATTGCACTGTGGCATGTGACGGTGAAGAAAGGAAACCATGTCACGAACAAAAGAATGAAGTGTCGTATTGTAGATAGATGATATTTACTGGGAACTATTATATGAGGTTGCAGCTACGTCTTCTTCATCTTAGAATATCCTCAATCTGTTACAAGCCTTTACTGAATAGACCTACTCATATGCCTATTAAAATGAACACATTCAGTACCCTGAGTGTAACTTCTTTGTTAGCCGTGTGGTGCTGGCTCGGAATACGACCACCCCATCTCCTCCCGTGGGTGTCGTAAAAGTCGACTAAGGGATTAGCCGGAGGATGGGCAGCAGCGTCCTTCGAGTACATTAACAACTCAACTGCGATCGGCTGACATTAGTAATGTCGGTGACAGTTGACTTTACCGTGTTTTCTTTGTTATAGAAATAAAATACTATTTTCGAACTAATAATCCAAATTGCTTTAACTTACTTGCTGCGCGGTAATTAAGTCGTCACCGCTACTTCGATAAAAGAATCAGTAGGCCTAGAACGAGGCCCCCGGGAAGACGGTGGCGCGCACGTGGTCACGTGCCGCCGTGTGCGCAGCACAGCGCACAGCGAGGCTTGAGGGGATCCTTTACAATCCTCCCCGAGTGGTGCCTGGGGGCGACCTTTTTACAGTCGCCTTCCCTCCGCTAGAGGGGGTGACCGCTTTACAGTCATCCCCTCCGTGATGTGCCTAAAGGCGTGGCATCAATGTGCGGCTCTAGTGTGATCTTACGAGGACCTGGAGCCCCCCTTCGGTGCCGAAGATGACCCCTCCAGTGGTTTTAGCCGGTAGGAGTCCGGCACACCCCTTCGCCCTTCCCCGGGGTGAAGGAAGTTCCATGTAGAATTTCCACGGGACATCAATAAAAAAAAAAGGCCTAGCACGACGACTTCGGCGTCTAGTCTAGTCTAATGTGAGTGATTTTGGAATCAAAAATACAACCGTCCCACAGCATTTTCATTTAAATTTATGTGACAAACACAATTTGTATCTTAAGTTAAAATAAATAAAGTCTTCAATTTAAATATAAAATTTTAACGTAATAAAAATACTTTTATACACTTTAAAACTAAATATATGTACACTATTTATCATTACACTAAACCTACTTACGTACTTATGCGTCAAAGAATATCTCCTCATCGCTGTCAGCTGATAATGTTCCTAGAAGGCTGGCAGCATTGCCACGTTGAATGGCAATGCTTATTCTTTGGCCAAAGAAAAGGCCTGCCCTCTGATCACGCGAAGTTGTCGACCAACCGTCTAGCTATATCTTTGAAAAGCTGACGTGCACTCGGACCCCATGACCCAAGCGTTTCGACCCCAAACGGCTCAAAACAATAATTGCCAATAAGGTTATTGTATTAATATAAATTATGTGCTAAACAAGTATCTTCAATTCAAAATTCACTTACGTTACGTTACGTACTTCTATTACGTTAACGTTACTTTAGCGTTACGTTAGCGTAACGTTAACGTAACGTTAGCGTTACGTTTACGTTACTATACATCAAAATATTGGACGACTCTGAATCTACCTACATTTTACTAGCTACTAGCGTAGTGGTTCAGTCGCAAGTCACTTGTTCGTACAAATTGTTACTAACCTAAACTAACTGCCTTACAATATAGATTTTAATTTTCACAATAATCTTTCACCCAGTCCAGACCTCAAAATAACCTAAACAAGGCCGCAGGTGCAAGTTGTGAAAGTAACCCTTATAAAAAGAATATTTTCCCGAATTAATAAACAACCCTTCATGCCAAGGTATAATAGATTCAAAGTGGGTTGAGTTTTATTAACTTACTGTTTATTTTTCAGGCAAATAAAGGTTTTCCGGCTTTTATAAAGTCAAGAAATAATTTGTTTGTTTAACAATTAATGTTTTAAATTAAGAGGTATGGGAAAGAGAGTAATGGGCATAGCAATGTAGTAACGCCATGCTTATATCGCTGATATAAAGCTTGTACGTAGTTGTACTATTAATCATGTTTTTTTAAGACTATTAGTAAATATGAATCATAACGATTTAAAAAAAAATGGTACAAATGTTTATTACGTAAAAAATACCTATGACCTTTTTAACACATTATATTCTAGCCATATAACCCAGATTGTTTTCCAATACCTACTCATTTCAAAAATAGAACACCACCGAAATTCCCGATAACCGAACGGCGACCGCAAATTATACAGTTTTGAAACAAGAAAACGCGGGAAACAAAACAACGAAGGTAGGTAGTGGCCGCATTCATTTGAATAATTTCCACGAGTATTTTCTGAGGCAAATCCATCATTTTGGCGCACCGTTTATATCGCAGATGGCGCTCGTTAGCCAAGAAGCCTGAATAGAAATTATGTTTATTTTTCAGATTGTATTAAGCTACGATTACTTTTACAAAAAAATATTATGTTATATTAGCAACATACGTATAATATACTTTCTGTATCTTAGTCTGTTGATAGCTACAATATTATGATTTCTGTAAATACTCATATTACTTTAGATTTTTCTTTATTATTTTAAGCTGTTTTCAGTTTCACGGTATAGTTGCCTATTTATATCACCAATTCTCTTTGTAAATTCAACAATCTCCATGGGAAATACCCATCATCGTCGGGATTAAACAGCCAAAATAAAAAATCATTACAAACGTTAAAAAGCTGCCGACAGACGAAATAAAATAAATGGCGAAATAAGTTGGTAAGTATGTATATACCCACTTATTTTGCCTCGCTTTGCTGGGTGTAAACAACTATTTCATGATTTATGTAAATATAAATTTGCATAATATATTGTAGTATACATGACACTTTTTGATTATAGAAAAGTTCATCGGTTCTAAGACATAACCCTATGTCAAGTTTCATTAGAATTTGTTCAGCCATTTGAGCATTATGAAGCCTCAAACATACGAACTTGCACATGTATAATAGAAGTAAGATTGTGTTCTTACAGAGCAAGAATTCTGTAGGTGGTAGTGTATTTATTTCCAGTAGATTTAGCCACAATATTTTCCTGGAACATCAATCATTTCCGCGCGAAAATTCCGGCCAAGGGGATGCTGTGGTTCTGTTATCGGTTGGCGATAATCAATTTCAACAAGCTATCCTATATCTAAGTAGGTACTTATAGTGCCTTACTGGCTTTTCCTCAAAGGGGAACAATATCAACAAAGAATTTAGTACACACAAAACAATTGACTATGCAATTATTTACAAAAATATTGAAGTTCGGGTCGTGGGATCCGTTGCAATACTAACATCAATACCTCCTATCAAGAGCATATTTAGCTTAGTTATAGGGGTTAACCAGAGTACTCGTGGTATGTAACCCACATCTGCTAGTAGTCTTGTGATCAATCCATCATCATTTCAGCTGGAGAATAGATCTTCTTTCTATCAGTAGCTTGGATGTTTATTGTCATTACCTGTCTTCAGTATTTACCTTCTTAATGCAACTGTACTATCAGGGATATCAAACAAAAGACTAGCACAGCTAGATTTCATGTTTGAAATATACATCTTTCTTCTTTTCTTTTTCAAGAAACTATGCCTCAGACTGGGTTTTCTCCTGCATCGTGCGTACAGTTTACAGATATATATCTTCATCTATCTCACAGTATCAACAATATATAACAACAATATATATATATAGGTTTCTATGAGCCCAAACTGCTTGCCAGTTTAATTAGATAACATTAGCTAACTTTTTTATATTAACAAAATAATTGCTAACTTAAATTTCTTATTAATGAAACCTAATATTGCCCCAAGTAATCAAGTAAACCAATCACGATACGTGTGAGCTTCTGCTGTATTGTGGGTGCTGGTCACAGACATCAATCTCACATGGATAAACACCCAGACCTGAAACAACTATCTGCAGATCATACAAAAGTTTGTTCCAAGCGGCTAACGTTAATTTTCAATTAAACCACATCTTCGTAAAACATAATAAAATAATATTTAACTCCGTACATAATGAGGTTATATTCAGCTTATGAATCAACCTCCTTCAACAGCAGTAAAGGCAGAAATGTACCAAAATAGTGAGTTAGGTCGCCCCCCATTAATTCAGTTCCCCTCAGCATACATTAAGCGCTATTTGTTTTTGCAACATTAACATTTTTATGACTAAACTGAGAGAAATCACTTACTCTAAGTGTACCAACTTAATTGTAACCCAAACTCCAACAAGATACATTTATTCCTTTGTACTTGGGACTATATTCCACTGACAATTACTTGTAGGGTATTATATAATTTTGTTCAAGAATCGTAATGAGTGCTTGAAAACTCACAATAATTGTGTCTGCGTACAACCGTTTGTTTTGATTCTGATGGTTGACTTAATTTTACAGCGTGAAGAATCAGTTTTATGAAGTAGATATGTATTTTTACAGCTTTAAGTTTAGGGGAACAACTCAGACTTTAAATAAAAAATAAGTATTGGGATTTATTTTCTTTTCAGTGCTAGAGTGCGCATTATATCTGTATGTTATCTGAGTGTCTCTTTTTCGTCATATGTTAGTGTTATATATTAACAACTGATATAAATATTTTTTTATGTTATTTCTTGAATACAAAAGACCACACTAGGTATCTTATATTACCTTCAATACTATTATGATATTTAAATTACATACATATCACTCTATTTACGACAACTGTTATCTATAAATATTTGATATGTTATTTCTAGAGTATAAGAGACCACATATGTTTTATATTACCTATATCTAAATTACATACATTAAAAACCATGGGATACCATATAAGAAAATACTATTATATTAACTTAATCGGCAATTTTTATTTGAATTGAATTAAATGTGGATTTGATCCATAGTAATAGTATTGTTTTGATACTACTATTATTACGCGAGTATCTATTTTGTTTTTGAAAAACAAATATAACACTAACACACGATTCATATTCCCTAGCTGCCTTGTTACAGTATTAGCCGACCCCTGGAGAAATATAATAAAGTCGCCTGAACTCCGTGAAATTACGTGTGTTTAACCAAGTGGTTAACGTGGTAGTATGATGACGACTTACTGCAGCAATGAAGTCGATAAACGAAACCTGTATATTAAAGGGTTAGACAGCGCATGTTCACTGACAACTTATGATGAAGAATAAATACCATATACCGAAAGACAACATTCACATTACTGTCTAAAAAAAATTAATAACTGGTACACTTTATCAGCCCCTTCATTTATTTACTCAAATAATAAAATGTAGGTCTTAACGAACGGTCCAAAGCCCCAACTAAAATTCAGTGAAGCATATTTAGAATCTGGTGGGGTCGCAAACTCGCTCAGACCAAACTTAATTCCGCCCGTCGCGACCGCAAAGAAAACTTCGCTCCAAAATTAATATTTCTTTCATTAAAATGCTGTAATATTTTCGCTTGCTGCATGCATAAGTAATGTCCATGAATAAGTTACGTGTAAAAATTCAGCGGCGAAGCCTCACTGATTGAGCCCAGATATCGGCGACGGTGTGTGGAAAGAACGGTAAGACATGTCGTAATAAGAAAGAATTTGACAAAAATACTAAAAATAGAGCAATAAACAGCTAAGTTTCGGGAGCTGTAGAATAATTTATTTATTTTAGATACAAACAAATAATTTACCTTGGATTACTTGCTTGTTTTTTTTTTCATATACGAGTATCATACAAGGTAATTTCACGTCCGCTTAGTTCCTTGTACAATGATTCCCTCATTTCTAGACGCTGGATCCAGAACAATCATCAAGTGGTAGCTACGCTAAGATCCATCGTGCATTACCTTCACCCGGGGGAAAGGCGAAGGGGTACCTACTCTTACCTGCTAAAACGATATGAGCGGTAATCTTCAGCACCAAAGGGTAGCTTCAAGATCAAGAAAACAATACCACCGAAGTCACCCACTGGTGCCACGTGCTAACGCACAACTCAGAAAGGGTGATTTAAAAAAGTAAAGTATCGCGCGAAACCCCGCTGTGCGCTTTGCTGCGCATACGGCGGCACGTGACCACGTGTACGTCCCTCTGCGGCCTAAAAGGTCAGCAAAACGTCAAATAATCTGTTGCTGCGGATGTTCATGGGCGGCGGTGATTGCTGATGATGATCATCAGCATATTTCGTTTGCCCTCCTCTTTCTCGGCAACCCTTACACGCAACGTCTATAAGAGTGTGAGCGATTGGATTGAACATAACACTGACGCGACCTAGCTATGTAGCACAGACCAGACATTCGGAAAACCCCTGTATCCTCATGTTAAAGATCTTAAAACTTCGATGTATCTTCCAATATCTTAGCTTAGCCCAGTGTGCACGGCCGTTTGTTTGACTCCTTGGATTCTGTTGTTTGTCTTGCAGATTTGAGTGGAGACGGTTTGAAAAGTCAAGTATGGACAGAAATTGGGGATCATTTGTATACGAAATGAGGGGCAGGTTTGTTTTTGAATAATTTGATTTGCTTTACTTACATTTTTTAATTAAATTATTTTGTTTTTGCGAGGAAAAAATTACCTTAGCAACTTTAAGATAGCTAGGTTTACGATGAAAGTATACCTTTTTTTTATTGATGCCCAGTGGAAATTCTTCATGAACTTCCTTCACCCCGGGGAAGGGCGAAGGGGTATGCCGGACTCCTACCGGCTAAAACCACTGGAGCGGTCATATTCGGCACCTAAGGGAGGCTCCAGGTCCTCGTATGATCACACTAGAGCCGCCCACTGGTGCCACGCCTATAGGCACATCCCGGAGAGGGTGACTGTTAAGCGGTCACCCTCCGGGGGGATTGTAAAGGATCCCCCAAAGCGTCCCACGGCAGCGCGTGACCACATGCGTGCTACCGTCTTCGCTTGGGTCGCTCGGTGTGGGCACGCAGATTACGATGAAAGTATACCTACAAAGTACATAAACAAGACAAATGATAGAATGAGATGGGTTTTTTCCGTTATGTAATTCCTTATTCGTCATCCGACGCCGCTGGGGAGAGGGGCAAAGGGTAGGGCTCTTACACGCTGAAACCACCTGGACCAACATCTTAGGTAACCGGGATCTCGAGAACGAGCGCTCCGGACCCGCTCATTGGTCCCACGCCTGTAGGCACATCTTCGAAGCCGTGACTGTAATATATAATAGTATCAAAAACTTAAAAGAAAACACTCTTGTAAATAACCGAACTAAAAAGATGAAAACAATTTTCAATAAGTTTATAATAACTTTTGACTTTTAAAATTGACGGCACAGTTGGTGCAATGGTTGATACAGTCGACTGCTGCGCTCCGGGTCGTGGGTTCGATTCCCGCACGGAACAAATATTTGTATGATCTGCAGGTAGTTGTTCCGGGTCTGGGTGTATTGTATGTGGAATTCATGTCTGTAAACGCACCCACGACACAGGAGAAATCCTAGTGCGGGGCAACGTTTAAAAAAAAAAAACTATAGAGTGATTAAAAAAATGCAAAAAAAGCCTGGGGTGAGAAAGATGATGATATATGGAGTGACTTAGGCTTTTTTATTTTAAAAAAATAATTTTGATTGCACGTAAAGAAATTAAAACCCATGAATCCAATACATGTACTCTATGTCGAAACTGTCTATGCTGAAGCTCTCATTTTTTTTATAAATAATCCAATTTCTTTTAAATTAAACAGCGGGTGAAACCGCGGGGCACAGCTAGTCTACTATAAAACCTAGGTAAGTACACTTTCAGCGACCTAGAAATCCAACTCCCCGATTCACAAGATCCATTTTGCGATCGGACCAACACGTCAAATTGAAACAAAACCTTCCCATTCACAATAACACTACAATAAATAATAACATAACATTTACGTTATCTCGACGCATCATTAAGCTATCTCTTCAGAGGGTGAGCAGAGGAGTACAGTCTCCCTGCTGAATATAATTTACATACTAGAGTTCAAAAGGGCGTCGGAAAAACAACGCATTTGTTGGTTTAATTTGAAAAATTGGTCCACTAGGCATTTTTGAAGAGCGTGTTACTGCTACATACACTTGTGTGAATAATATTTAATAAACATGTCTGAAATGGCTAATAGATTTCCAGAAAAATTGCAAATCTTTCGTAGTTTTTGTAACCCGTGTAAATGAAATATTAGATAAATGGAATATAGATAAAAAAACATGTGTTATCATCTACCTATGAATCAAATAAAATTCAAATTATAGAAAATCATACCTTTTTTTTTATTGGTGCCCAGTGGAAATTCTTCATGAACTTCCTTCGCCCCGGGGAAGGGCGAAGGGGTATGCCGGACTCCAACCGGCTAAAACCACTGGAGCGGTCATCTTCGGCACCCAAGGGAGGCTCCAGGTCCTCGTATGATCACACTAGAGCCGCCCACTGGTGCCACACCTATAGGCACATCTCGGAGAGGGTGACTGTAAAGCGGTCACGGTGACGTGTCTAGGAAAAAAAAACATACCTAAATTAACCTGTGCCTATGAAATTAGATGAATTAAAATCTCTTGATACTTTCTTAATTATTAATATTACCACCAAAACCCAGTCCAAGATTTAAAAAAGATATTGTCACAAAATGTTTCCAAAATAAACGGTCTATTTCCCAATGATACTTACCAAAAGTAAGTTTTCTTTAGCATCTGCAAAATACAGTTTCAGTTCATTTAGCCGACAAAATGTATATAAAAAGTTAAGGCACTTCCCTCTTCAACTGTTCTTAAGACTTACTTTGAATAAAGCATCCTGTTCACTGTGCGTTTTTGAGTATGTTTTCAAGATGTTACAAAAAAGTCTATGGCATTGTTTTAATAAACAGTCACAAGACTATATTACGAGGAGGAGAACTTTATGTTATTAATAAGTACTGTATTCGCTTGACACATTCATTAAGCATTTGAACCATTAACACGAGATTATTACGATAATGTTAATATGCTATACTTACTAAAACCAATTGCCTCGATTTTTGTTACAATCATATTATTGGTCCACTAAATAAAATTTTACCAAAGAATTTCATACACCGAGTCGAACCTCGAAAATTTTCATTACATTTAATCAACCGAACTAGGTGCTATTTTATGCGACTATTAGTCGTGCATTCTATGGCAGTCTTAAACGAGTTTTCCTGAATAATGCGAGTGTTATGGCTCGAAATATGCTTCATTTGGCGCGAGGCAACTTCTGTAAAGTGCGTGAGGAAATCATATTCATATTTTTTACGCTTCAACTGTTCGCGACGCCAAATTTGAATAAAATATGGCGAGTTCTTTTTTGTTAGATTACTTTGACTGTTGCGTTGGAAAGTCGCATTGCTGGGTAGAGAACACTTATGCGCTCGGATGAAGATGAAAACCGTCCGAAAATTCTGCCGCATTTTCTATTCATGCAGATTTTATCTACGCGTTGGACTGTGTAAGCGATGAAATGAGAGATTTTGAAAGTCATATTGAAACACGGTTTCATTCATATCGGCCATTTATACGTCCACTGCTGAACAAAGGCCTCCCCCATAGATTTTCACAACTGTGTCATCATTTTGGGGGGTATTTGCCAATACTCACCACGCTTGGCAGGCGGGTTGGTGAGCGCAGTATGGCTACCATTCACAGAAGGGACGCTGCTGCCCATCCCTCTGGTTTAGATTCCCTTAGTCGCCTTTTACGACATCCACGGGAGGAGATGGAGTGGTGCTATATTCTTAATACACCACACGGATAAACACGGTTAGCAAATAGGTATCTGATTATGGCAATCTTGATTATTACAATATATTTTTTTGTTGGGCTTCTCGCGGCCACTTCCGATAAGTTAAGCTGCTCAACCGAACATTTCTGGCGAAGCCAAAAGATGCCTCCAGCCAGCTTAAGGGCTTGTAAATCCAGTTCCGATTGCCTTCTCATTACAATTTTATGTCACGGACTTTTGTCATAGCGTTTTGTTGAGAGGCCCAAATCAGCACTCAACTTTAAAAGTTTTTATTTTATTTCCTATTAGGTTCTTAGTCATAAATTAAGGTGCACGGTGCGGTAAGTAATAAATAGAAAAAGTGAAATATTACAATTTTAATTAATACACTGAACTTTTACGGACTATTATGGTGATGGTAACATGAAAACAAATTAAAACCACTAACACAATAGGTATACAGCGACGCAATAATTGATTCTTAGTAATTCTAAGGAGTCCATCACCAGCTTTCTACTGTGCTGGTCTACTCTTCATAAATAATAATCTGAGTTTAAAAAAAACTTATTTAATTCCTATCCCAAAATCAACTTGCCCAAATTTGTTACAAAACGACGCCTCCAAGACTTCATTGTAAAGTGCACTTTATCACACAAGTCGCACGTCCAATCCTTCTACACTTTGCAAGTTTAAACGCAATAAATTACAGCAACTTTGTTCATAAAGGGATTCTTGCATAAACACATTTTGCGACTAAAAACCCCAGTGCCCACAAAATTAAGTTTGAAACCATTTAAGTCCAACCAAAAATCGCGTTACGAACTTTTGGAGCTTCAATCTTCACGCATACATTAAACGAGAGGTGTGAGTACGGACTAAAACAAAATCATTATTCAAATCCCCTGAATAATGTTTTCAGGAATCGGGACTGAGTTCCGTGCGTCGTTTTTGAATTTTAATACGGACCTCTAACAAGTTTTCAGTCAAAGGAGATCGGCAGACTCGACGGGTGAGGCACTAACGAGTGAAACGGACATTCCGCAATGTACATTCTTCTATATAGACCCAGAAAAATATTCTTCTTTTTCTTCCTGCAATAATAAAATGCAAACAATCAAATATACATAACAGTTAAAATATTACAATCATTTCAGCCGAAATATATCAACTACTAGACACGGCCTCCTCCAAAAATCGCCACAATGACCGGTCTGAGTTTACATTGTAAGCTCATTGAGGGGTTTTGCCAAATTCACCACGCTTGGTAGGTGGGTTGGCGATGGCAATTGAGTTGCAAATGTACTCGAAGGATGCTGCTGCCCACACTCCAGCTAATCCCATAGATACCTTTTCCGACACCCACGTGATAACATGCGATGGTCTTATACTTAGTCGCCACCACACGGTTAATATAATGTTCTGGGGATTTTTCGTGGAATATTTAATTTAAATGTGGACAAAGCTGATACTGAAGTTCCTAGGCATTACACAATCGGATGGACTGCAAACAAATCTCATGTTCAAGTATACTTCCCATTTCCAACTGTCCAATTAACTCCTGTGTAAAGTACTTTACGCAGTGTCGTCGGCCGATCAAAGGCTGGTGATCAAAGGACGCCGGTGTCCGTGTCCAGCCGAGGACGAGGTAATTAGCCAGCCACCTTCACACTGCGTACGTCTGGGGGCTGGCACGTGCCTGGACTGGTGTAACTAATAACAAAGTATTATAGAAAATAAGTAACTGAAAATCTGTGATTTGGGAAGTATGGATTTTTCGTCGTATACACTTCATACTAAAACGGAAAAGTACAGTGGAATCTTTATACGTAGAACATGTTCAAATAAGTACAGCATTATTGTACTACTATTATAAATGTGAATGTTTGTATGTTTGAGGATCCGCTCACGCTTAAACGGTTGAACGAATTGTAATGAAATTTGGCATAAAGATGGATTTATATGGTGGAAATGGACATAGGATATCAAGTTCCCTTATGAAGGAAGCAAATGAAGTCACGGGTCATCATTGCAGCCAAATAAATACACTGCTGGGCACAGCCTATCCCAAAGATCGCCACAACGACCCAAATGACCGATCTGGGTTTCTGTTGTGTGCTCATTGGGTTTTGCCATAATCTCCACGCTTGACAGGCGGGTTGGCAATCGCAGTTGAGTTGTGATTAAGGCACTTGAAGGAAGCTGCTGCCATTCTCATACTAACCCCTAGATGTCTTTTACGATACCCACAGTATGGAATGGAGTGGTGGTAAACTAGCCCGCCAGGTAAAAAAAGGTAAGTGTGATATTTCATGTTAGACAGATGTTACTTTTTGAAGTGGTAACTTTGGTTTTGTACAAGTTGAGGTAATTGTGTAGACACAGCTGTACTGACTGAAGGTTCGACTCAAACGATGATTAACAAAATAGGTTCCGGCTCAGGTCTGAAGCTTCTCTTTCATATGGTTCCCTGATTTTGGGATGGAAAAATATAAGACCAGAATATGCAGAGTTCCGTCTGTATAGTAGACTCCTTCAATGTACAGGGGTGCAATTCTCTAAGCTCAAACATCCATACATCCTTGAATACAGAATTGAAATAACGCCGATAACCCAACTTGGTATTCGCTAGGACTGGTCCTCATGGCTCACCGTCTGCAACGTGTCCTTGAATAGTTTCAATCATGTCCTATCGAATACAAAATTGGTTTTACACCATTTTTTCAATTAGACTAGAGAATTGTACCGCAGGTCAGTAAGAAGCCTGTGAGTTTCTTTAGCATCATGTATATGAAAACAATAGAGTCTTCTTCTTTCATGGTTAGTGACCAACCTTGTGTTAGACATGTTTAAGCCGCCTAGGGGCTTTTAACTTGCTCTAGTGTGATCTTACGAGGACATGGAGCCCCCCCCTTTGGTGTCGAAGATGACCGCTCCAGTGGTTTTAGCCGGTAGAAGTCCGGCATACCCCTTCGCCCTTCCACGGAGCGAAAGAAGTTCATGTAGAATGTCCACTTGACACCAATAAAAATGAAAGGGGCTTCCAACTTGGCTTAACGACGATGTGCTCTCCGAAGCACGGAAACGCTTCGTTCAAATACCACTATGCGCTTACCGCTCAGTGAGTGAAACCTGCTACGAGGGCTTCGGTAAAATAATATGGTAAGTAAATACTTAGCCGGAGAGGGTCAGGACTTGAAGCTTTTCAGAAAGAGAGTAATACAGATGAACCATAATAAATACAAGTTTTACAAAAAAAAACGTGTAGAACTATTGCTCAATACAATACGTTTACCAAGCATATCTATGACAGACAATGACTGGTGGATATCACAACATCGATTTAATGACTGGCAATAGCTAGGGGGACCTGGCTAGAGCGGCGGTATAATGTGCAATCTAAGATGGCGACGAGTCCCAACGATCGGCGGTCACTCGGTCATTACTGCCCTCGCTACATCTATGAAATATTTATGACGACTGCCATAATAACGCCGGCGACGATATCATTATACTTTGTGATGGGGGTGTCGGGCGGGGCGGAATTTCTGAACGCTCCTTACCATTGCAAAGTCGCAATCGCGGGAGCTTCAAAACGCACGCGGATGCTCAGGACAACTTTAAAACATTTTCTGCGCAGGTGAATTTAAATTTTCGTGTATTCCGAAATCACAAAGGTTCTCGCTTCGATTCGAATGAACCTGAATTCGTCTTCGACATTTAAATTTGTAAATCCAGAATGGAATCCAGCCGGTGTGCGCAGACGCGGCGGCCCCGAATCGCCCATATTAACTTGTTAATTAGGTCCATAATACGACTTGCAGATGAGCTACAGAGTTGTGAAGTTGAATACATAAAAAGCCCTTTTTCAGCGATCGCATACATTGTTGCTGGTGTGTGCGGCGACGGTGGCCGGCACCGGCGGGGGAGGCGAGCCTATAACGTATTTCGTACGTCCCACCAGCCACCAGAAGTTTGCCTGTTCATAAATAAACGCGAACGGTATTCAACAGCCCTTGGTGCTGTATGCATAACGAATTTGAAGGAGGCAAACTTGGAGGCTCTGCTGACTGGGATGGAGTATAAAATTCAGTAACAACATGGTGGAGGTTTTCATTCGACGATCCGCTGCCGGGGAAGGCATAGCTCCGTCATCGTAATTAGTGATATGTCAGTTAATTGGACATGCGTTATGACCTTGATTACGCATGAACCGGGGTGACTAGTTAGTTCGGTTAGTGCCAGTGGTCTGCGAAGTGTCTTAAGTGTTATGTTTAATGTCAATTGGTGTTTGTGATTCTTAATGCAGTTTTATTGCAATGTGTTGCGCGATGGTGTTTTCCCGCGCTTTTTTCCGACCGCCATCTTGGGAATGCTGTCAAACGTGTGAGTACTGAGCTACCGCCAGGCGGCGTGCGTGTCGCATTGTTTCAAAATAATATGGCCGCCTTACTCACTGCTTTGAATATTTTTGCATGGATTCTGCTAATAATTTGTTATTTTTTCGATTCTTTAGTACCGATTTATAGGATCGTTTCTTTATGAAATCAGTTTGATGGCGTTTATGTCAGCTGGTAACTTATTTTATGTAAATATGTGTGACTTATCAAATAAGTTTAGTATCGAGTCTTTCAAGTAACCACTAAAACTTCTGTACACATATAAATGATACCATAAAATATAGAATTAGGTTATTTATTTACCTGGCCTATTAACCAGAATTAAATTTTATTTCTACATTTTATTCCGTATCATTTCGTCCGAATACAGTCCACTGCTGGACACAGGCCTCCCTCAAAGATCACCACAACGACCGATATCAGTGTGTTGTGTGCTCATTGGCGGGTTTTGGCTTAATCGCCACGCTTAGCAGGCGGGTTGGCGATCGCAGTTGAGTAGTTACTGTATTGGAAGGACGCTGCACGGCGCCCACGGGATTAGATGAGTTGGTACTATTCATAGCCGGCACCACACGTACGATTACGAAATAATATAGGCTACCTCCACTTTCTCGTGGATGAAGAAAATAGCAACAAAGAGATTAATTCAAAGGGATGAGCAGCATCATTTTCCTCCTGTGCTTATACCAACTTACTACAATCACCAGTCAGTTTGATAAATGTGGTGATTATGGAAATATTTCCAAATCTGGTTATTTTAATTGTCTATACGTAGATATATGGCAAACTCATCGATTGACATGGGGGATGTTTATTTAAATATTTATTGGAGCAAATGGTGAACACTATAATACTTATACTTTGTATATCGGTGTCACAGACATTATATACGGTCGATAGGATAGAACTAATGAGGGAATTTCAGGGAACAGTGAGTCTACAAGCAACTTGCATGAAGTTTAAACGAAATAGCGCGACGTGCCGACCAAGTCAGCGGATTACAAATTCGGTTAGATTTGGTTTTTTTTTAAACAAGTCCTTTACTAACTGTTATGTAACCATTCCACTGGCAATGATACAAAAGGGTTATACACGTATTCCAGTGGTTCCTGGCAAAGAATAGACATCAAGAGGATGGACAACAGCATACTCTCATGTGCCAATAACAACATACTGTGATCACCAATCCATCTGCCAAGCGTGGTGATTATGGCGCCTCTGAGCATTTGTTGTAGTGATCGTTGGGAGGCCTATGTTCCACAGTGGAAGGTCATGAGCTGATGTGATATACGCATCATTCTAAATACAATCATATGATGACAACGTGTTATATCTGCTATCAGCATAGAGTCGTATCGGATCAGCCATTTATACGTCCACTGCTGAACAAAGGGCACCCCCAAAGAATTCCACAACTGTGTCGTCATTTTAGGGGGTATTTGCCAATACTCACCATGCTTGGCAGGCGGGTTAGTAAGCGCAGTATGGGTACTCTTCCACACAAGCGACGCTGCTGCCCATCCCTCTGGTTTAGAGTCCCTTAGTTGCCTTTAACGACATCCACGGGAGGAGATGGAGTGGTGCTATGTTCTTAATCCACACACCACATGGGTTCTGATGATGAGAAAGGTTAGGTCTTAGTCCACCACGCTGGCTTAATGCGGGTTGGCGGTATACACACACCATTGAGAACATTTTGGAGCCCGCGATCTCGGCTCGCATCTCAGAATTTTCGGATTTATGCACGGATCGCATTTGATTATCATTGTGCATAAATATGTGTGTATTTATCCCACACATTGGAATGCATTATCCTCACATAGTTTTTACGATTACATTGAAGACTGTAATACTTTCAATATTATTTCAAAAGAGTTTATCCATGGAGTTTCTTGCCGTTTCTTCTCCATAGGATCAACGACTTGGAACCGTGCTACTATTTAAATTCTGACTATTCGTAAGTGCCAGCAAATGGTTTACATGAATAAAAACAATTTGACTTTGACTTAGACTTTGAATTTAACTTTGATCAAAATCTGATTATCAGTTGCGTTAACGGTAAAGGAAAACATCGTGAGGAAACCTAACACACCTGAGAGGGCTCCACAACGTTCTCAATGGTACACACCATATGCCAGTGCAGGACTACACACGTAGTCCCCCAACCCCTAGGCTGGCGTGGTGGACGAGGCCTAAGTAAAGGCCCGTGCCCAGCAGTGGGAATGTAATGGGCTGATTATGTGGCGGATATTCCCTGGTGTAGCAGTCGTATACACGGTTAGGCATATTATCATGTCAAACACATAGACTACTTAGTATATATGGAGGCGAGTGTCGACGTCTAAAATCTTGCTTAACCAATACACCGTAATGTAAGTTATAGGGTAACCAGTTCTAGCCATTTTAATATAACACCACTCCATCATATAGGTACATTCCCTGGATGTCGTAAAATGCGACTAAGGGACTAATCCACAGAGATGGGCAGCAGCGTCCCTTCTGTAGAACAGTAGCCATACTGCGCTCACCTGCCAAGCGTGGTGAGTACTAGCAAATTCCCCCAAAATTATAACACTATTGTGGAAAACTATGGGGGAGCCCTTTGTTCAGCAGTGGACAGCCTTTGGCTGATATGATGATGTTGACGAGAGAATAAAGGGGCTGAGTCGCAAGAATAAATTGACATAATACACCTTTGTTACTAGGGACCCCACGATACAGGCATACCTAGTGTGGGGAACACGGCAAATATATTTGTTAATTGACACACACGCACACACACGTATATATATTATATTATATTATATTATATATATACGTGTATGTATATATATATATATATATATATATATATACCAAGCCAATGGCCAAACGTGGAGTACTCACCACGAATTCCCCCTCAAATACACACGGCACGTAACCGGTCGTATACGGGGGATGATTTGGTCTTTGTTCAGTAGTGGGTGTCTTTTGGCTTGTATGATGATGACCCAAGACCATATTATGATCATCAATCTACTATGAGGTAATAGTGTAATGATTTAGCATCATTACATTATCCCCTCAAAGTGTATTGTAGTAGTCTAAGAGCTATCCTGTAAATTAGACTTCTTCTTCTTCTCTTAGATTATGGCTTCTGTACAGTATCTTCCACAATTTCACCAAAGTCAAGTATAAGGCAACGTTGTACGGTGTTTAGATTAATTACACATACATACATATTCAGTAAAATATTTCACAAAAATGAAAAATTTCTAAAAAATATGTCGGTAACGTCGTACGGTTCAATTGTTTTTTTTTCTACGTTAGACTTATAAGACTTAGGAGGCCTGCCAACAATTTTGTATTGTTTACTCGTTCATAATTCAAAATTCGAATAGCATATCTGCAGCCAGACCAAAAAGTATGAATAAAACTCCTCAAAGCTAATACCTCTCGTGTCACCATCGAGGTGTTAATATGACGTCAGCGTGGCGCGAACGCGGTGACACGTCATTTTCCGCGCTAGTGCATCAACATTTGGATATGTCACGTGCAAATATAGGGTTATGCTGAACCAAATTTGTTTTACCATCGTTTCACAGATTTTAAACCCTGAATTATAGGATTAAAGTGTAGTTTGGAATGAGATGCTGTTTCGTAGGTTTGTTTGTATGTTAGTCAGGCTTGATATCAGGTCATAACGCGGTGTCCAATCTGTGAGATGCACGCATGTTGGGTTGCATTGAAAGCTCAGTAAGTAATTATTCTTGTATGTGTGAAAACTGAATTTATTTTGTTTTGTGTAAATCAATAAAGATAATTTCTCATGAAAAACATATAACAGCTTGTCTGTATTAGGAATCTCTCAAAGAAAATGCATAACCTAGGCTCGATCAAGAATCATGATCTCAGCAACTCAGAGACAGTGTACACAGTATAGTGTACAGTTTTTGACCTTAAAATATCAAGCCATTAGCCAAGTTGGCAAAATATTAAATTACTAGCCTAAAAGTACTTCTTCCTCGCAAATACGATATCCTACCTACTATGAGAATCTTTCACCCGGCAGTACAATTTCTTATAAGATACAAAAGCCGTAACTTCCGTCATATTTAAACCTGTCTACACATGTCATACACAAATCTAATGAAACACACATAGATAATTGCCTTCATTCCAAACTTTTGAAATTAAAGTAATGAACAGGAGTTTTCACGCGACATTCGTATTAATGAATTTTACCAAGCGTATGTATAATATGTAAGCACAGTACAGGTAAAGCATAAAAAATAATTGCTCACTAAACATGAAAATGTAAGCACTAAGTATTGAAGTGAAAACTTCTTTTAGCGCGGTACGCATATTTTTAGATGAGATAAAATCTCTGGACTCGCGACACCGTTACGAGACGCAGCTATAGTGTGTGCATATATGCATGTACATATAGCAGACCGCGAAGGCGTCTAGATAAATAAAAGAATATTAAATGTATTTTAAAGTCCCTAATAATTAATAAAATACCGCTCACACCGGTGTTGCTCCTTGTCGCCAGTAGTGGTGGCCATTTAGGGGGCCCATCTTGTGAGTGGTGAGTCACCGTCTGGCGCAGAATTTCACGATCAAAGTTGAAAGGCAGACGCCGTTGTTCCCGTATTTATTAGTCTTTTTATTCCATGTAACACCCATTGCAATAGACCTTATCGTTATAGTTCCCATCTCATACAATAGCCTTACACCACCGGGGACAATCCATAACTTCATTTTATAGTGCAGCTATGGAGAGTCCCCGGTTGGTGCCCCATTACATTTTAGATTAAAATTCTCTAAAGGGCCTCTGCGTGTTGGACCCGGTCTTTTGACAGGCTTACGCGGGGACACAACCCCGCGTAAGCCTGTCAAAAGACCGGGTTCCCCCTTACAGGGGATATAAACCCGTGAAAAGAGAGACATGTAAATAAAATACAATTCATAAATAAGATGCAATTCATAACCCAATAACCCTAGTACCCATAAAAAAAATATCTAACGCGCCAAAATAAGTGTTCACTTCTGTCGGCACTCCCGGAGTGCAACCCGTATTTTTTTTATATTTTTGTTTGTAGTTGTGGTATGGGTTTTCGCGATTATTACTCATCATAACAAAATATATGTATAAATGATTACATCGCGTATATTATAGACCTCTGTTGTGTTGACGTTTCGAACACTGCACCGTTCGTGGTCGCAAGATGACTAACTGCTGAAATTAATAATCGATCTAATCCAAAATCTTTGGATTTCGGAGTACGGATATGTCTGTTTTTTTTGTTAAATGTAATCGTAACAAAATATTAAATTTGAAGATTTTGGAATAGATCGATTATTAATTTCGGCTGTAAGGAGGCAGGCAAGGCGTCGGTACGGATTTAAAAAGTTATTTGTGTACCGTACAATTATAATAAAAATTGTTTCGATGCACGCAGTGATCACTCACGGTGTCTTGATGTTTTGAGTGTCTTGAGACATCGTGTGTCTTGATGGTTTTTAGTGCGGTATTTAGTTTGTGACTTTATTGCACGAAACATTCTCAGTACAAATCGGTTCTCTTTCGCGAGGACTTGAGGTTGATCAAACGAAGAAAATGCTTAGGCTTGTCTAAATCATGTTTACACACTGCAGAGTGTGAAGTGGGGCGTCTATGCTTTATGTCAGCTGTGTTCTTTTATTCTGGTAACTATACTACGCTTTGTTTGCTCTATGTACAATCACAGTCACAGTTGTATGACACCATATTAATAGGGTCCCACAAAATAGTGGAGTGAGTGAATAGTGAACTTTTAGTGAACTTTATTTTAACGCACGCAGTAGGGTAGTAGCTTGTGGTGCCGGCTAAGAATACCACTCCCCCATCTTATTCCGTAGGTGTTGTAAAAGGCGACTAAGGAACTATAAACCAGAGAGTTGGGTTGCAGCGTCCAGAAGGGACGTAAAGCAGTAAAGCAGCCGTACTGTGCTCACGAATCCACCTTTTTGTTTTTTTTTTTATTATTTTTTTTTTATTTATTTTTTTTATTTTTTTTTATTGATCCGGTGGAAATACCTCATGTACTTCCTTCGCCCCGGGAAAAGGCGAAGGGGCATGCCGGACTCCTACCGGCTAAAACCACCGGAGTGATCATCGTCGGCACCGAAGGGAGGCTCCAGGAACTCGAAAGATCTCCATCTAGAGCTCACGAATCCACCTGCCAACCGTGGTGAGTACTTTCAAATTCCTCCCAAAAATGCAACCGGTCGTTTATGGGGGAGGCCCCTGTTCAGCAGTGGAAGGTTTTGGCAGATATAATGATGATGTGATGTGGAAAAAATGGTTAACTGTAACAACATCTTGTATGCACTTGTTTGTGGGACCGTGAAAATAAACAAAAGTTTTTTTATTGGTGTCCAGTGGAAATTCTACATGAAATTCCTCCGCCCTGGGGAAGGGTGAAGGGGCATGCCGTGCTCCTACCGGCTAAAACTACCAGGTCCTCATAAGATCATACTAGAGCCCCCAACTGATGCCACGCCTTTAGGCAAATCTCGGAGGGATGACTGAAAGTGGTCACCCCCCCTAGTGGTGGAAAGACTACTGTAAAAAGGTCACTCCCCAGGCACTTCTCGGGGAGGATTGTAAAGGATCCCCCCAAACGCACGCTGCCTGTGCGTAGGCAAATAATGTTTGCGTTTCGCGTTTGCGACACCGATTAGCAAGTGACTATCCCTCTGTTCTAGGTTATTATTCTAAGACTGTACGTAAGCAACACTTTCTGTAAGCTAGTAGACTCAACCAACCGATCGATCTTGGCTAGACGTCAGTCAACCATACGAGCCATTTACATGTTTCCAGTCATTAGTCCAGCAATGAAAAGGTTACCGATAAGCTAGCGTAAAGCGGTTAGCTGTGGTCAGCTGCATTGTTCAGACAACTTCTACTCTCGACAAAAATATTTGATAACGCGAAATGGTTTGAAGATAAACACAATCTCCATCATCATCTCATACTCTCCATGGCTGTACTATAAAATGCAGTCTCAGATTGTCCCCGGAGGTGTAAAACTATTGTATGAAATGGAAACTACTACTACAAGTATAAGGTCTGTTGCAATAGGTGCTAAATAGATTAAATATATTGAAAATTAACTAGATAACAAAAAACCTTAAAATTGCCGTCGGCCTTTCCACCTTTGAATTCAATTCTGTGGCAGACGGTGACGGTCACAAGATAGCCAGCTTTACAGGTGACAGTAAGCGACACTGGCGTAAGTGGTACGGGGTGTCCAGAGCGGGTTTCCCCGTTAATACGCCATTAGACACCTTCACCCCCGAGCATAAAGCTCTGGCGGCTCCCCTCTGATCGGCCAACTAAGACAAACCGGAGTTGAGAGTCTTACGGCCACTCATGGGGTCCTCCAGGCATGCCCTGACAGACTCTCCATGAAATATAATAGTGAAACAATTTATATTTGACAATTATTTATAACTGTAGTCATGGCAAAATCGCTGCAAGAGCTCAGCACAATGCTCGATGATCTCAAAAAACTTTCCCAACAGGTGGGCCTTAAAATGAATATGGGCAAGACTTAAGCTATGTCAAATGCCCATGTCCTGCGTCTCTGAACTCGAGTTGTTGTGTTCGCAACGTCTTCGTCAACAATACCGCAATACCTCAAGACAAGTCTTTAACCTGTGTGTGTTACCACCGATAATATATGGCACGGAGACGTGGTCACTCACAATGGGCCTCCTAAGAAAGATCAAAGTCACTCAGCGTGCTATGGAGAGAGAGCTATGCTTAGTATTTCTCTAAGAGTTCGAATCAGATCTGAGGAGATCCGTAGAAGAACTAAAGTTTCCGAGATAGCTGAAAGGATTAGTAAACTGAAGTGGCAATTCAACATTGCTCGTAGACCATGCACCGGAAAACGAGCGTGGGACGACCTCCAATGAGGTGGACAGACGACCTGGTGAAGGTCGACGCGAGCAGCATGTGACCGCTCGTTGTGGATATCTATGGGGGAGGCCTTTGTCCAGCAGTGGACGTCGTTTGGCCGATATGATGATGTTGTAGCATTATTCATAAGCCATTAATTAGATAACAATACATTTACGTACCTAATAATGTTAAGGTACCTAAAAAACTAGTTATATATAAATTCAGAAAAAGACCTATGAAGTCTAATTATAATCGAATATTGATTGTCTACAACATCACACCTCACGTGCTATGTTATTATTACTATTGCCCACTAACTACTTTTCTGTTTCCATCTAAAACATCACCAGTTAACGACGTAGGCAATAAGTGACGTCATAATTCACGTAAATTACAATTCCTTGCTGAAACGGCTTCCGTCACGAAGGCTATGTTATTAAGTAGGTAATAGAATGAAATGGTAAACAAATAATTTGCTCAGTTCGTTGCTTTTGTTACGGGAATGATGATATAGTGTACATATATCATCATTCATGTGAGATTTATTTCTCAACTGTTAACTGTACCCACAACACGGGAGAAATCGTAAGCAGGACATAGTTCTTCATAAAAACTGTATTAAATAATAAAAACGTTTTATTGTTCAATGTTTTTCAATCTTTGGGTCACGGACCTCGGAGTCATATCGGCCGTACAACGTCCACTACTGAACAAAGACCTCCCCCATAGATTTCCACAACTGTGTCATCATATTGGAGGGAATTTGCCAGTACTCACCACGCTTGACAGGCGGGTTGCGGTGCGGTGCTGCGGTGAGCGCAGAATGGCTACAGTTCCACAGAAAGGACGCTGCTGCCCATCCCTCTGGTTTAGAGTCCCTCAGTCGCCTTTTACGACATCCACGGGAAGAGATGGAGTGGTGCTATATTCTTAATCCGGACACCACGCCGCGACAACTTGCTCGGGAGATCGAGGTCGCAAGCGAGGTAATAGATAAAGCATACACAGTGCACTTCGATTGTGGATCAGTAGAAGTCTCAATAGAAAAAAACTATTTCTAGACACTGACACGGGTAGTTTTATGACGGTCCTGGGGGGATGCCATACTTTTAGTTCATAAATATGTATAAAGAACTTTAATCATTTTGTAAGATGATTTGTAAAATACTTTCTAAAAAGAGATTTATAAAAATAATCACTAAGTCGCGAGTTATTTCCGGCATTTCGTCTTAATGGCCATGTAGCCTAGTGAGCTCAATATAGTGTAAACATTAACAATTTTTAATGTTTAATTCTAAATAATTATGAGTTTCACAGAGAGAGAGCAGAGAAATTTTATGCAACAGCGTGCGCCGTATTCAATATATCAGCCAAAGATCGTCCACTGCTGAACAAAAGCTTCCCACAATTGCGTCGTCATTTTGAGGGAAATTGGCAGTTACTCACCACACTTGGCAGGCGGGTTAGTGATTACAGTATTGTTACTGTTCAGACAGAAAGGACACTGCTGCCCATCCCTCTGATTCAGAACCCTTAGTCGCCGTATACCACATCCACGGGAGGAGATGGAGTGGTGCTACATTCTTAAACCGGACACCACACGGGGGGCGACACATTCTAAAGTGACAAATTTTGTTTCTAATACCACATGCTTTTTAACTTCTTGCAATCACAGTTACATATTCAAAGATACAGCACCTCATCATCGATTAAGATCAACCATAAATTTGGTGCAGTTAGCTCACTCATCAAATTAGAGCTGCTGCTTCCACAGCATGACCTGACCCCTGACCAATGTAAGCACACCAATTCGAACGATTCACATAGCTTCAGTATTTGCTGAGATAGGGTTGGCAAATCGTTGACAAAAGAAACGACGGGCAAGACGGTATACGTGTATATCTTTACTGACATTGTAATATAGTTATAGCCAGAAAGAAAAGCTTTTTCATAAAATGACTGGCAGAAACTTGTCTAAGACAGAGATTCATAGCACAAGTGTGTACTGGAAGAAGGAAGGGCGCTCAGTTCACCATCAAGCCTGGTTTCAGGCATTGGAGGATACAAGAATGAAGAGACTTCAAACCGGTACTAATCCACGTGCCGTAAATTTTCCATGCCGTGCATGCAGTAGATCTTGCCGCTCCCGCATTGTCTTCTAAACCCACTAGTAAAAGTGCCTCGCAGACACTGTATAAACCGTCTGTAAAAGAGTATGTGGCCTATGGTCTGCCACCTGCTGACAACACAAAAATAACTTTACTTAATATGTTTTCTGTGAAGAATACCATATCAAATGCCTAAATCCGCCGGCGAGACACAATAGATTTTTAATTGTGTCTGGCACTGAGCCCGTTAATGAGATACTAGCATTTTGTTAGAGACCGCATCTCAAATATATATATATATATTTTTTTTTTTTTTTTAATGTTGCCCCACTCTACGATTTCCCCTGTGTCGTGGGTGCGTTTACAGACATATATTCCACACACAATACACCCAGACCCGGAACAACTACCTGCAGATCATACAAATATTTGTTCCGTGCGGGAATCGAACCCAAGACCCAGAGCGCAGCAGCCGACAGTATCAGCCACTGCACCAACCGTGCCGATATGTATCTACATAGACTAACACGGAAGGCTGCCTTAGCCCGATCGCGCAGTACCCAAGTGTTTTTGACAATAATGTCAACGAGCCTTTATACGGCGTATCAGTATCTATGTTTTTTATACATGGTTATGACTATAGGTATTCAAATAAAAGGTGTTCTAAATATCCATACATTTGTGACTAATGTGAATTAACTCAATCTGTTTAACTTCTAATTTGGTTCAGTAATAGAGTAAATAAATTGATTGTTTTTGCCTGGCTGTATTGGTCTGTCTTGCTGGCGGTGGCGTTGTGTATCGGGTCGTTCCGTTCTCTACAATATGGTTGAGCTAAGCGATGCTGATGCATGCGTCATGCTCGTGAACGGGTGCCGTCTGTTGGGACTGGTCTGCCGTTAATTGCCACGGCAAATAAACTATTATTATTATTATATTATTGTCTTACACATTGACCTACATTTTTCTCGGTATATGTTTTACAATATTTTGTATTAATCAACATTGTATTAAGAGTATCCATGGAGTTTTTTGCCGGCTCTTCTCCACGAGATCAACTATTTGGAACCGTGCAACTTAGATTCCGACGTTTCATAAGTGCCCATATTTGGTTTATTTGAAATAAAATACTTTGACTTTAAAGATTTATGATCATTTATGCGGATCATTTGTAATGATAATGAACGTCTAATTTAAAGGTCTCCGTTAATATTTTCTGGGGCTGGCTACTCCTGTATAGCTTACGTTGCAACACAGCATGCTGGGTGGGGATTTTGTTGTCAGAAGGTGCCATGTTGGATATAAGCCTGGAAACATTATACGATGCGATGCGACACATTAGCATAGATATTTTGTTTTTATTTAAAAGTATTTTATCGTATAACACATTTTATTTAGATTAAGATTGCTTTTGTTTCATTTTCGATTAGTATAGAACAAGCCTTAGTATATCGTTTAGGTATTTACATCTAGCGTATTCAATGCACGTTTGATTTGATTTCTTTCTTCTTTATAATATATTTCAAACTTGTAGCAACCCTACTCAGGAATCTAAGCGGATCCAGTGGAAGATGGAAGGGTAATAGAAGGTTGTGTTCCTCATCGCCCGAGGCGTCCGCCGGTCGCACGCGCATCTACCGTGGTCCCACGCTCATTTACTCATAGGATGTTTCGTTCATAGATGAACAGGCATTTAGATTTCGAAAGAACAGTTTTGTTACATCGGTCACACTAAAAGGTTTTAGAAAATCAAAAATGATGCAGGAACCTGTTATTAAGTGAAACTTCTTTATCGACGTATGGGAGAAATTTTATAATTGTAACGTTTTTCTGTTACGCGCCATCTTTATTTCTAAGTCACATCTCTCCGTTATGCGCCATATTTATTTCTAAATGTGCGCTCACAATGATCAAAATCCTATCTAAATACACGTATCGTGAGCGTTTTGAGCGCTTAGTGAAACACACCATTAAACCAATTTCTGTAAAGTTGTAAATAGACGATCATTTTTCGAAAAATGATGTCATAGTGAAGTTTCACTTCTTACGTGTGTACACTAATACATACACATTTCAATTTTTTTTCGTAGTAGTCTCCGTTCCATTCTAAGCACCGTCGCATGCGATGGAACCATTTGCAGAACCATCTTTTCCGCGTTTTTTCAAACGCAACCATGGGATCTTCGGTTTTTACAATGCGAATTTCTCTGAGAATTCCTCTCGAATTCCTTTTCTTTTGGAGACTAAATAAAAGTCTCAAAGTGCTAGGTTGGGACTGTAAGGAGGATGGTTCACTAATTCCACACCTTCCATAGACAAATATTTGTCAAACTCATTTCGACGCATGACAGGCACTTTTTAAATTGCCGCTAGATTGCCGCCAATATATAAAAACATGACATGTAAATTCAATGTACATCTATTCAGCTTATATCAGCTTCCCAAAGAGTTCTTCATTGGATTTTACAGAGGCAATTTTTCTTACTGGCCAAAACTAATAACATTCAGTATCACCCACGCACAAGACAGTGTAGCACGTCTTATTGATCATCGTAGCTGTGTAGTTCTCAAAAAATAATCGGGCTCTTCTCATCCCGTGGACACGGGTGAGGTATACGAATGTGACATTAATATTTTATACGGAAAATGTGAGTATCATGTAGCCTACATCTATGAATTATAACTGCCTGTTGTTTGGCAGTATGAGTCTGTCATGCTCACTAAAATGTCTTGCTGATGGTGGCGTCGTGTATCGGGCCGTTAAGTTCCCTGCAGTATGGTTGAGCTGAGCGACGCCGGTGCATGCGTCAAGCTCGTGAACGGGCGCCGTCATGTGGGACTGGTCAGTCCTTACTGCCATGCAATCTTGTTTAATGAAATGATTTTACTTCATCTATTTTATTATTGTTTTACTTCATCTATTTCACACTGGCAGTACATTATTCTCACATAACTTTATGCTACTATTTTGCAATGTATGTAACATTTTAAAATTATTTTAAAAGAGTGACTATGGAGTTTCTTGCCGGTTCTTCTCCATTGGACCAACTTCTTGGAACCGTGCAACTACATTCTGACTATTCATAAGCGCCCGTAAATGGTTTATATGAATAAAAATCTTTTGAATTTGAATAGTTGTTTTCATCCAGATGAAATACATCATATACTTGTTTTCATTTATCCACTACGCCAACTGTACCTTCAAGTAAAGCACAAGTAGTTTAAGCTACCTTACTTGTTTAAGAAATCAATTATATAAAACGAAATTTGGATCATTACCATCCTGTATAACAATCGATTGCAAAACATCGTGAACATGAAAGCGACTGTTTGCACAGTGCACGGGATTATCGAGTAGGGATCAGTAAAGATCACGATGCAAGCGCAGGCGCCGATGATCGGTAACCATGTAACTATTAACTGGGAGTCCGACTAAGTGTGGAACCACTGTTTTAAAAAAGATTACTTTTCGTAAAATGTTTTTCTCTGTCCAAATATTTTCAAGTACTTAGAGATTTAAAGTAAGGTGTGCAAGACCCAAGAGATTATGCTACGAATATTAGGCGCTTAAGTAATAAAATAATACGAGCAACTATTAAGTTTAGTATAAAAATTATAAATAAGTGTACAACACCTCTAGGGCAGTCGTTACCTCACCATGAGAGAAAAGCGATACCGGAGGGCAGATAAAACTAGATTCCTCACCCTTTTGATACATAAATCTGTGTCTTAAGGTCTATTAAGCAACTAAACCGCAGAATAGCCTATGAGATATATATTAGAAAGCATCCGTCAGAGCTATGTATATGCTCAGGTATGGAAGTGAATAATGGTATAATAGAGGGGTCACCCGCTTCGAGTCTTTGGACGTGCGATGATGCAACGGGCGCTGGTGGAGGGCACGGCTCTTAAACGATCTCCGGCCTCCGTGAGTAGCGGCCTGCGGCCAAACAGAAACAGGCCTGAGACTGCGGTGCGAATGTGCTCCCGGCAAAGTCGCACAGCGGTGTCCTTCCACTTACCTGAATTGGAAGGACACCGTGGGGTTTTAGCCGGTAAGAGTCCACTATGCCCCTCTACCCTCGCCAGGCGGAGGAAGTCCATGAGGATAACCCACGACAAAAAAAGGTGTTCTGGGCTAAAAGGCCTTGGCCTAGCCATTTTTATAAATATAATTATAATAATGCCCAGCGCTGCAGTAGCAAGCGGGTTCTAATTAAGTATTGATTAATGTAACTTCATGATGTTTAGGAAGTTATAGTAGATCGATATCTTATAAGCATCGTGGTTCAATAAGACTTTCATAGATGGCGCTATGTTAACAGATTCAAATCTTAGATATTATAACCACTAATTCTTCAATGAGCTAAAAACAAAGCGCCAGCTTAATTGACTTAGACCGTTTTTCCCAATAGAATAATTCTACCTGAAAACAGCATTTCGGCGAATGTGCAACATCTATTTAAGAACATACTCAAATCAAAATTTCGGTTGTTGGTACAGACAGCATCATAAGTCTAGGGAATATTCTCGAAATTTGACAGGACCTAAATATTGTTCTAATTGTATTATAATACTTACCAGTGTTTTAATTGTTCTCTACTCTATATTTTTCCTAAAAACTTTTAACAATTTTCAGTCATATAGGTAGCACTTTAAATTATGCAATCATCACTTACTTTTTATGTTGAAAGTATCCACCTACAGCTCGTACTTTAGTTTCTGCTGTCCTATTTGCCCCCGTGGTCACGGGATATCAATACGATTCGGATCGCCCCATCAGTCCCCTCGGGTGGCGTTAAAGGCGATAAAAGGGAATCCCTTTACCAGGGGAAACATAAATATATTCACTTGTGAACTAATTAGAATCATCCAGAACTGTGTGTTTTACTGCTAGCATTTGTTCTTTGCCCTTAGGAATCCTATGGTTTAAAGAGTACATTCAGAAACCGACAACATTTTTATGCATTTATTAATTAATTAAATTGTATATCTTTAAAACCAAATATTTATATTAAAAAATGGTCACAGTGTTGGCATCTTTTGATTATTCATACTGGATATTCTTTATGTATTCCGTAAATAGGCATGGAGTTTCAAAGACTGAGGTAATTTTTAACTTAATATTGTGTCCGGTCACCTTATAGTATGCTCGTATACTCGTATTTCTACATTACATTCTAATAACCGTGCGGTTCTGGCTAACAATATCAGCAAGCCATCTCATACAGCGGGTGTCTTAAAAGGCGACTCTGGGATAATAGCCAGAGGAAGGGCATAGCTGCCCTTCGTATGCGTATGTCCTTCGCATACATTTACAACTCAACTGCGATACAAAACCCGCCTGCATGGCAATCATGGCAAAACCCCACAATAAGCACACAACACACCCAGACCGGTTATTGTACTGATCTTTGGGGGAGGCCTGTGTCCAGTAGTGGGCTTTATTTGGCTGAAATGATAATGAATGACAGTGATTATATTTCTACATCTGTAATATCACCCGTACCGTGTGGTGCCGGCTCAGAATACCACCACCCCATCTCCTCCCGTGGCTGTTGTATAAGTCGACTAAGGGATTAGCCGGAGGATGGGCAGCAGCGTCCTTCGAGTACATTAACAACTCAACTGCGATCGCCAACCCGTCTGCCAAGCGTGGCGATTATGGCAAAACCCCTCAATGACCCATATCGGTCGTTGTGGTGATCTTTGGGGGAGGCCTGTGTCCAGCAGTGGACTGCATTCGGCTGAAATGATGAATATCACCCGTAACATCCGTACTCTTTTCAATTAGGTACTCAAACAATTCCCCACACTATTCCCTACAAATGCACGACAGACCAAAATTACGAACAACAGCGTTATCTTTAAAATAAAGAAAACGCAGAGTCATAAATCTTCAGGACTCGCTCCGTACATTTTAACGGTTAAGGGAGACGCATTTTTATTCAAAATAGGCACTTAGTTAAAAAATATGTGTGTACCAGAGACAAACAACAGGAAGTGGGTGGAGATGGTCCTTTTTACGAGGTTCCTGTGGCCTCTGTGTGTTACCTTTTTGTTTTAAATTGAGCGTCAGATGCGAGGGACCGGATAGAATGTGCTGGCGATCAGATAAATTACCCCTAAAGAGATTATTTAATTATTGTTTTGTTGTATCTGTTACTGTGGGTGCCTTTTATTTATTAATTTAAATTTATGCCTTATTTTGATTGAGTTTATTCCTACAGTCAATAACAATCAAACTCTGGAACGTACTTCCCAAGTAAATGTCTTCAGTTGAAATAAAAAATATGTGCGAATCAAGTATTTCCAATTCAAATACATTTTTTTTTTAATATACAAAATTTTAATAAAGAAATTTAATAATCTATATATATATAAATGAATCTTTGTGTGTATGTCCTTTATAGAATCATAAACTATGCATTTGACCATGTCATGCTCTTCAGCAAAGTGTTGTGCATGAGCCCACAAAGGTTTCTGAGTTGGTACGACCAATCTTTGACAGATGGCGCCACTATCATTCCAATGAATTTCATTTCTATATATATAAAATTAAACGACGGGTGAAACCGCGGGTTCTAAATAAAATTGTAATTTCAGCACTAATTAATACTCTTTTTACCCCAATTTTATTACGTACTAGCTGGGACCCGCGGTTTCACCCGCGTTTAATTTAAAAGAAATTTAGAGTACTTCGACATAGATACTGGACATAGAACATATATATTGGATTTCAAGGTTTTCTTTTTTGCGCGGAACCCTAATAATTTTTCTAAAATAAAAGTAGCCTAAGTTATTCCTTATAACATCAGCTATCTCCCGTCAAAATCGGTCCAGCTGTTTCGGAGCTTACCCGGAACAGACAGACAGACATACAGACAGACCGACAGACATACAAAAAATAAAAATATTACAAAAAATAAAAATATGGTGTTTTTGTTATAGGTACCGTATATACGTTCATATGCATTCAGTAAAAAGCTGTTATTTTGACATTACAAACAGACACTTCAATTTTATTTATTTGTATAGATATGCACACAGATATAGAACAGGAGCCGCTGTAATAAGTAGTTTTAAGTGCTCTAACAGCAACTTTACTCAACAATGATAGCAATAAAAAATAATTGACGAGTGAATTTACACGCGATAGAAGTGAAACTCTGAATCCGAATCCGAAACGAGTCACCACCAAAACCACCACCAAAACCAAAGTCACCGACATAGCCCATCGCCTTAGCAAACTGAAGTGGCAATGGGCTGGCTATATTAGCCGTAGAACTGATGGTCGTTGGGGCAAACGTGTTCTTGAGTGGAGACCGCGGCTCGGCAAACGTAATGCTCTCAGGCTCGGTGGAGTGACGATCTTCGCAAGGTGGCTGGCATGACTGGCGTGACTTTAGAGAAGCCTACGTCCAGCAGTGGACTGCTATGGGCTGTTGATGAGGAAGTGAAACTTTGTATTTTGGTTAATTTATAAGACAATGAAATGAATACATTATGGAGGTGGTAAACAGAAAAAGAGAGGGAGATAGAGATAGATCGACAATACGGAAACTATATAGAAACGTGTTTCATCTCATTCTCTCACAGCCTAAACCCTATAAATAAATAGTTGTCTCTCTTTCGTTACACATTTTCATTTCATAAAATCCAATTCACACTGACCCAAAGGAAATTTCACTTAAAAAAATACCACTTGCTTTTCAATAAATACGATACCTACTTATAACCTACTAACCACTATTTTTTAAGGAACCTGCATAATAAAATAATCTTCTAAAATTGCTGTATGTTGTTGTTTTTTTTTTTATTTCCAGTGTACACTTATTTGCGCCGCAACTGTACCAAATTGTTTTTGGAAATCGTACCGAAAAATGTTTAGTTGAGAAATTAGCATTTGTGTGGTCCCTACGTCCCGGGCTCCGGGGAAGTTAGCGGGGCTCATTAATTTGTTGTTTTTCTTTTATTTTTTCTCCCTATTTTAGGGCAATTTGGTTTAAGCGTTGGTTTTGTTTCAAACACTTTTTGTTTAGAGTGTGCTAATGGAAATCACGTTGCACTGCTAATCTAACTACACACTACAATCATTCAGTTAACTTGTTTTCGCAACAGAGCGTTCGATTTGCGTTTATTTCAAAATGTAGCCCGTCTATCTTAACAATAGTAAGTTGATTTTTTAAGTATTTTGTTGTAGGTTCTAATTAAAAGTAAATCTTTGCTCCACACTAAGATTTCTCCTTTTCCGTGGGTGCGTTTACAGACGTCCAGTGGAAATTCTACATGGAACTTTCTTCACCCCGGGGAAGGGCGAAGAGGTATGCCGGACTCCTACGGGCTAAAACCACTGGAGCGGTCATCTTCGGCACCGAAGGCGGGCTCCAGGTCTTCGTAAGATCACACTAGAGCCGCCCATTGGTGCCACGCCGGAACAACTACCTGCAGATCATACAAATATTTGTTTCGGGAAGGAATCAAACCCGCGACCCAGAGTGCAGCAGCCAACTGTATCAGCCACTGCACCAACCGCGCCGTTATAATAATTTGTATCGCTAACATGTATATGTATATGTATATATATGTATATGTGCAATATGTAGTTCGTGAAATTGAAGATGTCATTAAATTGTGATACAGTTACAAGTTTGAATATAAGGTACCTATGTACTACTTCGTAAGGTGTTCGGATTAAGAATATAGCACCACTCCATCTCCTCCCGTGGATGTCATAAAAGGCGACTAAGGGAATCTAAACCAGAGGGATGGGCAGCAGCGTCCCTTCTGTAAAACGGTAGCCATACTGCGCTCACCAACCCGCCTGCCAAGCGTGGTGAGTATTGGCAAATACCCTCCAAAATTATGACACAGTTGTGAAAATCTATGGGGGAGGCCTTTGTTCAGCAGTGGACGTATGAATGGCCGATATGATGATGATGATGATGTACTAATTTACAGCGCGGTGCTCACTAAGAATAACACCACCCGCGGGCTAATTAGCTAAAAACAGCAACAGCAGACGCGATAGCAGCTATCGTGCAGCCAAGGATCCACCGGTGGCAAAGCGTCAAAAAAATTGGTATTACGTAAGGCATCGCCCGCCTGTCGCTATTGTGGAAGATGCATAGTTACTAGCGCCAGTAGCCACCAGTGGAACTAAAACGAATGAACGTTTTTAGTTCATTGATTGTCCGACAGAGGCGCGTCAGAGATCTTCGCCTGTTTAGTCGCTATCGGCTAATAGGTAATACCAAATTGACGTTTGACAGCGGCGTTGGAGCAATTTACGCCTGTTGCAAAGCGTCTGCGACTTAGGTAATCAGCCCGCCGATCTCTTTCTTGGGTGTCGTAAAATGCGACTATGGGATTAGTATTACATAGATTAGATAACTTTCACACCGGAACAGCCGCTCAACTTATACCAAGCACACGTTTGATCGTGTATGGAATACTGCTCTCATCTTTGGGATGGTACCACTAAGTACCAGCTTGAAGCGCTTCTAATCTAATCTACCGGCCAAATGAAGTCCACTGCTGGATACAGGCCTCCCCAAAGATCACCACGACGACCGATATGGATGTGATGTGGGCTCATTGGGGGGTTTTGCCATAATCGCCACGCTTGGCAGGCGGGTCGGCGATCGCAGTTAAGTTGTTAATGTACTCGAAGGGCGCTGCTGCCCATCCTCCGGCCAATCCCTTAGTCGACTTTTACGACACCCACGGGAGGAGATGGGGTGGTGGCATTCTGAGCCGGCACCACACGGCTTGAAGCGCTTGCTGTGATTCAAATACGTGTTAAGAGGCTCATTAACAAGGATCATCATCCAGAGCCTCGAACATAGATGCAAAATTGCAAGCTTATCGATTTTATTTAGTTTCGTACATTCTATTGCCACTTTAAAAAAATAAAATGATGTGTCTATTGATAAGTTTTTATTTATATATAGGTGTTATTCGTGACTTTGATAGTTTTTAAATTGTCTTTTTCTATTATTGTTTTACCTGCGCTCGTAATGCAGTTTTTTTTTTTTTTTAAACTTTGCCCCACACTTGGATTTCTCCTGTGTCGTGGGTGCGTTTACACACATGAATTCCACATACAATACACCCAGACCCGGAACAACTTCCTGCAGATCATACAAATATTTGTTCCGTGTGGGAATCGAACCCACGACCCGGAGCGCAGCAGCCGACTGTATCAGCCACTGCACTACACGGCACGCACTGCACGGCACGTGCCGTCTTTTTTTCTTTCTTCTTTTCTATTTTTATCGGAATCATTTCGGCGAGTGTGCACGGGAATTGCACGATTTAATTACCCCAAGTCCATTCCATCCCATTCGATCTGCACTGAACCACCGTTGTATAGTTGATGTTCCACCCATACGTACGAAGCGTTTTGCTTCCACGTTTTTCATGCGTACCGCTAAGGAGTGGAACTTATTGGCAGATTCTGTGTTTCCTGACGGTTATAACCTGGGAATCTTCAAGTCACGAGTGAACCGGTGTCTTCTAAGCAAGCGTGCATCATCGTCAAGCGCAACATCGCTTAACATCAGGTGAGATAGTGGGCAAACGCAAGCTAATTCAATAAAAAAAGGTTGATTTCGTTAGCAGCTTCCTTCGAGTAACTTTTCAACTAGACTGCGATATCCATCCGGCCTGCCAAGGATGGCGATTATGGCAAATCTAAATGAGGACACCACAGACCAGTCATTGTGGTGATCTTTGGCATATGTCCATGGACGTTTTTCGGCTGAAATGATGATGATGGATGGTATTTGAGCTGAAATAATGCAATGTACCCTTTTGTATTTTTTGATTGGATCTAAACTACAAAAAACACTTAACCCAAATGAATTTTATTGGTGTCCAATGGAAATTCTACATGAACTTCTTTCGCTCCGTGGAAGGGCGAAGGGGTATCGGACTCCTACCGGCTAAAACCACTGGAGCGATCATCTTCGGCACTGAAGGGGGCTCCAGGTCCTCGTAAGACCACACTAGAGCAACCCAAATAACCTGCTTTATAATAATTTAATTATGTTAACGGAAACGTATATAATTCAAGAATTGTATATCATTCCTAGGAATCGTGTGAAATAATTATGTGAAAGATATTTTATTGGTTGCATTATATTATTACATACAACTCCTATGACGTTTTTTAATACATTACCGTGAACACAACTTATTAAATACATTTGATACAATACTAATGTTATAAATGTGAAAATTTGTGAAGATATTTGTATGTTTGTTAGTCTATCACGTTGGCACGGCTAAACGGATCTGGATGAAACTTGGAACACATAGACCATAACTCTAATTAAAATGTAGGTTACTTTTTATCCCAGGAAAATAAACAGTTCGTAAGGGATACACGATAATTATTTCTGTGACAAGCCGAATTATATACGCCGGCGAAGCCGCGGGCAAATTCTAGTTATTACAAAGAGGCATATAGTAAGTCACATTTAATAAAATGTTGGCAAGCTCTGTTAACATGGTTGCGGCATTGTGTGGCCCTTGGGTCGCACCTTAACCAACTATGAGAGTTTATAGGGTATGGATACTAAAATTCCTAAAATAGTATTACACATTTACGATTAGATACATATATAGGGGTCGCCGTTAGGTTGCCTTATGGCCGCCTATTCTTAGGCCACCAACGCATCTCATCATGTGGGTGACGTAAAAAGCGACTAAGGTATTAGGACCACCCGGAGGATGGGTAGCAGCGTCCTTCGAGTACATTATACAACTAAAATGTGATCGGCAACCCGCCTTCCAACTGTGGTCCTACAGAGAGACTAGGGAACTTTATTTCTAGGGGAAAACCAGCATGTCATTTTAAGAAAAGATAAGATGTAATTTACATTGTTTTTTTCCATATTATTATATAATTAGATGATAAATAAAGCTATTGGCCAAATTTATTTTCAGTATTTTATTACTAAATCACTCACCACGCCCTTTTTTTGAAAATGTTTGTATCGTGTAGGGCTTTTGAAAACGTTATTTGTTTAACAAGTTCTATTACTTAACACAACATGGCGTAAGAATGTACATGTATACCATATTTGGATGAATAGATATGGAGGATATAGAATGAAGAGATGTGTAAGAAAGAAAAGGGAGTAGAAACACCAGCGGTACATTGTAGGTATACTACATTAGCAGATTGTTCGTTATATCCTGGAAAACTTAAGTGTGGACAGGCAGACTCGCAGGCACAGATAATTAATCATCAGTCATTTAAACTCTGAGAAGCAGATCCTTATGCTGACATGCAAAATCGTATCGCTGTGATAGTCATAGAACAGAAACAGTTCTTTATTTTCTTATGTGACGTTTTAATCTGAATATGAATATTTTAATGTACCTATGACAATTTGACATATGCGAGAAATACGTACCTAATTTTGTACGCCACATATTCGCAAAACATAGCGATCTTACTACTTATAATGACTGTATTACACCTTTTGTACCTATGTTTTACAAAAAATAAATTATTATCTTATTATCTTATCTTGTCCATGTAGCTTGATATCCATCACCCAATGGGGAAAAAGTGTGGTGCCGGCTCAGAATACCACCACCCCATTTCCTCCCGTGGGCGTCGTAAAAGTCGACTAAGGGATTAGCTGGAGGATGGGCAGCAGCGTCCTTCGACTACATTAACAACTCGACTGCGATCGCCAACCCGTCTGCCAAGCGTGGCGATTATGGCAATACCCCCCAATGAGCCCAAAACGCAACCATGTCGGTCGTTGTGGTGATCTTTGAGGGAGGCCTGTGTCCAGCAGTGGACTTCATTCGGCCGAAATGATGATGATGATGAATGGGGAAAAATGACAAATATAGGCATTGCGCACAGAAATCAGTTTCCCTTGCCAATTAACGCTAAACTTGGACCAAACGGATAAGGTCGAAACTAACGAAAAAAATCGGTAAACGTCCTCATCTCATAACGAAAAGAAACCAATTCCTGGAACCATACAGCCGCTACGCAGGTACAGTACAAGATTCTTCACAAACAAAGTCATTACTCTACACAATTTATTTCATCTAATACAATGTACTTCTATACAAGCACTCAGACCAAATTGTTTACCTTCATATAAACCGTTTCAAATCTTCGACCATACCAAGCATACGTATAGCCTGAGTAAGCTCCGCCTACTTCACAAGGCGTGGCTACACCACGCCCCTAGTCCCACCCTCGAACCGTTTTTCCTGGAAACTTATGTAATATTTTCCAAGCAGGGTGGTGGGTGGACATTTGTCTTTACTAAGGACGAGCTCCCAGGATTATTAAATTTACCGAGCCAAAATGGCCGACGATTTATGTACTTTATATAGCCGGCTATGTACTTTGATTTAGTGGTTTAGGTAGAAGTTGCTAGAATATATTTTGTCTGTAAAGAATGGGTCTGTGTTACGGAGCTTTATTTGAGTGAGGGTAGTTTATGAAAAAAGTATTTCGAGTTCTAACTATAATGGAAATCAGAGCCCGCCACGTCTATATTGATTGCTTGGCTGAGCTATTGTTCAATTTCAAGTCAACATGTTTATTATTTTTATCACATCAATTCACAAACAAGAGATATTCTCAAATCAAACTCAAATTCTACTCACCAATAAAATAGACGTTAAATACAAGGTCTTAATTTAATAGTCCACGATATTTTGCATGGCGCTATGGTGAACGATGAAGATAATGTAGGTATAAAAAAAACTTGTAAATTTGCTGTTTAAAAAATTATTTTATTAAATCATTTATTTCATTACTTCCTAGTTCTCTTAGTTGTGATAGTATTCCCATGCATCTAGTAAGACAATGGCGGACAGGGCTGGTTGACTGATTTAGATAGTCTGTAACGTTAAACAAAACAGACGGCGCACGGTAGCGACATCACACAAAAGAAAGAAATGGATTTTTACCATGAGTTTTTTTTGTGTTCGGTACATCATCTTAAGCATTTACTGAGGCACCATGCAAAATATCGTGGATTATTAAAATAAGACCTAATATATCACAGATATTACAAAGCGAAGTCTTGCTCGTGTTAGATACATAATAATGACTTTGATATGCACCTGTACCAGTAACCTATGTCATCATCATCATTTCGGCCGAATGAAGTCCACTGCTGGACACAGGCCTCCTTCAAAGATCACCACAACAACCGATAGGTATCGGTGTGTTGTGTGCTCATTGGGGGTTTTGCCATAATCGCCACGCTTGGCAGGCGGGTTGGCGATCGCAGTTGAGTAGTTAATGTATTTATGGGGAACAAGGTATAGTGTTGTATTCCTCCATAGAAAAGGGAGGATTCCTCCAGCCAGGCGGATGGTATGCCTGGCGGGCCGAACCTATGTTAGGATTTATATTCTCAAGCTCAGCGTTATTCCCAGCCTGATGCCAGGGTTTACTTCCCATACTTAACCATCACCTGGTACCAGGCCACGACTCGTGCCATGCGTACCCGTCAGAATTCAAAATATTGCCACCTTGTTCTACCTTTTTACGTTGTTTAGTCATATCGGCCATTTTGCATCCACTTCTGAACAAAGGCCTCCCCCATAGGTTCCACAGCTGTGTTATAATTTCGGGGGGTATTTGCCAATACTCACCATGCTTAGCAGGTGGGTTAGTGAGCGCAGTATGGCTACAGGTTCACAAAAGGGACGCAGCTGCCCATCCGTCTGGTTTAGATTCCCTTAGTCGCCTTTTACGACATCCACGGGAGGAGATGGAGTGGTGCTATATTCTTAATCCGGACACTACACGGACAATCCGGCCACCACACGTTGTTTAGTAATTCTTCATATTTAGTTTGAGTAATTATACTTGAAAAGCAATTGACGGTGGTTATAGCACTGAACTTAGTCAGCTTTATCCAACCGTTACAGTCAGAAGGTTAAAGGAACTTTGCTCTCAACCGCATAATCTGGTCCTTAATACCAAACATGACGAATTTGGTGTACATCGAATGCAATGCACACAATGTTTATAATATAACATTGGCTCATGATCATATCGATCAAATGACGTCCACTGCGTAACAAAGGCCTCCCCTATAGATTTCCATAATTGTGTCGTCATTTTGGGAGAATTTGCCAGTTCTCACCAGCGTGGCGTAGGTGCGTTAGTGAGCGCAGTATAGCTACTTTTCCACAAAAGGGACGATGCTGCCCATCCATCTTGTTTAAAGTGGCTTAGTCTCCTTTTACGACATCCACTTGGATTGTGGGATCCGCTTGGAATCAGCCGTATATAACTTCTTCCTTGCCTTTCCTTAACTAAGTTAAAGTCGTAGACGTCCACTGGAGAACATGGGCTCATAGCTCGCTATAATGAAGGTCGTGACGGAATATTGCCTCAATTACTACGCGTGGCAAATTAATAGAAAATGATCTTTTTATTAGCAAATGGACATGACACTGCAGGTGTCTCATCGAAATGACGAGCTTCAAGGAAATCACACGGTTGGAGTTTCTGACGTGTACCATGAAACTGCAAACAATTTTTCAGCATTCTAATTGTTAGTGGTTCCAGGTACTTGCTTCAATTCTAGTCACCTTTACCAATACCCACCCAAGATGATATTGAGACAGTAGTGCACGACTACGAAAAGAATATGAATACATTTTTCATGTCAATTTATACACTACAGGCACCAAATCAATGAATACTTTATTTGAAACCAATACGTAAAATCATTGGAATTTATCATCGAATTTTCTAGAAATATATAATATGTATAATATATTAGGAGGGTATTTCGAAAAAACTATGTTCTATATTTACTAGCTGATCATAATGACGTATCTGCATTTTAAAATTAAAACCTTTTTTTTCCGTCGGAATAATAAGTGAAGCAAGCATACTGTTTATAGATTTATTTATTTTTTCTGTATTTCATCATCATCATCATTGCGTAGAGAAGATATTCTTCCGTATGGTACCCAACAAATAATTGTCCGTCCATTGGAGGGGTCCCATGGGTGTCGTAAAAGGCGACTAATGGTTGATGACAAGGGGATGGGTAGCAGCATGCTTCCGTATGCCAGGCCTGGTGATTTAGGCAATATCACCTATGTCCGCTCAATCTAGTAATCATTGTGTGGCCCATGTTTAACAGTTTGTGGACTGATGCTACCTAAGTATGAGAAGAAAAGTAACGCATCGTTAAATCCCATCGTATTATTGATAAATAAAAAGTATTTTATGATTTATTATTTTGACTGGAGCTACTGGTGATCTCGACCTTGCCAGGAAATGAAATGACAATTTATTCAAAACAGACAAAAAAAGTAGCTATTTTTGAACGTCAACATAAGACAGCACCCCATAAGCCCACCCTTCGCCGCTTCCTAGTGCTTAAGCTGGGGAGAAGAAACGGCGCAACACCTCAGTAACATGTTAGTCTGTCATATACAATGATTGTAAATCATGCACACAAAAATTATAACAGTAATTAAATGCGACTGTGATATATGAGGTCTACGATGGAACGAGCGCGCCCATAAGATGCCTCTTCACTCCTACTTTAAAAGATAACCCTGACCTGGACCCATCCCCCTATTGTAAGGGTCTCTATCTGTGCATCTACAATGTAGGTAGGTTCGTTAACTTTCTTCTTATCTCCCACTTTGCTGAAGGGATAGGAAGGAAAGGCTTTTCCTTTTTCTCACTGTTCACCATTAATATAAATATAAGAAGCGTTCGCTAGGTCTTTGCTCATTAGTTTTCTCACTGTAATTTGGGGAAATATAATTTATTTTTTCCTTACTGATGACGAATGCTTCAGGCAATGGGAAGCCTTATAGACTAGGAACACCATAAACGACAGATTAGTGCACGTATCCGTTTTTCTTGTGATTATGATAACATACCGATTGCCAAGCGTCATCGAGACATTGGACCTGGTCGGAAAAACATGGTATCTGAATATATCGTCAGGTGAAATATTCCATATTGTTCTTCTAACTAACGTAACATAAAATCACTGCTTTGCATTTTTTTATTAATAGATAACCACAACAAATAATGTAGGTACCTATATCCCTATGTAGAATGTTCAGTTGCGCGGTCATTACAATGGGTTGTCATAAATTAGGCTATATAAGATTGCGTGCGCGGGGCACACGGCGCATTCGGGTGTTGCAGCGGGACGTAAGTAATTGCAATATTATTATAACGAGATGGATTCTTATTTTAATTTTTGTATTTGTATTAACTATGTGCGCTTTTTTGTTTGACTTGTCAGTCGTTAGTTTGATAGTTAACTCATTTTTATAAATGTTCTTGTTCGGCCATCTTGTGATCATTTTTACCACGTGTATCTCAATTTTAGTTGTCTACGGTTTTGTGCTTATGCATAGGTCACGTATCTGTTGAAACACTGCAATATAGTTTTTTCCTTAATTGTGCATAATTTCCAACCAAGTGGTTTAATTTTTAATACTACATCGAACATGTCAAAACAGAAGCAATACAATTTTTGATTAACCTTTGAACAAATCAAACGGTCAACTGTTTCGGAATATCATTCGTTAATGTTATTCTACGATGCTAAAACTATCCTATTATATGTTGAGTTTTAAGCAAACGTATTGTCTTCCACAGTGAGCCAGGGTGCCCGCATGACACGTGACCTGCAGCAGCATGGTAAGTACGACAAATGTATATTACTTCAGGTAAATTTACTGTATTAGTCTTTTCTTATCGTGGGAAATAGACATTCTCCACCCTAAGGAAGGTGGAAGGGTGTACCCAGCTCTCACAGACTAAAAACCCGCCACAATGTTCCTTAGCCAGGGCACGGGATTCACTTGCATATTGCCGCACCCCCGAAGTCCTGTATTGGTCTTCGAGACGCTTTTTTACCATTGTGTGCTGTTTCTTATATTAAGGGATTTCGTGCACCCTCTGCAATGTGTGGTGTAGATGAATATGGCACCACTCCATCTCCTCCCGTGGATGTCATAAAAGGCGACTAAGGGACTCTAAACCAGAGAGAATGACTACCGCCATTCTGTGCTCGCCAACCCGCCTGCCAAGCATAGTGAGTAGCAAATACCCCCCAAAATGATGACACACGGCATGTAACCTGCCGTTATGGAAATCTTCGGGGGGGCTTGTGATCAGCAGTGGGCGTCCTTTGGCTGTTATGACGATGAAGGTGCATAGTCGGTAAATGCTGTTTTTGTGTCACCTTATATGTAGTTATGCTTAACCAAAGACAACGTCACCTTATCGTGCAGAGTACTAGGTCTGCTCTTGACTGACAAGGTTTTGATGAACTGATAATGAGGTAGTTCTAACTTACTGGTCAGAATAAACCGGGCTGGGCAGCGTCCTGAGTATTAGGCCTCTGCGGACCAACCTTTTTTTATCGATCCGGTGGAAATACATCCATGTACAGCAAAGGGTGGAAGGGCATGCCGGACTCCTACCGACTAAAACCACTGGAGTAGTCGTCTTCGGCACCGAAGGGAGGCTCTAGGGACTCAAATCATCACATAATATAGGCACAACTCGGATGGGATGGCAATAAAGCGGTCACCCCTCTAGCTGAGAGAAGGCTACTGGTAAAGAGGCCACCACATGCACTTCTCAGAAGGATTGTAAGGGATTCCCTCGAGTCTCGCTATGGGCTGTGCTACGCACATGGCTGCATGTGACCACATGCACACCGTCTTCCCGGTGGTCACTCGAAACGAGCACGCAAATTCCTACCGACCAACCAGTGTGTCTAAGGAGACGACTAGGGTTACCCCTTTCTGTTAGCCCTCAATTTGATGGTTAAGCTGGTTTCCCACAGCCAGGAGCCGCACCGCCGGGTCCTGGCGGCGGCGGCAGGTCACGGCGCGTCCGATGCCGCGGTCGCCGGCGTCGCGCGACGCCGCTCGCCCGCGCCGCTGGCCCGCGCGGCTCGCGCGGCTCTGGATGAGCCCCGTGCAGTGAAACGCGCCATTTTTTATTATTATTATTTTTAATTTTTACGTGAGTATTTCAACTTTTTAATCTTCTTATCCTCAATCCGTGTGGTGTCCGGATTAAGAATATAGCACCACTCCAGCTCCTCCCGTGGAGGTCGTAAAAGGCGATTAAAAGGGACTTTTAACCGGAGCCATTGAGCAGCAGCGTCCTTTCTGTGAAACAATAGCCATAGCCATTCTGCGCTCACCAACCCGCCTGCCAAGCGTGGTGAGTAAGTACTGGCAAATTCCCCCCAATATGATGACACAGTTGTGGAAATCTATGGGGAAGGCCTTTGTTCAGTTGGATGTTGTGTGGCCGATATGATGATGATTTCAACTTGCATATTTAACCCCTTCAGTTGCACATCTGCTGTTTTTAAATGTGCTTAAGCATTGCGTTGGATTGACTTGACACAAGAACGCCTGGTGTTCGGAGTAATAATACAGCACCACTCCATCTCCTCGCGTGGATGTCGTAAAAGGAGACTAAAGGACTCTAAACCAGAGGCATGGGCAATAACATCCCTTCTGTGGAACATCGCCTGCCAAGCTCTGTGAGCTCAAGCTCAAATTCCCCCCAAAAAAGACGAAACAATTGTAGAAATCTATGAGGGAGGCCTTTGTTCAGTCTTTTGGCGGATATAATGTCTCCACCCGAACTATAACATCAGAGTAATCATCGAATGACGTGCATTTTTGACGTTACAGTAATTTATTGGTGATCTCAGACATTGCTCCTTATTGGTTACTAAGGTTTCTCGCAACGATTACGTTTCCGAAAGACAAATATCATTAACATTTTCGTTTGTTCCAGGTGATTACATGGCTTAATACTTCAAAGCATTATATTAGTTAATTCGGTGGTGGTGTATACATAGTACATTGATTTCCTCCGTTCCTGTGACGTCAAGACAGGCATGTCACAAACTCAGCACTTTTCCGTTACTAAAGTATCATAATATAGTTCCGTAGTGGGAGTTATAATGTAGATCGTATGTACATACAAATAAGTTTCAATTTCCTTTCATAGTCAGCAAAGTCCATTTAGTTACAGGTGAAACCAATTTTGTTTTTTTTATGAGAGTGTTTTTTATAGTACTTTAGGTTTAAGACTTTTACTTTTCTACTTTTCATCTGTATCCGCTAGGCATCTTGTTAAAGTTTGTTGACGGAATATTCAGACGTGTTGTTACAGAATAAATAAGTTGTGATGGAGTTCTTGCGAATTTTATTTTGTTGGTCCTTTTCCTCTTTGTTAATCGGCTCACCCTTACAGAATATCCTGTGCCAGAGAGCCCACAAAAATACACACACAGAAACCACAGACAAGAACTTCTAGACTCATTAGAATAGAATACTTAATTTGCTAAAAATTTAGGTTACATCAAAGATGGATGGGTCATCTTATTATAGTGCCAGATACTATTTGTTGTTTGTGAAATTTATTAAAATTATTTTATTTAACTGATTAAAGGAATTATCTATCACCTACATTTTAAGTTTGCTACAAGTCCACATTACAATTTTTTGAATACAATGTTGTTCTTGGTACATTTGTAGAAACAATTCTGTTTGGAGGTTTCTAAGAAACAAGTCTCTAGCTGTTTTAAAGAGTATATATCCGAACAAACTTAGCTGCCTCCAGAACGTGCATACAGGCTAGTTTAAGAAATCGATTTTTTTTTTAAATAGTGGCTTTCAAGATTCCCAAGGCGTTCTACCAGCAATGGCTTCCACTTTCTGAACGTCCGTGGAGTTACCCCACAGTATGACGACATATGATGCCGTGTGGTGAATCTCATACTGTGGGTGTCGTAAAAGGCGACTATGGGATTAGCCAAAGGAAGGGCAGCAGCGTCCTTCGAGTACATTAATTACAACTCAACTGCGATTGCCAACCCGCCTGCCAAGCGTGGCGATTATGGCAAAACCCCCTAATGAGCACACAGCAGAAACCCAAATCGGTTGTTGTGGTGATCTTTGGGGGAGACGGTGTCCAGCAGTGGATTTATTTAGCTGAAATAATGAGGCCATAATTTAGGACGGAGGGCACATGTCCGTGGTTCGCCGCTAGTATCGTTTTAAGTGTCTTACGTAGTTTATATAGTGCATAGACAAATCTATTCATTTTATTACATGCTTTATCGAAGTGTGTTTTCCAATTTTAGTGTTCATCCAGAGTTAATCCTAAAAATGTTGTTTCGTTTACCCCGAACAACAACTACCTGCAGATCATACAAATATTTGTTCCGTGTGGGAATCGAACCCACGACCCGGAGCGCAGCAAATAAAATACAAGGATTCAAGTTTAAGTCAGGGATCGTTATGTGCTGCAAGTCCAGACCATACGCCTTACGGGATCTGGATCACAAGTAGCCCACTACTGTGTGTGTATAATCAAATGTTGATCCACACATGAATCCAAAAATTCTGAGGTGCGGGCCGGGATCGAACAAACATACTCCTGTATGGCAAGCGTCAATGACTAAGCTATCACTGCCTAGGGATTTGGATAAATAAATCATATTGCAACAAAATTAATGTTATTTCAATGTTCTATATTTATAACTATGCTTATAATGTCGATGATGGCACCGTTGGCGCAGTGGCTAAGCGATTGGCTTTCTGCGGTACGTGTCACAGTAAATATTTGGATGGCATACAGATAGTTGTTCCGGGTCTAGGTGTATCTGTCACCTCCTATAAACGCCGAAGTAAACCTTAATTCATCTCATCCTGACCCAGCGCGGCGGGGCATTACAAAGACTTTATAGCCTAAAATAACGCGAAATACTTTATTTTAAAACAACATTATAAGGCGGGGGACACAAGATGGCGTTAGCAAAAAGCTTCGCAAGTAACAGATGATCTTCATTTAAATATTTTCCAGGGACATCGGGGGTGTTTCGAGTAGGTTCACAGGACGGGTTCACAGTAGGCGATTTTTTGTAAAGGGCTTTTTACTTCCTTGTATCTCGCGTGGGTGAATTATAAAAGCAAGTCCTGATATAGAACTTTATTCGTCGCCTTTTACGGTAGACATGAGTAGAGAAGGGTGGTTTATACTTTTCCGGGAACTGCATGCAATGATATAATTTGTTCCATCAGACCTTAGCGTTTGGTTATTTTTAAATAGAATACAACTGAATTGAATGATTTAAATCTAATCATTCAATATAGGATGTTTCCCAACTGTCCATGTTATGAATGCCAACGACCGCCATGAGGCTACGTGCAGCTATTTATTAGATAAGATAAGATAAAGATATTTTTATTCATTTAAACCATTTACAGGCACTTGTGAATAGTCGACATTTTAGTTGCCGCGTTCTAAGATGTAGATTTCCTATGGAGGAGAATGGGCAAGAAACTCTTTACTTACTTCACTCTTACTCTTTTTAAATCATAATGGTACAATAATTATGATGAGCACATTGTTCTTGAAATAAACGGTATGTGAAAACAATGTAGGAGAAGAGTCTAAGCTTCAAAAGAAGCTTGGTAGTATGATCTTTTTAAGGTTTAATTAGAGTGACAATCTAATTAAACCTTTAAAAAATTATGCAGCCTTTGGCAATCAAGTCCCAACGGATGGCACTCGTTCACGAGTATGACGCATGCATCAGCATCGCTTAGCTCAACCATATTGTGAGGAAATTTAGCGATTGAATACACGGCGCCACCATCCGCAGGACACTTGAGAGAGCATGATATACCTAAGCTGCCAGACAAGGTTCACGTCCATTGAACAAAATAATGAATAACCCACATGGTCCTGGCACTGTAACTACAGTATCAAATCAAAGCAAAGTAACATTTTAGTAATTAGTGTAATTTAAACAAATATTCATCAATTTTATGGAATGTGAATAATGTCATTGAATGAATAAATATAATCCATTGTAGGAAAACTGACGTAATTAAAGAAAAATAATTAGGCGCTCGGGGAAACGCTCAGGATAGTTCCTGAGTTGCAATAACGACATAATATAAATCCCGTGTCAATTAAACCAATAACAAAAAATAAGTTTAAATAATATTTACACGTGTTTAGAATTGAGGTTATACAGCTGACCGCGCACAATGCTTGCTGCTCGAAACTTGACAATCGCACGCAAACACTGCATACAACTGTATATAATAGAAAGAGACAAAGAAAAAGAGAAATATAGGGAAAGGCGCCACCCGTATATAATAGAATGAGACAGAGTAAAGAGAAAGAGAAGGAAAATTCGCTTGGAGGGGGCATAACGCTTTTTATTTGCGTGACGATTTCTGCCAGTTCGATCCAAAAAAAGCAATAGCTTTTGACACATCAAAACTAAGAATGTCAATATAAGCCTCTGAACATTAGACCAGCTCAATTCTAAGCATTTTGGGCATCCGTGTGATCCATTAATATACTATGGAATTCACTATTTTTAGCCAAGAGGTTAATATTTTTCTAGACTAGACTATACATGCAAAACATTTTGATAAATTTACAGACATTGGTAACAAATATACTGCGAATTCTACGATTGGTAATGTACATTTCATCTCAGTACGACTGTTGAGCTAACGTGAAGACATCCTTAGACGAATTCGATTTTTTAGTATCATTAGTTTTAGCGTCTTCAATATCATCATAAATTAAAGCTGTAGTACATACACAGTCACAGTATTTTGCTCTGTCTCTCGAAAAGATATGTAATATTAACATTAAATTACTTATTAAGTCGTATGTGAATTAGATATTATGTCCTACTCTAAAAAACAAATAACCCATTGTAAATTCCCCAATTCCTATTTTTCATTTCCCGATACATTTATATGCGGCAAAAAATCGAATAAAGGAAATCTCATCCCGTGCTCTCCGTGCAAATGATATGCAGGCCGGAGTCAATATCGCGGGATCAAAGCCGGCCAGCTCGCCACTTAGCGACAATATTAGTGCCTCTCAAACAACGGTGTTTACGCTTTACGACAACCGTTTTCACTGTACAATCTTTAATAGTATGACAGATAAATTGTACTGTTTGAATTTCGAGCAGAATTTAAAGCGTTCACTAGAGATACATTTTTATCAAACAATTGAAAAATCGAGCACGATATATTTTACAGTAGATTGAACCATCAGAAGTCGTCACGTAACAAAAAAGCGTTATGCCCCCACCAAGCGAAGTGTGCGAAGTTGCAAAACAATCAGAAGTCTTGAAAGGGGTGAAAGTCGAGTTCAAAAATTCCGTTACATGGATACATCGATACATACCAAGCTAATAAAAGCGTGTTAGTAAAAAGTTAGTACTTTAGTAATAAATATTATCTGAAAGGATAGGCGAAACACGTAATGCGTAATCATCTAAACGGTGCTACATGTGACACCACTCGGTGGGCGTCCCGTTAGTGCTCTGTCATTTCCTTACTAATGCAGCTCCAGAAAAAGAAATAAATATGACAATTTGCGATGTGACGAAAATGGCTAACTATAACATTATCTATGCGCTTGTGTGAGCAATAGCGAGAGTAAATACACCCAGGTTACCCGTTTTCGATAGTGATCCGCAAGATACTATCCTTGTAACCTAATCCGAAATCCTTGGATTTTAGATTGAGGATTTGTCTGTTTTATTGGGTTAAATGTAATCTTAACACAAAAATGAATCAAGTTCATAATCTTAATTCTAAAGATTTTGTATTAGATTGATCATTAATTTCAGCCGTAAGGCTAGAACTAACCAACCGATCAAAACCCATCATTCATCCAGGTCAGGATGTGTTTGTGTCCTGGCTGGAGGCTCTTCAAGCTTCGCCAATTGTCCGATTGAGCATCCACATGTCCCTTGAGATGCGAGCAGCCCACATCACAAATAAAATTAAAATAAAGATGTGTTTGCTCAACATAAAACATAATGAAAAGCCCGCCGAGCCTTTTAGCGGTCATTGGAATTCATGAGATGGCTATATTCAGCAGTGGACAATTACAGGCAGATATTATGATATGTTGAATGGTTAGATCAATCATTTTCGTAATCTAAAGTTTATAATATTCAGTTATATAAGATCTTACTTTATTCATCACATCAGCCACAGGACGTCCACTGCTGAACAAAGGCATCCCATACCCTTACTGTACCCTTAGATTTCCACAACCAGCGGTCTCATGCCGCTTTCATCCAACGACTCCCAGCGACCTTCACCAGGTCGTCTGTCCACCTCGTTGGAGGTCGTCCCACGCTGCGATTTCCGGTGCGCGGGCTCCATTCGAGAACCTTTGTGCCCCAACGGCCATCAGTTCTAGGAGCAATGTGCCCTGCCCATTGCCACTTCTTACTTTATTAATGGAAAATATTTTAGGAGCTAAATTTATAGGTTGCAATGATGGGTTTCAACAAAAAAAACGTAGTAACAATTTTTATTTTATACATATTCAAAATCAAATTAAATTAATGTTTCCGTTTGCATAAAAAGCGCAATTCACCACGTAAAAATTGTAGATAACTATCACTATTATGTCTTTCTAAAAATACTGTGGCACTGTCTACGAACAGGCGCACACAATTACACCAAAACGTGTTCGAAAATGGTCCGGTCGAACAACAATGTGGGTTTTTTAGTTGCTGCACTGGTGGCAGTGTGTTTTGATACTTAAAATGAATTCTATATAATTCATTTCAAGTATCAACCAGATACAATCTTACATATAACCATATATCATTCATAGAGCCTAGCCTTAAAATAATTTTCATTATTAAAGTAAGACCCTATATATTGATGTTCTTTGGTCTTTCTTTTTTGTGGTTATTGGCCAACCTTATATCAGAGTTGTCCAAGTCGCCCAAAGCCCTCCGACTTGGCTTAAACGACTACTGTCTAATGACAACAACCGGGACCGACGGTTTAAGTACCCTCCGAAGCATGGAGACGCTCAGTTGAAATACTAATATGCGGTCGCCCATCTATAGACTGACCGCGCCAAGCGTTGCTTAACCTTACCGATCGTTTACCCATACCCATAGGGATGCGCGCCTCATCTTGATTCAAACTTGTGTAATGCTAAGTTCTAAGGAAAACAAAACATCAATCGAAACTAATGCCGTTGCTCAAACCTACTCAATTTAAAATTACAAAGTGATAAAAAATTACTGCAACAAAACCAATTTAGAATTCCTTTGAGTTTCACTTAAAATATATCACTGTGTCGCAACACATTAGCATGTATATGACATTAGACAGGTACAAATGCCTTTACAAAGCGATCGACTCGTCCATAAATTGAAATGAGACTGTGAATTAAAATATAAATCAAAAGAGGATTTTTCCCGACGCGTCGTCGCGGCGAAATTGGAAAAAACCTACAGCGCGACACGGGTGGAGCACCGTGCCCATTGCAACACACGATACGTGATTGGGGGAAACGTTTTCAAGAAGTGAAGATTGTTGATGATTGTTTATTTTGAGTATGAGAGCTCTCATACCACACGAGAGTAACAAACTATATAAAATATTTGAATAAAAATACTATTCAAATTATTAATAGAATAATATAGTCGAAGAAAACACAGGCCAAGCAAAGAAAAAAAAACACATATATTCTATCACAGATGCGACAAAGACATCGAGTACACGTGCTGTCATTTTAGATAGCTATCTCTTTTACTCTCGTAGTTATTGTATCTTCTTTCTTACAGCATAGGTGTGCAGTTTTATAGTTTTATACCTACATACAGCGAGACTAAATTTTGCGCGCCATTTAATATGGACGTGACATATCTATGGTATAATATCATTATTAATTAGGTAGGGATGACAATAATTCGACAACAGACAGAACTTTTTCGGGTAAATATGGGCTCCTACCTTTGCACTTTCCAAGAGCTATTACTGTTTGTAATCACAAACAATTACACTTCTCTTTACTTAATGAGAACCCTAATACGGTGTTTGACTTGTTTTAATGGAGAAATAATTATGAATTTACTTTAGGTTTGGGTATGATAATAATACTTGTAAAAATAGTAAAATCATTGAATAAATGAAACATTTGTACTTTTGGGCCCCTTCTGTCGTTTTCCCACAAAACAGTGTGTATTAAGTGACTGCGGCATTGTTGTTTCATGGAGTATTATCACAATAATTCCACTATAACTGTTAGCTAGTTTAAAAGTGATACGACTCAGGCATTGAAATATATTGCCTATCGCAAAAAAAATGGAAACGACATTTGTTGTAGAGAAATATCTACTTAAAAAACAGCGTTTCGAGACTGCGAAACGCTGTTTTTTAAGTAGCAGTAACATTTTTCAGTAACATTTTATGACATATGAAGGTACAATTCTAATGCCATTTTTTAAAATACCAATCTTCTTATAACTGAAGCCGAGACAGATATCGAAGCAGGTAATTACCACGACGCGAAGCCTTCATCCGCGTAGTCCGTGTGGTGTCTGGATTGAGAATATTACACCAACCTACTTCAAGCCGCATAAGAAGATCAGCCAACTTTTAAAACCGGTGAAATGTCACATACCTTTACAAGATGCAAGGGTCTATAATATTGACTGTGTTTGTGGTTTTTCATACATAGGGCAAACAAAACGTAGCATAGCCACCCGAATAAAAGAACATTTAGCTGACGTCAAGCATAGACGCTGTGCAAAGTCTCTGTAGTGTGTGACCATGCCTTAGGCAAATCTAACCATTATCTTCGTTTTGATCAACCTCAAGTCCTCGCGAAAGAGAACTGATATGTACCTAGAATGTTTCGTGAGGCTATTGAAATTAAAAAACATTCTAATTTTAATAGAGAAGATGGTTGGCAGGTACCACCTGTCTGGAATCCAGTTATTAAAATAATAAAGTCCCAAACAAGATACCGCACTAAGAAACATCAAGACACTGTGAGTGATTACTGCGTGCATAGAAACTAATTTTTTTATTAAAATTGTACGGTAGATAAAATAAAATAACTTTTTAAATTTGTAACGACGCCTGTCACCTTAGTCAACCTGCGACCACGAATGCTGCAAAGTATTCGAAACGTCAGGAAAATAAAAAATATACGCGATAGAATCCAGATAGTTTAAAAGTGTTTTATTATAATATTGCAGCAGTTCTACTCCTCCCGTGGATGTCGTAAAAAGCGACTAAGGGACTCTAAACCAAAGGGATGGGATACTGCGCTCACAAAACCGCGTACCAAGCGCGGTGAGTACTGGCAAATTCCCCCCAAAATTACGATACAGGGTAAGCAATCGGTCGTTTATGGGAGAGGCCTTTGTTCAGCAGTGGATGTCTTATGGCTGACATAATAACGCGACGCCTACGCGCGATATAACCGTAACATATCGTGTAGCAATGGAAAGGCACACCCAGCAAGATAATAAGAGTGTCCCTGTACATATTAAAGCGTGGAGCTCTTACAGACGTTCTGTAATACAAACTCATTTAAATATACATGATGAAATTGAAAGAATTATGTCGGGGAGCGGTTTGTTAGCGAGAAATTGTGTGATATATTGTCTTATGCTACACGGTGGGAAAATGAAATGTGTTTGTAAAATATACTTGAAGTGTTTTTATTAGAATTAATTTGTCATCATGAATGATTAGTATTGAAGCATGTCCAGCAGTGAACTTTGGAAGGTTTAGTTGATTAATTGAATTAACCCACTAACAACAAAAATAAACAATCGACCTAATCCAAAACCCTTGAATTTGGGATTTGTCTGTTTTTGCGTTAAGTGGGATCTTAATATAAAAACTTAAAAATCCTAAATCCATAATAATAGATAGATTATAAATTCCGGACGTAAGAGAGCTCAGATCCGGCTAATAATATATAAGGATAAGGCTTTTACATTCCATAACAAATGTATTAAAAGTAATTAATTAAAATGCTTAATATAAAAAAATTGTGACACCTGTAGGGGAGGCCTTTGTTCAGCAGTGGACGCATAAATGGCCGATATGATGATGATGATATGATAAACATCCGCAACAACAAAGGAGTGGCTGATATGCTGCCGATGTTTAGACATATCACTTTTCCCCGAAGGCCCCGTGTCCTACGTCTGTGGGGGTTGGGCTTCCGGTATTCGTTACTCACCGTCTGTAATTTAGTAATCTTGCTACTTCACGCTGGTATTGTGTGACGGCGTGGTACATCCCCGGTCGAGCCAGCCCATTTACGAGCTCTAGTTAACCGATGACTAAAGCTAGGCTCTCCCAGGCAAAAGTTGCAAAATTACAACAAAACGTTCCTCCATACTTACAAAAGTCAGGTTACCAAATTTTTCCGCCATAGCCTTCTTACCTGACCTGAGTCGGATTCGCCTTCGAAGATTGGATGGTGATAGCATAGCATATATTGTCACGGTCTTTCAAATATTCAAACGAAAGTTTGAACGTTTAGATTAGAGACTGAAAAAACAAATTAAGATACCTATAGATTAACCAGCATCAAGTTTCCTAGGTTGTTGACAGAAGAATGACATACAAGTATGTGTATGTATGTACCTTTTTTATTATTAGTGTCCAGTGCAAATTCTACATGGAACTTCCTTCACCACGGGGAAGGGCGAAGGGGTATTGCGGACTCCTACCGGCTAAAACCACTGGAGCGGTCATCTTTGGCACCGAAGGGGGGCTCCAGGTCCTCGTGCCACGCCTACAGGCACATACCATCTCTGAGAGGGTGACTGTAAAGCGGTCACCCCCCGGGGGGATTGTAAAGGATCCCCCAAAGCGTCCCACGGCAGCGCGTGACCACATGCGTGCTACCGTCTTCTCTTGGGTCGCTCGGTGCAGGCACGCAGATTCCCCAATCTACGCACCCGCGAACCCAGAGATCCCCCGCCTTATAGTAACGGCAGTGGGTTTTAGGCGTATGGGAATTAGGCGCCAGGGCGGTTGTTACCCCGGCGCCGTCTCCTCTTTCTACGAGCGGGATCGGCACTCTCCCGATCCCGCTCTGCGGTCTCCTTCTGATCGGTCCTGTAGATTCGGAGCAAATTAGCTGTGACAGACGGACAGACAGACAGACACACGAGTCATGCTATAAGGGATCCGGCCGTTTTTTCCTTCGGACGTTCGGAACCCTAAAAAGGTCGGAAACGAACAGTTGTTATAAATCTTTAAATTCCCATGCTATGTATAATAATTATGGTAATCGTTTTCTATTTTATCGTTAGTTTAAAACCAAAGATATTGGAAGAAAGGAGATTTGCCATGTAGATCAAAATGTATGCGAGCCTAGAAATCCATTTTCCCACTACCATTCTTCATAAAAGCACACTAATGCACACTTACAAGTTATCATCCAATGAACTGAATAAACACATAGGATATATGATATATGATGAATAAACATATAGGATGTATAGGATGTATGCATTGTACAAAGAGCATGAAGTAGACATTGATTTAAATGTCACATCGATACCACTTGTAAAAAAAATCCTATTGGAGATTTAGCAAATCACTAAATTATAAAATGTAAAAATATAAAATAGAACTATAATAGTGCATGCAGTGCTCTTCTATAAGTGATGGGGCACTTAGATATAGCTTATATTGTATTTCTCTGTCTGTTATAGTGTACTCATTGTTGAAGAGCCAAATAAATAAATAAATAAACACAACATTATAATTGGCTTCTCATACTAAAACACACCCACGACTTTGTAGGTAGCCAACCATACCGAGCGTACAGACCGCAAACGACAGCCGTACCACACGACGCGAAGTTTATTGGGAGTACCATTCGCTGTTCTATTCACTGCGTTTGTTATTCACCGATTGCAGTGGTAGATAAGCAGCATTTTTTAATTTGCATAGAATATATTATGAAATCTTATATTTCTTTATGTCAATAAAGCCCTGCTCAGCTTGAAAGGACTAACACATAGCAAGGTCCTTTTAGGTTGATTTCGAGCCCCTGCCACAAGAGACAAGATTTATAATACATATGTATAATGATTATTTTAAGGGATTTTAGTATGTGTCCTGGATTTGGGAGTGTCATTCCCAACCGTGTGGTGCCGGCTCAGAATGCCACCACCCCATTTCTCCCCATGGGTGTCGTAAAAGTCGACTAAGGGATTAGCCGGAGGATGGGCAGCAGCGTCCTTCGAGTACATTAACAACTCAACTGCGATCGCCAACCCGCCTGCCAAGCGTGGCGATTATGGCAAAACCCCCCAATGAGCCCACAACACATCCATATCGGTGGTTGTGGTGATCCTTGAGGGAGGCCTGTGTCCAGCAGTGGACTTCATTCGGCCGAAATGATGAAAAAAAAAAAAAATGATGTACAAAAATAATAATGTCGTTCTGCTCCATCAAGCCAAATGTAACATAATAAAGAAAACAATAATTATTAATTTATTCGTTTTATAGACAAATACAAGAAAATTTCCTCACTTGCATATTGTGAATGATGAATGATGATTTTTGTCCTTGATGAAGTTATTATTTTCGCTTCGGTTTTTTTTTGCATGTTATCCCCGAACAACATGACAATTTAACAAAGTTTCACTTACGCGATCGAATCTCAACTGATGTTATAAAACGGCCATTTTTTCCGGATGGATCAAACTGGGCATGTCGCGGTTACGCCCCGTACCACGTCTCCTTATTTCCTATTTATTTTTATAAATCGCAGTTTATATTATCCTTTGCATTTACTTATTTATACTTATAATTCTTTTTGCAAATCCATGTTTTTAGAACCGTTTTTATTGGTGCCCAGTGGAAATTCTTCAGGAACTTCCTTCGCCCCGGGGAAGGACGAAGGGGTATGCCGGACTCCTACCGGCTAAAACCACTGGAGCGGTCATCTTTGGCACCTAAGGGAGGCTCCAGGTCCTCGTATGATCACACTAGAGATGTTTTTAGAACCTAGTGACGAAACGAGTTGCTCATCCTGGCCAATTCAGCCTGCTGGTAAGCGCGCATATCGGAATGTATCCGTGTTGCACAGGCCGTAAACAGATGCTCGGTCGCCATTACTATGGAGGCTACCTGAGGACACGGCGCAGCACACATTTGAAGATTGCTCGGTTTGGGCGACGCACCCTCGTAACTCGTCTCACCGGTCGAAAGCAGTGACCTCTGACTTCAAGCCGTGGTTCTGTCCATGACTGAGAGCGAGAGCGCGTGGAATGCCGTCGCCGCCAAGGTACGTAAAGACGGCGAAAGGACGTGGGAGGCGACTACGTCTCTGTGCTCGCGCAGCCGACGAACCGGCGTCGGAGGTTCCGGCCTGTAGGGGGAACCTGGGGCAGTCTATCGCCTGATCAGATATAAGCCCGAGACTGCGGCGCGTCATGTTTGCGGGAGCCTGTCTTGAGACTTAGGCGGCTGGTCAAGTCGAGAGCTGCCAGGGGTGCAATGAATACGCGAGGGAACGCCATGGTGGTTGAGCCGGTAATAGTCCAACAAGCCTCTCCATCTTCCTCACGATGGAGGATGTCCATGAGCATTTCCCGAGGATAAAAAAATAGGTAGGCACCGACATTGCTCTTGTACACATTGGGTCTCTATTATTTATCTCTTACACTCGTATAACATACAGATAAGCAGCTGCCGCACCCTATTTTGGTTTCATATCAGTCGTCATCACCAGAAATAAATCCTTCAATCCATCTAGAACCAACTTTAATAAAAGACACTACCATTATTAAGCTTATAACCATATCTACAGTAAAACTGTATAGCCCACTCCATTACGACGAAGAGCTTTCTCAGTGAGAGCCATCAAAGAAAAATAATCCATCTGAAAACACTTGACACAGTTGAGCGGCCCCGCCCATCCGCCCGCCCACCGCCACGCCACGCCCAGCCATCTTGCTGCCTCCACTTTTTACCACAAAACTTGAACTGTATATTTTAAGTAAAGTTATTTTAAGTTATCTTCGTTCTGAATACTTCTGAATTAGTTTTCTGCTAACTTCGACTCTAACTAAAGGTGTAGTTTATAAAAGTTATGTACTTTAGAGACGTAGTTACTGCTAGAGTTTGTCTTGGCAAAGATCTAGTAGGTTTATTTGGTTTTAGTTTAGAAATACAACAAAGTTAACTCAATATCTTCATTACCATATCGAAACAGGAGGAACAATGACATTTTTAGTATTTGCTTATTATATAAGTTTTAGGGGGTTCAGTAGTTAACCTCCATCATTTTTATCTTCTTCAAACCGTAAATATCTACTACCACGCATATAATCTTAAAAACAAACAGTTCAATACACAGTCGTTAGAAAAGCATTCCATAATCACCAAGCTAAAAAACGGATTGGTGATCGCAGTTTGTTGGTAGATATTATTTCACAGGAAACACACACACAGGAATTTCTCTTTACGTCCCTAAGTCAAATTTGTTTCATGTGTACGTTTTTAAAAACGTATCTCCTAATAAACAAATATAATTATACTGAAATAACTTGTAAAGTACATTGAAGTAAGTCCTCATAAAATATGACTAAGCATGCCTTTAAAATAGTGTAAATAAGTGGACTGATAAATAACAATCATTTACTGTATTAAAATAATCCCATAATTTCATTCATGAATTTTGGATTATGCATATTTAGGAAGTTTATATAATTCTACGGAGATCCATTTAATCATCTGTAGTTAAAGCATAACATCAAGTTCAGATATGACAACGATCTGTGTTCTAAAAAATAAGCATCTCAGATGCACCTTGACCATTTAATTTAGATTAATTTTTTCCCTCGAATATAAGCTAAATCTTTTCCGAAAAGGCAACGATGAGTATGAGTATAACAAATGTAACGGAATTAGTAATAGATTTTTAATGGATACATTGTGCTTTATCTCTGTCTGGCAGAAATATAGTATCTTACTGCGGCTGTTAATAATTACATAAGCAAAACATACACAAGCGTATTCAATAGCAAAAATAAAACCCAAATGAAAATACCCATAAACTTCAAACGCCGTAAAAAATTACTTTGCTTGGTATGTTGGGAGATCGTCCATCGAAAATACGTGATCAAAACGTTGAACAAACTCAATCCCCAAAGAAAAACACCGGTAGATTGCCAGCTTTCATCGCAAAGCGAGAGATATCAAAAAATACATCGGACGGCCGCTCCGCGCTTTATTAAGAATAAATTTAGGGAGGACGAACAGGACCAGGTTTGGTCTCAGTGAGGAGAGATGAGCGACTTGAGAAATAATTGGCATTAATTTGCACGGTCCAAATTGATTGGTCCTATGGAGAAGAGCCAGTAAGAAACTACATAGATAATACTCTTTTAATTGAGAATACAATGTAGCTTGATACATATGATGGTAAAACATATAACGAGAATGTTAGTGTGAAAAGGTGAAACATACTACAATAATATGATAGTGTTCATGTATTTGTAATGGTGTCTGTGTAGCTGTAGGCTATGAATAAGGCTATCCCATCTCATCGCGCGGTTGTCGTCGAAGGCGACTAAGGGAGTTAGGAACCCAGTGAGATGGTGGGTAAACAACCAACACAAGCATACCCAAGAGTTGGTGTTAGGCACCCGGCTGACTGTAAATTCTTTTGCCAATGTAACATTGCGGCAACCCCATGTAATTTGCAACCAGGGCAGGAAGAAGAAGAAGAATGTATTTGCCAAGCCAGTTAACGGATGACCAGTCCCGACAGACTTTCTCGAGCTTGAAATATGACGTTTGTATTTCTGCGTTTTGTCTACCGAAATAAAACCTTTCCAATTTCATCACGCGCTTAAAGCACCCACGTGGAAACTGTGTATTTATTTATACAGGGCGTCCAGTAAATAGCACGACATACTGCAGGGGGTGAGAGCTTGGATCAATACCTACCAAAAAAACAATATATGTTCAGCAAAATCTTACGGATTTACAGTAGTACAAAATTTTCCGAAATATCGAAAAATCTCTACCTTGACACAGATTTTTAAGCATCTCGTAATGAAAAATTCCTTTTCTAGTTTTTTTTTACCTCAAAATATTTGTGAATTTACTTTACTCATTGATAAGTCTTTATTGTATTAAAAACTAAAATGTTTTCAAGAAATACAATGTTATTTAAATTTTCACAGTACAATTTTCTTATCGCTTAACTTTAACCTACAGTGGTGAAAAAGAAATCCGTACCGTAACACGACATATCGTGCTATTTACTGGACAACCTGTATATGCTTAATATCCAACAGTGTACAAAGGTGGTGTTAATGCCATAGACATTTTCTACCAGACGAACTTTTACTAGTGTATAAATTAATCAAACTCAAAAATCATTATTAACTAAGAGTATTTGTACCACTTTTAGCTGACGTCATTTTATAACCTTGTTATACTCGTAAATTCGTAGCTGGATGATTTTTAAAGGTACCTTTTACTGAGAAGCAAATTTTAACTCCTTGAAAATAAATGTATATATAATGTAACTAGGTACTGCCTAGGTCCCCCCTAGTTACAATCCTCCCCGAAAAGTGCCTGAGGGGCGGCCTTTTTACAACCACCTGCCCTCCGATAGAAGGGGTGACCGCTTTACAGTAATCCCGTCCGAGATGTGCCTAAAGGCGTGGCACCAATGGGCGCCTCTAGTGCGATCTTATGAGGACCTGGAACCCCCTTCGGTGCCGAAGATGACCGCTCTAGGGTTTTACCCGGTAGGAGTCTGGCATACCCCTTTGCCCTTCCCCGGGGCGAAGGAAGTTCATGTAGAATTTCCACTGAACACCAACAAAAAAGAGGTATGCCTAACTAACTTTTCGAAACAATATATTTAGATGGCTACGGAAAATAAAGGGATTTTGTCACGAATTACTATCAATTGGTAGTGCGTGACAACCTTCGAACATATTTAATGTATGTACGCGTGTCTTGGGTATCATCATCATATCAGGTAAAGGACGTCCACTGCTGAACAAAGGCCTCCCCTAAAGATTTCCACAACGAGTGGTTACATGCCGCCCGCATCCAACGTATACCCGCTGGTAGACATTGGATGCGGACCATTGGACCTTCACCAGGTCGTCCGTCGTATGTAGATCATTAATCATGTACAAAGTCCGTAAGTTTGTTTCAGGTTTTACACGTATTATGCGGGTAATCATTTCGGCCTAATGAAGTCCACTGTTGGACACAGGCCTCCCCCAAAGATCATCACAACCACCGATATGGATGTGTTTTGAGCTCATTGGGGGGTTTTGCCATAATCGCCACGCTTGGCAGGCGGGTTGGCGATCACAGTTGAGTTGTTAATGTACTCGAAGGACGCTCCTGCCCATCCTCCGACTAATCCCTTAGTCGACTTTTACGACACCCATGGGAGGAGATGGGGTGGTGGCATTCTGAGCCGGCACCACACGGCAATATGCGGGTAAAACAACAAATAAACCGCCAGCGGCAACGTACAGCATCGGAAGTGCACTCCCCATACTGTATAATTGCTAAGCAGTTCAAAGTTGTATTTTGACAAAGAAAAATAAGTTTTAATATTATTTTTAAAACTATGCGCGAATAAATATTTCGTCATCATATAAACTGATTATAAGCTCAGCATAAGCTATGATTGTGTCATCATTTTGGGGGGAATTTGCCAGTATGACTACGCTTGGCAGGTGGACTAGTGAGTGCAATATGGCTATTGGATACTGTTCCATATAAATTCCCTTAGTCGCCTTTTACAACATCCACTGGAGGAAATGAAGTGGTGATACATTCATAATTCGGGCACCATACGGAACGAATACTTGAGCAATTACAATTTCTTCAAAAAATATCTTTGCTCTAATCATGAACCAAATACTTGTTAAAATAACGAATCAAATTTGCAATACCTACCTATATTTTTTTTTTGCAATTCCCATACTCTTCGTTGCTGCAGTCGACCCGAATAAGTTGCCAAGGTCTTTGACTTCACTACTGCATTTGCATTTTTTATATTTATAATGTAAAATTTCGCGGATAACGCGTAAACGCTGTAGTAGCGTAAATGGCCTATACAACTTACACTAGGCCTTCTGATCTCCATGATTGCTAGCATATCAAGATATTTTGTACTTAATAATGATTTGTTGGTGCGAATTACTGCAAGTTTTAAAAGCACTACGACAATTGCATCCCGCTCCGCTACCATCCCCGCTACCGCTGTCCGCTTATCCCTCGTATCTCAATAGTGCGAGGTACCTATCTTCAGGCTAATGCATTTATGCAACAGACGCCGCGGCAGGATCGATACAGCGCGTAATTTGACGAAAATATTGTGAGAACCTTTTGTTTCTTACTTTGTTACTTTTATATTTGAAAGAGGGTAGTAGTGGACAGTTTATTACCTCTCTATTTTAGTTTGGAGGTTTAAGGTAGTGTCTGCCTTTGTGGGTATTTGTAAGTAAATATACTGATGGACTGTGTAGTACCTACTCTGAGAATACTAGCGTTCATGAAAATGCTTTTAACCAGCTTTTTTAAATTCGTGAATGTGTCCCCTCTTGGACCTCGTCTTGGCCTGATGTAGATGAAGTCTGCAATGTACGAGCACACCCAGAAAAGGCCTATTCACTTTTTAAATGACATGAAATGGTTTTTATTTTAGCAAGTAGGTTTCAAGAAACACTCTCATATATGAAGCCGACATTTCCTACCGGCTCTGAAGAGAAATGCTGAAACAAAATCAACGATTTCTGTTTTAAAGTCCAGACATATTTAAATTTGGATTTGTGTCTGTAAACGCACCCACGACACAGGAGAAATCCTAGAGTGGGGCAACGCTTTTAAAAAAAACAGAAAAACAGATACAATATTCCGTGAGAAAATGTAGGACAAAGTCTCGAATGGCTTAGTGCAGATGATAACATGCAGTGCATCGGGAAGTCCAATGGTGGGATGAGTTCGTGTAACTAACAGACAAGAAAGTTTCATCGATCGGCTTAGCCGGCATAACCAGCGCCTCGTCGACTAGTTAAATAATTCAATCATGCATAATGTAAGTTTTTAATGATGCACGCCTGACCACACTGACGTCACTTCACGCACATGTATGTATTCTTTTATAAAAAAATTATAAATGTATGTAAACATTATACTCCTAATCAAAAAGAAATCATCCGTATAAAACTGTCACACTGTCTTCTTCTTCTTCTTCTCTTAGATTATGGCTTCTGTAGAGTATATCTTCCACAATTTCGCCAATGCCAAGTATAAGGCAACGTTGTACGGTGTTTATAATAATTTCTTTACATATTCAATAAAATATTTCACAAAAAGTAAAAAATTCTAAAATTAAGTCCTGTCACACTGTCAATATCAGTTGAAAAATAATTATACCATGTCAAAGTCAAATACATTATCTGAATGATTTTAAAAGAGTATCTATGGAGTTTCTTGCCGGCTCTTCTCCATAGATCAACTATTTGGAACCGTGCAACTTAGATTCTGACGTTTCATAAGTGTCAATATTTAGTTTATTTGAAATAAAAAACTTTGACTTGGATGTAGCTTTATATTATATCCTTTTTACTGGTTGGCGACCATATGTTACTATGGTCTTCAGCTGAAAATCAGCGCCCGGCATCACTGCCCGGTATTATACTGAGCTGGATATTTATTTAAATCTAGTTATGTTAATGCAAACAACTTCATAATTGTGTCACATGTCTGTAGCCATTTTTTTTTCTTTATAATATTGATTATAAAAATGTTGTATTTTAGAGCTTAGCGACTAGCCATATAATATTTTTTCAATTATCTGTGTCGTGGTAGGGGGCGATAGATGATCAAATTTCCTCGACGCTGATTATTATCAATCAAATCTGTCTTAGATAGTACTAAAAATAATCACATCATCAGTCCATCATTAACGTATCATACAATAGTTTGCGAAATCCATCAAATAAGAAGGCATTAAGTCCGCCTCTGTACATTTTTGTGCATAAAGAATGAATAAATAAATCTAATAAATGCCTTATTTTTATAACTTAGAAGTAACCAAAGTGCTTCACAAAAGCCGTCACTGGTGCCAGAATAAACCAAATACATACATACATTCGCAGTAAATTTTCCGTGCACAATCGAAGGCCTGACCCAAATTCGCCGCAAAAATATACCCCTGCCAAAGCAACCTACACCAGCGGCGAGGTTCATACGAACAAATAAAAGTTTCCTTTTACTTTGCAATAGATGAAAAATAAATAAAAAGGAAGGTAGAACTGAAACAAGGCAGTCTTAACAAGTTGCGAGTAAATCCGATTTGTGAGGGCATTTGAATAAGAGCCAAAGCAGAATTTGAATAGCTTTCGAGAGTTTTGTTGCTAAAATAACAATAGGTAGGGAAATAAAAACGTTCGATTGTTCTGTTCGTAATTCCGAGGCGTACCTGCGTACGTATACGCTGATCTGAGGACGCTTATCCTTGTGTAAATCTAGAGGAATGTTATTATAAGCGAATAAAGCTCAATTTTATTGGGAACACTTAAAACCTATCCAATATTTTGTACTTACCAATTGCGCATTTTGATCATCGGTCACTGTGAATCTGAATGTGATTGTAGATTTGAAAATAAATATTATTCAGTCTTTACGGTAATTCTTACACAATACAAATGGTTAAATTAATGTAGGTATTATGGTCAACAACCATACATAGCTTTGATAAAGACTTCATATCAGGTACATACTTATCCGTGTGGTGTCCGGATTAAGAATATAGCACTACTCCATTTCCTCCCGTGGATGTCGTAAAAGGCGATTCAAGGACTCTAAACCAGGGGATGGGTAGCGACGCCCCTTCTGTGAAACGGTATCCATACTGCGCTCACCAAGCCACCTGCCAAGCGTGGTGAGCATCGATCTGTCTGTCGTATCTGTAGATCATACAAAGCTATATGTGAAAGCTTAATTAGATACTGCATATGCGCCTGGGGCTGTGCAAGTAAAACTTACCTGATTGCTGCAGAACGGGCTCAGCGTGCTGTACTAAAAGTGCTTATGTACCTACCTTTTAGACATCCAACTACATCCGTCTATGAGAAGGCTGATGTGTTATCAATCAGAAAAATATTTGTTTATGAAATAATAAAACGATTTCATAAAGTGACTGTCCCAAACTTACATGAATGGATTAAACGAGTTGAACGATGCCCGGTACCTCGCGTAAAATCATTATTTGCTCAAAAATATTATAATGTTTTGGCTTCACATACTTATAACATAATCAATAAAAATTACAAAATTAAAAAACATACAAACCATCAAGTCAAAAAAGTTTTGCGAACGTGGCTGATGACTCTAGATTATGAAGCCACTGAGAACATTTTAATTAAGATATATTCACTATAGGTAATATGTGAACATACTAAAAGACAACTTACCAAACATACACAGGTACACACACAGAGACACACACATACCACACACACCACATACCACTCACCCACTACACACACACATACTGATCCACACTCACACAACACATGCAGATTTGAGACTGTTTTCGCTCATAATGTTATTTTCTTTTTTTTCTTTGTCATCTGATTGTTGACATAATATTAATCATTTATAAGGGGAAGACACTGGTTCCTGTAACAGTATAAACTAGTTCAGGATCCAGAGAATTCATGTTAACTGCCACAATTATGTCAATAAATATTTGTATTTATTTTGATCTGATCGTATCTGTCGATTTTAAGAAAATTATGAAATAAGTAATTGACATATTATACTTCGAGAACTAAACAACAGAACAACCAAAAACTGACTGAAAGGGTTGTATTGTAAAGGTAAGTGATGGGGTCCATTGATATCTGTGCAAGCAGGAACAAATAAAAAATTAATAAATTCATGATATCAGCCAAAGGACGTCCACTGCTGAACAAAAGCCTCCCATAGATTTCCACAACTGTCTCATCATTTTTGGAAGGAAATTCCCGATACTTACTACGTTTGACAGACGGGTTGGTAAGGGCAATTTGGTTACTGTTCCACAAAATCACGCTGATGCGCCCGTCTTTCAGGTTTAGAGACCATTAGTCGCCTTTTACGACTTTCACGGAAGGAGATCGAGTGGTGCTATGTTCTTAATCTGTATACCACTGGCAATAATTGTTAATTACGCTTTTGTATATATAATAATAATAGTTTATTGGTTTCTTAACAAAAGGTTTACAGTAGATCTGCTTATAGTCTAAATAAAATAATAGCTAACAATTTCATTTGGATCACGTAGACAGCTGAACTAGTATTAACTGTATGACAGCTGTCAGAAACTCCTCTGCATCGGAATTTAAAAAAAGTTATTTAATGTCCAGGCACCATTCTTGTTTAGCGTTATAATAAATGTAAGTATAGTGTGGTCTCTGGATTAAGAATATAGCACCACTCCGTTTCCTCCCGTGGATGTCGTAAAAGGCGACAAAGAAACTAAGCCAGAGAGATGGAGAGCAGCGTCCCTTGTGTAGAACAATAGCCAATTTGCGCTCAACAACCCGCCTGCCAAGCGTGGTAATTACTGGCATATTCCCCCCAAATGATGGTGCAATTGTGGTAATCTATGGGGGAGGCCTTTGTTCAGTAGTGGACGATGTATGGCCGATATGATGATAATAATAGAATTATGATATCTGTACTGTTTGGATAGCGGACCTTGCGATATTGCAAGTCATCATTTCGAATAAAGTCCAGGACACAGGCCTCCCCCAAAGATCACCACAACGACCGATATGGTGTGTTGTGTGCTCATTGGGGGATTTTACCATTATCGCCACGCTTGACAGCCGGGTCGGCGATCGCAGTTGAATTGTTAATGCACTCGAAGGACGCTGCTGCCCATCCTCCGGTTAATCCCTTAGTCGACTTTTACGACACCCACGGGATGAAATGGGGTGGTGGCATTCTGAGCCGGCACCACACGGCAATGATGGATACTCATAATGAGTACCAATATCTAAAGCTAGTGTAAAACCCTCTCAAGAGATGATGAGGCAACTATTTTCGCTGCAACCACAGAATAATGAATCAGAAACTGATAGCTGCCTTCACTTTTTCTGCTCATACCGCGAAGAACCACAACACAACTTCCCTCGCGCAGCCGTACGGTACAGTGCGGGTCTAATTCGCTGCTCGTTATAATTACGATTATACTATTTTGCGATCGATTCCCGGCTCGTGAGTTGTTTTCTGGTTGTGTACTATTGTGTTTAGTGTTCGTTGCGTAGGTTTTTAACGTTCCAATATAATTTTATTGTGCTAAATAAACGAAATTATCTCTATTATTTTTGTTACTACTGAAGGTATCGCGAAATAATAAGTTCGCCCGTTATCTGTTTGTCGTTCTTTGCCGCGTTAAACTTGTCTATTTACTTTGTCATAAATTAAAACCGACTTTTGATATTATAAATATGTCGTCAAATAATGATGACCCGCCTGACCGTGGCGGGGATATTTTTCGTAGAAGTAATGTCACTAACAGGTCCCCAACCTCCGCGAATTCAAAACGGTTATTTAGCGAAATATCTCCATCGCATATTTCACCCGAGGATAGGTCCAAGCGGTTGCAAAAGTCGGATTCTATTGGGAAGACCTCGTCAATTTTAAATGTTAGCGACGCGAGCAATGCTGACTATTGCGAACTAGTGTCTGAGGCATCAGCATATCTGTCAAAAATTAACGACCTTGTTAACGATCAGGGGTCACGCATTAATATAGCGAATAAGTCCGCGATTATGGATATAACTCAGCGAGTAACGGCCATCGTATCTTTGTTAGCAATTAAATCGTCTTGCAATGAAACGAAGTTAGCGAACACGGAACGTGAATTAGACAAAATTAAATCGAATACATGTGTCAATAACAGTCAGCAAGTAAATAAGGTATCATATGCCGATTCATTAAAACTCCGTTTAGCGAAAGTTGCTCCGCCGATTGAGTCGCGCGTTCCGCTTCCCTGCGTAGTGGCATATCCAACCGCGGAGCGATCAGCTGATTATGCGTCATCGTCCGCTACAAAACAGGCCTTAATGAAAGCTATTAATCCTAGCGATGATGGTTTTCAAATCGTAGGCGTTAAAAAAACAGCGAAGTCTGGTGTTGTATTACGCGTCGCGAATGAGAAACAACTCGCAAAGCTTCAATCGGTCGACGCTATTAGATCCGCTGGCTTACGGCTTGAAAAGCCAAAAGGTCGCAAACCGCGAATCTTAGTTAAGGACGTCCCTTCTTCAATGGAAGACCGCGCTTTTCTGACCGCGTTATACCGGCAAAATATTAAAGACGAGTTGTCAGTTGCAGAGGATGATTTTATCAAATCTACTAAAATCACTCGCAGGCGTTCCTTAGAAAACGGGCGGAAATGGCATAGAAATTGAATCCGAAGTGCGTAAACACTTGGTCACTGCCAAGGATAAATTATTTATTGATTGGGCCACTTGTCGTTTTATCGATGATGTCGAAGTAGTCCGCTGCTTACATTGCCAATATTTCGGCCACGTTAGAAAACATTGCGTTAATAAAACACCTACCTGTGCTAACTGTGCCGAGGCACATGAAACGATGGAGTGCCCTCATAAGGACAATTTGGAGCATTCACCAATATGCGTGGCGTGTAAACGCTTTAAAAAACCGTGCGACCATCGTTGCGGGTCACAGGATTGTCCTACCTATAAGCTCAAGCTCGAACAGTTAATCCTAAATACTAACTACTAAGGATGGCTTACACAGTAAATAATCTTACCGTTGCACAATTAAATCTTCATAACGATAGGGTGGCCACGTCGGAGTTAGATAAATTAATTTTAGATTATAATTTAGACATTGTCCTTATTCAAGAACAATATCAAAATGCAAGCTTACGTCAAAAAGTAGTACAACTAGATGGCAGGGCACGAGCTGGAATTTACGTTTCGCGTTCTACTAGTTTTTCAGTGACATCGTTACAATATCTTATGACGCCACACTGTGCTGTCGCGGAGGTTTCAACGGCACTTTATAAAGTTTACGTTGTGAGCTGTTATTTTCAATACTCAGATCCTGTTGCCCCACACATACATAATCTTCGCCACGTTCTGCGGTCGCTTGCAGGCCGCAAAATAATCATTGGCGCCGACGTTAACGCGTCATCATCACTCTGGTATGGCAAAGTACGGTCCACTGATTTTGAACGCCGTTGTGCTGTCGAGGATTTCATCGCTGAGATGAACCTATCAATACACAATACCCCTGACGCACCACCTACTTTTTGTAGCCAAATGGGCGAGTCTTCTATTGACGTCACACTATCTAGTGCAGACGTTCACTTGGACAGGTGGCGCGTCCTTCTGGACGCGTCGTGTAGTGATCACCGCCTGATCGTGTACGAATTTGTACCTAGATTGACACAAATTTATCAAAATATTGGATCAAATTTTAGATACAAATCTAAAGGGGCGAACTGGGATTTCTTTAGCTCGCTTTTTGCATCTCATGCCAAAGACTTCACTCGCGATGGGTTGTCAGCAGAAGAAAGTGCTAAAATCATGTCAGACACATTTACATACTGTGCTGATGTTTCTGTAGGTCGCGGATCAGTAACCAACACTCGTAGATGTGATTGGTGGAATTAACAGCTTGTTAATATGTGTCAGCTTGTTAATATGTGTCAGCTTGTTAATATGTGTAGTTATAATGTAAACAGTGTGGACTCCTTAACTAGCAATACATTGTGTAAATGTATGTCTAAATCAGTTTGTAACAGTTCCCCACCTGAGATACTGGAGGATCTGCCTCAGGCTGGAAATCAGTGTAGTAGTGCTGCAATGACAGGGTTTCATTCTCAGCCCGTAATAACTGGTTTGGTAGATATGACCAATCATACAAGTACAAATAAAACAATGAGTTATCGGATGGTCATGTATTCTGATAACACTGGCAAAGGTCTTGGGGGTTTGTTAAGCAACAGCCTGGGTCATTCCGCACATAATAACTGTATGCCTGGGTCATCCTATAAACAAATAATAGCATCACTTATGACAGATAAGTTCAACCCCTACACTAACATAACTTTACTTGTAGGTAATAGTTTAAACGTTAGGAAAAAAGACATCTCAGACAGTGTTGCTTTAATGTTAAATTTGAACTGTGGTAGGATAATATTGTGTGCATTTCCCTACCTAGATCACTTGTCAGAGGAACAAAACAACTATATTCATATGCTAAATATGCATATGCACTTGTTAGTAAGTCACTATAGTGACAAGTTAATATTTTTTGACACCAATTGTTTTGTTGGTAAATTAAAATTGACTGGGGATACTGTGTATCTGCCTTTTAGATGTAAGCGTCACCTTGCTACACTGGTAGCTTATAATATTAACTCAGTCATAAGTAGTATGACGAAGTCTTCTTTTAACTCCACTGTGGTTAGTAATTATACTAACAATAAGGTGGTTAATCAAATTTTTAATTTAAACTTAAGCAACTGACAACAGAGAAGGACAGTCATTATATTACAATGACACATCAAAATATTAATCGCTTCTCTGGCAAAATTTTAGATGTCGAATTATTTACAGAAAAATATAATGTTGATATTATATGCCTAACAGAAACTTGGTTGAAGGCAGATAAAATGATGTTTAGTATAAATAATTTTAAAGTTGCCAGTTCGTTCCATAGAGTGTCAGCAGAAGGTGGGGGGTCATTAATTATGATTAAACAACACTTAACATTTAAAGAGCGCCTAGATATTTGCGACCTCTCTGTTGAACGAGTTTGTGAGCTTGCGTGTGCAGAAACGGGGGAGTTTGTAATTTTATGTGTTTATAGGCCGCCTTCGTCTAATATATTACAATTTCTTTCAATAATAGAGGACGCCCTTAGGAAAATAAAAATGAACAAAAAGATATTAGTTTGTGGTGATTTCAATATAGACATTTTGATAGATACCACAGATAAACGTAACTTTATATCCTTGTTTAAATCATTTAACCTAAGCTTTTTGTTTTCTGAGCCAACTAGAGTAACACCTACCTCAGCCACTTGTTTAGATAATATTATTACTAACTTTAAAATAACCAGTAAGACTTTAATTAGTGGAATTCGTTCAGATCATAAGTGCCAGCTTGTTAAATTACACTATAAAACAGTTAATGGGCACAAAATAATACACTGTAGAAATTTATCAAAAAAATGTCTAGTTAATTTTGGTAAAAATCTAGGAGCAGTACTTCAAAATTTAAAGCCGCAAAATGCTAATCCTAATGAACTGTACCAGACCCTATTTAATGCTATATGTAAAGAGTATCAAAAAGCTTGCAAACTAAATAAAATTAATTTAAAACCTAAATTAACATTCAGTGTCTGGGCAACCAAGGGTATAAGACATAGTAGAGATGTCTTATACGAACTATATGACAAAAAGTCCTACACATCTAATATCGATTTTCATAATTATGTTAGAAAATATTCTAAATTATTTAAAAAGGTTTGTGTGCAAGCAAAAGCTGCTTATATTAGTGATCAAATTAAGAAGTCAAACAATAAAATAAAAACGACATGGAAAATAATAAATGCTGAAACTAGTGATGGTAGGTTTAGTGACAGTACAATTAATTTAAATATAGATGACAAACTAGTTTCAGATAAGACTGTAGTCGCAAATTTTCTAGAAACCTTTTTCACTTATATTCCAATAGAGACTACTAAAAATCTTAAATCGTCTCCGGAAGCAGCCGAAGCATTCTTAAAAAATGTAGATTTACGTGTACCTACCTTTGAATTCAGTTCTGTAACACATACTGATATAATAAAAACATTCAAAACTATAGCAGTTAAAAGAACTGAAGACTTATGGGGATTGTCAACGAAAGCCGTGGAATCTGTAATAGTTAACATCGCGCCAATGTTGGCTATAATATTTAATTCTTGCATCGCGGACGGCATATTTCCTGATCTCATGAAATCCAGTAAAATTGTACCCATGTTTAAGGCTGGTTGCCTGAATAATGCATCTAACTATAGGCCAATATCCGTGCTACCGGTCTTAAGCAAAATTTTCGAAAAAATTATATTAAATCAAATGTTAGTACATTTTAACAGTAATAAGATATTACACGCCAAACAGTTTGGATTTACAAGGGGACGATCTACAGAGGATGCTGGATCTACTCTCATTAAAACTGTATTGGGGGCTTGGGAGGATGCGCATGATGCTTTGGGCGTGTTTTGTGATCTGTCCAAGGCGTTCGACTGCGTGGACCACCGTACGCTCATTATGAAGCTTAAATACTACGGAATTCAAGGTAGATCTATAGATCTTTTAATTTCCTATCTGGCAAATCGAGATCAAAGAGTGGCAATTGAGAACGTCACATCTACAGGCTCACAAGTTAAAATAGGAGTACCTCAAGGATCAATTTTGGGCCCTTTTCTGTTTCTGGTTTATATCAATGACTTGCCATATATGATAAACGACACAATGTCAAACATAATCTTATTTGCTGACGATACTTCACTTATATTTAAGGTAAACAGAAAGGATAGGCATCTTGTAGAACCCAATGATATACTTCGTAAGATATCCGATTGGTTTTCGGCTAATAATCTACTCCTAAACGCAGAAAAAACCAAATGTGTAAAATTCTCAACGGCAAATGTGACCCATTTAACTACAGAAGTAAAACTTGACGGAAAAACATTAGATCTGGTTCCCTCAACTGTGTTTTTGGGTATTACGGTAGACGCAAAATTGCAATGGGGACCCCATATAAAAGCACTTTCAGGCAAACTGAGCTCTGCTGCATTTGCCGTTAGGAAAATTAGACAGGTTACGGATGTGGCTACAGCTAGGTTAGTATATTTTGCGTATTTTCACAGTATTATGTCCTACGGAATTTTACTGTGGGGATCGGCTGCCGATGTCGAGACTATTTTTATATTACAAAAAAGAGCAGTCCGAGCTATTTATAATATGGGCTCTCGTGAGTCACTCCGGGAACTATTTAAGGAGATAAACATACTAACTTTGCCATCCTTGTATATATTCCAAAATATTATGTATATCCGCAAAGACATTGTTAGTTTCAATAAAAGAAGTGACGTGCATAACCTAAATACTCGCAATAAGAACAAGCTTGTCTTGCCTGGCTTTAGACTTAGCAGAACCAGCAAGTCGTTTATGGGAAACAGTATTAGGTTCTACAACAAAATTCCTTCTAGTATTACTGATTTACCAGAACTAAAATTCAAATCTTTGATTAAGCGCGTTTTAATATTGAAAGCCTACTATAACATACAGCATTACATCGATGATAAAGATGTGTGGCAAACGATTCCCTTCTGCACACTGCGACCCTCTGGCGCTGTATAATTTATTTTATAACTTCTGATAATTGACATGATTGCAAGTGTTTTAACTTGCAATCAAAGGCATAATGTCTACAAATTGGAATTAATTATATTATTATTGTAAAAATAACTTGACATTTCTAATATCGCATTTAAAATTGCAAATATTTATGTTATTTACTTATAGTTAATAAATTGACATTTGACTTGACTCATTTAAAACATTTAAAAAAAATGTAAATTTACTTATATACATTGATTGACTATTTGTTATTGTTAATATTGTTCTTGTGACATCAAATTATAATATTCTTACAAAACCGTAAATCTGTGAGCATTATGTAGGCATTGATGATATATATTTAGTACTTAATTTTGATTGTGTCTTTTGCCTGGCTGTATTGGTCTGTCATGCTCACTAAAATGTCTTGCTGATGGTGGCGTTGTGTATCGGGTCGTTCGGTTCCCTTCAACATGGTTGAGCTAAGTGATGCTGATGCATGCGTTATGCTCGTGAACGGGTGCCGTCTGTTGGGACTGGTCAGTCATTAACTGCCACAGCAAAAAATATTATTATGGTACGTTCCATCTTTAGACATTGACCTACATTTTTCTCGGTATTTGTTGTACAATCATTTTTGTATCAATCAGCATTGTAATCTCCATTATTTTAAAAGAGTATGCATGGAGTTTCTTGCCGGCTCTTCTCCATGAGATCCACTATTTGGAACCGTGCAACTTAGATTCTGACGTTTCATAAGTGCCAATATTTGGTTTATTTGAAATAAAAAACTTTGACTTGACTTTGACTTTAGCTATTTAACTGAACAACGTAAACGTTTTCGCAGAGCGCGCAAAAAACTAAACAAGCTTAAAAAACAGCAAATCACGGGAGATATATTTATTGATACATTAAATAAATTCAGAATTGCCAGATCTAGTTATAGAGCCGCGGTGGCAAAATCGAAGGGAAATCTGTTACACAAGGTAGTGCAAACACTAGATAGGGAGGGTCCGTGGTCTCCTCTGTACCACGAGTTTAAAGCCAGATCAGTCGATCTTGCTTATATCCAAAATATTAAAATTAATAACATGCATACCATTGGTATTGAGGAGACCACGGAGGCTCTTCTCAATACTCTTATACCTGATGATCTACCTGGAAATGATAACGAGTATCATCAACAGATCAGATCATGGGCTGCTGAACCGCCGGAATCCCCAGCGTCTGACCTACCATCCACTGACGAATTCATAAACGTTGTCAATAAACTACCACTTAATAAAGCATCTGGAGAAGACAAAATATCGAATAGAATGATTAAAGAAGCTTGTAAAATATCGGGTGACTCTATACTGACCGTTTTTAATCGCTGCATTGCTGAAGGCATTTTCCCTCGTATATGGCGTTCCGGTTTTATACGCATAATACCAAAAAGTGGTGACAACCCCGCGGATGATCCTAAATCATACCGGCCTATAACTTTACTACCATCTTTAGGGAAACTTCTCGAGCGCCTTATAGTTCCACGTTTGCTGCCAGATGGACCGAAATTTCATAATAACCAATTCGGCTTCACAATAGGAAAATCTACTATTGACGCAGCAATCTCTGTCAGGAAAGTAGTAAATTCATCTGAACATAAGTACGTGATAGGCATCTTCCTTGATATCTCTGGTGCCTTCGACAACGCGTGGTGGCCAATACTACTACTTAAAATGAAAGCCCGCGGTTGCTTCAGAAACATCTACACTCTCGTTTACTCATATTTTGCACACGGATCTGCAAAACTTAAACTTGGTCATCACGCTGTGTCAAAGGAACTCACGATGGGATGTCCTCAAGGATCCGTTATTAGTCCTTATCTATGGAACATGGGTTTCGATGATTTTCTAGCGATTCCATTACCATCCGGCTGTTCATTGACTGGTTACGCAGACGACGGCCTTCTGCTTATTCAGTCAAGTACAAGGGCGAGCCTTGAAAAATTGGCGGATACTTGTTTACGTTTAATCTCTAGTTGGGGCGAACGAAACCGCTTAATGTTTGCACCACAAAAAACCTTTCAACTAATTTTAAAAGGCAATCTTAAGACATCACCGAGCATTAAATTCAATAATGTTACCGTAAAAAGAAAGGAGTCCGTGTGCTACCTTGGTCTTGTATTGGAGAGAAATTTTTCATTCGTTGAACACATAAAATCTGTAGGTGAAAAAGCTAAAAGGAACTTTTATGCCCTGACAAGGACATCAACAGCTACATGGGGTCTTTCATTTAATACTTTGAAAACTATTTACAGCGCTACCTACTTAGGTTGTATTTGCTATGGTTCACCTGTGTGGGCCGATAGGGCTACTATCGGCGCGGCAAGACGTAAACTGCTCCAAAGCCAGCGCTTAGCGTTGATATTCTTGTGCAAGGCATATAGGACAGTAAGTACTGAAGCTCTGCCTGTGCTAGCGGGTGTTTTGCCAGTCGATCTTGAGATACAGCGACGTGCTGCAATGTAATACTCAACTAGAGAAAACATGGACGCGGAATTTCTGCTACAACGCGATCGTGTTAGGATCTGCAGATTGTTTAAACCACAGACTGGTGTTTGGGAGGAACTCTTGGCCGAATGGCAATGCAGGTGGGACACGTCTATTAAGGGCCGTCACCTATACCAGTACTTTCCATCCATTCGTGAGCGGCTGGCAAGTGCATGGTTGGAAGTTGATCATTGCGTGGCTCAATTTCTCACCGGTCATGGTAACTTTAAGAGTAAATTATTTAGCTTCAAGCTTGTTACCTCACCATTCTGCAAATGTTCAACACCGGACTGTGAATATGAACAGTCTGCACATCATATCCTGTGGGAGTGTATTCTTTGGCAAGATGAACGCAACATTATGTTTGACAGCATGCAAGTTACATCTGGGGTTGTTTACTATACAGACCTTGTTGCGACTAGGACGAATTTCCGTGCGTTCAAGTGTTTTTGCCATACCTACTATTGGAATCAGTCACAATAGCTCACAACATAGGACCCGTAAATAAAAAAATTGTACCCGTGGTGCTTGGCAACTGGGCTTAACCCTGTTGTAAACTCCCATTTATTGTGCCTATTATGGCCTATCGTTTTTCTCTGTCTCCTGCTTACTACGGAGGGAAGTGGAACGTATATTCTTTCCTACTCCTCCTTTTTCTTTTCTGATTAATTTCGGTGCGGGTTCCAAGACATTATTCATTTCTCTGGGACACACCGAGCTTCATTGATCGGTGTTCTTTTCGGTGGTCGCCATTGTAGATCCTGGCTTACAGGAGTTGCAGTGGTTGGGAATGTGTGGCGGGCGCGTCCCAAAAAAAAAAAAAAAAAACTCGAGTATAACCAATATAACGATCAATCCCATTACCCTTCAAGCTTAAACCAGTTGCAAAGCTTATTAAAATAATGGACTTACTTTATGGGGTGGCGCACAATAGGACCAAAAGCCCTACGTCACTTCCATCCATAGTACAATACCTGTTGGTTTTATGATAATGAAAGCGTTTGGCCTAATTTGGGGGCGATGTGAAGCCAATAATGTAAGCTTTGATTAAAAGCTGGATTATTAAAAATACATACACACAGTCCCAGGTTTAGGTTTTAACACACCAAATGGCGATTGATAATACCATTAGACCGAGACTATTTGATTTACGGTAGTCACCGGGTACTTTTCTGGATTTAAGCCCTAAATTGTTGAGCCGGATTTATAACGGGAATTAGTGCTCTAAACCTCTGCCTAAATCTTAAGGGACCATAAACATGCTATAGTCACTTATGCATGTACCCATACCAAAGGTGGGAGCCGGTCTTTAAAACCCTTTCAGTACTTGTAACTTCCAACTTTACTTACATACACAAATTATCTACACTTGTACACGCAGCCAAACCTATGACCACGAGTCACAACTGCCATAGTTATCTATGGCAGTTTTGCCTCTGCAACGAGCCAACGGTTCTCAAGTTCCGAAGTATAGAGGTGTCGTGGAGACCAATGTGTAAACAAATGTCACCCATCCAAGACCCGAATGCGAATAGGTTGTATGTAATATTAGCAATATCATCATCATATCAGCCCCAGAATGTCCACTGCTGAACAAAGGCCTCCCCCATAGATTTGCAAAATGACCGGTACCAAAACGTGGAATAGCGTTCAGTTGTGTAGTCATTGGGGGGAATTAGCCAGTACACACTACGCATCCGCCTATCGGTCGATTTGAGAATAGTTTATTCGTTTTTTTTAAATTCACGGGAGGAGGTACTCAACCTACTGTATTCTAAATCCAGATATCACAGGTTAATTAGTAGTAGTATAAACATACAATTTTCTTTGTCATTTCGCACGGTCGTATCTGTCATGCGCAGACGTAGCTCATATATAGGGTCTTACTTTATTAATGGAAAATATTTTAAGGCTAGGCTCTATGAACGGTATAGAATTCCTTTCAAATATCATATATCGATTTTACTGATTATAAAAAAGTTAATATTTAAATACTCGACTAGCGAAACATTTACTAACTCCGTACTATTTTATAAAGTAAAAATTGATGTAATTTTTTTTTTGCTTAGACGCATCAGTATAACCTATAGATTTACCTCCTAAAATATTTTCCATTAATAAAGTAAGACCCTATATAATCAGCCCATTTTACTGTCCCACTGCTGGGCAGGAAACTTTTCTTACAATGAGGAAATTTAGGCCTTAGTCCACCTCGCTGGCCTACTGCGGATTGGTTGACTACAAACACCGTTGGTACAAACTACAAACATTTCCGTGTGGTGCCGGCTCAGAATGCCACCACCCCATCTCCTCCCATGGGTGTCGTAAAAGTCGACTAAGGGATTAGCCGGAGGATGGGCAGCAGCGCCCTTCGAGTACATTAACAACTCAACTGCGATCGCCAACCCGCCTGCCAAGCGTGGCGATTATGGCAAAACCCCCCAATGAGCCCACAACACATCCATATCGGTGGTTGTGGTGATCTTTGGGGGAGGCCTGTGTCCAGCAGTGGACTTCATTCGGCCGAAATGATGAAACACCGTTGAGACTATATTGCAGCCTTCTCAGGTGTGCAGGTTTCCTCACGACGTTTTCCTTCACAGTTAACGCAAGTGATAATCAAAGCTCACCTCACAGTATCTCACCATCTCTCTCTGCTAGCACAAACTCTGGTACGCTCATCCAAGATTTTATCAGGAATGACAATGACAGGAATTTATCTGATCGGTCCATCGCATGGGTGACCTTCCGCGCGGTCTGTAATATAACTGATTAATGTCGAGTTCTTGAATTATGGAGACTAAGTACGGAATTCGGTCCACAATACCACAAGCATTCTCCTCTAGCACCAAATCTCTAGAACATGTATTATCTTCTTCTCAATTTCTCGCTACGTCCACGTCTCAGCAGCGTATAATACTATAGACTAATAAAGCTGATGATTTCTGATGCAAATATACTTTAAAATTGCCTAAATATCCTTCCTGAATCCCTACCCAAAATCTCGATATATTATTGAGTCTATCAAAGGTGTGATTGACAGCATACGACACAATGCGACGAATCGTAAATATTTGTATGGGACGCGTTTTCCTTGCGTTTAGTCGCACAAAGCGTGGAAATCTAAAGTTTCGCACCGTCACCTTTATAGGCGATTACGTTTTCTTCAATACTTTTCTCTGATGTTGGAAATGATTGAGGCGGTAAAATAAAAATTACAGATCCCTTTCATTGTCAATCCTCACAGACCTCCACTAAAAACAGTAGGCTTAGTTAACCACTATAACGGACAGTCTTGCCTCCGAGAGGGAAAATATCACCGCGATTGAAATAATCACCACGGATGGTCTCACATAAACTGTAAGTCGTTTTCAATAAACCGAAGAAGAGAAAAGAGGTGCCCTATGCTAAGAAGCGCACCAAAAAGTAATAATAGATGGTAAAGCGAGTGTAAAGCGTTCTCTCTGACCTGCCAGTGAAGGACCAGACTCTTCCGTCCCATTGCTACTCGTCGAATTACTATCCAACCTAGATAGGTATGTACTTAGATACTGAAGTAGGTAGTTATGTCACACCCAATCCGATGATGGGAAAAAACGTCACCGGTGCGCGAGTGCGGGCTACAGTTACTACGGGCCCTTCCCCTTGTTAGAAAGAGACATATGGCCATCACTTTCTAGTTGAAGATGTTGGCTCAATATGATTTATTGTAGCATTTAGGTAAACGTTCAAAACAACAAAGGTTCCGAGTAGATATTCCAGAATTCTCATGATGTCGCGCCCTGGATTTGGACATGTAGATGTAACTCAATAAAGTCAAAATAATGTTTATCTTGGTTTCACCTTCGTGCCAACATTCCCTCGATTTTAGGTCTGAATAAAGGAGCTGATCAACAACCAATAAGCAATCGCAAGATCAGTTTCTTTATCTATCTTCCGTATTATTATTTTAGATAGTAATTATTAATCAAATATGAACCCTACGTAATAGGTCCTGTGCATTTATATTCAATTGATGCAATATCGACTCAAGATCTACTGGAGTTTTGAATCTCGATGAATGTAATACGAGCATATGAGTTCTGATTTAGGAAAAATCTAAGCATGGTTTCTGATTGTACCCGAAGCGAATGCTATAAGGAAAGCAGTGTTCGTAGTATGATTGAAGATTTCGACCTTCATCTATCGAATTTGTATTTGTATAGGCACGGCAGATAAATTCTTATTTGGCATCTCATAGCTTAATTACGGTTAAAGACATTTATTTCTCAAAAGACTTAAATAATTATGTCAGCCCATTACAATTAATTCCTAGAGTTCAGCCTCTAACAATGCCGCCAAGCCAGTCGACCTACTTGATCACTAATCAGGGGCCTATTTCTTAATATTTACCATATAAAGATCGGAATTGGACTGGATTTCTTGAACCGCCACATCCACCCATGCCGAGCTTCAGGCAATCCACGAAAAAATCGTCAAATCACGTCGATTAGTGTCCCGTGCTCTACAAAACTCATTGTTGACGACACCACAATACTCCGAAACGATCATCGACACAACTGTTATACAATCTAATACACCAATATCACCCTGTCATTTGTATACGTCAGTCCTCGACGTATTTATAGGACGGTAGAAGGGAAATTATGACAGTTACCTGAGAAAATTCGAGTGGAAATCAGTTTAAATAGTGCAATAAACATTTAGTAACCCAATAAGCAAACCACATTTTCAATTTCCGTGTAAAAAGTGGTTGATTTAGAGATAAAATCCTTGTCCTTGTCTTTTTCAATATGACCCATTTAAAAACGGGAATTAAGTGCATCTAATAGCATCAGAATTATTTTGCTGCTGTCAATAAAATGGCAGCAATATTTTTATTTAAGTAGAATCTTAAAAGGTTTAAATCCAAAACTATTTTCACTTTCAATCACTCCTGCACAAATCTAAACGTTGAAACCAAACCGAACAAAAATGGAAATGCAAACGGAGCCTCTAGATTTATCAACGAAAGGCAAGAAGCCAACCAAAATGTTAAACATAATCGACTTCAAGTTCTTAGAAGGCCTGAACAATCACCTAGTCAAGTTATACGAGAGGACAAGTTTGGTATGCAGTAAAGAAAGCTTCTGCCTACCCCAGAAGGCTGCTAGCATGAAGAACATCTTGCCATGCCAAGTTTGTTTGAAGACCTTTGACCGGCCGTCTTTGTTGAAAAGGCATATGAGGACTCATACAGGTAATTTGAAGACTTAATTCACACGCCAGGCACTTCTGATCTGATTATTACGAAGCATTTGTCCTCTACAATTACGGTGGTACTGGTTTATATCGGTGTATGCTGGTAGAGATGACGGCACGGTTGGTGCAGTGGCTGATACAGTCGGCTGCTGTGCACTGGGTCGCGGGTTCGATTCCCGCACGGAACAAATATTTGTATGATCTGCAGGTAGTTGTTCCGGGTCTGGGTGTATTGTATGTGGAATTCATGTCTGTAAACGCACCCACGACACAGGAGAAATCCTAGTGTGGGGCAACGTTTTTATTAAAGAAAAAAAAAAAAAGAGAGCGCTTTTATCTACTTGAGTCACGCCATATTTACATCCAGAAGACGAGATATTACTTTCATTTCACCATCGGCAATGCAATTACATTTCCTTAATTTACAAATCAACGTTTTAAAAGCTCAAGACTAAATCTGTAAAATCTATTAGCTTCAAAACATAATCAATTGCTTTTAATTTAAGAATATAAGGGTGGCATCCTTTACAGTGGGAACATTTGAAGATTAACAGTGAACGTGCATGGGTTATCCTGTAAACCGTGGATAGAACGACTTACCGTCCTAACACCGTTCAGCTACGCACTAAAGCTGCTCTTTTACATACTTAGTCTGATTTTTAATATCGTTAATAGCTAAACAAGCGCGTCTGCTGTTTTTAAAAGTTATGTTTAATGAGTATTGCTGTAGTGGAACACCCACGCTCCGCTGATGAAGATGACGGTCCAAGGTGATGCCACCTCGGAATAACCTAATTCATCATCATCATCATCCAGTAAACAAACAGAATCGTTCGTAAATAAATAATGCCAGATCACCTTATTTTGGCAAACATATTAGTGATTGGATACATACCTATTAACTCACATAAGGATACGGCTACCCATCCTTTAGTATACATGTCCATAGTCTTAGTACTCCATCGGAACAAAAAACCAAGATCGGTTTTTGATGAATGGAAGGTATAAGTTTCTGAAGAAAATGATAACTGATGCTCGTTTCAATTGGTGTGATGTCCCAATTAAGAATAAAATACCCCTCCATTTCTTCCCGTTAAAGGCGGACTCTAAACTGTGGATGTAGTGAAAGGTGGACTCTAAACCAGAGGGATGAGCCGCAGCGTCCTTTCTGTGGAACATTAGCCATACTGCGCTCACCAAGCGTGGCGAGTATTGGCAAATTGACGAAACAATTGTGGAAGTCTATGGGGAGGCCTTTGTTCAGCAGTGGACGTTGTTTGGCTGATACGATGATAACGATGTTCATGATGATGCTCGTTTCAGGTGAGAAGCCTCACATATGCAACGTGTGCAGCAAAGGTTTCAGCACATCCAGTTCACTGAATACGCACCGTAGAATACACACAGGTGAGTAGGCTGCTTCATCTTTCTCTACTCATGCTCCTAAAAGAGACAGAAAGAAAGAAAGAAAGAAAAATAGTTTATTGGTCACATAACACCCAAACACACAAGCCAAAAAGTAAAAAAATATAAATAAAATAAACATACGAGTTCACACAATACTTATTAAAAACCTCTCTAAATATAATAACGGTGCAGCATGACGACAAGCATGTATACTACGGCACAATTATTATGAGGCAATAAACAGTACATCGTATTGTTCATATCTTTATATTAGGTTCTTACATATGCAATTGGCGTTTTATACGGAATAAACAAAACAAAAAAGCTTTGGAATGATATATTTAATAAATCAAAGCATCAATGCACTTTTGACATTTCATAGGTAGTTCATTGATTCATTTGCTAAACATAGTGTGGGAGCGAGAATTAATGAAATCTTTGAAAGCGGTTTGGACTACCTCATCCGAATTGAATTTTTTTCCTTGCAGAAATTGTCCCAATTCCGGAAAAGTGGTAATCTGTTGGAGCATAGTCAGGAGAGCATGATGGGTGGCAGAGGCATTCCAATCACAAATCCTCATTTAGCGACTGTCTGTCGTGCAGTGTGTGGTCTAGCGTTGTCCTGAAGCAACAGTAGGCTAGAGCAATTTACCAGCCTCGGTTGTATAACGGCTGGCTTTTCCATCATGGTTTGCAATTGTTGACAACACACATCTGCCGTAATTGTATGGCCAGATCTTAGGAGGCTGTAGTGGATGACATCAGTACTGGTCCACCTAATACTCACCAGTACCTTTTTCTGAATCAACTTTCGCTTGGGGCAGGATTTGGCCGGTTCTCCTGGGTTCAACCATTGTGATGAGCATTTCTGACTATCGTATAGGGTCCATTCTTCATCACAAGTAACGATACGATTCAAAATCCCCTCAATATTGTGCCGGTTGACTAATGTAACGCAGTCCTCGACGCGTGTTTGCTGGTGTGCTTCACTTAATTCATGCGGTACCCACTTTTCGAGCTATTTCACTTTTACAATTTGTTTCAAGTGAATTAAAACTGTTTTATAACTCACACCGAAGCCTGCCGCTAACTCTGACGTAGTTTGCGATGGCTCCGCTTCCACGATCACTTTTAATTCTTCGTTATTAACTTGAGTCTCCGGGAGTCCACGGGGCTTGTTTTGTACGTCAACATTTTCAGAACGAAAACGTTGGAACCAAAACGTACCGTATTTCCTTTTGATTTTGTAACTGCACCATACACATCATTAATATTTCGAGCTGTTTCTGCAGCACTAGGCACTAGGCCACGGTGGAACTCGTATTCGTAAATAACACGATATTTTAAGTTTCCCATATTGTGAACAGACCGATGTTAAAGAAAAATCAAATAACGCGACAACAAATGAATAACTAAATTCGAAACAAATACACGAGCCTAAATTTGAAATAAATTTGAATTTGTAATTCCTAGCCAAACGCCAGATATTTGAGACCAAAGTGGCCATTTCGAGATTAGCTAAATCTTCTAACAGTTACGTATAACTAAGGACGTGTGCTAAATTGATTGGCGATTGCTCTTGGGGAGCGCTTGAGCTTCACCAGCTGCCTCCTTTGCAGCGTGTTCCTGTCCGGCAGGATGGAGGCTGGATTGGTTCTCTTGAAGATGAAAGGAAGGGCCACGGAGTCTCCCTCTGTGTACCATCCCATTTGTCTGCGGCTTCAAAGCTATTCGAGAGAATAATTCCCCGAAGACGCGTTGAGCACCTACCGCGTAAGTTGGTCCTGACCAGGCCGACAGCCAGTATAACTTCCGGCAGCGACCGTCCACTATTGACGCGATTCTTCGCATCCGTTCGCTGTCGGAGCAGGCAGTGTCCCAGCGGGGTGGGGTAGCGTTGGCCGTCAGTCTTGATGTAGTTAACGTCTTTAAGTCTATCCCGTAGGACGCGATTAGGGTGACGCGCAAATCAGTGTGTGCTGGTACATGAAGTACCTGGGGCTCACCCTGGACAGTCGCTGGAGCTTCGAGAAGCACTTCGAGCGTCTTGTCCCCCGGATGGTAAGGATAGTGGGTGCCTTGCACCGGCTACTGCCCAATCTCGGGGGACCGAGGAAAGAAATTCACCACCTCTACTCGGGAGTTGTGCAATCCGTGAGCCTCTACAAGGCGCCTGTTTGCTTATCTCGACTCTCGGAGGTCCAGTGATGCAGTACCAAGATTCACGGTGTGCAGCGTAGAGCGGCTATACGGATCGTACGAGGATACCGAACAGTTACCTTTGAGGCCGCAGCAGTGTGGGCCAGCTTTCCACCTTTTGATATCCTGGCGAAGAAGGGTGCGTGGGTGTTACACTAAACACCCTCCCTCCGTCAGAGCAGCGAGGGCGCGCCATCAGGGGCGCTCGAAAGTTTCAGTGCCGTACACTCAAGCTGTGGTGCGGCTCACAACAGTATTTTTCGAGTTCTCGGAGCCGAAGATGACCCTTCCGTCCTTTCCCGGGGCGAACGAAGTAAATAAGTGAAGTGAAGAAGCCGAATGATGCATTTCCGTAGAACAATAAAAAAGTATCCTCATCGAATCGTATTAATTTCAGTGTTATAATTGTGTTTATTTTATTTGCAGGAGAAAAGCCACATAAATGTCCTGAATGCGGCAAATGCTTCACAGCAAGTTCTAATTTGTACTATCATCGCATGACTCATACGAAGGTAACAATTAAAATATCATCATTATCATATTACCAAAGGACGTCCACTGCAGAATAAATGCCTTACCTATTGATTTCTATAATAGTGTCATTTTGGGGGGAATTTACCAGTCGGTACTGACCACGCTTGGCAGACGGGTTGGTAAGCGCAGCATGGCTATTGTTCCACATAAAGGACGCTGCTGTACATTTATCTGGTTTAGTACCCACGAGGTGGAGTGGTGGTAAAATATTTAAACTTCTATTCGTGTAAACCATCTACAGGCACTTATGAATACACACGACTCTAGTTGCCTTTTTCCAAGATGTAAATTGCCTAAGGAGAAGAACGTGCAAGAACCTCCATGGTTACTCTTCATGTAGCTTTTTCTCATAATTGCCACCAGAGTTATGATATTGACACGTTTTTATGTTCTTTAGAAATAAACCACGATTAGGCTTAGCAGAGTTCCAATTCCACAGACATAAATTCTAACACTAAATATACATAAATATGTGAAGTACCTACTTCGATTTTGAACACGGCACCTACGTCATAGGTTACTCTGAGGAAGTTAGCCCAAGTTTATTCAACGCTTTATTAGTGGGAAACCACTACTAAGAAACTAACCATTTTTATTTAAATTAAACCTTTAATTATCAAACATTAAATATATATTTGCAAACTAAGTGTATTTAAATTTATTAAATTGTATTAGGTAGGCACTTGTAACTTAGCGGTTTTCTACAAGCGTGGCGAATGTATTCGTCCAAACCAAACCCAATCATAAATCAGTCTCAAAATCAACAAAATAGGCATAGTATTGTCTTAGGTTTTCGCGATTATTACACATTATAATAAAACAATTTTAAACGGATTAAATCGCGTGTATTATTGATTTTTGTTTTTCCTGACGTTTCGAACACTTTGCAGGGTTCGTGGTCGCAGGATGACTAAGGTGACAAGCGTCGTTACAGATTTAAAAAGTTATTTTATCTACCGTACAAAACCAAACCCCAAAATTTGTACGGTAGATAAAATAACTTTTTAAATCTGTAACGACGCTTGTCACCTTAGTCATCCTGCGACCACGAACCCTGCAAAGTGTTCGAAACGTCAGGAAAAACAAAAATCAATAATACACGCGATTTAATCCGTTTAAAATTGTTTTATTATAAAATAGGCATATTTAAAAATAATCATGTCTCCCGACGTGTCCGGGAGTGATGGCCATAAACCTTGAGAGCTCTTTCTCTTGCCTTTGCTGCAGCTTTTCTATCTGGGTGTATTGTATGTGGAATTCATGTCTGTAACCGCACCCACGACACAGGAGCAATCCTAGTGTGGGGCAACGTTTTAAAAAAAAAAAAAAAAGATTTTTTTAGATCTCTTTTGAGTTTATTACCGCAAATGAAACACGTCTTCAAATTCTGAGCATACGTTGTGTAACACTCCAGCCAGTGTTTAATAGGTTGTGTCTGGTAATAATTGTCGCCACAGCCTTAGCAGCTATCTACTCTTTTCTTCGTATTCGCTTTTACGATATAGGTACTCCTGAGACGTCAAGACTATGCCTACTTTCTTCGCTCCCTTGTTGGTTTATGATTATCAAATAATGATTGGATCCCGGAAGTACTTGGCCTTGGATCTAACAAAGTCCTGACACCTGAATCATTCTTGATTGTGCTGTTTTACTACAAGTCAATGATCAGTGGGGTAATTTTGTGTCCTTTGGTCACCTAACGCGTACTAAGATATAGCTCTGGATTACATAGGACAACTTCTTTGGTTCTTAATCCAGAAATCGTATTTTCACTGGAGACGGATTTCCTCCATATTATTTAGCGAGCTCCCAAATTGAAATCTTCTGATCCATCGTCCCGGCTGCTGCTTTATCCACAGCGTATAGGATGCCTAGGTCATAAGACTCATAAATCTAAAGTGAGTGAGGCGGCTACATCTAACGGCAGCAGACAATAAGACATGCGAAGGTAACTTAGCATCAACAGCAAAATTATATTATTTGAAATACTCCAGCACCTCAAAAGAATTCTTCAAATCTTAATCTTTACATCTCGAGAATATGTTCCTTACATCTGTTAATAGGTCTAGTTTATTTTACATTAAAGATTAAATTTCATATATAATATGATTTAAATGTAGTAACGCCAACACACAATAAACTTAAATAGTTTAGCGCTAAATTAAATCTTAATGTAACAGAAACTAGAGCAATTAAATGGCAGGAACGTATTCTCTCGGCGGCCGCTCTGTAGCTTGAGATACCCTATCTGTTATCTTCTTAGGGGTTTTTTTTTTTAATGGCACCCTCCCTCGGACTTGCCCTATTATAGTATACCTACCTACCTATATTACTTGCCTACTTAATTCGACTTTTAAGTACATTAAAATAATGTTGAATCAGAGCCAATTCCCGTGCCGAGCCAATAGCCGTGTGGTGCCGGCTCAGAATGCCACCACCCCATCTACTCCCATGGGTGTCGTAAAAGTCGACTAAGGGATTAGCCGGAGGATGGGCAGCAGCGTCCTTCAAGTACATTAACAACTCAACTGCAATCGCCAACCCGCCTGCTAAGCGTGACGATTATGGCAAAACCCCCCAATGAGCCCACAACACATCCATATCGGTGGTTGTGGTGATCTTTGGGGGAGGCCTGTGTCCAGTAGTGGACTTCATTCGGCCGAAATGATGATGATGATGAGAGCCAATTCTATGATTACTGAACCCCAACTTTCGTACACAGAACAAACCCCATAAATGTACCTGGTGCACTCGCTCGTTTCCCACCCCGGGTGAGCTGCGAGCTCACCTCGTGGGACACGGAGCGAGCTGGCACGACGCGCGCTTCACACACAAGAGGACGCGCCAGTACTCTCTCACGTAAGAAAACAATTTTATGTCTACAAAGAACGGCGGGCTGATTACCTAAGTAAAAAGTTTGTTTGCTGAGGGGCAATTCCATTTAGAAGATTATGTGGATTTAATTTTACTTACTTTTAAATCACTCTGCTTGTAACCACGATCGTTGCAACCCGGTCGAAACGTCAGTCTATTCAAGGGTTATCTAGAGTAAATTCCCATTTCTTTATACATAACTAGCTTTTGCCCGCGGATTCGCACGCGTGGAATTTAGAAATGTATATCATGCTATTGAAAACATGCAATTATGACCTGAGCTTTTATTAGGAATTTGTAATAGGTGTAGAGGGATCATGATATATTTCCGAATGACACGACTCATAGGCCTGCCGCATATTGCATCCAGCCCAGCCAGCCGAGTGCCAAACCATGCGCTTTTGTCCGTTGTTTCGAAATGCTTCCCACATGGCACTGGGTGTCGTCATTAACTTTCATAAAATGTAGCTTGCCCTTTTTCGCCCAGTATTAACAGTCCAATCACTCATTATAGCCACGCCGCTCATTTTGTCATTTAAATTAGGGCTTTAAGTCGTGTGTTGTACCATACTTTTATAATATCAAGATAAATTTCGCGAGTACGCTCGCAACTGCCATGCTCCCATCCCACATACAGCGTACAGACCGAGTGAGCAGATCGCGCGTTTCAAGCGAGCATACAGCGTGCCGACTGCTAGCGATCTGCTTGCGGACACTACCACTGCCGCCCATTATACAAACACGCGTTTGACATCACTCACTATAATGTGCGCTGAGTGAACAGCAATAAGTTGAACCCTGACTGTCGGCGCTTAGAAGACCAACATGATGGCGAATAAATGTCGCAGATGACTGGGACTGTCGCTGGCCTCCTCGAGAGTATCGTCCCAGTGTTTATCACCGTCAAGTAGATGGAGCGCTCTGTAGTCTGGGTGATATTTGGGAAATTTAACGTTTAACATCAAAAGCACCGTGTGTAGTAAAATGCGCATAAAATTGCACTTGCCATTATTTGGATGCACAGTGTAGACCTTACCCAATGCAGCGTCTTTCATAACTCCCGAGAAACGGAAAACGGATTCTGTACGCCCACACTGACGTCGATCAAACACACCTCTTTACTTCTCGTACGTATAACATTACGGCATCTTGCCATTCGTTCGAGATTTGGCGAACGAAGAGGATCCTCTTCGCACAGTTGAAAAAATACGAAAACCGTAGTTTGACGCGGATTTTCCAAGCGCTCTATGACATTTACAGAATTAAAATAAATTCGCTAGCCATTTTCTAGAGACGTCGCAGTGTAAATACTCTGCGAGCTCGATTGCGATTCACACAGGGTGTAAGTCTCTGAGGCTCGTGGTGCAGCATGGCGCTTCCGATCGCTTGCGAGACGTGCTTCATATCCTTCATTACTATCTTGTAATCGAGAGGCAGCAATGACAACTCGTTGGATACCTAACCGCGACTGGCGCTGCGTGCTGTTTTCTGCAGTTAAAGAGGAATATCTTTCAAAGCTCATGGGCTTTTAAGATGCAAAGGCTAGCTCGATCTCTCAAAACTGCAGTTGATCGTGAGACTCAGTTAGCTACTAAACGTGCACAGAGCACAGAGCATTGCACTGGAGCTTCGGAAGATATTCGTCTTCTTTCTAGGAGGCATGTAAAATTCCCTTTTGAGTCTGATATCAATGACAACCAAATCAAACAAAATTAATCAACACTGGTCCGTAAGAGTCGGCAATTGTTCAAATATTTCAGATATAAATAAAATATCGTAGGTAAAGTTAGTAAGTTGTTTATAAAAGTTTAATAACAACAAAGTCACGGACACTGACGGCACGGTTGGTACAGTGGCTGATACAGTCGGCTGCTGCGCTTCGGGTTGCGGGTTCGATTCCCGCACGGAATAAATATTTGTATGATCTGCAGATAGTTGTTCCGGGTCTGGGTGTATTGTGTGTGAATTTGTGTTAGTAAACGCACCCACGACACAGGAGAAACCCTACTGTGGTGCATCAATTTTAAAAAGAATATAAGTTAACATATGTAGCATCGTGTCGTGCCGGCTATGAATAGCATCAACCCATCTCATCCCGTGGGTGTCGTAAAAGTCGATTAAGGGATTAGTCGGAGGATGGGCAGCAGCGGCCTTCGAGTACATTAACAACTCAACTGCGATCGCCAACTCGCCTGCCAAGCGTGGCGATTATGGCAAAACCCCCCAATGAGCACACAATATACCGATATCGGTCGGTCTTTGAGGGAGGCCTGTGTCCAGCAGTGGATTTTATTCGGCCGAAATTATGAACATATGTAGGTTACGCTTTGCGTGGATATCGCAACAATCGACATCGGTAGCGGTACCCTTTGGCGCATATTAGGAAAAGTACTACGTTTAATCTGAGATGACCCTTAACTTCACGTTTTGCCAACGAAGCCGTACCGTGATGTAATTCGACAGTAACGCCATCTAGTTGGAAGAAAAACATAAGTATTTCAACTTTATAAATTTAATCATTATAAAACTAAGTAACCCAGAATCGTCGTAATAAATAGAGAAATATTATCCTTTATTTAAGGATACCAACACAAATATTTTATCACGCTTTTTGGCTTAGCACAGCAGTTACGAAAATGCACAATGAGGCGTTCAAAAGAACCTTTGGCACCAAATTCAATCGTTTTTCTCTAATAAACACAAATACTTTATAAAACTAAGTCCATTTCATGATGACAATTTATGCGTAATATAAATGAAAACATGTCTGCCTGCCTTGAACCCATGACTTCTTGTTTGCACCCGTCTCATAATAGCATATAATAAAATATCAACTACCGACCAGACAGAATATTTAATATAGAAATTGCCTTTCAAGAGAATAAAATTAATGCAAAACAAAATCCAAAAAGTAAGATGTAAGAGAGGTAGGTTCGATCCCGAGAATAAAGCAATGACAACCCACGTGTTAGTTTAGTAGGCTACGTAACCCGTTGCGAGACGTAACGAAATAAGCTTTCTCATTCCTAAAATCTGTCGCTTATCTCCCTTTAGATATAGCGTGATGGTAATGTTTTTTCTTTGATAATTCTTATTACGTACTGATAACGAATGTGTTCAATTGTGTGATTGTTTCATAATATTCGCTGTAAAACAACATTTTGTAGACATATTGTTATACAACTCACCTCCCATGTACAAAAGCGTGATGATTTATATTCTAGAGTCATCTTTGGACAGTAACGGACATTGTTGCCAAATTTCAACGAATTCTATAGTGTAGTTTTAGCGGTAACATCCAACATAGAAACAGACAAACAGACAGAAATTCTAAAAATTGCAGTTTTGGCATCAGTCTCGTTCCTGGACCACGCGGCAGTGATTTTTTTCAAAAAATATTCATTGTACAGTTTTTGTCTCTCTACGATTTTATTATAGTATATAGATAGATAATAGCATATAATAAAATATCAACTACTGACCAGACAGAATATTTAATATAGAAATTGCTTTTCAAGAGAATAAAATTAATGCAAAACAAAATCCAAAAAGTAAGATGTAAGAGGTAGGTTTGATCCCGAGAATAAAGCAATGACAACCCACGTGTTAGTTTAGCAGGCTACGTAACCCGTTGCGAGACGTAACGAAATAAGCTTTCTCATTCCTAAAATCTGTCGCTTATCTCCCTTTAGATATAGCGTGATGGTAATGTTTTTTTTGATAATTCTTATTACGTACTGATAACGAATGTGTTCAATTGTGTGATTGTTTCATAATATTCGCTGTAAAACAACATTTTGTAGACATATTGTTATACAACTCACCTCCCATGTACAAAAGCGTGATGATTTATATTCTAGAGTCATCTTTGGACAGTAACGGACATTTTTGCCAAATTTCAACGAATTCTATAGTGTAGTTTTAGCGGTAACATCCAACATAGAAACAGACAAACAGACAGAAATTCTAAAAATTGCAGTTTTGGCATCAGTCTCGTGCCTGGACCACGCGGCAGTGATTTTTTCAAAAAATATTCATTGTACAGTTTTTGTCTCTCTACGATTTTATTATAGTATAGATTAATTATACTCATTTTCTGTTACAGGTCACCCGCCCTACACAGCTAAATCAACACAACATGAAAATAAAAACACAAATTTTAAATAAAATGTTTTATTCGTCCGTTTTCTGCTTTTTAGCGTCATCTTCCGTCTCACTTTCCAGCTTACGTTTCTCTCCGCCTTCACTCTCCTCTCCCTTGGAATTTTTGCGCGTTTTGTGGTAGTTATTTTGCGAGGCCTGGTTGTTACTCGATGTGTCTACTTTGAGTAGTTCCCGTAACGCCATCGTCGCGTAGCAACTCGCTGGGAGACTCATCGTTAGAAGAAGCGCTTTGAACTTTCCATCTGGAAAGCAGAGATAAATAAATAAGAACAGGCTAACCATGTTTCACGAAAGACCACAAAAATCTTAAGCGCTGCAAACCCAAAATGTTGTCTGGGTCTTGATTTTGTGCATATTGTGTAAATGATGACTGCCAATTGTTCCCGTGCTGTGTGGTGCCGGCTACGAATAGCACCAACCCATCTCATCCCGTGGGTGTCTTAAAAGGCGACTATGGGATTAGCCGGAGGATGGGCAGCAGCGTCCTTTGAGTACACATTAAGAACTCGACTGCGATCGTCAACCCTGCCAAGCGTGACAATCATGGCAAATCCCCCCAATGAGCCCACATCCGACCGGTCTTTGTGGCGATCTTTGGGGGAGGAGAAGGAGGTCAATCGAGGTCAATTCGTCGAATCCGAATCGGCTGGGCAGCGTCAGCAAACTTCGTCTTTTCGCCAACAATACCACAATGCCTCAAAACGAAAGCCTTTGTTATAAGCCATCAGCGTGTGTTACCAGTGATGACATATGGAACAGAGACGTGGTCATGCACTGTGGGCCTAATAAGAAGGCCCAAGGTCACTCTCAGCGAGCTATAGAGAGAGAGCTATGCTTGGTATTTCTCTACGAGATCGAATCAGAAATGAGGAGATCCGTAGAAGAACTAAAGTTGTCGACATAGCTGAAAGGATTAGTAAACTGAAGTGGCAATGGGCGCGGCACATTGCTCGTAGAAGTGATGGCCGCTGGGGCACAATGGTTCTGGAATGGAGACCGCGCACCGGAAAACGCAGCGTGGGACGACCTCCAACGAGGTGGACAGACGACCTGGTGAAGGTCGCTGGGAGTCGTTGGATGAGGGCGGCATGTAACCGCTCGTTGTGGAAATCTAAGGGGGAGGCCTTTGTTCAGCAGTGGACGTCCTGTGGCTGATATGATGATATAATAAAAGAACTGCACGTTGCAAAGTTTAACGTGCACTTAACAGTTAAGTGCACGCTTTGGAAAAGTCAGTCCTATAGAGAAGAATCGGCAAGAAACTCGATGGATATACTCTTTAAAAAAATGTTTATTACAGTTTCGTAATGTAATAAGTTAGGCATGTGCGAACAAAGTAGACCATAATTGTGTAAAATAAATATACACAATAATAAAAGAGACGATTGTTTCTACAATACATAATAGGAAATCTTATATCTTTAAATGAGCAATTCTTGTATATATATAATTGGAATCTCGGAATCGGCTCCAACGATTTTCATAAAATTTTGTATATAGGGGGTTTCGGGGGCGATAAATCGATCTAGCTAGGAATAATTTTTAGAAAATGTCATTTTATAGGCGTTTGAGTAGTCTCAACTGAAAAATATGACTCTTCCTGACATCTATTGGCGAATAATAATACTATTTTTTGTAAGCAACTAATTGCTTTAACGACACAACCGCAGATGGCGTTGTTAAGTAACACGAAAATACCGAGCTAAGCTCGGTCATCCAGGTCATATCGGCCATGTATACGTCCACTGCTGAACAAAGACCTCCCCCATAGATTTTCACAACTGTGTCATAATTTTGGGGGGTATATGCCAATACTCACCACGCTTGGCAGGCGGATTGGTAAGCGCAGTATGGCTACCGTTTCACAGAAGGGACGCTGCTGCCCATCCCTCTGGTTTAGATTTCCTTAGTCGCCTTTTACGACCTCCACGGGAGGAGATGGAGTAGTGCTATATTCTTAATCCGGACACCACACGGATAGCCGGACACCACACGGATATCCGGACACCACACGGATATCCGGACACCACACGGATATCCTGACACCACACGGATATCCGGACACCACACGTCATCCAGGTACTTGATAATTATTAGTGCAAGTCGACGTAGGTCACACATGTACAAAATATAGAAGAAATCAAAATGTTGTAAAACCAACTATAAAACACGTTAAAATAAAAGCTTCACTGACCTTCCACAATGCCAGTAATGGCTTTGTTGTTCATTTCATCGATGTCGGAGGCGATGAGGTCCGCGAACGGATCCGTGTACTTCACGCAGCGCCACGACACATCGAGCGGCCGCACTACCACGTGGCGGTAGGCACCCGACATGCTGTAGCTCCTGTACACAATGAACACATTTATTGTGTACTAGCTGGGACCCGCAGTTTCACCCGCGTTTTATTCAAAAGAAACTTGAGTACTTCGACAATAGAGTATATATATTGGATTTGTACTTCGACATAGAATATATACACCGGCTCAGAATGCCACCACCCCATCTCCTCCCATGGGTGTCGTAAAAGTCGACTAAGGGATTAGCCAGAGGATGGGCAGCAGCGTCCTTCGAGTACATTACCAACTCAACTGCGATCGCCAACCCGTCTGCCAAGCGTGGCGATTATGGCAAAACCCCCCAATGAGCCCACAACACATCCATATCGGTTGTTGTGGATCTTTGGGGGAGGCCTGTGTCCAGCAGTGGACTTCATTCGGCCGAAATGATGATGATGATGATTGGATTTCAAGGGTATTTTATTTTTTGCGCGGAACCCTAATGATTTTTCTTAAATAAAAGTAGCCTAAGTTATTCCTTATAACATCAGCTATCTGCCAGTGAAAGTCGCGTCGAAATCGGTCCAGCCGTTTCGGAGATTACCCGGAACAAACAGACAGACAGACAGACAAAAAATTTAAAAAATGGTTTTTTTGTTATACGGTACCCGTATATACTTCCATATGCATTCAGTAAAAAGCTGTTATTTTGACATTACAAACAGACACCTCAATTTTATTTATTTGTATAGATGTATAGATTCAACGTGATTCAAAATCTTCCCGTGGATGCTGTGAAAGGCGACTAAGAGGCCCTTAATCAGAGGGAAGAGCAATAGCAGCCGTTCTGCGGTCACCAGCCCGCGTGCCAAGCGTTGTTGAGTACAAAGTCAAAGTCAAATATTTTCATTTCAAATAAACCAAATATTGGCACTTATGAAACGTCAGAATCTAAGTTGCACGGTTCCAAATAGTTGATCTATGGAGAAGAGCCGGCAAGAAACTCCATGGATAGTCTTTTAAAATAATTGAGATTACAATGTTGATTGATAGAAATTATGGTAAAACATATAACGAGCATTATGTAGGCCAATGTATAAAAAAAAACATACTGACTTCCCCCAAAATGATGACACAATTGTGAAAATCTATAGAGGCCTTTGTTCGGCAATGGACGTCCCATGGCTGATTGACGATGATAATCCTGCATACCTGAATACTGAATAATTCTGCCTCTGTTTAGACAGTAGAAGTAAAAAACAAAACAGGAATTTTAATTTTCTTGAAAGATTTATTTTTATATTTTTCCTGAACGAGAAGAACGAGAATTCTGCCTCTGTTAAGACAGTAGAAGTAAAAAAAACAGGAATTTTAATTTTCTTGAAAGATTTATTTTTATATTTTTCCTGAACGAGAAGTATGTCCTTCTGTATGAGAAGAAAAACTTGAAAGAAGAATGGCTACTTAAATTTTTTTTTAAAACTGTTAGTATAACAACTGTCGAATAGTTGTTAACTTACATTTTTCTTTCACTCCCATAAGAAACTTAAACTTACTTGATTTTATGCCTCATTTCCAAAGTAAGTCCATCTTTCTTCAGTTGCTCTTCAAAAAACTCTACCATATTTGGCGGATAATCGATGTAATAGCCGGGCAATGGCATAACAATGTCAAGTATTGTGTATTTGCCACTGTCCACGTCCTCCTGAGTCAAAACCTTTACGGGAACTTTAGGTTTAGGTTCGTCTTCATTTTTCTTTTTATCTTTTTCTTTTTTGTCTGCTTCTGGGATGACATCAGCTTTTTCGCCGTCAGCGTTTTCGCCGTCAGCTACTTCGGCGTCATCTTGTTTAACGTCATCCGCTTGATTTTTCTCGGCTTGATCTTCCTCAGTTTCATTTTCTTCACAATCTGATTCCTCGTCATCATAATCGTCTGAAAATACCGTAATCGTGTTTTGGTAAATCATGCCGAAATTTACGAAAATCGCAAAACTACACTCGATTGTTTTTGCGGTTAATCACCCCGTGTTGATGGAGTCATTATAAAGGCTTCGAATAACAGCACCCGGGCATTGCCATGCGGGCCACCGTCCTACATGCCGTGTGACTTCTATGATACATTGCAGTACACTAGAGAACTACAGGGGCAGCGAATACCCATCTGCTGTTACTCGGAGCCTTCCTAATGACGACCGGAACCATCACAACCGGAAGTATAACCGCCTTGACTCACTGAATCCCACGCCTGTGATTGTTTTTAAGCGTCAACTCTAGATTTAATGGGAATATCTACTAATGTATTAAAAACAGTCAGAAACCCAAAAAGGTTATACAAAAATTACTATTCAGATTCTGGATATTAGATTGAAGTTGTAAATATTCTCTACGCATCTGCTTAGAAAGGCAGCTGTGCCCAACATTTCTCGTAAAAATAATCATCATTTCGAATGAAGTCCACTGCTAGACACAGGCCTCCCCAAAAGGTCACCATAACGACCGTGGTGTGTGCTCATTGGGGGGTTTTACCATAATCGCCACGCTTGGATGGCAGGTTGGCGATCGCAGTTGAGTTGTTAATGTACTCGAAGGATCCTGCGGCTAATCCCATAGTCGCCTTTTAAGACACCCACGGGATGAGATGGTTTGGTGATATTCGTAGCCGGCACCAAATGGTTAAAAAAAAAGAATCATGATGGCTAGTAATTGCGATACCATACCTTCTTTTTCGACTTGCGTCAGCGGAACAAGGTCTCCGACGGCCGGCTTGAGCCCGAAGCGGCGGATCCTCTCCGAGACAGCGCGGTTCCAGATCAGGGACTGGTACGAGTGCAGGTACAGCAGCCGGGTGTTACGCGCCAGCTGAAACGATCATATGGACTTATTGTTGTACTTGTAAAAGCAGATTCAAAATTGTACTGTATAAAACAGTATGCTGATTAGAGAAATGCTTCCTCGCTAATAGTTCAACGCCAAACTAAAGTAAGACCATGTCTCTCTTACTTCCACACGTATGATATGAATATATAAAAATATATATGGCAGCACTTAATATGGAGAGAGTGGGAACCAGCGTGTTTTTCCCCAAGAACAAAAACCTATGACCTGATGTAGGACTTCTCCGAGTCACTGAAATTCTCGAATTCTGTGAGGGTTTTAATTTGCCATTGGCTTTTTCTGTGACCTTTTTAAGGTTTTCGACTGCGTTGAGCACTATATTCTAATCTGCTAATTTAACCGCTACGGAATTCGTAGACAAACTGCTGTCTTGTTTTATTTTTCATATATCTTTTGAATAGCAAAAAGTAAATATAAGTGGTGCTATCTCCACGGTGGCTCTTATTGAAATGGGTGTACCCAAAGGCTCAATTCCGGGCCCTTTCTGTTTGTAGCATATATGAAATATGATTTTGAATCATTCAAATCACTAGATCAGATGTAGTTTTATTTACTGATGACGTGATGACGTGATGACATATCCCAATTTATTTTAATAATTATATAAGATAGTAATTTCTAGATATGATAAGATAGTAATGAACTATAAATTATGTTTGCCTAACATATTATTAAAGTAGTAATAAAACTAATTTTACTTCTTCTTCTTCAGTCAATTACATTAACAGCATTTTGTCTGGTCTAACTCCCCCAGCAGGTCCCGCGGCGCGTTGCCCAGCGCCCGCAGCAGGCGCGCCTCGCTGTGCGTACCTTGGCGAGCGCCCCCAGCAGGTCCCGCGGCGCGTTGCCCAGCGCCCGCAGCAGGCGCGCCTCGCTGTGCGTACCTTGGCGAGCGCCCCCAGCAGGTCCCGCGGCGCGTTGCCCAGCGCCCGCAGCAGGCGCGCCTCGCTGTGCGTACCTTGGCGAGCGCCCCCAGCAGGTCCCGCGGCGCGTTGCCCAGCGCCCGCAGCAGGCGCGCCTCGCTGTGCGTACCTTGGCGAGCGCCCCCAGCAGGTCCCGCGGCGCGTTGCCCAGCGCCCGCAGCAGGCGCGCCTCGCTGTGCGTACCTTGGCGAGCGCCCCCAGCAGGTCCCGCGGCGCGTTGCCCAGCGCCCGCAGCAGGCGCGCCTCGCTGTGCGTACCTTGGCGAGCGCCCCCAGCAGGTCCCGCGGCGCGTTGCCCAGCGCCCGCAGCAGGCGCGCCTCGCTGTGCGTACCTTGGCGAGCGCCCCCAGCAGGTCCCGCGGCGCGTTGCCCAGCGCCCGCAGCAGGCGCGCCTCGCTGTGCGTACCTTGGCGAGCGCCCCCAGCAGGTCCCGCGGCGCGTTGCCCAGCGCCCGCAGCAGGCGCGCCTCGCTGTGCGTACCTTGGCGAGCGCCCCCAGCAGGTCCCGCGGCGCGTTGCCCAGCGCCCGCAGCAGGCGCGCCTCGCTGTGCGTACCTTGGCGAGCGCCCCCAGCAGGTCCCGCGGCGCGTTGCCCAGCGCCCGCAGCAGGCGCGCCTCGCTGTGCGTACCTTGGCGAGCGCCCCCAGCAGGTCCCGCGGCGCGTTGCCCAGCGCCCGCAGCAGGCGCGCCTCGCTGTGCGTACCTTGGCGAGCGCCCCCAGCAGGTCCCGCGGCGCGTTGCCCAGCGCCCGCAGCAGGCGCGCCTCGCTGTGCGTACCTTGGCGAGCGCCCCCAGCAGGTCCCGCGGCGCGTTGCCCAGCGCCCGCAGCAGGCGCGCCTCGCTGTGCGTACCTTGGCGAGCGCCCCCAGCAGGTCCCGCGGCGCGTTGCCCAGCGCCCGCAGCAGGCGCGCCTCGCTGTGCGTACCTTGGCGAGCGCCCCCAGCAGGTCCCGCGGCGCGTTGCCCAGCGCCCGCAGCAGGCGCGCCTCGCTGTGCGTACCTTGGCGAGCGCCCCCAGCAGGTCCCGCGGCGCGTTGCCCAGCGCCCGCAGCAGGCGCGCCTCGCTGTGCGTACCTTGGCGAGCGCCCCCAGCAGGTCCCGCGGCGCGTTGCCCAGCGCCCGCAGCAGGCGCGCCTCGCTGTGCGTACCTTGGCGAGCGCCCCCAGCAGGTCCCGCGGCGCGTTGCCCAGCGCCCGCAGCAGGCGCGCCTCGCTGTGCGCGGCGGCGCGGCGCGGCAGCAGGCGCACGGCCGCGGCGGCGCCGCTCTCCTTGTACGTGCGCAGGGCTTGCTCCAGCGGGCCCTCGCGCACCTCCAGGATGGACTCTATTGCCTGGACGGGGACAAACAACCATACAAGTGACCGATACAACAATTAACAAGCTAAAGTAAAAAAAGCATTCACCAATCAAATCAGTCAAAAGACGTCCACGTGAACAAAGACCTCCCTGACAAGTTTCCACAATAATTGATTACATGCCGCCCGATTGTGACGACTAACAGCGACCATCCACAGGTTGTCAGCCTACTTCGTCGTCGCCTTCCCACGCCGCTTCGACCGCGTAAAGAAATACTAAATATAGCTCTCTCCATAGCTCACTAACTGACCTAGAGCATTCATCATCATCATTATCATTTCAGCCAAAAGGCGTCCACTGCTATACATAGGCCTCCCTCAATAATCGCCACAATGACCGGTTCGGCGCTACTCGCATCCAGCGGATTCCCGCAACCTTCACCAGGTCATCGATCCATCTCGTGGGAGGTCTGCCCCACGCTGCGTCTTCCGGTACGCGGTCACCACTCAAGAACTATTCGGCCCCATCGGCCATCCGTTTTACGAACAATGTGCCTCGCCCACTACCACTTATGGTTAGCAATTCTTCGGGCTATGTCGGTTGCCTTGATCTTTTTGCGGATCTTGTCATTTTTTATTCGATCTCGCAGGTAAACTCCGAGCATAGCCCTCTCCATTGGCTTTTGGGTAACCTTGAGCTTTCTTATGAGGCCCATAGTGAGCGACCACGTCTCGATACCGTAGGTTCGAGTTCTGGTCCTGTAGTCGGACTGACATAGTGACGTTTTCATACAAACACTTCAGCACTTTGATGTACCGGTAGTCAACTTGGCACCGCTGGAGGGACTGCAGTACAGCCCAGGTCACGACCGAATCAAAGGCTTTCTCGTAGTCCACAAACGCTAAGCAAAGAGGCAGGTTATACTCTTCGGTCTTCTGTATAACCTGTCGTAGCGTATGTATGTGGTCTACAGTACTGAAGGCTTTTCGGAAACCGGCTTGTTCGGGAGGCTGGAAGTCGTCAAACCTGCGCGCGAGACGATTCGAAATGACTCTCGACAACAGCTTGTAAACATGGCTCAGAAGTGAGATAGGCCTATAGTTCTTCAGCAGAGCCTTGTCGCCCTTTTTAAGAAGAGCACCACCACACTTCTGTCTCATGCCTGCGGTGTTTTTCCATCGTGTATGACGGAATTGAATAACCTCTGAAGGGCCTTAAGGACCGGTTTTCCACCTGTTTTCAAAGTTCGGCTGTAACTCCATCATCACCTGGTGCTTTATTGTTTTTGAGTTGTTTGAGAGCCATACTAATCTCGTACAGGCTGACGTCCGGAATGTCTTCGGTATAATGTCGGGCCAATCTAGCTCTCGGGTCGTTCGCCAGATTTGTGACGAGTTTCCGTGTTGACATGTATAACTGTCCATAGAACCTCTAGACCTCCCTCAAAAGCTTGGACGACACGTTCCTGCCATCTTTGGTCTTCAGATTTGCAAGCTGGCTCTGCCCAATAGACAGATCTCTTGCGAACACTTTGGAGCCTTTGTTTCGCTCTATCGCCTCTTTAATACGATTTGTATTAAATAGGCGTAAGTCAGATTTCAAGGACATCGAGATCTGCCTATTGAGCTGCCAGTAAACAGAGGCATCATCTAAAGACTGCAGAATCATTGCACGTCGTTTTCCCATGAGCTTAAGAGTAGGGTCAGAGTTTTTTGGTTCTGTATGTACGACGGGTCCTGAAGAACTTAGACCCGACCGTATGGACAGTTTCCACGAACCCGTCGTTATAATCGTCCACGTCGCTCCCTAGGCAATCAAAACAATTTTGGAGTTCTAGCTGAAAGCTCTCGGGGTTATGGATTTGGATCGGTACTGGACGGAGCGTAGACCGCATCAGTCCAGATCTTTCAAGCTTGATATGTATATATTTAATGTGCCTCTTACCATACGGTGATCGGTTCCGATTTTAACGGCGTTGATCACAGAGACATAATTGTATATTTACTCCTTCGTCGACATGTTGAAGTCAATCTCATTTTTGTCACACCGTCGGGGCTCATGCGGGTCCACTTCCTGTGGTTCCGCTTTTTGAAGAAGAAGTTTATCATATAGTCCCTCCTTCTCCATAAAGCCCACCAGTAGTTGACCCCGATGGTTCCGACATCCTACTCCAAATTGCCCCAATCGCAGCTCTTCACCATCTTGTTTACCCAGTTTCGCGTTGAAGTCCCCCATGACAACAGTAAAGTGGGTTCTGGAACTATGCATGGCTCTAGAAATATCCTCATACATAGTCTCCACCTCGTTGTCGGAGTGTGCCGAGGTCGGAGCATATACCTGTATGACTTTCAATGAATACCGTTTGGTTATTCTCAGTATAAGGTACGCTACCCTAGCCGACACACTCAATCTTCACCACGTTGTTCACGAGGGACTGTCGCTTGCCTTCACGGAAATAGAGCAAGTTGCCAGACTTGAGGATAATCGTGTCCTGTCCCGCTCTACGTACTTCAGACAATCCCACAATATCCCACCGAACCTGCCCAATTCTTCTTCAAGTGCGGAACGTCCTTCTCATCAGTTCGCAGTGTACGCGTGTTATATGTTGCCAGGTCCATGCGTCGTCGGTTGTGGTAGCCGGTTCTCTGTCGGGGATTAACTGTAGCACCCCCTGCCCCGCCGTTACCATGACCGCTACCGTTATCAGGAATGGCAGGGCAGCCGGGGACTAGGGGTCTGTGTTTGTGTTATGTGTTCATTTTGGGGGGTTTGTGGACCTAGAGCATTTAAAGACCAAATATCACATTGTTCGCATTAAATTCAAATATCATCTATGTTTTTTTTTATTTAAATGACCATATTTATGTCCCACATGGAACATGAAAGCGAATCTATGGACAAACTACATAAACCGCACCATAAATAATTAAAACCATATAAATTTTACATGATCTATCCCTTTAATCTCACTAATTATAATAGGTCTAATACCAAAACAAACTAAAAATCAGTTACCTCTTTAAAATTCCCCTGGAGAAGCTTCAATCCAATATTATACGTAGGCGTATCGAACCTGGTACCAAATCGCTGCAAACCATAATAGTTTATGAAACCATGTTCTTGTAGATGCTTGCAAGCCACGTCAACTAATTCGTCTGCTGCGGTCACGTTACGAAGGGCAATACGGAATCTGAGAAATTACATTCATAGAAAATGAATTAAATTTGAACGGGACTTTACAGTCGTCAGTTTGATTTCAAGAAGGGTAGGTCAACTACGGATGCAAGGGTGACACTAGGCACTCAAATTCTCGAATCCTAGGAGGATACTCAAGATGAGATTAACTTTTTTTGAATTATCTGTAAATTACACCATTACAAAGTTTCTTGGATGAGCTGCTGATCTTGTTTTTCTTTTCTGCCGCTATGGTGGCAAACAAGCATACGGCCCACCTGATAGTAAGTGGTTACCGTAACCTATGAACGATTGCAACACCAGAGGTATAACCTACCCTGTAAAAATCTTTACACGCTTTTTTTGAAGAGCTCCATCTTGAAGTCTCTTGCGGAAACCTTGGTAGGGAGCTGATTCCACAACCTGAACGTGCACGGGAGGAAGTTCCTCTGAAACCCTACGGTATGAGACCATTTTGGCTCTGGGGTATGTGGATGAACGCCGATGGCGGGAGGTGCGATGGTAGAAAATAGGCGTTGGCATCATGTCGAACAATTCTTCAGAACACTGTCTTTTGTACAAGCGGTAGAATACAGACAAGGAGGCAAACTCTCTCCTCAGTCTTAGGGGTTCTAGATCGCTTGTGAGCTTGGGACCGTCGACAATCCTAACTGTACACTTCTGTACCGAATCAAAAGGTCCAAGCTGATATCCAAGTGCTCCCGCCGGAGGAGGTCGGACTTGCGACTTATAAAGCAGCAGTTTTTGCACCGATGTGAAGTACCGCCTTACCCTGTTAAATACACCGAGTTTTTTGGACGCCAGCTTGACTTATCACCTAAGTGCGTGAGAAACCGGACGCTACTAGAAATGTCGACACCGAGGATCCCAATACTGTTACCTTTGTTAAGGAACGTGTTCTGGAATTGTGGAGCTACAGAAAATGGGGTTTTCTTAGCAGTGAACGCGCAGACTTGTGTCTCGGTGGGATTAAATTGGACAAAATTTTGTCGTCCCCAGTCGGAGACTCTGTCTAGAGTACTCTCAATTTCTGACAGAAGTTGTCTGCGGCTTTCCTCCACTACAGGACGAGGAACGTTAGCACGGCCCGTATAATAAGTGTCCCCAGTACTGTCGCCCGCATAACAACGAATGCAGTCGATAAACAGCCATAGCATTGACATGCAGTGAGAACAATGTTGGGGACAGCACGGAGCCTTGTGGGATGCCAGCATTACTTTCCAAGCTATCGGATCAACTGCCATCGACAACGGCTCTTATGCTTCTGTTGGACAAAAAGCTGGCAATCCAATTGCACAATCCCTCGAGTAGTCCGTATGATGGTAACTTCGATAGAAGACTGCGGTGCCAGACACGATCGAACGCCTTGGCTACGTCTAGGCTGACAGCCAATGCCTCACCTGGGCTCTCAGTGACAGGAGCCCAACGGTGAGTGAGATACACTAGAAGTTCACCAGCTGACCGACGAAAAGAATGACGAATGCCATATTGGCGGTCAATTATCAGGTCATGATCTTCTAGGTATCACACTTACGAACGACTTATGAACGTCCAGAGAAAGCAACTCTCGCCGAACCTCCCGTTGCGTTATGCGATTTCCGGCATGGACTTGCCGCTCCACGGAGTAGTAAGTGGTACGGCGTCTCCTTCGTTCTGGGTCGAGGCAAAGAGGGAGCCTAAGTGTGGCTTTCTATAGACCAGAATACCATTGGGATCACGCATTGGTGACAAGGACGACTGATAAAAGTTTCCGTCGGCAGCTTTAGCGAGCGACCGGAAAGCGCGACTCCCGAAGGGATAGCTCGCAAGCCGCTCTTCAATTCTGCCGACGAAATCGAACTTAGCTCGGGCAATCATTCTCTTACTGAGCCTCGAGGCAGCATTTAGCTTTCGCTCCGAATCAGAAACGTCCGAGTCCTGATTTGTACGGGCCGTGGTCCAAGCCACATACGCAGCTTGTTAAGCCTAGCTTTCTGGCGACGCCGATTAAACCACGGTCTTCTCCTCAACCCTGAAGTCACTAGAGGGTTAGGAATATAGCATTCCATATACTCCAGGATAGCTTTAGAGACGGCGGCCGCACAAGTTTCGAGTTCGTCTGAAGAGATGCACAGCTGCCTCCGCGGGTACGATGGGTAGAACTTGTGCAATCGATCCCAGTGTGCTGATTTGTAGTGCCAGATGCGACGGCACTCGGTTGGACGGTTTGTCTTTTAGACAAGAATAAGAGAATATAAGTGGTGCTACCTCCTCGGGGTCTCTTAATCAAAATAGGCGTACTCCAGAGCCCAATCCTTGGCTGCTTTCTATTTCTAGGATATATAAATGATCTCCTATATATGATGACCAATATACACTACAATTATTTTATTTTATTGCACATATATCGCTTTGGCGATCGGTCTGTCGAACACCCATTATCCCAACCAGTATCTTGAGATGACTGGTCATAAGAGCTTATTCGTACTTTGTACTCAAAATCCACATAATATAATCATTTCGGCCAAATGAAGTCCACTGCTGGACACAGGCCTCCCCCAAAGATCACCACAACGACCGATATGGGTGTGTTGTGTGCTCATTGGGGGGTCTTGCCATAATCGCCACGCTTGGCAGACGGGTTGGCGATCGCAGTTGAGTTGTTAATGTACTCGAAGGACGCTGCTGCCCATCCTCCGGTTAATCCCTTAGTCGACTTTTACGACACCCGCGGGATGAAATGGGGTGGTGGCATTCTGGGCCGGCACCACACGGCACGGCACGGCACCACATAATATAAGAAGGTAATAAAAGCATTACCTACCTGTTACCCTTAAGCATGCCCAGCTTTAGATTAGTGTCCCTAAAGCAAAAGTTCCCAACATGTAGGTCCTTGAAATACCGACAGGCCGCGAGGAACTTGTTCGGATCTATTCTTCGGGCGCTGAACCACTGCGATGTTTTCGCGCGACGATCCTTTGTGCCTGCATATCCAAGCATGGATGGTTTTAAGCTGAAAAATAAAATGTGAGCTTGTTTAGTGTATGATCTCATTAAACATACACTACACAATAGGAGATTATTTAAATTACTAAAATTACTAGTGGCTGTTTGTAAACACAAGATGATACGGTATACTTACATGTTGGTATATTTATTTATTATACGAAACTTGGGAATATTGACGTCGATGTATCTAATACCATTACTTTATTTTTTTTATTTGACATTTAAATTGCATCATATCATACCTCACTGAGCGTCGTAAAACGAGACACAATTAAAAATCTATTGTGTCTACACGGCTGCCGGCAATTGACACACGAGAGGTGGTGAATTATATTAATTCATATAATGACATTTCATTATTCTATATGACATTAATTATTTATTTTGATTGTTATTTTGACTTGACACCTTCAAGCTTCAGATCCATAAAACGTTTATCAGACCTATCCTAGAGTAGTGCATTTCAAGTCTGGAGCCCCTATTTTGTTAAGGATATTGAACTCCTGGAAAAGATTCAGAGCAGCTTCACTAAATTACCACAATTACTAAAACGATGACCGTATGAGGAACACTTGGAAGTGTTAAAGGTCACAACTTTAAAGGATCGCAGAGACCGTGGAGACCTAATTGAGACATACAAAATCTTAAATGGGCATTACGACCTTCAGAATTACGCTAACATACTTACTCATAACGACAATGTCCATCTAAGAGGTCACCACCTTAAGCTGTGTGCCAGCTTTTCAAACAACTCACACAAACACTTTCTAAGTAACAGGTCAGAACGTGGAATAAAGTTCCAGAAGACGCAGTCTCTGCCCAAAATGTGAATAAGTTCAAAAACCGACTTGACAAATATCTTCTCAACTGCAAAGAATAGAATCCAGCGGCGATTAGCAGGATACAGGCACCTATCAGTTGTTTCAACTGCCTGCCTGATAATTTATAATAATAATAAATACATTAAAACAAATAGAGAAGTACTCAGCACCCGGTAAAGACTTTTATACTGGCTTGGCAGAAATAGTATACTATCTATAGACAACAAGCTACTAATATATAGATCGGTCCTCAAGTCAAATTGGTTATATGGCATACAATTGTGAGGTAGTGAAAGTGATTCCAACATCTCCATGGTACAACGCCTCTAAAACATGATACTGAAAACGATCACAAACACTCATTGGTTTATCATTAACAATGAAATACACCAACATCTACAAATGACCACAGTTAAGGAAGAACTCCGACTTCAAAAAAATACAAACAGACATGACAGCAGAGTAGCTTCCTAACAGGAGGAAGCACTCTACTTAACTATAACCAGATAACTCTTCTGATGATAGTCACAGAAGACAGATGGAATAAAGTAGGACAAAATTATCACACTCAAGGTGTTTTCCTTCACCATTAAAATCTGTGGTGTGACATGTATCCATTGTGACTTTTCATTAATTAGATTAACTAAGAAAGTATGTACACATAATAATGAAAAAGTCACAATGGTACAGGCCAAGTTTTGAACCTGCAACCTTAAAACCTCTGTGCCACCATGGCATTTAAATGTGCTTAAAGCATTAATGAAGGAAAATTATGTCGTTCGAGAGTTTGAAAGTTTGCTTTCTGTAGCCAGTTTAAACACTGGACGGTGATGAAGGATGGGTACAGAATTATGATAGCATAAAGCTATTTTTCTTCATACTATTTTAAATAAACTGTTTTAGTATTTCTACTCTACCACATTCTTCACGAGTCACGACTACAGCCCACAGCTGTTTTTTTTAGGGTAAGCTGGAATTTTTGTCCTCCGAAATACCAAGGCACATTAGTGTGGCAGGCTAAATAAATAAAAAGTAGATACTCACTGCACCCCAATTCGTTCGGCAATGCGCACAGCCGCATCCATTGTATCAGAGTTCTCTTTGTGCACTATGAAATACACATACTCGCCCGGCCATGTCCACTTCACTCTATTATCTATGCGCACTTTGCAACCAAATAAAATGTACATATATAAGAAAAAACAAAACAGATAAATATTTAAAACTAATTACTGCTTTCCCTAAAGCACAGGTGTCCATCATAACTTTGTGGTAGGCCAGATTAATTATTTTTGTAGTTGCAGGCCAAAGGAGATGCTTCATAGCTGAGCAAATCAGAGCTAATACATATAGGTGTTAGCTTTGTAGTTTCAATAACATTTATCTATACAAATAAATAAAATTGAAGTGTCTGTTTGTAATGTCAAAATAACAGCTTTTTACTAAATACATATGAAAGTATATACGGTACACATAACAAAAAATCATTTTTTTAATTTTTTGTCTGTCTGTCTATTTGTTCCGGGTAATCTCCAAAACGGCTGGACCGCTTTTGACGGGACTTTCACTGGCAGATAGCTGATGTTATAAGGAATATCTTAGGCTATTTTTATTTTAGAAAAATAATAATAATTAAATTAATTAGGGTACCGTGTAAAAAAATATATATATTCTATGTCAAGTGTCTATATCGAACTACTCTAAATCTCTTTAGATTAAACGCGGGTGAAACCGCGGGTCCCAGCTAGTTACTCATAAAAGAAAGACATTATTTGTTTACTATGTTGACATCAAGGTTCAACATGCCTAGTTACCTCACAAGCGTTACTTATATTGTATACTCCTAACCTGCCACCACCTTCATAAAATCTGTGGGAATGCCTTATACTGATGTATTTATTGGTAAAACAACACCAATAAATACATCAGTAGAAGGCATTGGATTATCTGTGATTTGTTTCTTTATTTAAAGAAGAACAATTCAGATTTCTTTGCTAATCTTAAATTATGAGTGTGATGTTAACAAAAAGCGAATCAGCACAAACCATACTGTTCACCTATTGAGGAATAAATAGTATATTTTAATGTGTCTTTAGTCAGTCCATATGCAGCTGTTATGTAAATCCTGTATGTGAATATTATTAAGTATTTCAATGTAATTACAATAGGCAATCTATCAAAAGAAGCATCTGATGCCAGAAATAAATATTTTAAACAATACAGAGAACATAATTCCTGTAAATGTAACTTGAACTTGGCTTGCAACAAATGAAGATTGAATAATTCTATTTGCTTCTAATTGCTAAACTAAACTATAAACAATAACGGAGGAGATGAAATCTCTTATATTGTCAACAGAAGCATCTGAAGACATATTTATAAGTAATGGGTTAGTCAAAGTCAAAAGTTTTTTATTCATGTAAACCATTTGCTGGCACTTACGAATAGTCAGAATTAAAATAGTTGCATGGTTCCAAGTTGTTGGTCCTATGGAGAAGAACCGGCAAGAAACTCCATGGATATACTCTTTTAAAATATATGATTTATTACAGTCTTATTACTTTGCACAATGCGGGCCAGATAAAAAAAGCTCTGCAGGTTGAATTGTGGCCCATGGGCACTATGTTGGACACCCCTGCCCTGCCTGTGGCAGTTGACTGTAGGCTTAAGTCAAGACATTGGGCAAGATGGCACACAGCTGGTACAGTGGGAGTAGGTATTACAGATTCAATTCATCTCATTCATTCACAGAACAAACATTAGTATGGCCTATCGTTAGTCCTAGGGTCTAGTATTTAAGCATATGAGATTTAGATCTGTAAACTGTACCCAGGATATGAGAAATTCTAATGAGGAGCCTAGTTTTTTTTATACAACTTTTTAATAAGTCGAGCAAGTAATTCGCCTGGTGGTAAGCAACATGCCTGCACATAAAAACTAGAATGCTACCCAGGACTAGTTCTGTGAGGTGCACTGTGCTCGTCACCTCGAGACGTAATGTTATTTAGTCTCTTAAGCCCAGAAATTTCACTAGCTGCAGTGCGCTTCAAAACCAGTGCAGTGTAATGTTTAAAGTTTAAACAATACTGCTTAGCGGCAAATATCTGGCACTGGGGTGGTACCTACCTAGCCTCTTATAATAAGAGACCTACCACCAGCAAAATGAATGGTTACCTTTCTTGCACTAATATAAACATATTGGAGTCAGAAATTTCATTGACAAATATTTTTCTGAAAGGTTTAATAATAGCTCTTTTAAAAAAGAATTTTAATATGAAATACAACATACCTCCTTTCCTATACTTTTGGAAGCGCATTAGTTTCTTGTCATCAATATTCACAGTACTGCCAACTATGATCTCACCAAATGCCTTCTTGACTGCATCATGGATTTTAGTCCGCTGCTCTTTTGTAACTCCTTCCATATCAATCTGTAATTAATTATAAAACCTAGTAACATGCTAGTACAGTATCCCACAGGCCACACAAGGTGGAATAGATTCAGATTCAATAAATCAATAGATGTAATGATGTTTCTGTGTGGTGTCTAGATTGAGAAGATGCACAACTCCATCTCCTCCCCTAGACGTCGGCTTCTAGGCTTTAAACTAGAGGCATGGGTAGCATTGTCCCCTTCATGGGACTGTAGTCATACTGTGCTCACCAACTAACCTACTCAGTGTGGTGAGTACTGGCAACTTTCCCCAAAAATGTTGACACTATCATGGAATTTTATGCTGAGGGGATGGGCCTTTGTTCAGCAGTGAATGTTCTTTGGCTGATATTGTGGTTTGATCAGAAAACATAACATGAACTTTTGTGAAAGATCTATTGTTAACTGGCCTGCTAGTAAAAAACCAAACACACCTTACCTGTTAAATTTTTAATAGGTAATTTGGGTATTTCAAATTCACTATCAAAGCTTTTATTTCATATAAAAGCTTTGATAGTGAATTTGAAAATATTGATCATTTACCTCCACACATTCAGGCTCCAAGTCCTGGCTGACAGCCAAAGTATTAATCTTATCCCAAGTTTCCATGGGCAGAATCTCCAGATTGTACTTGCTGATGAGGAGGTCCTCATCCTCACTGACTGGTTCCTCCTTGGGTGCCTCTGGTGGTTGTTTGCTTGTCAGTTTAGCTATCTCACCATTTTCGTTTATTTCTGATACTTGGAAATCAGAGTACCTGATAAAGAGTTTTTATTACAAATAAATCATATTTTAAATTTCTTGTGTTTGTTCTTTACGGTTTATAAAGAAATTATTATATAAACATAACAGCCATTTAATATTGGACAAACCTCGATTTAATGATTCCATTGAAACCTTTATGTTCACTAATATACTCTGTAACACCAATATCCTCTTCAGACAGTCGCTTTCCAGGAGTATCTCTTTTTTGCCAGTTCCACTGATTCTTATTCGCGGTGTAATTGTTTTGAAATCTATTACCCCCACTAAAACCCTGAAAATTATCCCACTGGCCCTTAAAACCTCTATTGTTACCCGACCAACCTCTATTTCCTCCACGACCACCTCTAAAACCGCCGCGCATGTTGCGATCCCGTTTATTATGATTCCATGGCCGGTTTCTATTCATTTTGGCTTACAATCAATACTTAACCTATAAAAACCAGAATGTAAAATTTATTGGAAATAAACAATTAGTCCACTTAACAGATAATGTGTAAGAAATTTCATATAATTTAGACTTATATGCCCCTGTTCATTATGATATAAGAATCAATTACTAAGCAAAACCGTAAATAAACCGACACGCGAATAAATTGACATCAATCAACAATTTTTACTGTCAATTTTTTTTTTTTTTTTTTTTTTTAATTTATTTCTTGACCATGGATACATTGTCCTTCAGTCGTATACATAGAAAATTAAAATTCACTTAAGGATACACAAAACATATTCTAATAAACATTATGACAATCAAATAACAATAGAGAAGAATAAAAAAATAAAAATAAACCATAACATTAAAATAATAAAATGAAAATTAGTCAATCGTCTAACACAGTAGGTGTACTTGACTTATACTACTTAAATTTTCTTTATAGTATTACTTATATAACTAAACAATGCCCTAAAATATTCTGGGTTAGCTAGTATATCTTCAACGCGGCGGGGTACACTTCCGACACTATTACTATTACTAGTAGCACTTTGGTTACAAATGTCACTCAATTCACTTACTAATAATAAACGGTCAATTTTGAATGCAGGACAATGAAGCACAATGTGATTTAAATCGGCATCACCTTGATTACAATGAGAACATCTGCTATCTGCGATAATATGTAGCCTATTCAGGTGAGCTGGAGTTAAGCAGTGTCCCAACCGCATGCGTGATATTATTGTTATGAATTTTCTATTTATGTACTTGTATTTACAGAACCAAGGTTTCGTTGGCAAGTCCTTTTGTATCCGTTTATACCACTTGCCCTTCTTTTCTAAAGTTACATCCCAGTATTCCTTCCATAACTGCCTATTAGTTAACTTGAATTTATAATAAAAGTCAGTGAACGGAACTTGCAACGATTCCGAGTGGTCTTCATCAGGGGCTGAACGGGTTGCCTTATCTACCACTTCATTTCCATGTATGCCACAGTGTGAGGGCACCCACCAAAATTCTACATTTATATGTTTGTCGTCTTTTAATTGTAATAACATATTTCTAATTGTATAAATTAAGTAATTTGTTTTATAGGTTATGTTTACATTAGCTAATGCACACAGAACACTTTTTGCGTCTGTTATAATCACAATATTATTTACACTATTTACAGTACTATTTACATGAATTAATGAACAATATACAGCATAAGATTCTGCTGTAAATATGCTACAACTCGAATTTATCCTAATACATTTAGTGAAATTTTGTTGTGGGTCATAAAAGGCTGCTGTACAACTATCATTAGATTTAGAACCATCTGAATAAATGAAGTAATAATTAATTTTCCTGTCACTATATTCTAAAAAATCTGTTTTATTGTGGATAACATTGTCATAAATAATGATTGAGGAATCTACAAGAGCTTTAAAAGAATATGTATACAATGGCCAATTATCATATTTTTTTATGTTCTCAGAATTAGTTTTAACATAGTTATAAATTGTTACAATTTCAGGTAATGTTCCATGAACAAGAGACGATCCTGTGATAATATTGGATGGAATAGATTCAGAGACTATAGGATTTAATTCAAGGTTACTATGGAGAATACAATTATTTAAGGACAGAACTTTCAAATAAAATGTTTGAGCTAACTGTAATCTGCGTAAAGCCAGAGGGGGTATGCAAGTCTCTATCTCTAATGAATTAATAGGTGTGGATCGCATTGCCCCACATATTAATCTCAATCCCATGTTTTGAATTACATCCAATTTTCTTAAAAGGGTGTTGTTAGCATTCATATATGCTAAACTACTATAGTCAAAATGACTTCTAACTATACTTTTATATAGCATGGCCATTGTTTTTGGGTCAGAACCCCAGAAAGATCCTGCCAAGTGTCGTAGTAAATTGATGCCCTTTAGTGCATTTCTGCTTATGTGCTTAATGTGCTCATCAAATTTAAGCTTATCATCAATGACTACTCCTAAATATTTATGATGTTTTACTATAGGGATCTGAGTTGTATTATAAACAATATTAATGTTAGGTTTTACATTATAATGCTTACTGAAAATTAATACTGAACTTTTTCCAGGGCTAATGTCTAACTTAAGCTTATTATGATAGTAGTTATACAACTGCTTCAATGCTGTATCAACATTCTTTTGAGCAATATCTATATTTTGGTTTATGCTATACAAAAGCAAGTCATCAGCAAATTGTAGGACTTTAACATTGGATGTATCCACATACTTTAATATTTGAGATGTGTATAAATTGTATAGCAATGGAGATAAAGTGGCTCCTTGCATTGTTCCTTTATTTACAGACTTAGGCCCATACAATTTATTATTGTACTTCACAAATAGAGTTCTATTACTCATAAAATGGTAAAGCCATTTTAAAACATGGGCTGGTATGTCTATGTCATAAAGCACTTGGATGAGCTCTTCTATATTCACATTATCAAAAGCACCTTTCACATCTAAAAATACGCATATCATATTAGAATGACTTAATTTAACCTGTTTTATATCGGATATTAATGAAACAAAACTTTCAGAGCAACTCTTGCCTTTTCTAAAACCAAACTGTATAGGAGGAATTATGTTAGTAGACTCTGTTAAAAATTCTAATCTTAACTTTAACATATTCTCGAAAAGCTTACCCAGACATGAAGATAGTGAAATAGGTCTATATGAAGATGCATTATTAATTGGTTTGTCAGGTTTTAATACAGGAATGACACACTGAGTTTTCCAGGACTCTGGTATTACTAGTTCCTCCCATAGTCTATTATATATATTAAGCAATATGATTTGTGCATTCAAATGTAGTTTTTTAATTAACATGTATGGTATGTCGTCCAATCCAGGTGTAGTATCTTTTCTACTTTTTAAAGAAATTAACAATTCATCTAAGGTAAATTTTTTATTGAGGAATAGGTGAATATCCTTTTTATTTGTATTTTCAAATAGATAAGCTATCCTATCCTGATTTATTTCTGTTGTGTCTGCTAGATTATCTAAGAAATTAGGAATCCAGTCATCATCAAAGTTTTTGTTTACGTTACTATATCCAATTCTCTTGAATTTTTTAATGTAATTCCATATTCGAGAAATTGGTGTTAATCTGTTGAAACTACCACATAAGTTCTGCCAAGAAGCAGTTTTCTCCTCCTTCAATATTATTTTCTTTGCAGCATCCAACTTTTTATATTTGATCCAATTGTCTATTGTAGGCTGAGAAAAGTAATCCTTTAGTGCACATTTTGAATTATTTACAGCATCAGTACATTTTTGGTTCCACCATGGTACTGGTTTCCTTGATAGGATAGCATTTAATTTCCTTTTTACTTTAGGTATCGTTTTATCTCTTATATTATTTAATATTTGAACAAAATCATTATACAATGTTAAAGGTCTACTACTAAGACTAATAAGATCCAAATGGGAAAAACTATTTTCACTTAAAGAGAGATAGCCATCCCAATTTGCTTTGCTATAAATGTACTTTTTTTCATTTTCAGGAAGGACACAGTGTGATGATGATTGTACATTTATTTCAAGAAAAGTTGGAAGGTGATAACTACCCATTGGATCATCATGAACAGACCAATTACATAGATGAGCAATGGAAGAACTAACAAGAGCCAAATCTAAAGCAGCAGGCTGTCTACCAGGATAAGGAACAGTTGTCGGAGAACCATCATTTAGAATACACAAATCACAGTCATCTATAATATTGTATAAACAAATACCTCTATTGTTATCATTATTACATCCAAAAGCTATATGATGAGCATTGAAGTCACCCATAATTATACATGGTTTGGGTATAGAATTAACAAGCCTCTTTAGTTTCAAGCTATATAATCTATTATTGGGTGGACAATAAACACAAAGTATGTATATAATACCAGTACATGTTTTTAATGAAATACATATATTTTGAATGGACTCATGATATATTGTGTCAATTACACTGTATTGTAAACCATATCTTATTAGGATACCTACCCCATTGTGAGGGTTTTCAGATATTTTGTAAATAAAGTTATAGGATGGAAAATTTTGAATTCTAGTGTTAGATTTAATCCATGTCTCATTAAGTAAACAAATATCAATTGATTTTTCAAGTAATAAATTTTGTAATAAGGCCTTTTTACTCTGTAAGCTTTGTATATTATACTGTAAAATATGTAAATAATTTTCCATTAAAATAGGTTAGACAAAAATATCTCTTTAATTTTCTTAGTAGTTAATGGTGTGTTATCTGAGTTATTACCTAGAGCTACAAGGGATTTTACTATAGCGTTAAGAATAATTTCATTATTTGCTATTTGTTGAGCATTCAGCTCTTTAACATTGGAATTATTTGTATTTACTTTTGTAGGCAACGCTGGAAAAGATGTCTCATTAAAGGTCGGGGGTGTACTCACCACAGTGGCATACGAATTTTGCTTATATTTATTTTTCTTTTCTTCAATCTTCTTTTTCTTAATCGGGCAATCTCTCGACACCGCCAGGTGATTCCCACTACAATTAATACAGACTATCTCTTCTACGTCGCAATCTTTGTAAGAATGTTGTCCTGCACATGAGGAACAACTCTGGACTCCTCTGCATACCTTAGCCGAGTGATTAAATTTCAGACATTTGAAACACTGCAGTAGCGGTGGTATATAGACATGGACTTGGTATCTGAATAGTTTAATATATGCGTGCTGTGGTAAAGAAGTTGTAGCAAATGTTACCACTACAGTGTTAAGAGGTGTTAGTGTACCATCAACTTTCTTCATCATTCTCTTTACAGAAATGACTTCAGCGTCGCAACTGATATTCTTATATATTTCTTCGTTGTTCATTTCTTTTGGAACATATCTCAGAACACCGATTTTTTCGGTTATATATGATGGTATGAATGCTTTCAATTTATGGTTAAGTAAAAAGTCTTCCATCTTAATAAAATTGTTAGCATTTGCTGCAGTTTTAAAAGTGATGCCTATTTTGTGTGCATTGAGTCTGTGTACTCCAAGAATGCCTTTAACATTGTCACAGAAAAGATTGGTAAGTGTAATGGGGTTCTTGTTTCCAACTTTTTCATTTTCCGTAGATTCTACATAAACAATGAATTCTTTGCTTCCGTTCTCAATAAATAATCTTTTATAGTTAGGCTTTATATATGCTTTGTATTTTTGTGTGTTGTCTATTTTATTGTCCGATTCCCGCGATATTTTACTATACTTTCGTTTCTTTTTCGGATCTCCGGTGTCCTCACCATCACTGTGAGGACTCATCTTGGACGTTTTTTCGTGCAATTAGGTAATACTATGCACTAAAACAAGGATTTAAGCTATTTAAATTAAAATTAAATTAAACACAAAATAAAATTTGCCGCCCTATTTGACTTCCCGCCAAAAAGTCCTTTTACTGTCAATTTTTTTTTTTTTTTTTTTTTTTTTAATTTATTTCTTGACCATGGATACATTGTCCTTCAGTCGTATACATAGAAAATTAAAATTCACTTAAGGATACACAAAACATATTCTAATAAACATTATGACAATCAAATAACAATAGAGAAGAATAAAAAAAATAAAAATAAACCATAACATTAAAATAATAAAATGAAAATTAGTCAATCGTCTAACACAGTAGGTATACTTGACTTATACTACTTAAATTTTCTTTATAGTATTACTTATATAACTAAACAATGCCCTAAAATATTCTGGGTTAGCTAGTATATCTTCAACGCGGCGGGGTACACTTCCGACACTATTACTATTACTAGTAGCACTTTGGTTACAAATGTCACTCAATTCACTTACTAATAATAAACGGTCAATTTTGAATGCAGGACAATGAAGCACAATGTGATTTAAATCGGCATCACCTTGATTACAATGAGAACATCTGCTATCTGCGATAATATGTAGCCTATTCAGGTGAGCTGGAGTTAAGCAGTGTCCCAACCGCATGCGTGATATTATTGTTATGAATTTTCTATTTATGTACTTGTATTTACAGAACCAAGGTTTCGTTGGCAAGTCCTTTTGTATCCGTTTATACCACTTGCCCTTCTTTTCTAAAGTTACATCCCAGTATTCCTTCCATAACTGCCTATTAGTTAACTTGAATTTATAATAAAAGTCAGTGAACGGAACTTGCAACGATTCCGAGTGGTCTTCATCAGGGGCTGAACGGGTTGCCTTATCTACCACTTCATTTCCATGTATGCCACAGTGTGAGGGCACCCACCAAAATTCTACATTTATATGTTTGTCGTCTTTTAATTGTAATAACATATTTCTAATTGTATAAATTAAGTAATTTGTTTTATAGGTTATGTTTACATTAGCTAATGCACACAGAACACTTTTTGCGTCTGTTATAATCACAATATTATTTACACTATTTACAGTACTATTTACATGAATTAATGAACAATATACAGCATAAGATTCTGCTGTAAATATGCTACAACTCGAATTTATCCTAATACATTTAGTGAAATTTTGTTGTGGGTCATAAAAGGCTGCTGTACAACTATCATTAGATTTAGAACCATCTGAATAAATGAAGTAATAATTAATTTTCCTGTCACTATATTCTAAAAAATCTGTTTTATTGTGGATAACATTGTCATAAATAATGATTGAGGAATCTACAAGAGCTTTAAAAGAATATGTATACAATGGCCAATTATCATATTTTTTTATGTTCTCAGAATTAGTTTTAACATAGTTATAAATTGTTACAATTTCAGGTAATGTTCCATGAACAAGAGACGATCCTGTGATAATATTGGATGGAATAGATTCAGAGACTATAGGATTTAATTCAAGGTTACTATGGAGAATACAATTATTTAAGGACAGAACTTTCAAATAAAATGTTTGAGCTAACTGTAATCTGCGTAAAGCCAGAGGGGGTATGCAAGTCTCTATCTCTAATGAATTAATAGGTGTGGATCGCATTGCCCCACATATTAATCTCAATCCCATGTTTTGAATTACATCCAATTTTCTTAAAAGGGTGTTGTTAGCATTCATATATGCTAAACTACTATAGTCAAAATGACTTCTAACTATACTTTTATATAGCATGGCCATTGTTTTTGGGTCAGAACCCCAGAAAGATCCTGCCAAGTGTCGTAGTAAATTGATGCCCTTTAGTGCATTTCTGCTTATGTGCTTAATGTGCTCATCAAATTTAAGCTTATCATCAATGACTACTCCTAAATATTTATGATGTTTTACTATTGGGATCTGAGTTGTATTATAAACAATATTAATGTTAGGTTTTACATTATAATGCTTACTGAAAATTAATACTGAACTTTTTCCAGGGCTAATGTCTAACTTAAGCTTATTATGATAGTAGTTATACAACTGCTTCAATGCTGTATCAACATTCTTTTGAGCAATATCTATATTTTGGTTTATGCTATACAAAAGCAAGTCATCAGCAAATTGTAGGATTTTAACATTGGATGTATCCACATACTTTAATATTTGAGATGTGTATAAATTGTATAGCAATGGAGATAAAGTGGCTCCTTGCATTGTTCCTTTATTTACAGACTTAGGCCCATACAATTTATTATTGTACTTCACAAATAGAGTTCTATTACTCATAAAATGGTAAAGCCATTTTAAAACATGTGCTGGTATGTCTATGTCATAAAGCACTTGGATGAGCTCTTCTATATTCACATTATCAAAAGCACCTTTCACATCTAAAAATACGCATATTATATTAGAATGACTTAATTTAACCTGTTTTATATCGGATATTAATGAAACAAAACTTTCAGAGCAACTCTTGCCTTTTCTAAAACCAAACTGTATAGGAGGAATTATGTTAGTAGACTCTGTTAAAAATTCTAATCTTAACTTTAACATATTCTCGAAAAGCTTACCCAGACATGAAGATAGTGAAATAGGTCTATATGAAGATGCATTATTAATTGGTTTGTCAGGTTTTAATACAGGAATGACACACTGAGTTTTCCAGGACTCTGGTATTACTAGTTCCTCCCATAGTCTATTATATATATTAAGCAATATGATTTGTGCATTCAAATGTAGTTTTTTAATTAACATGTATGGTATGTCGTCCAATCCAGGTGTAGTATCTTTTCTACTTTTTAAAGAAATTAACAATTCATCTAAGGTAAATTTTTTATTGAGAAATAGGTGAATATCCTTTTTATTTGTATTTTCAAATAGATAAGCTATCCTATCCTGATTTATTTCTGTTGTGTCTGCTAGATTATCTAAGAAATCAGGAATCCAGTCATCATCAAAGTTTTTGTTTACGTTACTATATCCAATTCTCTTGAATTTTTTAATGTAATTCCATATTCGAGAAATTGGTGTTAATCTGTTGAAACTACCACATAAGTTCTGCCAAGAAGCAGTTTTCTCCTCCTTCAATATTATTTTCTTTGCAGCATCCAACTTTTTATATTTGATCCAATTGTCTATTGTAGGCTGAGAAAAGTAATCCTTTAGTGCACATTTTGAATTATTTACAGCATCAGTACATTTTTGGTTCCACCATGGTACTGGTTTCCTTGATAGGATAGCATTTAATTTCCTTTTTACTTTAGGTATCGTTTTATCTCTTATATTATTTAATATTTGAACAAAATCATTATACAATGTTAAAGGTCTACTACTAAGACTAATAAGATCCAAATGGGAAAAACTATTTTCACTTAAAGAGAGATAGCCATCCCAATTTGCTTTGCTATAAATGTACTTTTTTTCATTTTCAGGAAGGACACAGTGTGATGATGATTGTACATTTATTTCAAGAAAAGTTGGAAGGTGATAACTACCCATTGGATCATCATGAACAGACCAATTACATAGATGAGCAATGGAAGAACTAACAAGAGCCAAATCTAAAGCAGCAGGCTGTCTACCAGGATAAGGAACAGTTGTTGGAGAACCATCATTTAGAATACACAAATCACAGTCATCTATAATATTGTATAAACAAATACCTCTATTGTTATCATTATTACATCCAAAAGCTATATGATGAGCATTGAAGTCACCCATAATTATACATGGTTTGGGTATAGAATTAACAAGCCTCTTTAGTTTCAAGCTATATAATCTATTATTGGGTGGACAATAAACACAAAGTATGTATATAATACCAGTACATGTTTTTAATGAAATACATATATTTTGAATGGACTCATGATATATTGTGTCAATTACACTGTATTGTAAACCATATCTTATTAGGATACCTACCCCATTGTGAGGGTTTTCAGATATTTTGTAAATAAAGTTATAGGATGGAAAATTTTGAATTCTAGTGTTAGATTTAATCCATGTCTCATTAAGTAAACAAATATCAATTGATTTTTCAAGTAATAAATTTTGTAATAAGGCCTTTTTACTCTGTAAGCTTTGTATATTATACTGTAAAATATGTAAATAATTTTCCATTAAAATAGGTTAGACAAAAATATCTCTTTAATTTTCTTAGTAGTTAATGGTGTGTTATCTGAGTTATTACCTAGAGCTACAAGGGATTTTACTATAGCGTTAAGAATAATTTCATTATTTGCTATTTGTTGAGCATTCAGCTCTTTAACATTGGAATTATTTGTATTTACTTTTGTAGGCAACGCTGGAAAAGATGTCTCATTAAAGGTCGGGGGTGTACTCACCACAGTGGCATACGAATTTTGCTTATATTTATTTTTCTTTTCTTCAATCTTCTTTTTCTTAATCGGGCAATCTCTCGACACCGCCAGGTGATTCCCACTACAATTAATACAGACTATCTCTTCTACGTCGCAATCTTTGTAAGAATGTTGTCCTGCACATGAGGAACAACTCTGGACTCCTCTGCATACCTTAGCCGAGTGATTAAATTTCAGACATTTGAAACACTGCAGTAGCGGTGGTATATAGACATGGACTTGGTATCTGAATAGTTTAATATATGCGTGCTGTGGTAAAGAAGTTGTAGCAAATGTTACCACTACAGTGTTAAGAGGTGTTAGTGTACCATCAACTTTCTTCATCATTCTCTTTACAGAAATGACTTCAGCGTCGCAACTGATATTCTTATATATTTCTTCGTTGTTCATTTCTTTTGGAACATATCTCAGAACACCGATTTTTTCGGTTATATATGATGGTATGAATGCTTTCAATTTATGGTTAAGTAAAAAGTCTTCCATCTTAATAAAATTGTTAGCATTTGCTGCAGTTTTAAAAGTGATGCCTATTTTGTGTGCATTGAGTCTGTGTACTCCAAGAATGCCTTTAACATTGTCACAGAAAAGATTGGTAAGTGTAATGGGGTTCTTGTTTCCAACTTTTTCATTTTCCGTAGATTCTACATAAACAATGAATTCTTTGCTTCCGTTCTCAATAAATAATCTTTTGTAGTTAGGCTTTATATATGCTTTGTATTTTTGTGTGTTGTCTATTTTATTGTCCGATTCCCGCGATATTTTACTATACTTTCGTTTCTTTTTCGGATCTCCGGTGTCCTCACCATCACTGTGAGGACTCATCTTGGACGTTTTTTCGTGCAATTAGGTAATACTATGCACTAAAACAAGGATTTAAGCTATTTAAATTAAAATTAAATTAAACACAAAATAAAATTTGCCGCCCTATTTGACTTCCCGCCAAAAAGTCTTTTACTGTCAAAAGTTGTCAGGGTTGCCAATGGCAATTTATCGAATTCCCCAATAATCCGAGTCGAGTTCCCCAAATTGGGGACAAAAATCTGCTGATTCCCCACAAATTCCCCTCCATATGATGTCAGTATACCTACCTAGTTTATCGTATATTTTAAATTATTTTAATCACTAGGGGTACTAATACTTTTCCAATAACTATACTAGTATTTTATTGCTTTCAAGATGGTTGTGTGCGACATTGGATCGAAATAAAGGGAAACCGAGCATTAAAAAATACCATTTTAATATTCAAAGTAGCCACCAGTCGGAAGGGTGCACTACACCGGCTGCTGCCCAAACCGGGGGACCATGTAAGGAAGTTTACCGTCTCTACGGCACGGTCGTGCGGTCTGTAGCCCTCTGCAGGACACCTGTACGGTCAGCTGGACTGTCAGGCGCCCAGCAGAACCAAACTTCACGGTCTGCAGCGCAGAATGGCTATACGGATCGCACGAGGATACCGAATAGTGTCCTACAAGGTGGCAACTCCCCTGGCGCGTGTTCCGTCTTTTGACATTCATTTCGACTTTGAACGGTTCTTTCGGTGCATACCTGCACAGGATAGGACGCGAGGCCACGGTCCAATAACACCATTGTGATAGCGACCAGGATACCGCACAGCACACGCATGAGGTGTACCCTGCGTGAGCTGCCAAATGGCAGATCCTGGTGGATCGGCTATGTTGGCAGAGCAAGAAAACTGGAATGCAGTGGTCTCCTTCTGTGAACGCATCATGCTCCACAAAGAGACCGCATCGGGAGAGGGCCAACCCTGTTCGAAGAAGGAGGAGACAGCGCCGGGGTAAAATGTCGATATAAGGCGGGGGGCCTCTAGGCTCGCGGGTGCAGAGAGCTCTTGGAAGGACTGGACAGGGATTCGTGGGGGAGACCCTACCGTATGGTAGTGGGCAAGTTGCGCCCGTGGGTCCCCCCGGTGACCGAAACAATGGCCCCGGATTTGCTGGAGGGAGTGCTCTCTACGCTCTTTCCGGCGGTCCGGGACTATCCCGGTCCTTCTGTACCACCGATTGCCTTAGAATGGGATGAGGAATTGGCGGTTTCAGAAGGAGAGTTGGACCGAGCCGTTGGCCGCCTGAAGGCTCGCAACACCGCACCCGGCCCGGATGGCATTCCGGGTAGTGCGTGGGTGTATGCATTGCAGTCTCTTGGGGACCGCTTGAGACAGCTGTTCACCAGCTACCTCCGTCGCAGCGTGTTCCCGTCCGGCTGGAAGGAAGCCGGATTGGTTCTCTTGAAGAAGGAAGGAAGGGCCGCGGATTCTCCCTCTGCGTCCCATTTGCCTGCTCGACGAGGCTTCAAAGCTATTCGATAGAATAATTGCCCGAAGACTCGTTGAGCACTTGTCGCGAGTTGGCCCCGACCTGGCTGAAAGCCAGTATGGCTTCCGGCAGCGGCGGTCCACTATCGACGCGATTCTTCGCGTCCGCTCGCTGTAGGAACAGGCAGTGTCCCCGCGGGGTGGGGTGGCGTTGGCTGTCAGTCTTGACATAGTCAACGCCTTTAACTCTATCCCGTGGGGTGCGATTAGGGGGGCACTAGTCCACCATCGGTGCCCGGAGTAACAACCGCCGCGGTGCCCGTGTCCAACACGCCTGAGCCCCCTGTTGACTTTATATGGCGGGGGGCATTGGGGGTCGCGAGCGCGCTTATTGGGAAATATGCGAGCTCATACCGAGCGACCCCCGGGAAGACAGCGGTGCGCATGTGGTCACGTACCGCTGTGTGCGCAGCTCAGCGCATAGTGAGGCCTCGGGGGAATCTTTTACAATCCCCTCGAGAGATGCCTGGGGGGGTGGCCTCTTTACAGTCATCCCCTCCTAGACGTGCCTAAAGGCGTGGCACCAATGGATGGCTCTAGATGGAGATCTTTCGAGTTCCTGGAGCCTCCCTTCGGTGCCGACGATGATCACTCCGGTGGTTTTAGCCGGTAGGAGTCCGGCATGCCCCTTCGCCTTTTCCCGGGGCGAAGGAAGTACATGAGGTATTTCCACCGGATCAATAAAAAATATAAAAAAAGGTTCGCGCAGATGGGGATAACTGCGTATCACACCTAGTGTCCTAGGAGAAGACGGTGGCGCGCATGTGGTTATGCACCGCCGTGTGCGCAGCATAGCACAGCGTACAGTGAGACTTCGGGGGAATCATTTACAATCTCCCCGGGGAGGATGACCTCTTTAAAATTGTTTTCTTATAATGTGTAATAATCGCGAAAACCTAAGACAAATATGAACATATGGACCCGTTCGTTATCCATAAGTCTTATTGTTAATGTCCATATCCTTATTTTTACTGTTAAAGTAATTATGTATTTAGAGTTCTTGAAAAAGTGTTCGAATAGTTTGCCTATCAATAATATTTAACGATGAGATGTCAAAATCTCCGCATTTTCCCCGCTTAATGCCAATCCCCAAAAAATCACCAATCGATTTGCAGTTTGGGGAATTCCCCACAAATTGACAATGCTGATTGTCATTTTGTCAATCATATTTTGACAATTTAGTTTTGGATTCGTGTATCATATATTCTTAAATAATAAACGATAATTTATACTGGGAATGAAAAAAGTAAATTATTCGGCAATTTGAAAAATCGCAAAGTCCACTTTTCGTAATCCCGAAAATGACACAAACAGGTTAAAAAACAATCATACATCTTTCACGCAGAAACGCAAACACTAACAACCTTTTCGGCCATTCATTGGCAAACAAGTCACATTCAGGATTGGCACACAGGAGAACGTTGAGTGCTGAGAGGGTGCATGGTATGGGTCAATCATCATCATTTTGGCCGAATGAAGTCCACTGCTGGACACTGGCCTCCCCCAAAGATCACCACAACGACCGATATGGATTTGTTGTGGGCTCATTGGGGGGTTTTGCAATAATCGCCACGCTTGGCAGGCGGTTTGGCGATCCACTGTTGAGTTGCTCGCGTGTTGTTCGCAGTTGAGTTGTTAATGTACTGGAAGGACGCTGCTGCCCATCCTCCGGCTAATCCCTTAGTCGACTTTTACGACACCCATGGGAGGAGATGGGTGAATAGCCATGCGCAATGGTGCGACATGGTAGTACAGCAAACAACCTGTACCTTCGGTAGTGACGATAGTTGTTAGGTGCAACCGATTGACACTACTCATCTGGTGCATCAATTTTTCCCCGTAGGATGGATTCCCCGTACATGACTCTAAGTTGCTGCCTTTCTTGCCTAACATCCAATGAGTTACACCCTAGACAACTCAAAAGAAATTTAGTGGGATACATGTAAGAATAACGTCAATTGACACGCTTGTCTAGGTACTAGAGGAAGGCCTTTGCACCTTTTTGAGCAGAGGAGCGTATGTGCTTTCGCGTAGATTCCACATACACATAGCACTTTCAAGCTTACAACGTAACAATGCTCCAAATATTAACCATATCACGTGGTGATTACGAAGGTTCTGAGAATTTCTAAGGATGAAACCCAAACACCTAACATACTGTTTTGCCAGCGCAATTATATGCTCATGGAATGTAAGTTTACGGTTAAATATGACACCCAAATCCCTCTTGGTTGTTGGACGAGAGGACGAGCTTGATGTCAACTGTGGTAAATATTTGTAAAAGAAGCGTCATCATGAAAATATCTGATAAAGCTTTTTAACAATAAAAAATTTTTTTGCTTATCACTTTATTCTAATTTTAAAACTTATTGAAAATTATTTTCTACTTTTAGTTCGGTTATCTACAAAAGCATGGTTATTAGTTTTTTTAAACTATAATTGACACTAAACACCGTGCACGCAGTCACAGACTACTAAGAGAACTAACGCACGCAGTAACGTACATAGCGATGAAAAAAATAGACAATAACCACACGCAACTCGCTTAAACAACAAATTCGACTTAATGCCAGAAAACACCCTAACAGACTGCAATGATTTTGCCCACAAAAAATATTAAGACGCTAAACAAAGCGGATCACAAAGGTCGCCGACAGAGAGTAGGCAATACGTGGCTATCTTTGGCAAAATTTGAAATTTGTACCTTAAAATTGCGTGTGGTGTCTGGATTACAAATATAGCACCACTCCATTTCCTCACGTTGGATGTCGTAAAAGGCGACTAAGGGACCCTATACCAGAAGGATGGGCAGCAGCGTCCCTTCTGTGGAACAATAGCTATACTGCGCTCACCAACCCACCTGCCAAGCGTGGTCAGTATTGGCAAATACCCCTAAAATATCAACATAATTGTGGAAATCTACCTTTGTTCAGCAGTGGACGCATATTACGACAGAAATTCATCAAATTGTAGTCAAAGATAGTGGTTGAGCTACTAGCTCTATTGAATGTAAGACACAGCTAATGATAGGGTTGTGTCAGTGAATTTTTCATGAAAAGTTTGAACAGCTATAACTCTGCAACTATTGACTTTTTAGCGAAAGTCGTGGAACATAAGTTGCTCATTACCACCCATAATATTACACCATTTCGGCTTAGAGTGGAGCTTACTTATTAGATTAGTGATTTTGATTTGATTAGCAATGACTAACCCTTGATAGTTTCCATTGAGGCGGGTATTGTCCTGTTTCTAATGCAAGGTTGAAAATATGATATATAAAGGAATACAAAATCGTTTACTTGAAAGCTTAAAAACCGAGGATGGAATACCATCGGGTCCTAAAGAGTTCAGTTTAAATGAATTAATTGCACTCTTACGAATAGACTTAGAATAACTTAAGAATATTTATTTATTTGCTATTGCAGTTTAATGCATACTTTTTGATGTGTAATATCCGAACAACTGTCAACAGTACAGTTTTCCCGCGATTTGATCTATCATTCATTCTGTCAAATGGTTATTTAGATATTGGTTCGGTTGTGTTTTACGTCGATGTTTGAATTTGAACTTTGAATAGTCTTTTTACTGTAATATCTCATTCAGTACTGTTTGAAAGTAACCGTATTTTTGTCGTACTTATACTATCAACATTTTATCATGCCAGTGTACAGAAGTGGTGAGTATTACCTAAATAAGCACCTAATTTTTGCATAGCACGTCTTAAAATGAAAACATAGCTCGAGTCTATTCACGTGCACACTGCTACTATAAAAATATTTTCTATGAACTTAGCCACTTATTAGTCCACTGCTGAACGTAAGCCGAATCTGTCCTCTGCCTAAAACCAGTCTACAGCAAATCTTTACGAATTCTAACAATGTAACTTTTGCAGATAGTAGCCCTGCTAAGATAAGAGCTAAGGCCAAATCTCGTAGTAATCGAGCCGGCTTAAAACTGCCAGTGGGTAGAATTCACCGAATTCTTAAAAGTGGCAACTATGCACCTCGTATCGGCGGGGGCGCAGCTGTGTACATGACTGCAGTGCTTGAGTACTTAGCAGCTGAGATATTGGAGTTAGCTGCAAAAGCGGCTGATGATAATCAACGAACCAGGTGGGTCAGAGTGCATCTTAGGTGTTATTACTCTCACTGTCAGCCAATGATATTATATATTAAAAAGAAGTAGATATGTTACACGCGTGCCAAAAGTAGGAACCAAAACTCCCCCAATTGTAGCACCTCGCAATCGGTTCGCCTAGATAGCTATCTCTTTTACTCTTGTTGATTTGGTATCTTCTTTCTCACGACATGGTTGTGCAAGCGAGCCTGTATTTTGCGCGCCATTTAATATGGACGTAACATATCTATAGTATAATATCATTGTTGTCAGCCCATATCATCTCATTGCTAGGCAAAGGTCTTCTCGTGTTTCCTTTAAGGCCATCTTAGTGCATTAGCTAAACTTAAAGTTGCTTATTACCTACTCATTTTTATATTATGCCTGCAATAACTGTGACTATCACCAGAAGAGTGCATGGTTGACCCAAGCTCCTAATCTACATTATCATAGTGATACTGAACAAAGTAAAAAAACAATCTTATTGCGTAATATTAATATTTTTCTAGTATTATTTTAAAAGAGTATCCCTGAAGTTTCTTGTCGGCTCTTCTCCACAGGATCACCTATTTGGAGCTGTGCATCGTCACTTTCTGACATTTCATAATGGCCTATATTTGGTTTATTTGGTTTGAGAAAAAAAAAGTTGCTTTGCTGTACAAACATTTAGAAATTAAAATTTACTCAACATTCCAGAATATCACCACGTCACATTTTGCTGGCTGTCCGAAATGATGATGAACTGAACAAAATGCTAAATGGTGTGACTATATCCCAGGGTGGTGTTATACCACATATTGAGCAGCAGTTGTTACCAAAGAAGACAAATAAGAGCCAGCACAATACTAATAGTTCATCACAAGAATATTAATGTAATAAATAAGTAAGCTTAAGCTTTCTTGAAGCACTCAGGGGGCCAAAATCTACAATTCATAACTGTATGAGACACAATAATTATGTTATTAACGAAAATAACTAAATATGAATTCGTTGTATTTTTTTAAACATGTATGAAATATTTATAGTTCAGGCAAAGTTTAGTGATGTTTGACAATAATTATGTTACTAAGTCAGCATAACAAAGCTAAATCACTTGGGACCAAAAAGTAATGTATATGCATGTATAGCTCTGGGTACACTGAATGAAAATGAAATGAAATTATTCCGAAAATTTCTTATTTTATCTGAGGAATAATTTATTCCTTGTAGTGAAGTGAGCCAGTGAGTCAATGAGCCAGATTAAAACATGACACAACTGAAATGATTTCATGCTGCCAAGCATAAATGCGAGCAAGAACTCCTCTCTGCATTCACACATTCAGTATGGTGTAGTCTCATATCTATGATCTTTAAGAGTTCAAAAGTGCTTGATCACCGCATACTATGTTTTTAAATACAAACCTAAATTAATAGAAAAGCTATATATTGTATTTAGGTTTGTATTTTTCATGTTTGCTTTAAATTTTCAATGATGCTCATTTCATATTCATATCGCTTTTTCGTAAAAACGAGTCAATGAATAAAATAAATCAAAATTATTAAAACAGCAAGAAGATTGTAAAAGAGAACCAGTAAATTAAATGAATCGTAGGACTCAAAAGATGCAAAGTATTAAATTAATCATTAAGGTGAATTGGATCTGGAGACCGAATCGGATGAAGTTATCATTGTAATCATTTCACTTTAAAGGAATAAATGTTACCCATATCTAGATTGTAGGTCTAGTGTGTTCCAAACTCTTTATGCAGTGCACAGATAGCTTGTTCTGATACTTGTTCTACTGTTCTACATACTCTACCGAGATAATATATTGAATCCTACAAAAATTGTGGTACGTTATTTAAGGGGCCAATCAGTAGGTTATGGGGATTGTATTCCAGTGTGATTGTTGTACAGTTCCTGGAGCCTTCTGCTGCGCCGAAGCCGACCTATCCTATGGTTCTAGCCAATAAGAATCTGACATGCTTAACTTGTTTTAAATGCAATCACTATAATCTTTTCTTTTGGGATATCCTCATGGACCTCCGCCGCCCTAAAAGGTAGGTTGGAGGGCTGTACCGGACTTACTGACTAAAACCCTATGGTGTTTCTCCTACCTACCTATCACTGTAGGTGCAGATTTTGCTTGAGTATTGAGTCGCACCCCCACGGGTACCGGCCCCGTCCCTGAGAATCCCTGAATACTGATTGACCCTTTGAAATAAAGTTCACTATTTGTGTCAGGCTTTATTATTTTTATTTATTAGGGTTAGGTTGACTCGTTAATATATTGTTGAATGTCAACACAAAACTACCCTAGTTATTAATTGTTATTATATAGTATGATCATGTTTATTATTATATATGTCCAGCGGTAATTATGTCTAACTATTAATGATTATATTGTAGAATTAAAAATATTGTTATAAATTATTTTTAATTTTATTTATGTGCATATAATAAATGCCTATTCGCAAGTATCAAAGTAACTTGGGTCCCTCAAATCAAATAAATGTTGTTCCTTCCACCGTTATTTGTTTTAGGATCTTTTTCTTCGGGGATGCTCACAGTGCGTCCGCCTAGCCTAGATTGAACCATCTCAGGGAATACTGAAATGCCAGTTAGTATTAAATCCCGCTTTAAAACTATTCGAGAAACCTATTTTCGGTACAAAACCGGGCGGCTCAAAAGCGTTAAAGCGGCCTTTTTCGACTCTGCCCTTCATCACTCTTTTTTTTTTTTTTTTTTTTTTTTTATTGATCCGGTGGAAATACCTCATGTACTTCCTTCACCCCGGGAAAGGGCGAAGGGGCATGCCGGACTCCTACCGGCTAAAACCACCGGAGTGATCATCGTCGGCACCGAAAGGAGGCTCCAGGAACTCGAAAGATCTCCATCTAGACACCCGAATCCCCTAGTAGTAGCGGCCGCTAACTATAGGCCCTCTAAAATCAGTAAATGCCGTAGACCAAGGCACGCACTAGAAGATCCCGATGATCTTATCACCATCCATCACGTAGCTCACATGAAGAGACTCGCGCAGTCTCAATCAACAAACAAACCGACATATCGACCCCGCCGCCGGGGCCCGCTTCTACGCTGTCGCGGAAGCCTAAATTCGCGACCACCGGATTAACGTTAAAGTCGCCCCCCCCCCGACCCTTGCTCGCGCCGGCCCGTGCCGAGAAATCGAGTAGTAATAAAAGATCCCTTTAAACCCCAATTAATCATTGATCCGGCAGTCCCTTATGATCATTACTGTCCCAGTAACTCCCTGAGCCGAGGTCCGTGTCCCGCAGGGGACGCCCTCAGGCGCAGTTACATAAATGTAAACAAAAGCTAGGCTGGAGGCTACTTAATGCTTCGCCAATTTGCCCGGTTAAGCAGCTATATCCCCTTTGGGATGACTGCGAGAAGCCCATCATATAAAAAATAAACCTTAAAGCGGGAGTTTATATTTACTGGCCGTATTCGGCCATCAGATCGGCGTTATTTAGGTGCGGTTGTGCCTCAGGGTGGTGTCCTCACCCCCTTTCCTCCTAATTTCATAAACTCCGTCACAAGGGTTACAGATTTGCAGCTATACCGATAATTCGTTGGGTCTGAAGTGGAATTTGTTATTGCTTCCAGAAACCGTAACCTGGAGTGTATCGGTGTATGGGCTAGGTCTGTGGGCCTACATTTGCCAGTCCTATTAAAAACAATGCATCATGGTAGCAGAAACATGCGTAGTAGAGTTAATGTTGAGCAAAAAGGGCGTGAAAAGGTTTTTACAGAAATATGTAGATTCCTTAAAGAAACTCGTTTTTTTTCTTTTAAAAAATGTTGCCCCACACTAGGATTTCTCCTATGTCGTGGGTGCGTTTACAGACAAATTCCACACACAATACACTCAGATCCGGATCAACTACCTGCAGTAAAGCAAGTATTTTTTTCGTGGGGGAATCGAACCCGCGACCCGGAGCGCAGCAGCCGACTATCAACCACTGCACCAACCGTGCCGGTGTCCTTTGCTTTCCTATGTCGGTAATTATATAGTTATTTCTGTGTGTAGGTAGGTACGGAAAGAAATAAATATACAGTCTGCAAGGCTGGCTTCAATCTGGCCCCTCCCAATAAAATGGAAGGTATGCATATGGTATATTCGTGACTGCAACGTGATTCGTAAAAAATAAGAAATAAAAAAACAAGTTCAACCAGTCTTGTAAATGACATTTAATATTAAATACTGTAAACAAGAGATCTGTTATTTAATTCCATTATATTAGGTAGGTACAATGTTTATAAACTTACATACAGTTTTATTACTCAGTAAAATAAAAAAAATACATCATTTCTTACTAAAATCTGACATCGGTCTATTTTTTCTTTACATTGAATTTTTATATTTTTAACAGCTTTACCATAAGTTTTTGAGACTATTATAATCCCTTCTGGATAAAGTATGAAATAAAGTGAATTTCACTTATAACATTTGAATATAGTTATTGACCACTTAACTATATAATAATCCTTATAAACTGTAGGAATAACTTGCCAGGGGCTTTATTTTGAACTTTGTGAACAAGTCATATCTTTGAAAAGCGCAATATCAGTAAAATGCGGCAGCCGAGAGCATACGTTCCTGGGGTGCAATTCCCTAAGCTCCTAACCCATATCACCGTTATTTCAATTCTGTATTCAGGGATGTACGGACGTTTGGGGTGCAACCCCACCCACCCCCAGGGGTGCAATTCTCTAAGCTCAAACATCTATACATCCTTAAATGCAGAATTGAAAAAACGGTGATAACCCAATTTGGTATTCGCTAAGACAGGTCCTCATGGCTCACTGTCTGTGACCTATCCTTGAATAGCTTCAATCATGACTTAGCGAACACCAAGTTGGTTTTACACCGTTATTTCGATTATGTATTTAAGGATGTATGGATGTTTGACCTTAAGGAATTGCACCCCTGTATACTAGGATGTAGGGATGTTTGAGCTTAGAGAATTGTTCAACCTAACATCTGTTAATTGTTCTAGTTCCTTTTATATTAAATTTCATCTATACAAATAAATAAAATTGAAATGTCTGTTCGTAATGTCGAAATAACAGCTTCTTACTAAATGCATATGAAAGTAAATAAAAAAAAAACAATTATTAAATTTTTTGTGGGTTTGTCTGTCTGTTTGTTCCGGGTAATCTCCGCGGAGAAAAAAAACGCTTGAAATCTAATATATGTTCTATGTCAAGTGTCTATGTCGAAGTACACTAAATTTCTTTTAAATAAAACGCACAATATGAATACTGATTTCAATGAATCATATAAAATCCCATACCAATAATGCTTACTATTTGTTGGTATTACAAACATGTTAATAATACATTTGTGCACATGCTTTCATGCATTACCAGTTGTTAGTTCTCATTACCCCCAATGCTTCGAATATTTTTCCAACCCTCATGACCATACACGACAAAGTCTGCCGGTGATCACGCACCCTATTAAGGCTAAATCGCCATAAAATTCCTCAAGTTTATTTCCAACTATAAGGGGGAGGCCTTTGTGCAGCAGTGGACGTTCTGTGGCTGATATGATTTCTAATTTAACATCTTTTCCTTTTTAGCCCTTCTTATAAATATTATGTGTCTAAAATTTTAAGATGTAAACTTGTAATTTTAAATAAAATTTCTTTAATTTTGTCTAGAATTAAAAATAAAAATCTATAAATAAATATTTGGTTTTAAAATATACGTTTGAAGCTGACTGTACCACAAACATTTCAGGAATGCTAAACGTCAATATTCAATATCCTTCATCTATAATACTTTGTACTTATCAAACACGGGCTTCAAAATTATTGATTAAATTTATAATTTCATAAATACTGCACGATTACAAGTGGAACTCACTTTATATTACACATTATAAAATTAACATAACAAAATATAATACGACTACAATTAAAATATACATGTCTGATTTTACAATTTAATACAAATTAATATAATTTATATCAAAGGAACATTGGGTGTAGCATAACTACGTGCCTAGGGCACATACAAAAACTACAATTATTGTACCTATCTAAAAACTAGCAATAATGTTAAAAGGAATACTTTATAGAATACCAAATTAAATGTAAATGTAGCACATCGAAAAATATACAAGTACTTACATATTTTATTAATAAATGCAATATCATTGATTTGAACTTTAAACTAATGTCGAGTAAATTTGCTGGTTGTATTGTAACAATATAATTGTTTAGTAAAAAAGTGTTCAGTGATACAGACAACATTAATTTATCTTACATTTGAGTCTCAACAGTATAATAACTTTATTAACGATAGACTGCTGAAACACTTATATATTCGATTAAACAAATATCGCAACAATTAAAACAGTCTGCCACGAATATTACTGAAAGAGCCACATGTGTAGTCAAGCTTTATAGAAAATTTAGACATATTAAAATTACATAAGATCTATAACTGCGTGTGGCGAGAAGAGATATCAACCTCTGGCCGGCTAATAAAATATATAACTAGAAAAATAAAACTTAAATAATATAAAAGAACCAAAGGATTGCACAAGGTTAATGACTTATTTTATGTACCTCGAGACTGAGTTGTGTACTATCTAACCATATAAAAGCTACGTTATTTCCGTTTCTCAACAAGTTTTATTTCTAAAATGTATCGTGTAAAGATATAAAAGTAAAAGACATCCATAAGTAACATCGAATATGTTAAAAAGACCATGTGTAAATTGTAACGAAGCATATTATACCGATTACAATCAATCTATTTTTTTTTGTCTGGGCCTGTCTCTGGTTTAACTGTCTGATAGACTTACATTGTATCTGTTTCTCTACACTATTTCTGAAAAAAAAATAGACAGTTCTTATTCAACTGTGAATTGTGCCAGATCCGTTCCGAAAAGATCAGTCTTAACACGATGCGATAACAAGCCCTTATAATTATATTTGTACAGTATACTCGAATAGTACTTATTACTAGATTGACAAGATCTTCCATGTGGCTTTTCTTACTTTATTTGTTGATGTGACTTATTAGTCGTTTCGTGTAAAGCTAGTGAAGCATCACTTGGCAGTGTTTGGTAATGCCTACATACGTTAAAAAAAACCGGTTGATAAATAAAACGAGTCGAACAATATACTCGTAATTGGTCACTTCAGAAATTTAAATAATGTTTTTACAATGAGCAAAATTTTAACACTCATTAGAACAATAATTTTAGAGAATAAAAATACGTAGTACACACTGCATTCTAGAATTCTAAGGGTGAGATTCAGAAACGAGCCTAAGCGTGAACTTACGCTTCCATCTGTCAAAATTATGAGCGTAAGTCTTCTTCTTCTTCTCTTAAATTATGGCTTCTGTAGATTATCTTCCACAATTTCGCCAATGTCATGTAATAAGGCAACGATGGACGATGTTCATATTAATCAATTCTGTGTTATCAACGTTGTTCGGTGATCAACTTATTCAAAACTTAATTTATGACACTTATGGAGAACCACAATTTTTTTTTCCAAATATGTACCTTGTGTACCTAGTTTCACAGAACATCAAATGAAGAAGTTTTTTCAATATCGCTTGCCAATATTTTTTTTGTATATTATCCAAGCAGAGAAAATATTAAGTATTAGCAAACCCAACTATAAACAACACCCAAAAATTATAATTTAATTTTATTAGATTTAATATATTTACCCAATATATATACAAAACAAGTAAATACATAACAAAGAAGGCATTTAACAGAAGTGGGACGTGGGATGTGAGAAGGGATAATATCATATAATGATGAGCCCATTTTAGGACAACAGAAGAAAATGTGATCCACATTTCCTTCATCTAAACCACATTCACAGGGAGAGTGCTGTCTAATCCTAAGTTTGGCCAAGAAAACAGGGGTGCAAGAATGATTAAGACGTAAACGACAAATCGTTTTATCTAATAACTGATATTTAAAAAACCAAGGTTTGAGAGGAATTTCAGGTTGTATGTCACCATAAAATTTACCTTTTAAGGACTTAGAAGATTGCCATGACAAGCGTAAGTAGAGCGTTTTGACAGATGGAAGCATAAGTTCACGCTTAGACTCGTTTCTGAATCTCACCCTAACACTCCACTATTACATTTCATTCTAAATAGCATTACTGAGAGAGATTGAAATAGTTTTGTTCATGCATTGTTTCACCTCAACTCAGTGGCGCCATCTAATGACAAAATTGACTTTGTCGAATGTCGAATCTTTAAGGACGGTTTACACCGAACGTATAGCCGCCGACTGTGGCGGGCTCACAGCGTGTTCCAGTGTGAACGAGAAGTCGGACTACATTTTACAACTGAATACAATACAAAACGCTACGCGTAATGGCGTACTGTGTGAACGTAAAGTTGGAAATTTATGAAAAATCAGCATACCGCTAGCTCACAAAGGCTGTAAGCAGGCGTTTCGCGCAGTGTGAGCCGTCCCTTATTGTCAAACCATTTATATTTATATCGCTAGTTATTATATAAACAATTTTGACGATAAAGGTGCGACAGCAATATACTTTTTCAGTCAACTTAAGGTTTCCCTTTTTGCATTTCTCTATAGTGATTCGTAAATTTGTAAAGTACACAATATAACAAGCTCAGGATTGAAATATAGTAAAATTGGCAACAATGAAAATATAGCATTATATGAAACTTATTAATATTATAGTACCTAGTTTGTTAGTTCAAATAAGGCTAATATCTGTTAAACTTTATTATTGTTTCTATCAGGACTTACTGCACCTGATTGCTTGCGCCGTTTTCAGTCTTCAAATATTCTAGAAAAAGTGTTTTTAGTCCAGCTTGCTCAGCTTGATAGTGGGAAACTAAGAATCTTTTCAAAAGTATGCAGAACCTACATGTGTTCTGGCTGCTTTTGCTTATAGGAAAATATAATCAACTTATGAGTTCTGAATATCTTATTTGTATAGATGAAGCTGAACAATAGACCACTATTTCACTGAAAAATATACAGTCAAGTCAAGTTGTCAATTTGTTCACATATATTGTAGCATGTGACCATACAAAAATCTTTTATCGAAGTATAGATTAAAATAAATAGTAGATATTAAAGTAGTTTGGCCTCATTTGAACGAACGCAACACAAGTGGTGACCACTCATTGAAACAACATTAAGATAAACACACAACCATATAAAACGGCACTCACACACGAAAGCAAGTTCATGTATTACTTTGTAAGTCTGGATCGCCCAATTAATTGAACCAGCAAAATTGTAGCTCATTTTCATTCGTCAATAGGGAATGCATTTCCAGGTGCGGGAGATTTCTAAAATGCATGCTGCAAGGCCCGCTTTCGGGAAACTACTTGCGGTCGATAGGGGGGAACGCATTCGAGGTGCGGGAGATTTCTACAATATATGCCGTAAGGCCCGCATTCGCGGAATCATTTTCATTAGTCAATAGGCAACGCATTCGGGACATTTCTACAAGGTATGCCGTAAGGCACGCATTCGCGGAACCGTTTTCAGTGGTCAATAGGGCACGTATTCCGGGTGCGGGAGATTTCTAAAACGCATGCCGTAAGGTCCGCACTCGCGGAACCATTTTCATTGGTCAATAGGGCACGCATTCCGGGTGTGGGAGATTTCTAAAACGCATGCCGTAAGGTCCGCATTCGCGGAACCATTTTCATTGGTCAATAGGGCACGCATTCCGGGTGCGGGAGATTTCTAAAACGCATGCCGTAAGGTCCGCATTCGCGGAACCATTTTCATTGGTCAATAGGGCACGCATTCCGGGTGCGGGAGATTTCTAAAACGCATGCCGTAAGGTCCGCATTCGCGGAACCATTTTCATTGGTCAATAGGGCAAGCATTCGGTTTGCGGGAGATTTCCAAAAGGCATGCCGTAAGGCCCGCCTTCATGGAACCATTTTCATTAGTCAATAGGCAACGCATTCAGGACATTTCTACAACGTATTCCGTCAGGCCCGCATTCGGGGAACTTGCATTGGTCGATAGAGAACGCATTCAAGGTGCGGGAGAATTTTACAACGTACGCCGTAAGGCCTGCATTTGTGGAACCATTTTCATTAGTCAATAGGCAACGCATTCGGGACATTTCTACAACGTATGCCGTAAGGCCCGCATTCGGGGAACTTGCATTGGTCGATAGGGAACGCATTCAAGGTGCGGGAGAATTCTACAACGTACGCCGTAAGGCCTGCATTTGTGGAACCATTTTCATTAGTCAATAGGCAACGCATTCGGGACATTTCTACAACGTATGCCGTAAGGCCCGCATTCGGGGAACTTGCATTGGTCGACAGGGAACGCATTCAAGGTGCGGGAGAATTCTACAACGTATGCCGTAAGGCCCGCATTTGTAGAACCATTTTCATTAGTCAATAGGCAACGCATTCGGGTTGCGGGAGATTTCTAAAACGCATGCCGTAAGGCCCGCATTCGGGAAACTATTTGCATTGGTCGAAAGGAAACGCATTCGAGGTGCAGAAGATTTAAGACCCGCTTGCCGGAAACAATTTGTATTAGTTAATATGAAACGACTGCGGATTGCGCGGAATGTGCGAGATCCCGAGTATATTGCCAGTTGCTTTGAGAGTTTGTGCCATCAATCAGCTAATTTCACTTGTCGTAATCGCGCCTGTGGGAAATTGAATACACTCAGTATCGACCGTGTTATCGACTAATGAAAATAAGCCATTATTGAGTTAAGTTTGATTATCATAACTATGTAATGTAACCCAATGTAACTATCTGATCCTGAGTCACGTTTTGTGCGGTTTGTAATACAAATATTATGGAAACAAATTGTTTTCCAATCTTCAGTATTTGCATATACATTTTGAAACAGTCTGTGGTTTTCCTTTAGTTTTTCACAATCAGTTTCGATTGGATTAGAAAAGAATAGTATCATTTATTCTAACCTAACCAAACAGACATTAAGAGTGGCTCGTTGTCATGTTATTTGAAAACGAAACACAACCGTTTTCCTATAACAAATCAAATTGTTTCAAAAATACACATAAAAACGACTGGGACATCCGAATTGAAAGATAGAGACAAAACATAACCATTTACAAACAAATATTCATATTTTGCATGCACACTTTTAGCTGCGATTTTATATATAATGTTTTTACACAAATTCCCTTACCTGTAAATACGAGTGACAAATTTTGTTGGCTGGACTGGAGTATTAATGTGACCTAAAATAGTTACTATAAAACTAAGACTGCAAAAAACATATCAAACGCAAGCCATGCATACACATCTCATACTCAAACACGTTTCGTTAAGATCATTGTAAAATAATATAATATTGCTCTGCCTAGCTTGCTATTGTTATATTAACATTCCCTAGACATACAAGCCATTACATAGGTCAACGTAACTGCCATACAAAACGTTTGTAAAAGCTTATTTTATGAGCTTATTGAGCTGAGAGCACTTGTGTTATTATCACATATATTCTTATCAGTCGAATGCAGAACTAGTTTCTGCATTGAGTCTATAATTATTTTAGAATTATCATCGTTCGAATTTTGTTCTTCGTCTGCACTATCTGCCTCGGATATCTCCGTTTCTTTCGCCGATTTATTGTCAAAATACGGGAAGAAATCGTAATGAGATTTTCCATTGCTAACCTTAGATTTATCGTTTTTAACACACCGCCGGTTCTCGTCGTTTTTAATTGTGGATATGTTGCGTTTTGAAAATTCGTCCCAGCCCTCCGTCGTTTTGCCATGCACAGGGTTCCAGTCTTTTCTGAACGAGCTTGTAGGTTTCATTTCGTTTGAGGCGAATTTTTGTTGGATGTCATTTATTTGGTTGTGGTTTTCTCGCGTGGATACTATTTGGCCATAAACGGGTGTGCAGTATGTTGTGTCTGGGGAACTGTTAACTCCTTTAATATCTCTATTTATATTGCTCTGGTTGATTTGACAGTTGTTCATGCCGGAGTCAAACTCAGACTTCTGGCCAGCATTGAGAAGAATTTGCTTGGAAGATTTGACAGGTTTCTTGTCACCATTTGGTCCTCTGTGTGGGGAACCCCCTTGCTTCATTGGACTGTTGTCATCTTCGTTCATATTATCTTCACCAATACCATCTATGTCGTAAACCTGAAATGATAGTAGCATGTGTCAATCAACTTCTGTGTACTATGATAAAAAGCCACGATTCATTTTCATTCATTTCGTAAAACCTGCTAATGATTAATGTAAAGAGTGACATTAATTGCATAAATTCCAGACGCACACATAAAAAAACCGGTCAAGTGCGAGTTGAACTCGCGTGGAGAGGGTTCCAAATTGCTGTATATATTGTCTATTGTTGGATTCGGTCTTGTACCAATAACTAATCCCAAGAACAAACTTAAAATTGTAGTTGAAAAACACATTTTCCCTTACATTCCAACCGTTAGTACGCACAATATTATAAGATTTACCATGTTTTTAAGACCATATACTTCTTATAGTTTTTCATGTAATCTATAGATAAAGAGCTATTACCTATATTTTTTTCAGAATTTCTAGCCTAACCTCCCCCAAAGACCATCACAATGGCCGATTTGGGTTTCTATTGTGTGCTCATTAGGGGGTTTTGCCATCCGTGATATGTCTTAAAGCGCGGCACCAATGGGCGATCTTACGAGGATCTGGAGCCCCCCTTCGGTGCCAAAGATGACCGCGCAAGTGGTTTTAGCCGGTAGGAGTCCGGCATACCCCTTCGCCCTTCCCCGGGGCTAAGGAAGTTCCATGTATAATTTCCACTGGACACCAATAAAAACAAAAATAAAAAAGGGGTTTTGCCATAATCGCCACCCCCTATGCAGGCGGGTTGGCAATCGCTGTTGAGTTGTAATTAATATACTCGAAGGACGCTGCTGCCCATCCTTTGACTAGTCCCATAGTCGCCTTTTACGACACCCCCAGGATGAGATGGGGTGGTGGTATTCTTAGCCGGCACCACACGGCACTAGGTCATTAGGTTCCCTACAAATGGTTAAGCTAAGCAGTGCTGATGCATGCATCATGCTCATGAACATGCATTGTCTGTCGGGACTGGTCAGCTGTTAACTGCCATGGCAAATAAATTGCTACTTTATGATTTCAGTATGAAATTCTTTACACATTACCCATTAGCATTTAGCAGCCAATAGCAAAAAGCAGAGATAACTTATAGTATTTGGAATAAAATAAAACTACCAACCTTATACATAACATCCTGATTCACTCCCTTCTCCCTTTCTCTCTTATTCTGGACAGCGAGCCACACATCTTTTAGTTCTCCAGCCAAGTCTCTATCTTTCATTATGATAGGATTCCTGGCTAACACTAGACCTGGGTTCATCGCTTCCACAAAATCACAGAGAAGACTCACTAGTGCTTCTCGATCCTGGAAATTGATTAGAAGAATTTCATAATGTGTAAATGGTTAACATAGGGATAACTATGCAAAGCAGGGAACAAGTTGTATCCCTGTAAGAAAAAAAGGGTTTAAGGTTTCTAATAAAACTGTTTAACAAAAAAAAAAAAACTGACTTCAAAAAGCCTACACAATATAAAAATATTAAAATCACTGAAAAGGAAAAAAAACATTTATGAAGTCGGGCAGGGCTAGGTAGTTTTAATATTTTTATATCTTCACGATATACGGGTTTTTGAAGTCGGTATTTTTTCGTTCTAAAGTTTTATTTGTTTCTTTTTAGTGTAAGAAATTACTCCAATTTGGTATCAGTATTTAACACTAAAAATAAGAATGACTCAAATTGGTTCTCTGATCTGAGAGGAATCGAAACTATTAAGACATCATCTAGATAAGCGCAGTAAAATTAACCCTAGTTATAAGTAATCTATGAATTAACCTGTTCATTGAAGCTAGTTAAAAACTACTCAAACAAATGTAATGAAATTTATATGGAGCCAACTCAAAAGCATTCATCACCAGATACAAATCTCAGAGTATCCGGAGGTATAAACTTTCCTTTTTGAAGTTGGTTAAAAATACACAAATAGTTGCAATTATTTGTCTTTTCACTATAGTACCTATAAATAAATTGTTATTTGGTTCAAGTTCCTAAAGTTGAGAGTATGTTTTCTCACTTCTTTATGCATGTAGGTAACAAATAAATAAAATTGTGTCAACAATACCAACTATTAAATGTTAGTTTCCACTTTTCTATATTAGTGTATAATCTATGCCACTTATCAGTTTGAATCCAACATAAAGCATCCTTATATTACAATTTCAGCACAAAAGATCCACATGGGTTGAGGTGCTTTCGGCAACAGCTGAGCCGATATATAGCCAACAATAGATTAGATCTATATAATTATTATAAACCTATTATCTTTGTACAACTCATGTCTTTTATATCTTTGAAGAAGAAATATTTTTTTGCCATAATGCTTTTCTTAGCTGAACAGTTTGTGGCTGATTGTAAGCTGTTAAGAGCTTAAGTGTTTAAAATGTGCTGATTTAGCAGCAAACTGCCCAATGAATGAATGAACAAACATAAATCATAACAAATTATAGGCAAGCCATAGCTGATTCTTTAGCAAACAATTCTAGTTTCACTACTCCAATAAAAAAAAAAATGTTTTTAGAAAGAGACTTGAGTTATGTCTCATGTGAGTGATGCAAACAGTTGGAAAAACACATACCAATGAAACAGTGGCTGTGCACTCACACAAAAACACTCATGTTCCTTTGTGAAGAAGTACTTAAAAATAAGTAAATAGTTTATTACGGTTGGACTGGCGGCGTTTTTTCCGTTTGCTTTGAGTATATCTGGATTCACCATAACTGCAAACACAATCATTGGAGGCCTGCCAGCGTTAGGCCCATAATTTTGCGGCACCTAGAATGTCAATATTTAATTATGCATATTAAATATTCATACTGTGGAAACCAAAATAATTTATTTCAGGTGCATGGGAAGACATTTTATTCTAAACCTGTAGTCAACTATGTCAGACTGATAATGACTACCATAAAACGGGGTGACTAGGGATGCAGGGGCGAATAGGGACAAACTCGGTTTTTTTCTACTCATTGGTATTCTCGCATATGGGTAGATTTTCAAGTATTTTTTTGAATATATTACTTGTGTTCCTTTACTACGGCAACATCGATTACTCAAAACGGTATGTTACGGTATGGATATATTGGTAAAGAAGTCTTTATTTTTACTTTTACATGTTGCCCCACACTAGGGTTTCTCGTGTGTCGTGGGTGCGTTTACAGACATGAATTTCACATACAATACACCCAGACCCGGAACAACTACCTGCAGATCATACAAATATTTGTTCCGTGCGGGAGCGAGCAATAAAGCCTTGCACTTATAAACCTAAACCAGAACAAATAAATAATATGACAAGCACTTTTATTCTTTAATGTTAGGTTATTAAGAGAAATTATTTAGAGAATATCAATATAAAATATAAATTTTAATAGATCATTTATGTAATAATGTCTTAGGTTTTCGCGAGTATTACACATTATAATAAAACACTTTTAAACAGATTCGTTCGTGTATATTTTAGAAAAATCAGAGGCATCCTTAAATTAATTTTGAATTCCCGCTACACCCCGCTTTTGTCCCTTTTGCCTCAACAATGGAGTGAGTACGAATCACCCACATTTTAGATTTTCACATAAAACCTACATTTTAATTTGCAGGGAAAGTGCTAAATAATAAATGTTCCAGCCGCTAGAACAAATATTTAAATACTATTGACTAACACAAAAACAGTTTAAACATTTAAACCCTGTTCACCCCGTTTTATGGTACTGATATGTATACAACTAAATTTAGATAAGTAGTTAGGAAGTACTGCTGGCACATACAGTCTTCACATTACTCAAGTAGGTACAAAACTAAGAACAAACGAATTCTAGAGTGTCAAATATATTATATTACACATTTAGCTTCTCAAATTTTATTATTTCGTGAAAAAATTAGAGCGGCAAATTTGTGCTAGATAATTTTGTACTCATAGTAATGACTAGATATGGATAATGTAAGTGAAAAACTAACCTGCATTCCGCCATACAAAGGAATAGGGTCTGAATATTGTTTGGGGTTCGCTATTTTCTGCCATCCCAACACATTTATGTATAATATCTCTGTGGTGTTCTTTATAGTATCCTGAATACACATGTGCGGCTGTGGTGGATTTTTAAATTGACGAAAAGCTCTTGAACCTCTTCCATATTGTACTGGCACTACTCTTTCTGGAGGGTTTTGATTTTCCATAGCAACAGGTCTTCACTAACACTAAGATTTAATTACAGTAGACTCAAAACATTCACAATAAAATCCATTAAACCAATAATGACATTTCTAAGAGGCCTGTCCGACATCGAAGTTTGTTGAACTCTAGGCGCGTTCAATCGTGTTATATTTACTCCGTAACTGTACTTTATCACTCAATACTAATTTTATTTGTGTTTATTTGAATAATGTTCCTACGTAAATATGTTAACTCAAAGCTCGTCCGTAAGTTTAGAAAGAAATCAAAAGAAATGGCTTTCGTGAAAGAGAAAGAAGACAACATTTGGTTTTTTAATTTCCCGGCTGGACTACCAGTCTTCTACGCCAATGCGGTTCAGGAAAACCGTAATCACAGAATTTCAATTATTATTAAATGCCAATATTCTGCAACTGAAGTGTTATTTTGTAATAATAAATAATAGTATTTTGAATGATAACTAGCACTGAGTATTTATTTTAATATTTTTGTCGCGAAGTACGAAGTTATGAAATGTTTCCGCTAGATGGCATTTTCGCACACGGCAACGCAGCGCAGTGAGTGGCGACCAGTGCCGGCAATGCCTGATCGAATGCCCCAGATTCCAGGGGCGTCGAAATATTACAAAAAGAAAAGAATGCTACAGAAAGACGGTCAGACGAACGGGAATCCCATGCATGAGTCACAAGACTTTCAACTCTGGCTTGCCTTAACCGATCAGTGAGGAGCCGCCAGAGCTATATTCTCGGGGGTGCTAGTGTCTAATGGTTTAATGACATGGACATCCGCTCCGAGTTTTCGAGACTCTCGACGGTGAAACTGGTGTCGCATATCTGTCGACACCCCGAACCACTCACGCTCCCTTTCGTTCCTGTAGTGGGGATCATCTTGTGAGTAGCAAGTCGCCGTCTCCAAATTTCATTGATTTTATTTCAGTTACCATTACATATAACACCCATTGCAATAGACCTTATTGTTATAGTTTCCATCTCATACACAAGTGCACAATACCTAATTTTATTTTTTAGTGCAGCAATTTAGAGTCCTGAGTGTCCCATTACATTTTGGATTCAAATTCTGTAAACGGCCTCCATGTGTTGGACCTATGACCCCGTGACCCCGTGTAAGCTTATCAAGAGACCAGGTTCTTTGCAGAGGCTATTAACCCGTGAGTAGAAAGACATGACAAGTAAATATTTGTCATTTATTTCAGGCTTCCTTGGCCCTAGTTATATACCTTACAAACTAACTAACTATTAACTAACTTCGGCCCGCAGCTTTTCACGCGTGGTATTCTGAAATCTACATCATGTTGTTGAAAACATGCAATAATGACCCTCGCTTTGATTAGGAATAAGAAACAGGTGTAGAAGGTCATGCTAGTTCTTAGAATATCAACACCGTTTTTTTTATTGGTTTCCAGTGGGTATTGTACATGAACTTCCTCCGCCCAGGGGAAGGGTAAAGGGGTATGCTGGACTCCTTTATTTTATTGGTGCGCAGTGGAAATTCTTCATGAACTTCCTTCGCCCCGGGGAAGGGTGAAGGGGTATGCCGGACTCCTACCGGCTAAAACCACTGGAGCAGTCATCTTCGGCACCGAAGAGGGGCTCCAGGCCCTCGTAAGATCACACTAGAACCCCCCATTGATGCCACACCTTTAGGCACATCTTGGAGGGGATGACTGTAAAGCGGTCACCCCCTCTAGCGGAGGGAAGGCGACTGTAAAAAGGTCGCATCCCAGGCACTACTCGGGGAGAGCCCAACCAACCTAGTGTACGTTAAACATTCATGGTCTATCGAAACAATCGATAATGAACGACTATCAATTGTAATCGATATTATTAAATCTATCGATTATGAGTTATGACTCTCACATTCAAGCCACTAATAGCTACACCACTGAGTGATTCGAATATCATTATCAGACAATATTTGTATAAGTCTGTTACTGACAAACATTCATACCATCTCGCCTCGCGAATGGCTCTATTCAGCGTAATTGTGGCCGCCCGGTAGGCCTGACAGGCCGCAGCAGTCTCTTCGCTGTATGACAACGGCAGCGTCGGCTGCGTTGATATGGGATTCTTCGGGATGCCAGGCAGAACGCTCTCATCCGACCACCAGTACACCAGTATACGCCGGGAGCGCCTGCCCCAAGGTATGGATGCATCACATATAACGTCATCACCTGCCACAACCAGGCTGCTCCCTCTTCTGGATTGGGCAAGATCCCACGGTTGACCTCTGACCACGACGCGACGTTGGCAACTGTGACGAGCATCTCTCTATTGAGTGTGAAGGCCCAACGCCGCGACCATGGGCTAGGCCTTGAACGACTGGGGCCGGGCGTCCGGAGGGTCACGTCAAACATTATGTGGCGGTGGTCTGACAACGTGAGCACCTCCTCCGCCACCCGCCAACCCGATACCATGCGGGCCACAGAAGGAGCCACCCATGTATGGTCCACAACCAGCCCCCCCGCTACCAAACGCAGGTGCTAACGGACCCCTGTTTCAGCAATTGGAGGTTAAGCGACGCCGTCCAGTCTTGTAATACCCTCCCTCTTGGCCCGTCCCGACGGTTGCCCCAAGCTCTAGAGTGAGCGTTGAAGTGCCCAAGGACGATCACTGGACGGGGTGAGCACGTTACACGAATGCTGCGTGCTACCCCGTTCAAGTATCCCTTGAAGTCGGCGAGTGACACATTGGGGGAGACGTAGCTACCCACTACGGCCAGAGGTCCAGATGTCCAACAGGGAGCAGGGCGCCTCACCTTCGGCTCCGGCCCAATAAATGGCCACGGCGTCCCCAGCGCCCCCGAACCAGCGAGGGTGTTCCTGGACGCCGTAGGGCTCCACCACAACCGCCAAGGCAACCGATCACTCCTCAACAGTCTGCAGCACTAGATTCTGCGCGTTGCGGCAATGGTTAAGGTTGGGAGTTGCATCCTTGGAACTCTTTCTCTACTCTGCTCTGATTACTTAGTAGACAATCGAGAAATATTTTATTTTTGGTTATATTATAAAATTCACCACTCGCCACCTTCGTTCTTAGTGGAAAAGGCTGCGCGGGAGTTTATTCGTTTATAATAATAAACCATATTATACAAGTCTCTTGAAGCTTATACTTGAATTTGCAACGCAGTGACGTCAGCTAATCTTCTTGTACTTACTACATATGTTATTATTTATTATGAGACGAGTCCAAACAATAAGTCGCAACCTCACTGGTTTAAGTCAATTATAATAATAACAAGCAGCCGCAGATGTCGGTAGCGGTTCTTTCCTCTGGACTAAGTCATACATTTTCATGTGTATTTCGCATACATTGTCATCATGAAACATACGTAGTACAATAAAGTATTTGTTTGCTGAGAAGTCTTTTATTTTATTTTTATTATATTTAACAGTGAAAAACTATTGATTTCGTTGCCATAAGCTACATAGTGAGAAAGAAAGAAGTGTTTAAATTAATAAAATCATTAAGAACTAAGTAAACGGAGACGTACGAAAATGAATATATATATATATGTAGTATTCTCAAAAATACCTCGGTTTAGAAATTGATAACAAATTTAACTGGAGCAATCATATCGAATACGTTTGTAATAAGTTGAGACAGTTTCTAGCTAATATTATAATTCTCAAGAACCGCATACCATTTAAAGTAAAACTTATGCTATATAACTCATTGGCTGAATCATATATTCAATACGGACTAAGTAGTTATGGTCGTACATTTAAATCTTATCTCAATCAAATATATAAACTTCAACTAAAGATTCTTAAGAATATCTCTATATAATTATGTAGCAAAATTAAAGACCAATTCCAAAACAACGAACTTCGACTATTTAATAACTGTAAAATATTACCTGTTCATATACAATTTAAATATGCACTCCTAAAAGAACAGTTATTTAACAAGAATTTAAATAAAGAAATTCAACATGCTGTATACACGAGAGCCGTCGCTCTAAACCAGCTTTGCACAACTCGCGCAAACAATGCCTACGGCGAACGCACATCTTTATATCTTGTTCCTATGTTAATTAATAACTTACCTTCTAATTTGCGTAGTGACTTCACGCCAACTAATATTAAATTTAAACTTAAGTCTTACTTCTTGGAGCACATGAAATACTAATTACTTGGAAATGCACTCACCAACTTTCAATTTACTTTAGTTTACCGTTTTTATTTATTTATTAGATATTAGACTACTTGTAGCATTAATTACAAACCTTTGTGGTTTTCGAATGCTATATCATTATGCTATATTTATTCTGTATTTCTTTTGAATGATAAACAATAAAAAAAAAAGAATAATAGTCGTTCAAAAAAAACTTATGGCAACGAAATCAACAAATTTTCACTGTTACTTATGCAAAAAAATCCTACGATTTTAAGTGGGGATTTTAATGTGAATTTCGCATCAGATAATTTAAATTAAAAAATGTGCAACTGTAACTAAACTCAACCAACTACCAGATCGAAAACAGTAATTGATGCCGTGTTCCAAAGATATATAAATAAAATTGAAACTAGAGCGTTTGTTTCCTATTTTAGAATCATAAGCCTCTCGCGTCGTTTGTTCAAAGTGAAAACATTGTATCTGAATAATGTGTATAATATATCTTAAATAAGTATATATGAAATGTAATATTTTGCATTAAAATATAAAATAATTTTCGAGCTTGGTAAATCAAATATTAGAAAAGTAATTAACCTTATAATTATCCTATTACTCCTGATATTTAGGTATCTCATTCTCTCGTAGGCAACTTTTCTGAGAGAGCGTCATGCTCCACAAGGAGACTGCAGAGCGGGATCGGAAAAGAGCCGATCCCGCTCGGAGGCTCTAGTGTAATCTTACGAGGACCTGCTGCTGAAGCTGACCACAGTGGTTTTAGCCGGTAGGAGTCCGGCCATGCCCCTTCGCCCTTCCCCGGGGCGGAGGAATTTCATGTAGAATTTCCACTGGCTGTCAATAAAAAACGCTGTGTAAAACCGGTTTTTAACGTTGGTTTTGTACATACTATGTCTTTTCTGCGCTGTTTTTCAATCAACTTAGGCTCATATGTCAGTAAAGAATATTGCTTGGTAACAGTGTGAATATAATATATATAAATAATATAATAAAAGGCTAACGAACCGTAAGGACCTAGAACTGCTCATAAACCTCAACGGTGGGGTGAAAAATGGTAGGAAAAGACGTACTTTTAAAACAGCTCTCTGGGTTCTTTCAATTTTCAGCATAAGGGTTTTTGTTGATCCACCCTAGGCAGAAATACAGTCTTCTTTGTTAGCGACATGTCGTAAATTTTTTAAAACAAATATTAGTTTGCGTGTTCTTGCTGCTAACTGGTCATTAAGCTATTTGAAGCTTAATTTACTGTCAATCACAATACCCAAATACTTAATTATATTTGTCTTTTCCAGTCTAGAACATGAACAGCTGGAATCATTGAAATTGGAACATTGTTTTATATTGGGTAATGTCAGCTTCTGCGTTCCGCAAAGAGAAAGTTATGAATGTTGTCTTATCCGAATTAAGAGTTAGAAAATTGTCATTCAACCATTTTGTTACAATATTAAAGCCCGTCTGCGAGTTATAAAAAACTTCACTCCAAGTTTTTCCCGCTAAAAAGCAACGCTGAGTCATCAGTAAGGGTTACAATTTTAGCTTTGGGAAGGTCTAATTGAAACAGATCATTGATGTAGGCGAGAAACAAAGTCGGGCCCAGGGTGCTGCCCTGTCGAACACCAAACTGAACTGGAACATGATCGCTTGTTAGATTTTCCATTTGTAAACACTGCGTTCTTTCGGATAAATAACTTTCAAACAGTTTGAATTGAAGGTGCCTGATTCCCAGACACTCTAGTTTATTTAGCAAGATTGGGATAGAGACTGTGTTGAAAGCTTTGGCAAGATCTAGAAATATTGTAATAGCTTTCTTTTTATTGTCAACTAGCCTCTTATTCTTGGGGTTTCTAATTAATGTCATAAACCATTGATGACGAATGAACTGCACGCCACGGGTGATTTTAGTAGGCTCTTTTAAAGCTTCAATTTTGGAGCTGTTAAGTCCATTTGTTAGGTATTTTTTAACGGTCTACTACACTAGGTTTTCTGTTTTTATCACGGGTACAGTTTACAAACATTATAAATCTCACATGCACAAACGCCCTAACACGGAACAATTACCTGGAGGTCATACAGATAGTTGTTCTGTGCTGGAATCAAACCCGCGATCTATAACGCAGAAAGTAACCATGTCGTGCCGACAAAGTTAACTTAGGTATGGAAATGAAACTAATTAGAAAAATATCAAGTTTTAACTTAGTGATTTGGCCCGAACGGACGTTATAATCAATATCGTCTTTTAAAAATAATCAACTGCGGGTAGAATTATTTTATTTCCGTAATTTCCTACTCTATTTCTAATCAAATCTACTAATAAAACTATTACATAAATTAAAGTAAAGATAATCAGAACAACATTATTCTCTCAGCAGTGTATAATAGCTGTAAGCTCCTTTCAGTATCTGCAACAGAAAAAAAAGTTACTGAACGGGATTGGTATTCTCGTTCACATATAATGTTTAAATGAAATTTCATTCATTCATTTCGGCCGAATGAAGTCCACTGCTGGACACAGGCCTCCCCCAAAGATCACCACAACGACCGATATGGATATGTTGTGGGCTCATTGGGGGGTTTTGCCATAATCACCACGCTTGGCAGGCGGGTTGGCGATCGCAGTTAAGTTGTTAATTTACTCGAAGGACGCTGCTGCCCATCCTCCGGCTAATCCCTTGGTCGACTTTTACGACACCCATGGGAGGAGACGGGGTGGTGGCATTCTGGGCCGGCTTAAATGAAATACAAAACATTATAACATGAATAGAAATTTATTTTGTGACACACATCAGAAAAGACAAAAGACGACAATGAAGAAGTCCCAAAGAAAAACAATATGTGATTATTAAAACCTCTTTGCTTTAATACTCCTCCTTAATCTCATATCTCCTGGCACTCCTCTCATCACTCATCATCATCTCAACCCCATACTACTCACACACCACTCATACTTCTGTCTTAACAACGCCTTGGTCAGAACATCCGCTACCATCCGCGCTGTCTCCTTGTACCTTAATTGTAGATCACCTTTCTCTATTGCCTCTCTGACAAAGTGATATCGCACATCCACGTGCTTCGTACGTTGGTGGTGCACTGGGTTTTTAGCTATCGCCATAGCCGACTGACTATCAGTGAATATAGTAATTGATGGTAGCGTAATTGATTCTCGCCCCATCTCTGCTATAAACCTGCGAAGGAATACCGCTTCCTTTGCAGCCTCAGATAGTGAAATATATTCTGCCTCCGCAGTTGATAAAGCAATTGTTCTTTGTTTCTTGCTCTCCCAAGAAATCGCTCCTCCTTGAGACAAGAACAACCACCCTGAATTAGATTTACGATCATAGTCTCCAGCATGATCTGCATCTGCATATCCTACAACAAGTTCTTGTCGATTACCTCTCGTGTATCTCAATGAATAATGCATGGTTCCTTTTAGATAGCGTAGTACTCTCTTTGCAGCTATCCAATGTTTTTCATCATAACAGTTGTTAAACTGGCTTAGCTGATTTACTGTGTGAGCAATGTCGGGCCTCGTGCACACTGCCAGATACATCAGTGATCCAATTAATGCTCGATATGGAATAGCTTCATTCAATTTATGATCAGGTTGCGGCTTCTCTAGACGCTGTCCTGAACCTGATACAGCTGGAGTGGCGACTGGCTTACAGTCCTCCATTCCGAAAGATCGTAGGATCTTTTCTATGTACCGCTCTTGGTCTAACTTAATCCCTTCACTATCCTGAGTTATACGTATTCCCAACATAAGCTCTGCTTTGCCTAGGTCTTTCATCTCAAATTTGTTGGCGAGATCTATCTTGACCTTCCGCAAGTCTTCAGCATCGTTCCAGAATAATAAAATATCATCAACATATACTGCAATGATGATGATTTTTCCTTCATTAAATCTGGTATAAACACAAGGTTCATTTTCAGATCTCTTGAACTGAAGTTTTATCAGTTCGTCATGAAGTCTTTTGTTCCATGCTCTCGGAGCTTGTTTAAGTCCGTACAGCGACCTCTGCAACAAACAAACGTGATTTTCTTTACCTTTCTCTTCAAAACCTTCAGGTTGCCTCATATAGACAACTTCGTCTAGATTTCCATTAAGAAAAGCTGTTTTCACGTCCATTTGGTCTACTTTTAGATTCATATGGACTGCTAATGCCATCAACGTCCTCAGTGAGCTATGCCTCACTACTGGCGAGAAAGTTTCAAAATAGTCAATGCCCCGCCTTTGACTAAAACCTCTTGCAACAAGACGAGCTTTATATCGCTTCTTTCTCCCCGTCTCTTCTTTTATTCTAAATATCCATTTAGAATCCACAACGTTGCAAGATTGTGGTAGCTCCACCAAAGTCCAAGTTTTATTTCTCTTCAGCGCTTCCAGCTCCTCCTTAATAGCAGCTCTCCACATTTCTTTGTCTCTTCTAGACATTGCCTCTTCGACACTCTGTGGATCATCTTCACCAGCGGTTGTTTGGTAAGTGATATAACCTGGAAAGTCTCTTTTGTTCCTTTCTCTAATAGGATATCTCCTTTCCACATGATGATCATCATCTTCCTTTTCATCAGATGTCATCCACTCTTCATCACTAACAACTTGATTCTCTGCTTCAATGCACTCCTGCACTGGCGGTTGCTCAATCTTCTCTTCTTTATTTTCAGTATCTCCTTGAAAATCTTCTTGAGCTTTTCTCAGGTGCAGACCTTCGTCTACATTCTTAGTCAAATTTTCTTCAAGACTGACTATCACATGCCCTTCATTCTTATTCTCTATAGGCTTCACACTGTTGAATTTTTTATTTTCGAAAAATACAACGTCCCTCGCCTTACTAAGTTGTCCGCTTGCCGGATCGATTAGTCGGTAAGCCTTTGACTCTCCGCAGATACCGACGTGAATAAGCTCTTTCGATTTTGGATCCCATTTCCTCCTTTTAGCGTCGGGGATATGTGCAAATGCTTTACATCCAAAAACTTTGATCATACTCAGATCTTGCTTCTTCCCCGTCCACGCTTCCTCTGGCGTTTTCCCTTTGACTGCGACTGTCGGAGACCTATTCTTTAAATAAACGGCATAATTTACGGCCTCGGCCCAGAAAGTTGTTTCCAATCCTGCCTCTTGAAGCATACTCCTAGCTTTTTCTACAATCGTTCGGTTTGCACGTTCTGCAACACCATTCTGCTCGGGCGTATACTCTACTGTAAGTTGGTGTAGGATTCCACAATCCTTCATCAACTTGTTCATCTGTCGGTTGACATACTCTTTGCCATTATCCGACCGAAGAATCTTCAGAGTCTTCCCAGATTGTTTTTCTACAAAAGTCTTGAACTCGTGAAACTTTTCAAATACTTCACTCTTATTCTTGAGGAAATACACGAAAGTTTTACGCGTGAAATCATCAATGAAAGTCAAGAAGTATTTGTATCCACTGAGTGAATTTTCACCCATTGGTCCACAAACATCAGAATGAACTAATCCGAGAACTTCTTTAGCCCTATTCGCACGACCTCTCTGAAACGGTTGTTTCGTTTGTTTCCCCATTAAACACGCTGTACACTCTAAGTTAGTTGAAGTGTTAGGAAAACTTACTCCTGTGGCTAATTTGTCTCTCAACAATGTAAGGTTACGTATGCCAAGGTGCCCCATACGCCTATGCCACAACTCCATATCTTCACTGATAGTCGAAGCTAGTGCGATTTCCTGTGAACAGAGTTTTAGTTTATAAACACCATTCTCCTCAACACCTGTATGTGCAACATCACCTGTAACCTTACATCCATCTTCTCGCAACAACTGAAAACCTTTCCTTGAAAACACTACCACAAAGCCTCTCTTTACAATAGTGCTCACACTTAATAGGTTGGTTTTTAAATCGGGTACATATATCACATTACTTACGCTCGCATTTTCTTTCTCGCATATCACAGACCCTACTCCTATACCAAACACCTTACCTCCATTTGCACACCCAATCTCTATCTTTCGGCCACACATCCTGAAATCTCTCAGCCACTCTCTATTATTGGTCATGTGGTTAGTTGCTCCTGAATCAAGAATCCATTCTTGGTACTCTCCTGCCGTTGCAAGTCCAAGTGCTACTGAAGCATTCTTCTTGATTTTTGGATTTTCAGGGCAAACTTTTGCTTTATGTGGTCCATTACAGATAAAACATTTTATCATATGTGCCTTTCTTGGCACAGGTTTCTTTGCTTTACGATGTTTATCGGTTAGAAGTGCAGTATCATTGGTGCTGGTACTTAGACCTGAACTGTATGAAGCTTCCATCTGTAACAGCTTGGTCTTCACATAGTCTGTGGTCAACTCTACTCTTGAGTTTTCAATCGCAAGCCTCATCGGTTGAAAAGTTTCAGTCAAACCTTGTAACATCAACGTTGCTAATAACTCATCGTCAACCTCCTTACCGATGTCACTCAATTGCTGCGCTACTGACATCAGCTCGGTGACATAACTCCTAATTGATGTAAACTGTTCAAGCTTTAGGCTTACAAGCTTTGATAAAAGTCGGCATCTGTTATTTAATCCTTTATCCTCAAAAGCTGACCTTAAAGACTCCCACGCCTCCTTTGCCGTTTTTGCATGTCTTACGTGGATCAGGCAATGCGGTTTTATCATCAAGCATATCCTGGCTCTAGCTTTTTGGTCTCTTTTTAAGCCTAATACATCTGAACTCTCGGGTGTCGTCTGAGTGTACTCCCAAAGGTCGTCATGGATTAAGTACAGCTCTACCATAAACTTCCATGTGTTATAATTAGAGTTTCCGTCAAGTTTCTCTATAGACGTTAAGCTCATACCTGTATCATGTGGTTGCAATCTCTCCAGTCGCTCACCACTTGAAGTTGTACTTACAACTTTACCTTCAGTCGCCATAATAGGTAACAACTTTTTTCATTAAACATTGAATAGACTCGTGCTGGGCCCATAACCTGAACGGGATTGGTATTCTCGTTCACATATAATGTTTAAATGAAATACAAAACATTATAACATGAATAGAAATTTATTTTGTGACACACATCAGAAAAGACAAAAGACGACAATGAAGAAGTCCCAAAGAAAAACAATATGTGATTATTAAAACCTCTTTGCTTTAATAGTTACGTTATGAATGTGGACAAGGTTCTAGGATTTATTACATCGCATATTATTCACATTTTTCCACAATCAATGCCATAAGTTATGGTATTGTCACGCCCACGACCATATTAGTTATTTATGTATTGGTAAAAAGGTGCGCACGCATCAGCGAATCGCCTAATGCCTAGGCCGCACATAAATTCCTTATATTCGCGTCATCGCGATGCATGCAACTAAACCTGTATTCGGCGATTCGGGCGAAGACACTATCGGAAAACAGTTGCGTGGCTACACTTCAGTCGGTGCACCAATATATCTTATAAATAGTCATTAATTATTATACTCTTTGCGGCGCACAGACATTGAAATTAGCGGACATGTCAGCGCAAATTAAGTTACACGATGTATAATTGAGATATGTATTGGAGTAACGAGATTTTTTGCAGTTTATTCGCAATAAATATTTCGAGGCGGAGCCGTTATAATTATATCTTTAAGTTTTTGATAAGACAAAAATGTAAGAATTAATTATTTGCCGCCATAAAATATAGAGCGACCGCATCGGCCATTTACTTTTTTGCGTTTGTTATCGCGATACATAATCACGACGACGTATGTGGCCATGCACATTCCCCGTTTTTTCTTTCGGCTTAGCTGTAAGCATTGTACCTAGATAGTAGCTATGCAATGTCGTGTGTCTACACAGGTGCTAAAGGTTTACAATCACAAAATAAAATCTCGATCTATGATTCGCACGTAGAGTTGTGATTCGTAGATGTGTATACACCCTAAAATATTAACTTACAGTAATAAAGGTCGGCAAGGTAAGGTCGGCGAAGGGCCCTGCAGTAAAATTGTTCTTAATACGAAGCTGTCCCAATAGAATTAACACCTCTTTTCTATGTCGGTGACTCGCTGTCCACCAGGTACTTTCGTAAGGTCCCGATGTCATGTTTTCATTCTATAATTCAATTAATTTAAGTTAGGACAATGCATTTATCGGCCGTTCCAGTCATAGAAAAGACCACTACCCGTCTAATCGTTACTATTGTAACAGGTGAACTAAGGATATTCACACACTAGCATCAAACTGCGATCATAATAGATGCGAAGTTTAGTAAATAAATATAGATAGCCTCACGACCTTTTAGTGTTTTCGATTACAAATCTAACGTTCAAAAGCTGACGTTTTTGGTGCCTGTCACACAGTTCATACTAGCATAGGCACCATCGTTTACTCTGTCTATTACTTTCTTTTAACTATGATAATGTTTGCTTGTCTGCAAAAGGTATAACCAAATGTACCAAGCTTATGAGAATAAATTAAATTATTATTATTGTTTACAGACGATAATGCTATGTGATTACTCTACTAATTTAACTGCAGGAAATAAACAAACTTTCTGTCTTTTTTTCAATCTTCCTTCTTTCCTCTCTCTTTCTAATTCTTCTTTGCAAAATAATAATTCTGACTTACTTTGATCAATACGTCGTTGCTGTGCCAACAGAATAAGAACAGTTGTGCTATTCCGAAGATTAAAAACTCGGCCATCAGTAGTTTCTGCGCGGTATTTTGTGCGGACTGTACAAAAGAAAATTTGCAGTAGGTAAGTATACATTTTAATATTACCTAAATGTCAGTTCTATACCTGCGAGTTATCAACATAACCAATAAAAAGTACTCTATAAGGATACCTAGGTACTCAATTATAGGTACCTATGAAGGTAACTAGTACATATTCTGGCAAAATACCTATAGCAACATAAATTACATATTCCCAGAGGGATACCTACGTAGCGAGACTATCGACTTTCCTAATTCTTTAGTTTTATGGAATTCCAACCTTTAAAATGAATAAAAAGCTGTGGCTCCTAAGCCCTAACTGTTTTTTTTTAATGGAATCACTCAGTCCCCTTTTTGACATCTCCAGGATTCGAACCCAGAATTTAAAGTTCTGCACTCAGATAAAGCAATGCACGGAGACCTATGAGCTATGAAACAAGCTGAACTAATCGCGAAGATACCAAGTATCTTATTTAGTTAACCCCGAGTACAGTGGTTACTTAGCTAAAACGCAGAACCCAGCGGTTTATGTTCTATTTTAAAAAGGCAACAGGTAGGTACTTTTTATTATAATTTATACTTACAGTAAGTTGGTAGGCGCTGGCACAAAGCATTAGCGAACACATGACTATGTAAAAGAACATGACCGGTGATAACAGGGAATTAAATAATCTCGAATGTCTGAAACACAAGATCGTTATTACAGGAATTAGTATTAGTGGGCGTCCAAATTATTGTTTTGTTTTTTGGGCAGTCTGGCAGTATATGATCTTTGCTTCGTAGTGTTAAGGCGCGGAAAATATTTTATCGATAAAAATGTTGTATTGCGTAGTACGATGTTTTTGTCATTCTGAATTATATATTATTTTTCAAGGTATTTATGTGATAATTAGCACATAGCGTATGCTCGGCTTAGCGGTGAGAATTTCAATGCTTCCAAAGGTTAAAATGAGTAAACAAGCAAGTGCGTTGGTTTTACAGAAATAATGTAATATTTAAGTTTTTCTAAGTCGTATGTAATTAATTTTAATGATTTAACAGCATTTTGAGCAATCAATTTATCGTAATTAAGAAAATAACTGATGTTTAGCTACATCAATTTTTACCCTACATATTTATGACAATTAGAACGGCAAAAGAGTTTGTATTATAATAAGACGAAGGGGGAAAGGTAAATCTCGTTCTATGAAGAAAATTTATACACAGTTGTTTGAGTACGGGCGGCATTATATCAGGAATTCTTTAACATAGCCTCGTCTTGTTTATCCTTCACTATTTAAATGGTATTGCTACAAACATTTTCCTAACACTCCGTGTGGTATCCGGATTAAGAATATAGCATAACTCCATCTCCTTCCGTTGGATATCGTAAAAGGCAACTAAGGGACTCTATACCAGAGGGATGGGCAGCAGCGTCTCTTCTATGGAACAGGGCCATACTGCGCTCACCAACTCGCCTGCTAAGCATGGTGAGTATTGGCAAATAACCCCAAAATGACGACACAATTGAGGAAATCGACGGGGGAGGCCTTTGTTTCATCCGTGGACGTATAAATAACTGATACGATAATAATAATGAGTTTCCCGAGCTGACATTGAGAGGATATTTAAACAGCTTTTTAACATCTCTCCAGCCATGATGAGCTAGGTTCGGATTTAATTAGTAATGGCCACCCGGCTTTCTCAATGTTTAGGTAACGAGGTACTTATTTACAGAATTAGGACGTAAATATACTGGACCTAGATTATGTAGCATACATCAATACGGATTAATTTATAATGTAAAAAAAAGTGAATACATGGTTTTTGAGGTTGGCGGCATTCGCCGTGGAGATGGACCCGAGTTGTTTTTGAATGGATCAACAATTAACAAGGTGTCCACTTTTAAATACTTAGGGCATTTTCTTGTCGACAACCTTAAGGACGATGTAGACATTGAGAGGGAACGTAGGGCTCTTGCGGTAAGGAGCAATATGTTGGCCCGTAGATTTGCGCGGTGTACTGACCTTGTAAAGATTTCACTTTTCAAAGCTTACTGCCAGGGCATGTACACAGGCAATCTATGGGTCAATTACACCAAAAGATCGCTGGATGTCCTACGTGTCCAGTACAACAATGCTTTCAGGATGTTGTTGAGACTGCCTCGTTACTGCAGTGCATCGGAGATATTTGCGCAAGCCCGTACCGATGGTTTTCACGCGATTATACGCAAAAAAACAGCTTCACTATTGAGGAGAGTGAGAGACAGTCAAAACAATATCCTGAAAATCGTAGCGGAGAGCTTGTGCTCTCCGATTGTAAAACAGTTTGTGCAGAGGGTGATCGGTACTAACACTAGGTAATAAGACATTTTATGTTACTAACACTATATGGATTCTTTGATCCGAAATAAAGTTAATTAATAATAATAAAATAATAATAGCTCGAACTGATCTATTCATGAGAGGAAGAATTTAATGAACCAATTCATTCGTTACAAAATACTTATAGGTATATAGATATATTATATATATTGCCGTGTGGTGCCGGCTCAGAATACCACCACACCATCTCCTCCCGTGGGTGTCGTAAAAGTGGACTAAGGGATTAGCCGGAGGATGGGCAGCAGCGTCCTTAGAGTACATTAACAACTCAACTGCGATCGCCAACCCGTCTGCCAAGCGTGGCGATTATGGCAATAGGGGGTATTGAGTCCACAACACACCCATATTAGTCGCTGTGGTGATCTTTGCGGGAGGCCTTTGCACAGCAGTGGACTTCATTCGGCCGAAGTGATGATGAGGTAGACCATAGAACAATACTGCCTTATTTACGGGTGCAAAAATTCAAAGTTAGTGTAATTGCGAAATAAAAATAGAATGATAATGATATATATATATATAATGATAGAATGGAAGGTTATTATTACTCCCGACGCAGAAATTGATATTTTAAATATGGTTTTTTTTGGTGGCATCGTAATACATGATGATGGACGACAAACCGTTATTACATCTAATTTGAATGTTTGTAACGAATGGTTGGCTACCTAGCTATTTATTATTTCACTAATTATCTACTAAGCTACTATTCTTTACGCTAATCTTGATTGAAGACTGGAAAAAAAGTATTTGATTGATAACATGTATGCTTTTACTGGTGGTAGGTATTCCAAGAGGGCGATAAGCAGTAGTGTTTAAACCTGAGTGATTACTGTATTCCAGTTAGAAAGGAAAGGAAAGCTAGTGAAATTACTGGGCATAAGATACTAAATAGTTTGATATTGAGGAGACGAACACCTTGATGCCTCGCAGGTCTAGTCCTTGGTCCCCGAGGGGGTGACCGCTTTACAGTCACCCTCTCAGGGATGTGCCTATAGGCGTGGCACCAGTGGGCGGCTCTAGTGTGATCTTACGAGGACCTGGAGCCCCCCTTCGGTGCCGAAGATGACCGCTCCAGTGGTTTTAGCCGGTAGGAGTCCGGCATACCCCTTCGCCCTTCCCCGGGGTGAAGGAAGTTCATGAAGAATTTCCACTAGGCATCAATAAAAAAAATAAAAAAAAGGTCTAGTCCTTGGTAGAATTACAATTGTTATGGGCAATTGTAGGGACTTGCTCGCCTCGCCAACGAATAGCATAAACAAAGTATTGCGCTTCAAGGGTAGCTTTAGTAGTAAATACTACTCTCAGTCGTGCCGATCCCAATACCCGTTGGGAGCTCTGTTCTCGAAGTTGTTGACGTGTATGTCTACCTTTTTTTTTATTGGTGCCCAGTGGAAATTCGTCATGAACTTCCTTCGCCCCGGAGAAGGACGAAGGGGTATGCCGGACTCCTACCGGCTAAAACCGCTGGAGCGGTCATCTTCGGCACCTAAGGGAGGCTCCAGGTCCTCGTATGATCACACTAGACAAACTTTCCAGTTAGGTAGGCCCAACTTCGAGATAGAGGTCAATCGTCGAATCCGACTCGGCTGGGCAGCGTTTGGGAAACTTCACAGCGTCTTTTCGTCAACAATACCGCAATGCCTCAAGACGAAAGTCTTTAACCAGTGTGTGTTACTAGTGATCACATATGGAACAGAGACGTGGTCACTCACAATGGGCCTCATAAGAAAGCCCAATTTCACTCAGCGAGCTATGGAGTGAGCTATGCTTGGTATTTCTCTACGAGATCGAATCAGAAATGAGGAGATCCGTAGAAGAACTAAAGTTGTCGATATAGCTGAAAGGATTAGTAAACTGAAGTGGCAATGGGCGGGGCACATTGCTCGTAGAACTGATGGCCGCTGGGGCACAAAGGTTCTCGAATGGAGACCGCGCACCGGAAAACGCAGCGTGGGACGACCTCTAACGAGGTGGACAGATGACCTGGTGAAGGTCGTTGGATGAGATCGGCATGTGACCGCTCGTTGTGGAAATCTAAGGGGGAGGCCTTTGTTCAGCAGTGGACGTCCTGTGGCTGATATGATGACGATGACTAGTCTCAGTATGCTATAAACAAGCTGGGAAATTAGGCTGTAATAAAAATATATAGACGATGCTCGTGTGAAATCTGTAAATCCGAAGTAATTGAACTAGGACCCTACTTAGGATACTAAAATTCTTTTACTAGGTATTATAGGTACCTATAGTCAGAAAATGGTGGGATAGTGAAAATAATAGATTTTTGCCAGTTATTCGCCGCCAAGCAGTAGTGTTTTAAACTTCAAACAGTACTGGGCAATAGAGACTAACTAATCTCTCGTGGTGACGAGCTCAGAGTGGTGCCATGTAGTCCGTCTTGGGTATCATTACAATTATCATGAGCCACCAGAAAAATTACTTGCTGGTCTCGTCAATAGGTTGTAGTAATTATAAAATTGAATTAAAAGTTCCAGAACTGTCCGGTTCGCGGAAAATAGAGTAAGTATAGTTAATATTAATTAAGAGTTCCTGAGTAGAAAAGTGAATGCATGACCGGACTTCAAATAAAATCGAGAAAGAACATGGAGATTATCTCGTTATTTTTCGAATTACAACAACTGATTGAATAGCAGCATCGTTCTCTACTGAAAACACAGAGCGATTCTTAATCACTACGCTAAGCTAAGAATGGTGATTATCACAACTTTTACTCACAATCGTTAGTTGTAATGAGGTCTATGAAGAGATCAATGTGCAGCATTAGAATCATACCGGTTTATGTTAATAAACGATAAATTCTTTCTTTCACCAAGAGCTTGAGTTTCGTAACAAAATATAAAAAGGCTGGAAATAACAAATCTCAAGGTAGAAAAAGACTACTCTGTCTCCTTTACTAGGATTATGTGCGTCAGAAAATGATAATCTACGATGACTGAAAAGGTTTCCAGCGATTCTTAAGAAGTCAGTACTATAGATTTGTCGTATGGACAAATCTATAGTACTGACTGTTCTCATTCTAGATAAAAAAACTATCTCGACAAATAATACGAGATCAGCTAAGAAATTTATAAAATAAGCGATATAATTACTTGGAACCGGTATGGAAACGCGTCAAAAGAGATATTAAATAAAAGCAGAACACTAATTGGCTATGAGCGTCGTTATCGGCAACTAAAAAGCTATAGATATGTAAGCCTGGATAGCATAACTATGTAATGAACATATGCTATGTATATAATCTGCTAAGTATAGCGAACATGAAAAATCGCCAGTGAAGATAGTGGCGAAACCCCGAATTCCCCTTCAATTTCACATACAGATGTGTAAAATTAGCTGAGATAATCTCCTGAGAGTGTAATTAGAAACGACAAAAAACCGTAATCAGAAGAAAAGGTTACAGTCAGCAGTATCTGTTAGTAACAAACCAGCCTGTCTTACTGATTTAATGAATTCTATAGCAATACCTTGAGGTTGTCGAGCACAAATCACTGAGTGTGAAAAGACCGCTCGTTTTGCATACCTGTGTTTATTGTAATGTATTAAATCTTGCTTGTCATGGGAACGTGTACCTATATTAAAAGTATTGTACCTCTTGGACTGACCTTTACACCGCTTCGAGAGGCTTGTTAATTAAAAGCTTTTATTGGGCACTTTGAAGTAATATAAAACTAGCATAGATACTCCTACGCCCTTCTTGGTAAAGACCGTTTCGTGAGAGAGCCTAACTTTGCGTGGGAGAGCCTAGCTTCCGTTTGAGAGCGTAGCTTTAATCATCGATTGACTTAACCTCGTAAATGGCCTGGCTCGACAGGGGATGTACCACGCGGTAATTGAATACCGGTATAAAGTAGCCATCACCATCACACAGCAATATTTTCATCAGCGTTTTGTATGGTGAGTGACAAATACTGGGAGCCCAACCCCCAAACTATGGCAGACATAGGATATGGGGCCTTCAAGGAAAAAGTATATGCCTGCCATAAAGGTCGGCAACACATCATCAACTCCTCTGGTGTTACGAATGTTTATGAGCGGCAGCGGCGGAGTATTTATTAAGGCGACCCGCATACTCGTTTGCCCTTCTATATATATTTTTTTTTTAAACTGTGATGCAGTAGATATTAAACACAACAGTTAAAATAGTAAACACTGACTACTGAATCGGTCTTCCAACGGATCGCTGCTCATAGAATAGTCAAATTATATTGCCACAAGCACTAAGCTTGGAAAAAGGATTGGTGATCACAGTATGCCATAAGTTATGCCAGAGTTTTCTTATGGAAATCTAAGGATAGAAAAGGCCCGGTCCATTCTTTGTCAGGAACCCTACAGCGAATAAAAATCTAATAAAGATTAAAATTTGACAGGGGATTGTTTAATTAAATTAACTGTCGTTACTGCTCAGATTAATGACTGATAATGAGAATTACTTACTGTATTAACAAAACATGTATTTTATGTAGCTGTCGGACCACTTCATCACATTCTTTATCACTGACTGCTGCTCCATACTCCCCAAACAATAGCTTGCATCTTTCTCGCAATAGATCAAGTTTTCCACCGAAAAATACCATGATCGCCACGACACATGTATCATAAGCCGCCACGATGGTGGCACCGTAAGCACATATGAGTGTGTGCCATAAGACTGTGATCCAACAACCAGGAGAATGGTACTTTTCAAAGGGCATCCAAGAACTGAAAATGTGCGGAAAGTTTTCGGTCCCATTGCGCAGGTTTTCTCGAAAATTTGATGACGATAGGTATCTCATTAGAGGCGTTAAGGTTGTTGTCCAGAATGTTGTAAAAACCAAAGCCCAGTAGAAATATGAGAGGCGGCGGCTGTACTTAGTGTATGCGTCGATGATTTTACTTCTAATTATATCTCCGTTTTCTCTTTCAAATCGATCAGCTGTTGTTGCATAGTCCAAGACTACTCTCCAATTCTTTTGCCACAGAATGAAGGTATTCGCTTTTACAACACAAATAAAGCTTAACATAGAAATCTTCAAATTGGTCAAAACGAGATCTAAGTCTGATCGAATTACATACAGCTCCATGTATTGTGTAACTACAAATAACGTCGCTATTTCATGTATTAATATGTAGATTATTTTGGCCAGCTTGTTTTGTGGTAGCAATAATCCTATTTTCTTTATAATCCAATAATTTGGACCCAGAAACGGCCGCTCTGGGTCCTCTAAGTTCTTAACTAGTGAATTCATTTTGACTGTATAAAGTATTTTACCGAAGTGATGATGAATTGATTTGTGCTTTGGTATTTATACTACTACAGTCCTATAGTTAACCTGCGACCCCTAACAACCCCACGGTGGGAAAAATCACTGCCTGATTTTCCGACGAGGTAAGGTTTTTTCGGCTGATTGTATACTCAATTCCATAGATTTAAGGGGGTTCAGTACTGTTTAAATTTTTTATTCTTCCAAATGCTTCCAGTTGCTGTTCAAATTATAGGTCTAATGCTTAAAATAAGCATGGTAAAACCTATTTACTATAAGTTCGAATTCTAACAGGATTCAGATTATCCGTGCTCTAATTATGGGTTTCAAGTTGAACACTTTTAGGTATTGTACAATACATTTTGCTAATGCTGTTTCTGCTCATACTGATTTTCCATGTTATCTGTTAGGAATTCTAAATTTACCGCATATATTTAGAAGTGCGTTTAATAGATGTTTGGATTTGCTCTCGGCCGTAATACGTTTTTAGTTTATGAGAATTTCCTTGCACGTATAATTTAATAAACATATATGTATACGTTGTTCATATGAAATCAAATATTTAAATCAGCGTAATAAATTATTAAATTAATCGTTAGCAAGTAAATTAAATTTTTTTCATGACTTTTATTTCGATATACTTCTTTCGAGTATCTCTGGCCATATTATCAATCTACTCTCTTTCTTTTCGTGTGGTTAGTGGCCAACCCAGTGTCAGAGTTGTTCAAGCCACCCAAAGGCCTCCAATTTGGCTTAACAACTGCTGTCTAATGACAACAACCGGGTCCGACTATTTAACGTGCCCTCCGAAGCACAGAGACGCTCAGTTTAAGTACGGCTATGCAGTCATCCTTCCATAGACGGACCGCAGCAAACGTTGCTTAACCTTGCCGATCGTTTACCGATCAGTGAGTGCAACTGGCTATGAGTGTCTGTGAGTACTATATACAATATACCAAACAAACATAACAAATATTTGTCTAGGCAAAACTTTTAGAAATAAAATCAAATATCGATAGCCGGCTTTTCCTATCCCATCACTAGCCCAGTAATAGTAGCGGCACTGTCTTATTACATTGTATTCCAAACCGGTAATTTAAATGTCTCTATTATACCCGCTAAATGTAGGCGTGACAAACAAAACAGGGACGCTCCCCATTCTAAAAAAATAATGGAACCATCACACATCAATGGTATAACCCTATAATTACGTTCTGAATAAGATATCGGAAAAATATGGCACGTTAATCATTTATAAGTGGACAGTTTTAAAAAAATGTCGGTTTAGAGTTTACTTTTTTTCATGCTAATATCTATATCTACGTTTCTTTCCCTTATAATTCTTTCCGGGTTCAGTAGGGTTTAGTAATAAGCAAATAGATACTTGTTTGGTCAATTTTATCATATTTAAAATGCCAGATTTAGGAATGCGCGCTATGTTTATTTTATAATTATAGAAATAATACCTGCCTCATCTTCATGGCTACTCAGAGTCAATTAACATTGGATTAACAATACATAAGAATTGTCATGACTGAATAGGCTCCTATCCTATCCGTGGAACGGAAACTCGCCTATGGAATATAGCAGGCAGGGCTCCAAATTCTAGTCCTTATCTATAGCACACTATAGTCTACTTCTTGTTCTCCGTACCGTTTTTTCGCACGAGTGTCCTAAATTGAGACAAAGGGACTATAATGGATAGGCAGTAGCATTCTCCTGTGCGGTAGTCAGCTACAATATACTACGACCATTACCGACCCTTTCCTTACTGTCGTTCTTTTAGTCCTGTTTAGTAGTCCGTCAGCATTGTACAGGTAACTTATACAGCATACTTAAATGGAATGATATTTCACAAAAAAACGTGGCTTGGCGTTGGCTTCAGCAAAGCTGCGAGAATTAATGGTCTTATCACACGTTAATATAACCATCACGTGTATTGTGATCCTAAAAGAGTTAAGCAATGTATACTGGTGCGCTGTATACACTCCTAAGATCAAGGATTAAAGCATATCACAGACACAAAATCGTGTGTATTCATCTCAATCATTCATGAGCTAGTGGAATTCGATCATCTCCTTTTCGGAATAATATTGCAGAGGCGGAAATAATGGTATTTTGGATGGGCTCGTGTGTGCCCAAAACGACTATAGAGGGCCAATTCTCGTAATTCTTTTACACTATACTCCTAAGACGAATGAGCCCACAACACATCCATATCGGTCGTTGTGGTGATCTTTGGGGGAGGCCTGTGTCCAGCAGTGGACTTTATTCGGCCGAAATGATGAATGATGATTTATAAATACTAATGCACTCACAATACACATACACCCCCCCCCCCCCCCTTTTTTGAGTATAACTCTGAGAGTAGCTCTCAGTGCACACTCGAGGTTTAACATTGTGGTTTTAAATGCGCCTTCCCACAGTGCAATGCAATATGTTATTAGTTATTACTGAGTGTATACTATACACATAATATAATATCTAAATTATCTAAATAGACTCGTCGTTTTGCACCATTCAGTACATACAAGGAAAGGCACAATGGAGAGTAAACCATCTTTTACTTAAATAATAACTATAAAAATGTTTTATTTTGTCTGCAAAAGGTAGAACAAAATGTACCAAACTTATGAGAATATAAATAATTATTATTATAAAATAATGTCTACTTTGGCAAGCATAGCGTGCACCTACTAACAAATAATAGATCTTTACCTATGAAATTGCCGCTATGCAGTACTGGGGGCCTAAAAAGGCCGCTTTAGGTGAATCATAACATGAATTACATCAGAAATCACAAAATGGTCACGTTAATAGTCAGTTATGATTAAGTGACCATTTTGTGATTTCTAATATGCATCGTATTGAGATCATTATTATGCCTTATAAATAAAACCTAATACGTTCTTTTTAGGCCTTCTGGACCATTTGGTGATATTTAATCCGATTCATATTATGATTCTGCTAAAGCGGCCTTTTTGGGCCCCCTGACGATTTCAATAAAAAATAAAAAGATTTTTTGTTCGGCTATGAATTCTAATTTCAAATTCTTTTAATTTTTAAAACATGGTTTTTATTCAAAATCAGTTTTAAATGTATTGATTAGTGTTATGTTTTCATCACGTTTGAATCTTTTTCGTCGTCATGGATACGTTGAAAATTCGAGTAATTATGGAATTTGACTACCGTCGTGGCAGTATCGCCGCACAAGCGGCATTCAACATCAACGACGTATAAGGAGCGAACACTACAAACGAACGCACAACCCGTTATTGGTTTTCCCGCTTCCATTCTGGAAATTTAGATCCGAAAAACGTACCTCGTGGTCGTCCGTAAACTTTGGTCGACGATGACGAATTAAATACGATTTTGGAAGCTGATGATACTAAAACTACGGCAGTTTTTTTTTTTTAATGTTGCCCCACACCTTGATTTTTCCTGTGTCGTGGGTGTGTTTTACAGACACGAATTCCACATACAATACACCCAGACCCGGAACAACTACCTGCAGATCATACAAATATTTGTTCCGTGTGGGAATCGAACCCACGACCCGGAGCGCAGCAGCCGACTGTATCAGCCACTGCACCAACCACCAGCAGCTTCCGACGTTAGCATTAAGTGTTTAATCTATGTTAGCATCAAAACAATATTGGTCCATTTGCGTCACAATGGTAAGGTAATCATAATCACACACACCACAGATTATAAAGATTTAAATCTTTGACAGAATCACATGATAAGATAGAAGATGTAGAAAAAGTCCTGGCCAAAGGACTTAGAATCCCGGCCAAACACAAGAACAAATAAAAACCGATTTAATTGACACCGCTTCAAATGGTATTTGCCCTACAATACAAGTATTTTTAGCATGAAATCTTGAATTACTGCCTAGTGTTATGTTAAAGATGACAAGTTTCAGTCCAACTAGTAATGAAACGTTCCACGTTGTTTGTATTTTGTTTGTATTCCGGCAAGTAAATATATTTGCTTAGTAGATTTATTTTACTATAAATACTATGGATAATTAATTACTTTTTAATTGAATGCCGTTTTACAATGGTTAGTTGCGCTGTAGCTAATTGTAGAAATACCTCCGCAAAGATATCTAAAGATAAAGATGGAATTACTTTCCACAGGTATGCGTTTAACGTTGTTTTCTTTTTCTTCGTATGTTTATAGATTACAGCATTTTAGGAGGCCTAGCGTTTTCTTTGTGCTTAGTAGTTTAACGCTAATCTGGTAGGAAAAGATAAACAGGGTTGAGGTGACAGGATATATACCACTGTAAACTACAAATAATGTATGGGAGATTTTATATACTATTGCAGGTTTCCTCGTGACAAAAAAAGACAGAAGCAGTGGGAGGTAGCAGTGAATAGAGAAGAGGAGTGGTCTTCAACAGCCTCCAGTGCTGTTTGCTCTGAACATTTTGAAGCTAAAGATTTTTATTTGACTGATAGTGGTCTGAGGCGACTTTCTATAGATGCTGTGCCAGCTCTTAATATATCTGTAAGTTAATATAAATACACAATTGCTACTAAAGGTTTTATATAAAATCACCTAAACAATACTGAATTGAATAGAGTTTTAAACATTCAACCACCATATACAATTGTTGAACAATGTGCCTATGTAAAATGTATTAAATTTGTAAATCAGTATGGTTATACAAAATATAGAATTACTTCTTGAAGAGAAACACATTTAGATTACAACATTATTTTAGTATTATTTCTCTTATTCTTGTATGAATCTCAAGGAGATGTCGCTGCTTATACTGGCAATCTAGCGAAGCCAAGAACCCTGAAACCAGGAATGAGTGACTTCAGAATATATTAATTTTTATTATCAAACATGTTTTATTCCAGCCATGTCAAGACCTAGAACCGACTATCTCCCGTGTTCATCCTGTTAATATAAATCCAAAGGACACTGAAGAAGTAGTCAAACTGAAATACAAAGTACACAGACTTGAAATTATATCAGAGAACAGAAAGAAGAGATTGAATCTAATGTGGCAGAAGAAAAGAAGACTGCAGAAAAAACTAGAGCGCATGAAGTGTATGATCAAACATTTGATTAAATATAAAAAAGAAACTATTAGCTGAGACTGAAAGAAATAGTTTGTGTATCGAATATGTTTATGGTCTGCCTTGCCTATGGTATTAATATGTAAAGAAATTTAAATTCATATATTATGTTTTGTCTCGATTCATAAATCAATATTGGTCTAAACCTCAGCTTATACTAAAATAAAATAATGGAATCTCTCTTCAGGCTTGTCCTAGTTGGCCAGTTAAAGGGGGACCACCAGAGCTAGTGCTTGGGGGTGGATATGTTTTGCATAATAATGGGGAAACAAGTCTTTAATAGGCACAATGGTGAAACCATTGCCACACTTCTCGACACCCAGAGCTGCTCAAGCCATTTACAGAGCCCATCCTGTGAGTGGCGAGTCTATCTACCACAGAATTATTGATTAATTAATTATTCTATGTAGGTAACCTAGGAATGAAATTCTTTCACTTTAAAAGTTTTCATTCCATATAATACCCATTGCAATGGACCTTATCAATCATTTCCATCACATACTAATAATATTACACCTCTGGGGACAATCCAAGACTGCATTTCCATAGTGCACCCATGGAGAGTAACCAGTGCACCATTTCATACTAAATTAAAATTCTCTAAAGGGACTCTGCATGCTGGACCCATATCCCTGCATAACCTTATCAAAAGACTGGGCTACCCCTTACAGACCGATATAAATGTGTGAAGAGAGACAAATAAAATCAGAACAATTTATTTAATTATATATGAATTAATCTTACTTGAAGGAATTCATCATTGCAGTATATTGTAAACACAAATAGCTATTATATAATAATACTATCTAGATATGTAAATGAAAGTAGAACTTAGTCAATGTAGGTGGCTAAATGCAATGACATTATGACTAAAAAGGTAACCGTTTACCATATTATTGGCTTAATGTCATTCATTTTATTTTTTAATTGAATTGAATTATTTTATCAAATTTATTGTATGCTAAATTTTGTAAATGTGAGAACTTCCTTGACTTGATTAGTGTATGCATTAATAATTTTATTCTAATTTCCTATTGGGTATTATACAAGCAATTGTGTGTTTTATTATTCTGTGTAAAAGGTGGGCTCCAGGTCCTCGTAAGATCACACTGGAGGGTTTTCACATACCTAACATGTTAAATTTATCCTTACTTATGGGTGACCCACCAATAGCGGTATGTTAACCATTGTCCAGTGACGGCCAGTCAGGCAGCCCATCAGCTGTTACTCAATGGCAAACCACTGCATTTGGCCGGGAGGCAGGACATCAGTAGTAAGTTTTTCACACTCTCGAACATTGTTTTTAGTATAAAGGCACTTAAAAACTGGAAGGCTGCTTGGGACTATGACCTAAAGGTGGAACAGATCAAACATCTAGGCCCTGTTGCTGTATCGTGTGCTTAGCATTTTTATAAGTGCCTGGAAACAAACGAAACCCCTAAATTCTGGACACCTGAGGGGCAATTCTCGTAATTTAAAAATGTGCAAAATATAGTTCCGTTCTAGTCTTAGTCTCATAAATGTCACAAATGGTATTCTCCTAAACTAGCAAACAACGTCAAGCGTGAACTTACACTGTGATGAGATCGAAAATGGATCGAAAGTTGATTGAAGTCAAAACGGTATTCTACTAACATTTCGAACTGTCAGATGTACCGGATTGTCATTAAATAAACGTCAAAATTGAGATTGAAATGAAACTAGACTGAGATTATACTGAAATCCGACTGAACTTTAGGAGTAGCAGAATACCATTTTTTCGGTCAATTCATAATTTAATCTCAGTTCGGTCAAGTTTCAGTCATAGTGTCAATTAATTACGAGAATTGGCCCTCTGGTAAAATAGCTCACGATCTCAAAAGTTATGGTCCCTATTATGCCTCACGTAGAAACTGTTCAAAGGGTTGGAAAGAGTAAAGAAGAGCTGAGCAGCCTTACACCGTTAATAGAGCTTTTAACACCAGAACAGGCTGGATTAAGGTGTAAGTACTGGAAGTCAAACCTCTCAGTGAAATTTATAAATTAATGTAAAAAAACAACAACAAATAAACACTATTCGAAACCTAATAATAGAGGTATCTAATATGTTTTAGTTCCGTGTGGCTCCTGGCAAATAATAGTATAGTAAAAGGCGATCTAGGGGACCGAGATCTAGGGCTATCAAGAGGATGGTCACCAGCATCCTCAACATATTGTACTCGTTTTAGTGATCCTTGAGTCAGAGGCCTGTTAGAGGGGGGACATATATGGGTGTGTGTGTTTGTATAATTAAACTATCATCTTCATTTCGGCCGAATAATGTCCACTGTTGGACACAGGCCTCCCTCAAAGATCACCACAACGACCGATATCGGTGTTGTGTGCTCATTAGGGGGTTTTTGCCATAATCGCCACGCTTGGCAGGCGGGTTGGCGATCGCAGTTGAGTTGTTAATGTATTCGAAGGACGCTGCTGCCCATCCTCCGTCTAATCCCTTAGTCGGCTTTGACGACACCCACGGGATAAGATGGGTTGGTGCTATTCGTAGCCGGCACCACAAGGCACATAAAACTTTGATATTTTGTTTATAATGTGCTATTCATTATTCAGTCCGCTCCTACAATAACCCTACCGTGAATTTTGTTTTAGTAGCTTGACTTAACTGATTTGTGTACATCTAAAAAGAAAGGATTACATAGTTGTTCATAAAATGTGAAAATAATCTTCAGAAAATGGTAAAATAAAAATTCCTTCGAGCCGGATTTGAACCAGCGACCTATGGATAACAATCGTCGTACATCTACAGTCCACCGCTCTACCAACTGAGCTATCGAAGGCTTGTTGATACTGATGAAATTAATGGATGTTATCGTTTGGAATCATGTAAGGGGAGTGTTGACCGAGCAAAGTGAAATTTTCAATAATAATTTAATTTAAGGGGGATTCATTATATCCCTTGTTCATACAAACTAAATTACTCAAATCACATAGTTTATAAACTTTAGAACTCGAATTTTTTTTTATTAAACATAACATTGCCCCACACTAGGATTTCTCCTGTGTCGTGGGTGCGTTTACAGACACAAATTCCACATACAATATACCCAGACCCGGAACAACTACCTGCAGATCATACAAATATTTGTTCCGTGCGGGAATCGAACCCACGACCCGGGACGCAGCAGCCGACTATCAGCCACTAAACAATGTATCTATAATTGCTATTATTTAAATAATCTTTGTAGTATATTTCTATTGCCGGTACGTGCTACATAAAACTATTAATTTATAATAATACCTCGTATATCATATCAGCCAAAGGACGTCCACTGCTGAACAAAGGCCTCCCACTTAGATTTCCACAACGAGCGATCACATGCCGCCCTCATCCAACAACTCCCAGCGGCCCTCACCAGGTCTGTCCACTTCGTTGGAGGTCGTCCCACGCTGCGTTTTCCGGTGCGCTGTCTCCACTCAAGAACTTTTTGCCCAAACGGCCATCAGTTCTACGAGCAATGTGCCTCGCCCATTGCCAATTCAGTTTGCTAATTCTTTCCGCAATGTCGGCGGCAACTTTAGTTTTTCTATGGATCTCCTCATTTTTGATTCGATCTCGTAGAGAAATGCCAAGCATAGCTCTCTCCATAGCTGGCTGAGTGACCTTGAGCTTTCTTATGAGGCCCACAGTGAGTGACCACGTCTCTGTTCCATATGTCATGACGGGTAACACACACTGGTTAAAGACTTTCGTCTTGAGGCATTGCGGTATTGTTGACGAAAAGGCGTTGCGAAGGTTCCCGAACGCTGCCCAGCCCAGTCCGATTCGACGATTGACCTCTTACTCGAAGTTGCACCTACCTAATTAGACAGTTTGTCCCAGGTAGACATACTCGTCAACAACTTCGAAAACATAGCTCCTATAGAGAAATATTATTTTATTATAGTACTGAGTTATATGGCATTAATAGCCATAGTGGTTGAAAGACTTCTTTTCATACCGGAGGGTCTGAGTTCGATCTCGGCAAGCAAGTCAGAATTTTTGGATTTATGTGCGGCTCAAAATTAGATTATCACTTACGTTAACGGTGAAGGAAAAACATAGTGATTCCCTACCTGCACATCTGAGAGAGCTCCAAAATTTTCACCAACCCGCACTTTTTTTTATTGGTGCCCAGTGGAAATTCTTGATGAACTTAGGGCGAAGGGGTATGCCGGACTCCTACCGGCTAAAACCACTGGGGCGGTCATCTTCGGCACCTAAGGGAGGCTCCAGGTCCTCGTATGATCACACTAGAGCCGCCCACTGGTGCCACGCCTATAGGCACATCTTTGAGAGGGTGACTGTAAAGCGGTCACCCCCCCCCGAAGGGATTGTAAAGGATCCCCCAAAGCGTCCCACGGCAGCGCGTGACCACATGCGTGCGTCTTCTCGTGGGTCGCTCAGTGTGGGCACGCAGATTACCCAATCTACGCACCCTCGAACCCCGAGGTCCCCCGCCTTACAGCAACGGCAGGGGGTTTGAGGCGTATGGGAATTAGGCGCCAGGGCGGTTGTTACCCTGGCGCCGTCTCCTCCTTCTTCGAGCGGGATCGGCTCTCTCCCGCGGCGTGGTGGCCTAACCTTCCTCATCGTGAGAAAAGCCCTGTGCCCAGCAGTGGGGCAGTAATGGGCTGATTATGTGAGTTAAACGTGATCATATTTATTAAATTTCATTTTACAATTTAGAATCGATTCTATTATGTTATAGGTACCACGACGCAACAACAAATTATTCAGAAAAATAATATTGAATTCAACATTAGGTTTCATCAATGAAACCTACGTATAAATATTTTTGCATCACCATAAGTAAAGGAGTATAAGTAGTCCGTGTGGTGTCCGGATTCAGGATATAGCACCACTCCCTCGCCTTCCGTGGATGTCGGGGTGACTATGGGACTTTAAACCAGATATTAAGACCCAAATTTTGCTATTACTTTCACTTTCAGCGGACAAGAGAGTTCATGAACTACTATCGCCCCCAGACTCTTAGTTTGATCTAATATACAGACAAGATATATATCTGTATTTCGTAAAACATACATATTGTATACAATACTGGGCCCAGAACATAACCCTGCGGCACATTGATAGAGGATGGATGATGTGTTTTCACTCAACCGCACTTAACAGCCTTCCCAATAGGTGTAGTTCCCGGATTCTGTAATATTTATTGAGGCAAAGAATGTTTATTTTATTTACTGCATGATTCAATACTATGTATCAGTTTTTGTATTCTATCAAAAGCTTGCCGAACTTCCAAGAATACATAATAGAGAAGCAATCTCACTGCAATTTTTCCATCGAAGACGCATCTCTATCTCTCACAGGATCTACTCTGCAATTCTTTAGCGAATATTATATTTTTATACTCTCCCTGGAAACTATCAGCAGGACATACAAGTTGTTCGCTGTGCCCAACTGCCTCACTGAATTCCGAGCTAAATCTCTGATATTCCCAAAATCTCCTGGCATGCTCTCCGCACTCAACCACCTCCTAGATTTACATCCATATATTGATTTGTTTAAGGATAGATAGGCGAAGATACTATCGGAATTTCTGTGATTCTGTGAGAGAGATACACGACCTATTAATTTTAAATAGTTGTTTAATTAGTATTGTTGGCCGCTGGCCGTTCTAGTTCCAATAAAAATATATAACTGTAGTAACAAATAGCTCACTTGCGGTCAGTTTAAATTAAAATAGCCACACATTAAATATTACAAAATTTCAAAAACAATTAAGTTGAATCTGTTTAGTGATTTTATTTTTTTAAAACCAGCATTCTTACGGCTACAGTACAGTTATTATTAATTTTCATTATCATCATATCAGCCACAGGACGTCCACTGCTGAACCAAGGCCTCCCCCTTAGATTTCCACAACGAGCGGTTACATGCCGCCCTCATCCAACGACTCCCAGCGACCTTCACCAGGTCGTCTGTCCACCTCGTTGGAGGTCGTCCCACGCTGCGTTTTCCGGTGCGCGGTCTCCATTCTAGAACCTTTGTGCCCCAGCGGCCATCAGTTCTACGAGCAATGTGCCCTGCCCATTGCCACTTCAGTTTACTAATCCTTTCAGCTATGTCGACAACTTTAGTTCTTCTACGGATCTCCTCATTTCTGATTCGATCTCGTAGAGAAATACCAAGCATAGCTCTCTCCATAGCTCGTTGAGTGACCTTGAGCTTTCTTATGAGGCCTATTGTGAGTGTCCACGTCTCTGTTCCATATGTCATCACTGGTAATACACACGGGTTAAAGACTTGCGTCTTGAGGCATTGCGGTATTGTTGACGAAAAGATGTTGCGAAGTTTCCCAAACACTGCCCATGGCTCCCTCCATAGCTTAACATTAGGTTTTAAGAATCTAATAGATTTAGTCATTTTCTCGTTCAAAAGTAAATTGTTAACGTTATACCAGTGCACTACTCTGGAGAGAGCGTCATTTACATCGTCAGTAACAGGCTGCTGCCGCTCAAGCTTAAATAAAAAGGATGTGTCATATGCAAATAACACTATCTCATGAGTATCTTTTATAACATAAGGTAGGTCATTAATATAAATGAGAAAATTGGTTTTATACCATTTGGTATTGTACCTGTTTGGTATTTGTACAATAACAAAACAAATAGGTTCTGTATGGCGCCCAGCAAAGAAAAGGCTACCTCCCTCCACCTTGGGTGTCGTATGAAGTAACTAAGGGTTATCAGGGATATCAGGAGCCATTCTCTCGTGTGCTAGTAACAATACTGCGACCAATCCGCCTGCGAACTTCCAAGCCAGGTCATTATGGAAATGTCACCTATGATCGCTCATTATATTGATCATTGTAAGGCCCATGTTTAGCAGTGGACGTTTACGGGCTAGTGCGTTTCATGGTCCCCAAAGAGCCATTTCTTTACAAATTATTCATAGGTTAAAGTTCCCTTGGATCACATTTTCACTAAACAAGTTCATAAGTAATGCAGTTCACAACGCCGCAATAGTAGATTGACTCATTTAATCGCCAAATCGTAAAGAAATGGAAGAATTCTTAACCTGGAGCTACCACTGGCTGTTAGTGACTCGTTGACTTTTATTAAGAGCCTATTGGGGTCTATATGAGATAAAACTTTGATTTGACGCCTGCTATGTGACTGACTCCATTTAATACTTCATTCCGTAACTCATCTTCACAGACACTGGAGTGACTGGACAAATAGCAAGATAGAGAAAGAACCCACACTAGGATTTCTTATATTAAACGATGCGTGGTATTTGTATATACAGCTCGAAACTACAAGTTAATATAACATTTTCTGAAGTTTATACGAATAGCATCCATTGAATTGAAATAGCTTACGGAAATATATCGCGTTTAATTAATAATTGTATGTGCTAGGGCTGCACGTTGCACGAATAGATGCTGTACGAATAAACAATGAATTAATTAAACGCGATATATTTCCGTAAGCTATTTTAATTCAATACAAGCTAATAATTTAGTTTTTAGGTACATACTTATGTATATGTCACCGCAGAATGAAGACTGCCTTTATGCTACATTGACAAAGTTCCTACAGGATTCTATGTTGAAATAGTAAAATAAAAAAGCTAACAAAACCGTCAATTTGTGTTTAGCGGTTAGCCATTTTAGTTATGAACGGTACTCTATATATTAATACCAAAATCGAAACAATGCTAGCAGTAGTGCAAATTGGTAAAATAAAGTGCACCAACCGGTAACTATTTATCCACAAACGGTACCTGACCACAAAAGGGGACATTAATTACGCGGACAGTTTTCTCCGATATCTTATCTGTAGAAACCTCAGCTACAGTTATTGCCGGTTTCGATACTGCGTCCATTGATCGTGCGCGCGCGCAGGTGGGGGCAACAACGATCTCCCACCAACCAGCGCGCCAGTACCATCGCTGCCAACATTGAGTGACGCGCGTATTTACGGTTCAAATTTAAAATATAATCGATTCGAAAAATTACGTTAGATTTTTATTTATCATATTTTATTGTAACTTGTGTTGTTGTGTTCAAATGATGTGATGTTCAGTGTTCGTGTTATGTATTTTAAATAATACTCGAGTTACACGTATGTCATTGGATTCGTTTAGCCAGTTGCAACAAACGAAAATGTGACTGTTTGTTTTAATATCAAGTTTTTGTCGATCGCTGATCGAAAATGGGTTTTGTTGACGTTTTATTCACGATATAAAGATGAAGATGAGAGAGTTTGTGAGGATTACGTTCGTGTGTGTGTGCGCTTTCCTATTGGCAGTGCGTGAGACAAGGTGTGAGGATGAAGTGTCCGAAGTGGAGGAAAGTGCTATCCTGAGGAGTGAGGATCAGAATGAGCAGAGGAAGGACTCCAAAGGTCCACTAACAGGTAAGGAATATACAATAACATAATAAACATGCGTGAAGTGTGTTGACATTTTAAACACAATAATAAAAATGGTATATATAACGGATGTTAATTTATGCAAAGAATGTTACAGTAGAGGCTACGCTGTATCTAATCTATGACTATTTAGGTGCATGGCATAAGTGAAGGGCCTGTGATTTCTCAGCAAGTTAGCGGCAAACAATGTGGGAAGTTTTATAATCGTAGCTATCGAAGACAAGACGATGATGTTTGGAATTGTAGCGTAGGTACCGACAATTCCAACATAAATCTACAGTTCTCCAAGTACGATACCTTTTGACAGCTTCTGATTGCTTTGACAGATATCAAAAGGTTCGATTTCCATTTGGAGAACTGCAATAAAACTACAATGCATTTATAAGAAAACAATATGATTCGTTTTTCAGTATTATTTGTTATAAAGGCAATAATTTTCTTCATTATTTTCTTCTCACGCATTACCAAGCTTATGACTAAATAAATATTCTCAATTAGGTACGCATTTCCTATAAATCACACATCAGTTGTGTACATTTTATTAGTACGCATTTAGCATTAGCGTAAAGATATTAGAAGATTTGCAGCAAATTGGAAAGTTTGAAACGACGAGGTTTCACAAGCCCAACGATGGTGTTTCAAAAGTCGCTTGTTAGTATTTATTTAGGATCAATAAATAAGTAATCTTTAAGATCTTGAACAGCTAATGTTACTTACTCATCATTTGAAGTGAATGTCTTCATTTCTTCTCAGCAATATTTTTAAATTGTTTATTTCATTTTTTTAAACATTGCCCCACACTAGGATTTCTCCTGTGTCGTGGTTGCGTTCACAGACATAAATTCCACACAAAATACACCCAGACCCGGAACAACTACCTGCAGATCATACAAACATTTGTTCGAACCCACGACCCGGAGCGCAGCAGCCGACTGTATCAGCCACTGCACAACCGTGCCGTCGCACGTGTTTTGAATGATGTGTCCGTAGTAGACTGCTAAAGAACCCCTTTTTATTTCGCATATTTAACAGTTGGCACTAAACTATCGTTCTGACGCATATTTTCCTCGAACGTTAAAAAAAAAGTAAAAGAACATGTAAAAATACATCGTATACATCTGTCAAATCAAGGCACAAGAATTTCGACGTTTCATATCAAATGATTTCTACACTTCTCCGTGATAAAAATTAATATCCGATTAAATATTTAATACCAGAAATCTACGTAAGTATGTAATTCCATATGACGTGTAAACACTGTTTATTCTCACAACATAAATAAATGAATAACATAGGTATGCTTGGCTTGGTATGGGCCTACCTGCAATTACATAACAAAACGTTAACCTAACGCAGTATCTATATGGAGGTTTAATAATATTATATAGGAAGTTACAATGCATAGTGTATTGTCGCATTGCACTAATGAAACCACAACTGATAGTCCAATATTATTGTGCTATACAACACAATTATATTGGAGTATCTGTTGTCAAGATTACACTGCCAACGATTGAATAGATTTAGTTTGTGGCCATATGGTCCCAAAAATATCACCATGTCTAAAAATCAATTATGGGATTTCATATAGCAAATGGACGAAGCTTCTTGCCTTGTATTATATTCGTATATAACGGCATTATATTTTTATGTGGAACGACCATTTTTTTTTTATTCCCCTATCATATGAGCCGGTTAAGACTTTTCAAAGTCCGCGTCGTCTAAAATAGAAGTCAAACCTCCGTTGCCTTGCTTTAGGACAAACGAATGATATTTAAAACAGATAAAGGTCAAATTAATACTGGTGAATTATGACACTGTTTATCTGACACTACGGCGTGAGAGCACTCCGTGGTAAATAAACCGTAAAACCGGTTCTATAAGTTTGGTCAGTCCATAGTGTTGTGTTCATTTTTGTGCAACATAATTGGCACCTGCGTAGATCGTTTTAAAATAAATTGAATTTAGAATGTGTTTCTCTGTCGAATGACGTTAAAGATGCCAATGCATGCATATGAGGTACATCAGCTTTAGCTGTCGTGAGGATATCTACGCCACAATAACTACACTTGACAATTATTTGATAGGCGAGGTTATAGCATAGCTTGGCGCGGTCAGTATGTGGATGGGTGACCGCATACTTGTATTTCAACGGAGTGTCTCCGTGCTTCGGGGGCACGTAACATCGTCGGTCCCAGTTGTTGGCGGCAGTCGTGTCGCCAAGCCGGAGTGTACGCAGGCCTTTGTTTGGCTTAAATAACTCTGACACCAAGTTGGCCACTAACTATACGAAAAGAAAGAGTAAATATAACATTTCTAATCTGGAACTAGGCATTTCAGGGACCCCAACATGACCGTAACTTACCTGCTTCGAGCAGATTGTACGGGTGATAAGGTAAATAGGCTTCTCATTACATGTTTTACCATAATTTGTATCAGTCAACATTGTAACCCCAATTATTTTAAAAGAGAATCCGTTTCTAGCTCTTCTCCACAGGATTCCAATTGGAACCGTGCAACTTAAATTCTACCGTTCCACAAGTGCCACTAATTGGTTTATCTATACAAATAAATAAAATTGAAGTGTCTGTTTGTAATGTCAAAATTGACACATTTGACAGCTTTTTACTAAATGCATATGAAAGTATATACGGTACCTATAACAAAAAAAAACAATTTTTAATTTTTTTGTCTGTCTGTCGGTCTGCCTGTCTGTCTGTCTGTCTGTTTGTTCCGGGTAATCTCCGAAACGTCCGATTTTGACGGGACTTTCACTGGCAGATAGCTGACGTTATAAGGAATAACTTAGGCTACTTTGATTTTAGAAAAATAATTAGGGTTCCGCGCGAAAACAATAAAACCCTTGAAATCCATCATATATATTCTAGGTCAAGTATCTATGTCGAAGTACTCTAAATTTCTTTTAAATTAAACGCGGGTGAAACCGCGGGTCCCAGCCAGTTTGAAATAAAAATATTTGACGTTGACTTTGAGGCAAAGACTGAGCAGGTTACTCTGCCTTTTAAAAATCGTCTAAATGTCTCAAAGGACCGTCAAAATAGCCTATATCTTTTCTACTCTACAATAACATGGCCTTTAAATTCAATTCAATTCGAAAGACAAATTCCTTGAAAGACGATAACATTTTTTACTAACATTAGTTAAATGAATATTGAATACGTAATGTAAAATTGTTTCATATTTTATATAATGTCATACTTTCACTAAACAGGTATGTCCGGTATATAATTAGTTTATTGCTAATCCTACTAGGTGGACAAAAACTGAAAGTCGATAGTAATTAATTTTGTATTTATTTTATGCAAATCATATTGTTCTGTTTTAAAAGTTTATAGTAAAGTAAAATTATGCATACATCTCAGCATATCAAAATATAATATCATTGTCTATCTGCTGGACATCAGACATAGAGTTCTCCCGTGAAGATGTTTCTTCCTCATTCTAGTCAGCATAAGCTATAATTAAAACAGTATTCTGCCAACGTTTTGAACTGACACATGTACCTACTGAAATTGAAAGGAAATAAACGTTACAATTGAAATTGACAAATGAGACTAGATTGAGATCATACTGAAATCCGACTGGACTTGAGGAGCAGAATACCATTTTTTGTCAATTCATATTGTTTGCTATATTCTTAATCCGGACACCACACGGACAAGACAAGACTTACAGTCATAGTGTAAAATAATTACGAGAATTGGCCCTCAATCCCTTACGGAACACAACACAAAAACTAAACACATAGAAACTGACCAAATATGGCCTTCTATACTTGCAATCAGCTTAATCGGTCGTTACGTTTCCACTAGCCATTAGTGTATTGGATATTAATTAATCGCTCGTAGTTAGTTGATTATACTAATACGCCGAAATTAAAATCATTTGTCTGATTTGCAATTAGTTCGATTAGTTTCCCTTCATCTGTTGGGTTTATTTTTAAACTTTATTGAGCGGTATTATTTTATGTTGGTTTTGTTAGTTAATTTCAATGTCGGAAAATCCTAATTGATTATGGTAAAGGTTGAAATATTTTGATTTAATCACATTTTATTTACTGGATATTAAGCGTAGGTTCCTGCATTCATAAACTATCATTTTTGGGATTATTAATGATTATTATATTTAAACAACACTGTCATAACAAGGATTTACCCATCTGCTTGACTTGTGCTTTTTAAAACGGTGCTTTGTTTATTAGACTACAGTTAAAGAGAGAGATTTTTGTTGATATTCATTCCTAACATCACACTGAGAAATAACACCATTTTCTTCACTCTTCGATTTAACAAAACCGGAAAAGACTCACCTCGCAAATAGTGGAATAAAATTATGAAATAAACAGAAGGATCCTAGCGATTGAATGACGAACAGAGGCATCGACCTTCCGCGACTGAGAACTCTTGCGCAAGCCGCCCCGTGCGAACCATTCATTTGCATTACAACGCGTAACGCACACTCGGTCACTACTTTACTAAAACTATGGTTACAGGTTTTGGGTTATGTAACATGCGTGTTTCATTCAAATAAGCTAAGAAAGTTTCGGTTTTGTTTGGATTTTTTACTACATATTTTATTATACATACACATTGTTTTAACCGGAGACTTGTATTTGATAAAATCTTTGCCTATTCGTGTAAATAAGATATATTAAACATATACCATTGATTATGTTGCAAAATGCATCGAATAAGGTTAGTTTTCTTCATATTATGCATTTTTACTCTAATTTTACCTAGACGTGAACACATTTCTGTAAGTACGTGACAGTTTGTTAATACTCTGATCGCTAACTGACTAATAAGACTAGAAGCACATATTTTCTGTAATAAAAGTCTAAACAAACAACGTGTTCTTTCATAATAATTACAATTTAGATGAGTCGGAAATATTCATAAGCACGTAGATACTGATTAAATATTTATAATGTTATGAAGGTAATATTATTTTGATCTCTGTTACCCCACAAGAGATCAAAACCGTAGAGTTCCTCATGATTTGGATTTATTATTAACCTCTAGCATTTTGATGTTACAGCGCGATGCACGTTGTTCCACTGCTCTGGGGCGCATAAATGCCAAGATATCTGACGAAATACATCCAGGCTACTGATTCGATCTTATGCTATAAATTTTAATTGAAGTAGATTTGAACTGTGTAGTTAAAAATTAATCTTAGCTTCTCGTCCTTTCTCTTTCTTTATCCGTAGCCGACGAACGATAGCTAGAATTTAGAAATAAATAAATTGGTGTTGCTAGAGATAATCGGTTTTTTATCAGGTTGATTGGCTGTTGTTGTCGTTAAGTCTCCCCCTCCGAGATTTGTTTAATAGGCGGCTTCTAGATAGAGATTTTTCGAGTTCCTTCAGCTGCAAATGACTCCGCTCCGGTGGTTTTAGACGGTAGAAGTCCGGTGTGCCCCTTCGCCTCGGGGAAGGGAAGATTATGGCGTATTTCCACTGAGTGAATAAAAAAAAGGCGAAGGAGTATACTTGTATGGTCTCCGAGGGACGTCTTCTGCCTTTTTTTAAACGTTTTAATTATTTCATCATCATCGACGGCCACTGCCAAACAAAGGCCGCCCGTATCCAACGACTTTCACCAGGTTCATCCATTTCGTTGGAGGCCGTCCTATGCTGCGTATTCCGGTGCGTGGTCTTAACTAGAGAACCTTATATTATTTTTAGAACTTGATTTATTTCTTGGCAAAGCATTAATCCGTATTCCCCGGGTGTGACGTGAAAGCCGAATGAGGTTAGCATGGATAGTATCATCCCCCTGTGCGATCTGTTTCTCAATTGTGATGATTATGGACGTTTATTTACGAAAGCCCTTTTTTATACCAATGTTGAGGCACGATGTTAAATACTAATTGGATGTTGATACATCTTGTGACAGCGGCGCTTGTGATTTTATTAAATTATTACACACTACTAAATTATAGATAATTGTGTTTTTATAAATAATATTTTGGTTACACAAATAATTCGAAAATAGTTAGTTTTCTTTTTATTGTTTTAGATTTATTATTAAATGTTGTCACCACTGCCAACGTCACTACGTCACGAAGGTTGTCCCTGAAAACCAGCGCTGTTGTCGATGGATTTATTCAACGACACAGCATTTTGCTGAGTGACAACCTTTTTTTGCACGGACACGACGCACAAAGTTTTTAATTAAATAATCATAATGTTTAGCTTTAAACTGGTAATGTTGTTTCTCTGTTTAGTATTTTTATGTAAACAAAAATGATTTATTGTTTTTGGCCTGGATTCTGAGTCCTTTGGCCATATACCTAAAACTAATTTTATGTTGCCAGTTTATGGAACTTAGGTCGCTTTTGTGAATTTTAAAAATATTGTGCTAATTTAAGTTGTGTGTGTCGTTAATGGTGCAAAAATAAATGATTTTTCTTTTCTTTCTTCTTTCTATGTTGGGGTTGACTCCTCAAATAAAATTCACTCTTGTTAATTATTTATATAACGAATTATCAATTACACATTTACATACAGATACACGCGACTCTCTTACATCCCGCCAACACCGTTACTGGTGAGGCGATGGGCGATACAAATGTACAATGTTGCAGTTAAAATAATAGGGTTCCTTAAGACTATATATGTAGTCCCTTCACCACTAAGGTGGCAAACAAGCATACGGCTCGCCTGATGGTGAGCGGTTACCGTAACCTATGAACGCTTGCAACACCAGAGGTCTCACTCGCGCGTTGCCAACCCTGTAAAACTCTTTTCACGCCCTTTTTGAAGAGCCCCATGCTGTAGTCTCCTGGGAAAACATCGGTACGGAAGCTGATTGCGCAACCAGAGCGTGCGCAGGAGGAAGTTCCTCTGAAACCGTACTGTACGAGACTATTTTGGCTCTAGGTTATGTGCATAAACTGATGGCAGGAGGTGCGATGATAGAAAGAAGCCGTTGGCATCATATTGAACAATTCCTTAGTACACTGTCCGTTGTACAAGCGGTAGAACACACATACGGAGGCAAAGTATCTCCTCAGAATTAGAGGTTGCTTGTGAGCATAGGATTGGCCTATTCTTCACCAAAGCGCTCCTTTAGAATTTCCATTTATAGAATGTGTAGACATGCGGGCTAATGTGCTTATCCTAGAACATTATTGCTGTGTTTTATCGATTTGTCTGTCGTTTTAGCAAATATATTTTTACATTTTAGTGACGACATTGTATATACCGGTAGAACTATGCCACGCGGATAGCCTTGGTCACTTTTGAATAAAACAGTGTATAGCAATTATATTAGATTATACTTGCTCAAAATGTTCTATATATTTACGAAATGGCTTCTATGTAGATTGGTATTATTACACAAAACACACCGATATCGGTCGTTATGGTGATCTTTGAGGAAGCCCTGTGTCTGTGTCCAGCAGTGGACTTTATTCGGCCGAAATGATGATGATGATGGATTACCTACTAGGTAATAATATAGTAATATTAGCCAGTAACTAACCACCTGCAGGGCGAAGGCCTGTTTTCATAAACAGAATGAACGAGCATTAATCACAACGCTTTACTGCGTATTGGTAATTTCAGATCCAGGTTTCCTCACGATGTTTTCCTTCACCTGAAGCGAGTGGTGTCTTAAATTACCTAACTATAAAGTACCCATAACATTGACAAAGTCACATTGGTGCATGCCAGGTTTTGAACCCGCAACCTATTGCTTAAGAAGCGAGTTCGTAAGCCACTGCGCCACCATCCATAACATCCTAATTATTAGCTTATTTTAGTAACATGGTACGTATGATTTCAATAGGTTTGTTTTTAACACTAAATATACATCCACACTAACGTTTGAGTGTTTAATTGATTGGAACTAAATTTATTCTTCATTCAATGAGGCAATAGTTTCGAAATAACAAATACGCATTTTCAAACGCCATTTTGATTTTGCTACATACTTATTTGCGCGAGTTTCAGTCTTAAAATCTTAAGCTACTTAAATGAAATTAAGTAGCAGCAGTGAACTGGGATGCAAACACATATTTACTGTATTAATACAACATTTCGTTAACCTTATACTTCGATTGATTATTATTCAACATATAGATTTGAAAGAAGTATGACTTTTTACGAAATCAATACACAATTCTCATTTGACCCGTATCATTTTCAAGTTCAAATCGTACATGAATTTTTACAATTCGCCATGCTATTGATGATCATTTGTACCCATCAATTCTATACATGCCTCTATGATATTGTATTAATAAATACCATAGGATCCTTGTATATGTCATTGCTATACTATCACTAACGTTGATCAATAAAAAATGTTGTAACTTTATTGTTATAGCAATTACAGGTATTGTGAGGAAAATAGCCTCTGTTCATAGAAATAGTATCCGAATCTTCGATTTCACGTAAGCTTTCGACACATTTTGATCGTAAAGGTTGCATTGATTGATTCGGTGCTTGGTAAATTTAGGTATTCTTTACTATGGTAGTCATTTTGTTAACGACCTTGTTGCATAAATAAAGATTCTTGTCTTATAAATATAGATAAAGCACAAGTGTAGTGGTAGCAATTGGGAATAGCTTCTGGGATTGCAGGACTTCCTAGGGATGAAATGATACAGGAGAAGGAAGGAGAAAGAATATGTGAATGAGATAGATACGATTGAATTTGTTATGAAATACTAAACAATGCATTAACCAATGTTACTTACAATGTAGATAAAGAGTAGCTGCATATTTTGTTGGAAGTTTAAGCATCTATTTTCTACTGATTTGCAGACTTTTATGAGTCTGTTAATATATGACTGTTTAGCAGTCCAATTTATTTGGTTTATCTCTTAGATTTTATTTCTCTTATATTGAGCATTGTTCGTCTTTATTGGTAAACAAGTTTTAAGTCAGTGGCATCAAAGGTAGTAAAGTTAATTCGTAAAGTTGAACTTGATCAGGTTTTATGGTGATTAACATCACGTGTCTTGAATGTGGTGTCGGTCATATGTGGCTAATAAATTACATATTCACTGCAAATAATGCATATTTATGTTTATAGCCAGAGGAGTATCGGCATAAACCGCATGAATAATCATATTATTTGATTGATATTTACTATCTTCTGCTTTTGAGTGCTCTTCCTGCCTCACCACATGCGACTGGATATCTGTATTTAGTAAAGTTTAAAGCGCCTTATCTTCGTTTTCTATTTAAAAAAACCTTCGACCATGTATGTTCGTATATTCGGGCTAATCTTGACATCTGGATAAAGGTGCTTCGCAAGCTAATGTGTTTCGAAGAAACAGGCGTGCGAAATCACTTTATGAGGTCATGTATACAGGCTCCAATATTACTGTCTGCTTTTAAGCTCACCTTTGACAAGGATCTCAGTCTTTCCAGGTTTATAGAATTTTGCTTTATAGGTACACAAGTTTCAACTTTATACAATCACACAATTCACATTCTGTTAGTCTGCTTTATTATTATCAGTATCTGCTGTCATCACCGATCACAATTGGCAGACACTAAGCGTGATGAATAATGTAATTATTTAGCCTCACAGCAGCGTATATGTCCGGATTGATTTGTCGAGCCAAAACTGGTATTTTCCAATTTAGGGCTCCATAATATATTATTAACTCGCACTGCATATTGCTGTATCATTAGGATCCCAAACTCATGCGTTGGTGCCATAGAAATGATCATGAGCGTTGTACGTCTATTATCCAACATCAATAATTTATTCAAGCCAATCATACAAAATGGTGAGCATTGGGCTTCTTCCTGTTCAAACGTACTAAACAATGAAAACGGAATTTCCTTTGTGGAACTATAATGTACCAACTGCATGGGAGCGTTTTCACTAGCCTTTGTCAGTAATACAAACAACTCATTGTATTGCGGCCATTCTATGTTTTTTATGTGCTTGTTGCTAGATTTTTGTTTAATATTGTGCAGTTTTAGCTTTTCATGTCTGAATTAGATTTTTCCACAATATTTGACTTACAACTTTATAGTTAATGGTCTTTGGCACGGTTCTGTCGTTTTACAACTTTGTATTTATTTATTATATTCTTTATTGTACACCAGTTATTAAAAAGTAAAATAAAAAGTAACACTTTGAATGTAGAGTACAATGGGCGGCCTTATCGCACACGGCGATTTCTTCCAGGCAACCTTAGGATGGAAAATATACTAGCCAAGATATGGGGTAGTCTATGGTGCACACAAATAAATATCCATAAACTTAAATAATAAGATACTAAATATGTAAATAATGAAGATTATAAATACACTACATACATATATGGTAATATATACACATATATAAATATACAAGTATAAACAAAATTAGGACAAGTGACATAAGAAAAATAATACTAATAATTACAGTGAAAAGTAATGTTCCCTCACTAGTCTTTTGAATACCGGTAGTGACTGAGTGACTATGAATTTTTATAGGTAATGGTCTTTGGCACTGTTCTGTCGTTTTGAGTTCTCTAAGTAGCGGATAAAGTAATGGTTTTATCAGGAGAATGAAAAGAAAATTTGCCGGTACCAATTCTTCATTAGGATAAAGAATCTCGCAGCATATTATTGTTTATTATTAATATCAGCTAGTGGCTATTCAACTGCATAGCAAAGTCGTTATTACATACAAACATACAACAAGGATTGATCATCCCACTTGCTTACTGCGTATTGGCGACTTTAGACCATCATCCAGATACGTCAAGATGTTTTCCTTCATCTATAGAAAACGTCAGATGCAAAGTTAAGTCCGTTTATTTATTACAAACTTCGTTTTTAGATTTCGTAAACAAAGCTGCAGTATTTGGTACACCTAACGCTACTTGATTATAGTTACTCCGTTCATATTTATTGCATTTTAAAATCTCTTAGATATTTTACCAACTTTTATTTTATTATAGTAATGTCTTAGGTTTTCGCGATTATTACACATTATAATAAAACAATTTTAAACGCATAGACGCTCCACAAAGTCTGCAGTGTGTGAACATGCCTTAGACAAACCCAACCACTATCTTCGTTTTGATCAACCTCAAGTACTCGCGAAAGAGAACCGATTTGTACCTAGAATGTTTCGTGAGGCTATTGCAATTAATAAACATCCTAATTTTAATAGAGAAGATGGTTGGCAGGTACCACCTGTTTGGAATCCAGTTATTAAAATAATAAAGTACCAAACAACATACCGCACTAAAAAACATCAAGACACTGTGAGTGATTACTGCGTGCATCGAAACTAATTTTTTGGTTAAAATTGTACGGTAGATAAAATAAAATAACTTTTTAAAAATCTGTAACGACGCCTGTCACCTTAGTCATCCTTTTTTTTTTTTTTTTTTATTGATGTCCAGTGGAAATTCTACATGGAACTTCCTTCACCCCGGGGAAGGGCGAAGGGGTATGCCGGACTCCTACCGGCTAAAACCACTGGAGCGGCCATCTTCGGCACCGAAGGGAGGCTCCAGGTCCTCGTAAGATCACACTAGAGCCGCCCATTGGTGCCACGCCTTTAGGCACATCACGGAGGGGATGACTGTAAAGCGGTCACCCCCTCTAGCGGAGAGAAGGCGACTGTAAAAAGGTCGCCCCCTTAGGCACTTCTCTGGGAGGATTGTAAAGGATCCCCCCAAGCCTCGCTTTGCGCTGTGCTGCGCACACGGCGGCACGTGACCACGTGCGCGCCACCGTCTTCCCGGGGGTCGCTCGGTGTGAGCACGCAGACTCCCCAATCTGCGCACCCGCGACCCCCGAGGCCCCCCACCAATTGACGGCAGGGGGCTCAGGCGTGTTGGACTTGGGAGCCGGGACGGTTGTTGCCCCGGCGCCGTCTCGTCCTTCTCCGTGCGGGATCAGCCCTCTCCCGATCCCGCTCTGCAGTCTCCTTCTGCAGCATGACGCTCTCGCAGAAGGAGACCACTGCACTCCAATTTTCACGCTCTGCCAACATAGCCGACACTACTGCCGGCAGAGAGAGATCTTGCCCGATCTGGTCGACCAGGATCCGCCGCTCGGCCGCCCACGCAGGGCACTCCTTGAGCGTGTGCTGTGCGGTATCCTGGTCGCTTCCACAATGGTGGCACTGTGCCGTAACCTCGCGTCCTATTCTGTGCAGGTATGCACCGAAACAACCGTGACCGGTGAACACCTGCGTCAGACGGTAGGTAACGCGCTCGCTCCTTTTGAGCCAGGCTCCGAAGAGCGGCAGGATGGCCTCGACGACGCGCTTGGTCGCGAACTGCGACCGTAGGCGATGTCGCCACATCTCGGGTGCGCGTTGTCGAGCCAGCCGCCTCAGTCTGTCGAACGCCCCTGAAGGCACGCCTTCCCCACTTTGGCGGAGAGAGCGTGTCTGGTCGTAGACCCACGCATCCATCTCCGCCTGGATGTCGAAAGGCGGAAAGCGTGCCAGGAGAGTTGCCGCCTCGTAGGATACTGTCCTGTATCCCCGCGCGATCCGTATGGCCACTCTGCGCTGCAGACTGTGAAGTTTGTTTCTGCAGCGCTGGACGCCTGACAGCCGGGATGACCATACAGGCGCCCCGTAGAGGGCCACAGACCGCACGACGCCCCCGTAGAGACGGCGAACTTCCTCGCTCGGTCCCCCGAGATTGGGCAGCCCCCGGTGTAATGCACCCACTACCCTCTCGACTCGGGGGACGAGGCGCGCGAAGTGCTCTTCGAAGCCCCAACGACTGTCCAGGGTGAGCCCCAGGTACTTCATGTACTGGCCCACCCTGATTTGCGCATCACCAACGCGTATCCACGAACTGGGTGGTTCTCTACTCCGCGGCAGTTTGTGGAACCATAGCGCCTCGGTTTTGTGAGGCGCTATCTGCAGACCCAGAGCGTGGATTTTGGCCACGACAATTGCCACCGCTTGCTCGGCAAGCCGGATGGTTCCCTCGAAGGACTCCCCCCTTAGTCATCCTGCGACCACGAATGCTGCAAAGTATTCGAAAGGTCAGGAAAAAAAAAAAAACTATAATATACGCGATCTAATCCTTTTATTATAATGTTTTATTTTATTTTGCCATATTTACAGTTATATTTTAAGTTTCATTTGGTAACTCCTCATTTAGTTCTAGGTTACATATTTTCGAAATTCCAAGCAGAATTAGAACATCTTGAGTGAGTGATATTAAATGCTTTTTACAACGCAATTAAAATACTTTGCAGACTAAATATAGTTTATTCTTCATTTCTTCACGGTTGTTAATGCAAATAATATCTTCTAATGTTTAAGGATGCGTAAATCACGATGCCTTATTAAATCGGCCATGCGTGGTGTAATATGATTTCTAAGATTTACTTTTAGTACTACTAACTATCCGCGTGGTGTCCGGATAAGAATATAGGACCACTCCATCTCCTCCTGTGGATGTCGTAAAAGGCGACTAAGGGAATCTAAACCAGAGGGATGGGCAGCAGCGTCCCTTCTGAGACCAACCCGCCTGCTAAGCGTGGTGAGTATTGGCAAATACCCTCCAATATGATGACACGATTGTGGAAATTTATGGGGGAGGTCTTTGTTCAGCAGTGGACGTATAAATGGCCGATATGATGATGACTACCAACTATCGTTGTTTGGTTACCCCGGAAAACCAAGAGTCTTATCAACCTGCAACAGATTTTATTTTCTTTTGGTGAGTGGCTAGCCTTGTGTCGAAGATGTTCAAGCTACCGAAAGTCCTCCGACTTGGCTTAACGACTGCAGTCTAATTACACCAACCGGGACCGACGATTCTACGTGCTCTTCGAAGCAGGGAGATGCTCAGTTCAAATACTAGTATGCGTTCGCCCATCCATAGACTGAACCCGCCGAGCTTTGCTTAAGCCCACCAAGCCAACTAGCTATGAGCGCTTGTAAAGCCTGATAGAGATCTAGTATTGAAATATTAAGAAATTTCCTTCCTTCTCTCCTCGCCTTCCTGTATTTTCTATCTTGTTTAAAACATAAATTATCTTATACAACATAAAAGAGACAAGATAAGATTAGATAACAAATACTTTAATTTAAACCAATAACAGGCACCTTTGAATAGTCAAGGCTTTAGTTGCTGCGTTCCAAGATGTAGATTTCCTATGGAGAAGAACGGGCAAGAAACTCCATGGTTACTCTTTTTAAATCAAAGTATGTATGATATTTATGTGTCTTACATTATTCACGAAATTCAGGTTATGTCAAGACAATATTCCTACATTATCCACATAAGTCTAACTTCTTAAAATGTGTCATTATCAAATCTTAGATAAACCCGTTTGATACATAAAATAGGGTATTAGATAAAGTTATACAATAATAAATTCAGATGTTAATAGTTAATAACATGAATGTAAAAAAAAACAATAATATTAATGTAAAAAAAACAATAATATGACAGAAAACATGTACCAACTTTCCCCTCTTTTCATCGTTTACACTTTACAGATGAAAATGTTACCTTGCCTAACATTGTTAACTTGCTGCAATAAATATTTCGTAATAGTTTAATTTCAATGGTTTGGAATACGTTAACGTTTGGCATCCGTTCAAGTATTTAGCCGGGTGTAACAAAACCGTTAACTTTGCATGAAGAAACCTTTGAAAGTGGACGAAGGTTACCGTAGTTTTCGAAAGAGACAACGAAAGGTGCATATTGAGATGATGATGATGATGACTACAATAAATATGTCATCATATCTGCCAAAGCAATTCGACTGCTGAACAAAGCCCTCCCCCATAGATTTCCACAATTGTGTCCTCATTTTCAGGGGAAGAGAAAGAAAGAGAAAAGACTTACCACGCTTGGCAGGCTGGTTGGTAAGCACAGAACGGCTACTGTTCCACAGAAGAGACGCTGCTGCCCATTCCTGTGGCTTAAGAGTCTCTCACTCCCCTTTTACGCCATCGACGGGAAGACATAGAGTGGTGATATAATTCTTAATCACTACACGGAATTTGGCACATTAGCAATTGAAGTCTCAATGGCACGGTTGGCGTAGTGGCTAAGCAATTCTGAAGCAGATCTGAAGGCCAACTCTCGTAACTGAAAAATGTTCAAAATATAGTTCCGATCTAGTCTCAGTGTCATAAATATCACAAATGGTATTCTACTAAACTAAGAAACAACGTCAAACGTGAACTTACACTGTGATGTGATCGAAAATGGATCGCAAGTTGATCGAAGTCAAAACGGTATTCTGCTAACATTTCGAACTGTCACATGTATTAAATTGCCATTAGATAAACGTCAAAATTGAGATCGAAATGAGACTAGACCGAGATTATACCGAAATCCGACTGAACTTTAAGAGTAGCAGAATACCATTGTTTCGGTCAATTCATAATTTAATCTCAGTTCGGTCAAGTTTCAGTCATAGTGTTAATTAATTACGAGAATTGGCCCTCTGGTCTATGTCTATAAACTGTAGTAACACAGGAGAAACCGTACTTGAAGATCTCAACCGCTAAATAATATTTATTACCGCGTTCAAAACAAGTAATGTAGTATTAAAATCCTCGCTTAATGATTTCCAACTGCGTTCTGAACTTCTCGAACAAACATTTTGTTTTAGTTCAAAAGGTTATTGATGTTTTTCTTTAACATTTGATACAGTGCTACATCAAGAGTAAGTCTGGCTTTTAGCCTTGCAGAAACGTTCGTCTCTTCATCAACAAACTGAACACCTATTTTATAAAAACAAGCTACTGGAATTTGATACCTATCTACACTTACAAACTACCTTGTCACTGTCCGATTACTTAACAAAGAGAACAATTCAATCAGTGTCTATTATCGCTCCATCGAATACTCCACTTAATTACATAATTCGACATTTTTCATTGTATATTTACGGAACACCTAATTGACAGTGTGATATTATTAAAATCCAAGCGATTATCAACCTTATGACTTTGAAACAAGGCTATGAAAATATAGTGGAGGGCCCTAAAATAGAATGTGTTCCGCTACGCGTACGCTGCCTGATTTTAAACATGTATGTTGCAAAACTTACTAAATACATATTGAATGAGTGTATAGTCGATTTTAATCTGTATAGAGTAGTCATAACGTTGCATTTTCCCTGCTTTACGTGCCGCATATTTGAACAAGTGAAGTTACGGGTGTGTTACATGAGCGTATTGTTGAAATTAGCGTTAATGCCCCCGGTTTCGATTACAAACGCGTTCAAATGATATTTTGTAATTTCGTCGGCCTGTTGACGAGCCTCCTGTTTGTCTTCCTTTAATGGACGATATTTATGTGGGAATTAATAACCCAGTTCAGTAGCCCTGTGTATCGTTTTCTCTTTTGGCTGTTTTAGTCATTGTGAGTCTCTTAATGCTCAATAATGTATTGATTTCTGTGCTAGCAAGCACGAATAGGCAGTATATTTTGGTTGTCATACGAATAGGTCCATACAACCATCTGGGTTCGCGGGTGCGTAGATTGGGGAATCTGCGTGCTCACACCAAGCGCCCCAAGAGAAGTCGGTAGCAGGCAGGTGGTCACGCGCTGCCCTGGGACGCTTTGGGGGATCCTTTACAATCCCCCAGGGGGTGACCGCTTTACAGTCACCCTCTCCGAGATGTGACTATAGGCGTGGCACCAGTGGGCGGCTCTAGTGTGATCATACTAGGACCTGGAGCCTCCCTTAGGTGCCGAAGATCACCGCCCCAGTGGTTTTTTCCGGTAGGGGTCCGGCATCCTTTTGACATCCTGGCGGAGATGGATGCGTGGGTCTACGATCAGACACGCTCCCTCCGCCAGAGCGGCGAAGGCGCGCCTCCAGGGGCGCTGGACAGGCTGCGGCGGCTAGCTCGGCGGCGCGCACTTGTAAAGTGGCGTCATCGCCTGCGGATGCAGTTTGCAACCAAGCGCGTCGTCGAGGCCGTCTTGCCGCTCTTTGGAGCCTGGCTCAGAAGGAGCGAGCGCGTCACCTACCGCCTGACGCAGGTGCTCACTGGGCATGGTTGTTTCGGTGCGTACCTGCACAGGATAGGACGTGAGGCCACGGCACAATGCCACCATTGTGATAGCGACCAGGACACCGCACAGCACACGCTCGAGGCGTGCCCTGCGTGGGCCGCCGAGCAGCGGATCCTGGTCGATCGGATCGGGCAAGATCTTTCTCTGCCAGCAGTAGTGTCGGCTATGTTGGCAGAGCACGAAAATTGGAATGCTGTGGTCTCCTTCTGTGAGAGCGTCATGCTCCAGAAGGAGACTGCAGAGCGGGATCGGGAGAGGGCCAATCCCGCTCGAAGAAGGAGGAGACGGCGCCGGGGTAACAACCGCCCTGGCGCCTAATTCCCATACGCCTGAAACCCCCTGCCGTAGCTACAAGGCGGGGGACCTCTGGGTTCGCGGGTGCGTAGCTTGGGGAATCTGCGTGCTCACACCAAGCGACCCAAGAGAAGACGGTAGCACGTATGTGGTCACGCGCTGCCGTAGGACGCTTTGGGGGATCCTTTACAATCCCCCCGGGGGGGGGTGACCCGTTTACAGTCACCCTCTCCGAGATGTGCCTATGGCGTGGCACCAGTGGGCGGCTCCAGTGTGATCATACGAGGACCTGGAGCCTCCCTTAGGTGCCGAAGATGACCGCCCCAGTGGTTTTAGTCGGTAGGAGTCCGGCATACCCCTTCGCCCTTCCCCGGGGCGAAGGAAGTTCATGAAGAATTTCCACTGGGCACAAATAAAAAAATAAAATTAAAAAAAGGGGTCCGGCACACCCCTTCGCCCTTCCTCGGGGCGAAGGAAGTTCATGAAGAATTTCCACTGGACACCAATATTAGGTGCATACAACCATACAAATGTCACTAAAATTCGTCTAGCTAACTTAATTTGTATATCTGCGGCAGTGAAATGATAAAAACGAACGTTTAATCAAATCCCTAAGGTAGATGATCTATTCACGGTAGATGTTAAAATTACAACTCTGTGAGATGATTTCCCTAATGAAAGTTAGTGATTCGATCGAATCCCATAACTGTTCATAACCACACCCCTCCGCTGCGCTTCGCTCCCGCCTTGGCCTTCGTGGTTATTTTTATCAAATCGAGATGCGATCAAATCTTTGTTTTTTTCATCTCTCTGCAGTATATCTACGGAGAAGAGCCAACAAGTAACGCCATTAAAATCGGCTTGACGATTGTACATATCTATGTAGGCTGAATAGTCAAACCAGCTGTTGTAAGGGGCTTTTTATACTACTAAGATGGCAAACATTCTTTCTGCATCACCCTAAGGTAGACTGGTAGAAAATGCCTATGGCATTAAGTCCGCCTCTGTACGTGTTTGTGCATAAAGAATAAATAAACAAGCATGCAGCCCGCCTGATAGGAAGTGGTTACCATAACCTAGAACGGTTGCAACACCAGAGGCAACTCGCGCATTGCCGACCCTGTAAAAATCTTTTCACGGCCTTTTTGTTAGAGCCCCATGCGGTTATCTCTTCGGAAATCCTCGCTAGGGAGCTGATTCCACAATCTGAGCGTCCGTGGAAAGGAGTTCCCCTGAAACCGTGCGGTACGAGGCCATTTTGGCTCTAGGGTATGCGGATGAACTCCCCGCCGATGGTGAGAAATGCGATAACAGAAAGTATTTCAAGTATTTCAACATCGATCCGATGAGGAAGCGTGGTCAGCACCACAATTTTCTCTATAACTGTTGATTTTTGTGGATTGTGCATTGGAATTTCTGTATTTCTGTGATTCCTGGTAGGTAAGTATATATAAGCGCCCTTTAAACCATTTCCGTGCTCATCTGCGGTAACTCACATGTTCCGTAGATGAGCACGGAAGCTTTTAAAATTCTCGCCAAATAACAGCTCAAATCGCTACATATATAGATATGCGTCTAATCACATAAGTAAATAAACTTAGTAATGTTAAGCATTTAGCGTATTCAGATGTTTCAAGTTCATCGCCTACTTAATACTTAATGTAAAATTAAATAACCCGAGGCTACGCGCGTGGGAGCCTTAACGTGTACTTAGGTGCCTCCACAATTTGAGTAATTGGTAGTATTGTGTGGCTGTATTTAAACAATATGGAATTAGTAATGTAGAGATGCATGACGCAGTTTAAGCATGTCAATATTATCCCCACATGTATCCTCAAAATTCATTTTAGGTCGTCTGATCGATCTGATCTGATCTTGATCGGAAGCAACGATCTGAACAAATTTTCAGTATAGCTTCAGAAATCTATAGTTTCTGGTGTCAATAAGCCCCGTGTTTCCCAAATTGTCCCATTTTACCGGTACTATTAAAGTGTACGTGGCAAAATAAGTCACTTATTCTTACTACAGTTCGCTCCCATTCCAAAGCATAAAGATGAAACTCACGAACAATATAAATCGTACGAAGAATGTTATTTAAACATGTGATGCTCCGATGATTTCACTCTCGCCTGTGGGTGTACACAATTGTGTGACTAAGGAATGCTTTCAATGGGAAATTATTTCATACTGGGCCTGCAGAAAATAAAGTAAATGATGATGTACCAGGTCTGTGTTAACTGTCATTTGTTGGCAAAATAACTATAGAACATGTCGTCGTGTCTAATCTCATCTTGAATCGTAAGAGACGAAGGATGTATATAAGGTTACGGGACTTGTAAAATAAAAACCAGGTTGCATAAAGGGCACATACTTCGTAGAACTCACAGTCATTGGGATAAACGTTCTCGAATAGTGACCACGTACTGAAAAATGCAGAGGTTGGATGACCTTTCAACAAGACGGACGGACGACCTAGTAAAGGTAGTTGGGTCTTTAGATGCAGGCGACGTTGTGGAAATCTAAAGGGGAGAATTTGTTAGCAGTAGACGTCAGACTGATATGATGATGATGCATAAGGTAAAGAGGATGAGTTGGGACATTCAAGAAGAAATATCTAGCACATAGTGAATGCCCGAAGTAGTAATTCCCGCAAAATGGTAGAAGCAATAGATTTGGATACGATAATAAAGTCGTAGAGGTACATCTGGTGGATAAAATTCTGATCTAAAGTGACTTTCTTTGCTTACGTTTGCCAAACAATTAAATATCATACACATCAGTATAGAAATTGTGACATCATAGATTTAAATGTAAGCAAAAACGATGATTAAAAATTCCCAATTGATTTCGTAAATTGTGCAAGGAAGTGTTTTAGCGGAAAAGACTAACAAACTTTATCCCATGTAGGTCGATTCTTTAAAATTCGTAGTTGTTAACATAATTTTAACATTCATGGCCAAACTATGTAGCGAAGCAAAGATAGTACAACTATACCGTTTGTTTGAATTAAATAGGTAAAACGTTATTCAGAATAATAAGATACGTGCTTATGAACTACTAGAGGAAGGGTGAGCTTGTAGGTAGTGGATATACTATATACGAGTAGTAGTGTGACGAAATCGTCCTTCATCTTCATTTCAATCAACCTCTTTCATGACTTCTATCTCCATCACTGGCAACCTCATGTTTCATTCTTTAATTAAAATTAAAATTCGAATTTCGTATGTGGTGTCAAATATTTTTTCATATTTTGATCCACTGAGAACGCTTAACGCGGGTGGCTCCACACACAGCTGTCGTTTTTAAATAGTCTGCAATATTACAAATGTTTTTTTTAACTAGCTTTAATATGATAAGTAAGCTATATTTCAAATAAAACTAGCTATGTAATGTTAGTGATAGATGTGCTGTGACCAACAATATACCTATAATATAACAATATGTTTAAAGCGTTTCCTTCAATTACATCATCTTCACTCCGTTACTTCATTGCCGTGGAGATAGCCACGTGGAGATAACCACAAGAGTTACCAGGAGGAAAATACGGAGGGGAGGGAGGGACCCCGTGACAGTAGGATCTCATTTTGTGAATGTCAAGGTTATAGAATTTTGCCATTATTCAGCTCTATTTTACTCTAGGTTAAAACTGAAAAACGCTTCGCTTTCCCTGTCCTTCTAACTTCAGCTTGACTAATGGCGCAGTCCGGATTAAGAATATGGCACCACTCCATCTCCTCCCGTGGATATAATAGGCGACTAAGAGAATATAAACCAGAGGGATGGGCATCAGCGTCCCTACTGTGAAACGGTGCTACCGTATTTGCATCAAGTCATCAGTTCTACTGCGTTCGGCGAACACATAAATTATGATGATTGTCAATGATTAACTATAAAATTATGCAAAATTTACAATACACTATACACCCTTGTAAACCAGAATTATCTGATTTCACTAGACTTATTATCTGTATAAACGACACATTTGCATTAGTATTTGTGAATTAAGATATGCATGTGTGATTGGTTTACAATAACTGTGTATGTATTATATGTATGACTGTGTGAGTGACGAACCTTTTATTGTGACGATGGAGTGTGTTTCTATGTTTATGTTTTTTGATATTTTTTGTTACTATCAACAAAGCATTGTGAGTATTTAATGTTATTATAATCTTCCAACATATGACGAAATACGGAGATTCCTTGTTTATCACGATTTTAATTAAGCCGGTTTGTTTTTCTCGCGCAGGTTTGCTAAAAAAAATTCGTAAACAACGTACCAATATTGGTTTGGCACAATAAATATATTAGGATTATACATTAGCTGTGCTGTTTTGAATATTCATTTGTAGATTGTTACACCTAACCTGGGTGTAGAAGGTTTTTTGCTAGCCTCCGAAGTATTTTACGGTGCACATGAGTTTTAAATTGCTTTTACTATTAATAAAACCACAGCTTTATAGATATTCGATCTGTATAGATATACGTAATGCCGGGCATTTTGAATAACAGTTGTCCGCCTACGTTGATTGTTTAAGCGGAAAAATGTCCGGCAGCCATGAATTACTTTATAAATTAGTGCAACCATTTATTTATCTATTTCACATATACTGCATGTACATTACATATTATACTAATTTGCTGTACAGTTATAATAATTAGAGAACATTAAAACAGAAGTAAAAATAAAATTAAAGTATTTTGACTATGTAAAACAACAGTCGGCTGCTGTGCTCTGGGTGGCGGGTTCGATTCCCGCACGGAACAAATATTTGTATAATCTGCAGGTATTTGTTCCGGGTCTGGGTGTATTGTGTGTGAATTTATGTCTGTAAACGCAACCACGACACAGCAACGTTTTTAAAAAAAAACAATGAAATATTATGTTAAAATATGGCACATAAATCAATAAATTTATCTGTTATCCACAAATCTCAAACATTTGTTAGGAGAGCATTTACCATCGTGAGCGAACGGACGAGCGGAGAGTTGGCATGGGAAATTATGCGGGCTTCCGGTCCAGCCAGTAACTGATGTTTGCGCGGCCTGAGCTGGTGCTTAGGCACAATCGGAATAAACAGCCGCGCCGCTTGAGACACCAGCTCCGAATAATCGGATTCACCCCGCAGAATCTAACACGCAGAAGTCAACAAACAATAATCACGTCTTAATTCAAGAGAGTTAAATTCTAACATTCCCAGTAAGAATTTTGTGGAATATAGGAATGGGTAATATCCTGTTTGAATTTTACACAAAAATCTTAAAAATGCTTTCTGTACTTTCTCCAGAAGCAAGGCGTAAGTACTTTCACGTGGATTCCAAATAATCGACCGAGACTCTATCTTGCTTTTAACTAAAGCCATTTAAACTAATTTGATAGCCATGGTATTAATAAATTCTCGCATGTTGCGTATGACAAAACCCAATAACCGATTAAAATCGGTGGCAAACGACTTCTTGTGCTCGTGGAAATTAAGTTGAGTGTAAAAAATTACCACCCAGATGTCTGACAGAGTAGACATGGCTTATTGGTACAGAACCCAAGAAATATTGTATGTGCTGAGGATTGTGAGTACGACTATAAGACATTACATAGCATTTAGCGGTATTGAAAAGCACTTTGTTGTCTGTTCTCCACTGGAATACACAGTTGATGTCATGCTGTAGGTTATAGCGTCAGCGTTTTCCTCAACGCCATAAATTAGTTTAAGATCGTCAGCATATAGCAGACACTTGTCATGCTTAAGAACAGCTTCCAGACCATTTACCATCACTCCAAAAAGGAAGGGTCTCAAAATGGAGCCTTGATTGACGCCGACTGCGTGTAATAAGACTCCGAAACAAAACAACTGTGTCGCACGTATTGTTGGAGATCACGCAAATAACTGGCGAAGAATTTAAGAAGTTTGGGCGAGAAACCAATGTTACTAAGTTTGTTGATTTTTGTTTTTTGAGTACTACTAATATATTTTTTCAGTTACCCACATGATCGAACGCTTTTGTTAAAATCGAAGTAAATATCGTCTACTTGTATATTTTTGTCTAAGTGCTGTGAAATGAACCATATTTATTAAGTATCTTTTTTTTACGGCAAATAAAACTAATGTTATGGATTGTTATATTTCAATGACTTGGACATTCCTGGGAGACAAGGAATTCTATAAATTATAATTTACCTTTACATGACACATCAATTGAATCGAAGCAACTTCACGGAAGTATATCGCGATTATCTTATTTATTTTAAATACCTAGGTGCTATAATCATACGAACGGCATATATAGTTACGTGCAAAGCGCATTAATTCATATACAAATATTGGGTTTGGTTTTTAACAGGAAGTAAATATTGTAGAAACGAATACCATCAACACCATATAGCCGCACTTTATAGTTCAGTAGGTTAAAGACCATACCGCCATCGTAATCACGCCCATGTTCATGCACCATAACAATTACTATGGAGTTATATTAGATTCTTATATAAAACCCATTTCGATATATCAACTAATTGCGTTTAATTTATCTAACACTTATATAATCCCTTACGTAAGGATGTAAGATAAGTATAGAAAATTGCAAAGCGTGTAGATTTCCACTGTTTAAACTTCTGGGTGAGTTTCAAGTGGATTGGCTTCGTACACAACGGGCTTGCAAAACAATGCTTACTCGTCTTCCTTGTTTGGTAGTTACGTATTTTTATTTTCGTAGAGGTTGAGAAAAATCTTTGCTTTTTAATCTAACGCAACTTGGAACGGGCTTCGGTCTGGCTATGGACTCCAAGCGACTAAGTTGATTGATATGAAGCAATTTTATTTATCTCCTTGATCACTTACGCTCTGGTATCAGTTTTTATAATAACATTGCATACACATTCATATACTGCTCACCACTAAGCTAAACAATATACTATATTAGCCAAAGGACTTCCACTACTGAACAAAGGCCATACATATATATATATCTCTCTCTCTCCATAGATTTCCACAATGATGTCGTCATTTTGGGAAGAATTTTACAGTACTTACCACGCTTCGCAGGTGGGTTGGTGAGCGCAGAAATGCGCGCGCGCGTTGAAATGCTCCTTACAGCCTCCAAGGGAAGAGATAGAGTGGTGCTATATTCTATTACTAGCTGCCTGCACCAGCTTCGCACAGGCAGGTACATGCAAACCTAATTGTAGCGCCACCTACCGGGTCTAAAATTAACAGTTATATATATCATAAAAAACACCAAAATCGGTCCAGTCGTTTAGTTCAGTCACGTACACATGTACAAAAGAAATATATATATATATATATATAAGATAATCCGGACCCTACACGAAGTGAAGACAACACAAAGAACAAATAACCACAACAATAAAAACATTGCAAAAAACGGATCCAAAACCAACAACTTGAGAATTCACAAAACGCAAATGTATGCGTTGCTCTAGTTTCAGTTGCAAAATAGTATCGGAATCGTATTACATTTGGTTTGACTCTAGTCTATTGAATGCAACCGCAGAGGTTGATGGGATCAGGGTGACATACTAAGTAGACTGGTTTTCTTAGTTTAACTGTATTGACATGGGTGCTTAATTGAATTATTAACACCATGGAGAACAGACAACGTGAGAAACGAAGAGGTAATAGTATGAGTCGGATGTCGGAGACGAATAATATTTTAGGTGTCTTAAGGGTATATACCACAACGGGCTAGGGTTTATAAACCCTGGTGAAGGTCGCTGGGACTCACTGGATGCGGCTGGCATCTAACAGATCGCTGTGGAAATCTATGGGGATGGCCTTTTGTTCAGCAGTGGACGTCCTATGGCTGATGATGATATAAATCTAGTGTTATGTGTGAAATCAGGAATTTCGATGATATTTTTGAAAAATCTTCCTGGTTTATAGCGTTCTTAGTATCTCTAGATTATTTACTTAAGGTAAGAAGAAATTGATTCAGTTAGTAATTTTCCAATTGGACACATGAAATGTTTTGTGTGTGATTGCCCCTCCAAAATCGATGGAGAAGAAGAAGAAACAACCATTGATACGCATCTCAATGTTGTAACCTTTGTTAGTAATATTGCATGCTATACGCATAACCTTACGAGTGCGATTAACGATTTAACAGCCGATTGGTTGTTGTAATTAATATGTAGCGAATTATTAATAGCACTATTTCTATTGGGCCGGTAGCGAGGTTCAAATACGGCGAGGTCATAGATGGTGTGGTTTTTTGAATGATATATAATTCATCATAGAAATTAGACTTCCGTGTTTATATTGTGTATTGTATGTGTCGCACTTGCCATATTAATTTCGATGTAGGAATCTAATCCTAACTTATATTGTTCCTAATTTGATTCGTATTTTTGAGTACAGCTGGAGTGTGCTACTCCACAATGCTTTCCAATAATATTTTGCATGATGCTTCTTCAAAACTGGTGCTGTAATTCCTCATTTTCTCTAGTCGAATCGTAGAACTTGCTAACAGTAATAAATTATAACACGCGATTATGAAGTCTTTGTTGATTATCGTTTTAATTGAAATCAATTACTTAACTGATAACTGGTATTACCTAACACTTAAACTTCTAACTGTAATGTAAATGGTAAATTTAGTTTTGCGTTTGATGTCTTGATGGGAATGGTTCTATGAAAATTAATAAAAAATATCTCACAACACTCGATCTTAATTCATATGAAATAGAGTGCAAAATTATATTCTTATAGTCGAATGAAAATATTATTTAGTGTATCTACAAGTAAGTTATGAAGTTTGCCGTTCAAACATACGAAATTTATGTACACAACGAAGTCCGATCCACGGCGCGGAGTTACAAACTTTTCAACGAAAATTTTACAATCGACAATAGTGTTTAAATCTACGCAATAGGAGTTACATTGACGGTAAAGATAATAAGGTATTTTGAAGATTTTATCACCGAGGTTGTACGGCGGAAAAGCGAAGAGGCTAGCGGCCATACCAGGTAAATATCATTTATTTTTAAAATGGCGGTTTACTTCATTGTAATTTGTTTAAAATGTAGGTATAATAATACAAAACATGCACAAATATAACGTAGCTATGTATATACATTTATGATTCCGTCACTAAGGATTTGGTATGGGATAAGGGTTTGAGACGGTGATAGAGTATACAGGGCATGTTGATGCTGTAAATACCTTCTTTTTTCTCCATCTCAATTAGTAGGGTAAGTGACATTTTAGTTCATTCTTCCAAGTGTATTTTTGTAGGCTCATCATCATCATATCGGCCAAAAGATAAGATAAGATAAAGAAAGACTTGCACTGCTCCACAAAGGTATATCTTCTCGCTCGTCCCCATAGATTTCCACAACGAGCGATTACATGCCACCCGTATCCATCGAACCCCAGCGACCTTCACCACAATCTCATATGCATACATTATAATGTCATTAGGAATGTTCGAAGCGCAGTGTATTTTAAGATGAACGCATCGTTAAAAACAAATAGGTTTGTCCTTAATAGTAGTATTTTGATGATTAACTTTAAGATCGCTAGAATTTGAAGACTCAACTATGAGGGGCGGCCGGACTTTTGATATCGGTCATGTTTATGAACTAAGATACGTTAAAGTCTTTTATGTATTTAAAGTGCTTCTCATTAGGGGTGGAGGTTGTACTAGGCCAAGGCGACAACAATGTCGTCCGCCATTGTCTACCGATTAACATGGCTTATTGTATAAATGTGGGTAGCATTGTCTGCGCCATTATTTGATTTTACAGTTGTTTTGTTGTTTGATTTCGATATATTGTTGACTGCAATGTTCTATTGATATCATAGATCTGAATTAATGAGTAATTTATATTGATTATTTCAATTACTTCTGTTTTAGTCTAGTCTGTCATAGTTGGCAAATGGATCTGAGCAAGATATCAAACTTCTTAAAACTGTCTCAGTATTGTCAAGTTTTAACACTTTGCAACAAAATATGTTACATTGATAAATATGCCTTTTTCCAAGCTCTAGGGAAGTTGTAAATCGGTGTAAAGTAATCCTATCACACTCCAAATACTTTGATCGTGTACAGAATTCTCCGTCCTCCATTTCATAACTTATCTACATTTGATACCAAGTACAATATTATTCTCGAGCCATAAGTTTTCTAAACATGTCTCAAGTATTTTGATCGTAGGTACTACGTGACACGCAAGTCGATTTGGCCACACTGATAACTTCAAAAGACTTCAATGGAGCCTTTGATACCATGTACAGTTATGGTCATGAAAAGAATATGTGTACTGGTGAACTGGTACTACTAAAGAGGGAGATAACGTAATAGGAAGATAAGGGATAGCTATATGTTTGTCGTTTCGACGTTCGTCACGCACGCACCGATAGAAAGCCGAAGTCAGCTCGGGAAAAGCGCTGGCGCACGCCTAATTGAATGCCGTATTTGTACGACACGAACAATGCTTTCCCGGGACGTTTCAATTAAAATTGCACCTTAATTATATAATGTTGTGAGTTAATAGTTACAATTTATATGTGTTGATGGCTAAGTGCTGGCGTCTTCATATTTCCATTCATTATTATAATATGTTCATATCCGGGTTACATGTTCTTATCGTGATTTCATTGTACAATTTTTGATGTAGAAGTGTTGTTTTTCTGTATCCACTGTCGTCACTGTCGTCGTCGTCAAGAAATAACCCTCTACTCTCTAAAGATCTAGTAATATTCTTACTACAACTCAAAGGTATTGTATTTATGCAAATCACTAAACAATCCAATATAGAATAAAAATTAATAAGTACTTAATATTGTTTGCACAAATATTCTGTTCCTAGAATTAACACACACGTTTTATTATCATTGCTGCATTGGAATGTCGTGACTAAAACATTTACATTTTTAGTAAAAAAATATCCGCACATCATATATATATATATTTTTTTTTTAAACGTTGCCCCACTCTAGGATTTCTCCTGTGTCGTGGGTGCGTTTACAGACACAAATTCCACACACAATACACCCAGACCCGGAACAACTACCAGCAGATCATACAAATATTTGTTTCGTGCGGGAATCGAACCCACGACCCGGTGCGCAGCAGCCGACTGTATCAGCCACTGCACCAACCGTGCCGTCAATTTAAGTGTTCTGCGCGTGAACAGCCGTTAATTTTAACATATTTGATTAATGAACGATGCCGTGCGCGACTGTAGTTTTACGACTGCAATTGTGATGTGATTCTGAATTTGAACACGTTAATGAAAAACGTTAGATCTGTATGCCTTGAGAATCTCCTCTTTTACCATGTTTAGAGACTACTGATGGAGGAGAGCAGAATTCAATTGTCCACTGATAATAATGCTGAAAATATTAAAGCAATTGATGGAAAACGACAGGTTTTACATATCTAGCACGCATGTGGTCACGCGCTGCCGTGGGACGCTTTGGGGGATCTTTTACAATCCCCCCTGGGGGTGACCGCTTTACAGTCACCCTCTACGAGATGTGCGTATAGGCGTGGCACCAGTGGGCGGCTCTAGTGTGATCATAAAGTGGTATTAGCCGGTAGGAGTCCGGCATACCCCTTCGCCCTTCCCCGGGGTGAAGGAAGTTCATGAAGAATTTCCACATTGCACCAATAAAAAAAAAAAAAAAAAGGTTTGGACAAAACGAAACCTACCTTTTACCCGACTGCCGACTGTTTTTCGTATTTTTTTCTCATTGGTGCCACGGACACATTTCTGTTGTGTAATAATTAGCGATAAATAATAAATCTTAGAACACTACAGACTTTTGTTTCCGTCTATATTTTGTGTCTACATAAACATCTTCCAGCGGAAGTCATAAAAATTACCGTGTAGTAGTGACTCACCCCGGTTCTCATGCATATTTAATTTATTGGCATATAGAAAGATTTTTGTACGGAACCTTTTTAAAACGCCATTACAATTATATTTAAAGTCTAATCAGGATATGAGCAAAGGAAATAGTAAAATAAGTGGACTAATCAAATATTTCGTGAATCTTAAAATATCGGATGAGCACCTAGAAGCAAGATTCAATTAAACGCATATTATATGACATCTCAGAAACAATTTTAAAAACGCGAAATGTGTGTAATATTTATGCAAAATAACAAGTATTAAGCCTGCTCTACTGCCGGGTTTCGTTAAGACCTGTTCGCATTGACGGCATTCCGGCAATGTCCTTACGACTGCCATTGTCTTGTTTTGTTGTTTATTGTTATTGCTAATTGTATTCAGATGAGATGGGGTTAAATTAAGATGTATGACTTAATCAATTTTAGAACAAAATTTCTGCATTGTCTTGTATGACGTTCTTTGAAAAAAAAAGCATTATGAACATTTACATAGCAATTTATTTATTTTTATTTAATTCATTACTTAAGAGGTAAAGGAATACCTATGTATTTTAATTTACGTCTACACGAATGTCAACGGAAATGCCTACCGGGTTACACAGAATTACAATGAGTGCCAAGCAGATTTGGAATCATCATTTCGGCCGAATGAAGTCCACTGCTGGACACAGGCCTCCCCCAAAGAACACCCCAACGACCGATATGGGTGTGTTGTGGGCTCATTGGGGGGTTTTGCCATAATCGCCACGCTTGGCAGACGGGTTGGCGATCGCAGTTGAGTTGTTAATGTACTCGAAGGACGCTGCTGCCCATCATCCGTCTAATACGATGACGATTTGGAATACGATGTACCTATTTAATTTTTAATGTAAAACTATACTACTGTTGAAGAACGGGTTGCTTTAGTAGGTATCATCATAATTTCAGCCAAATAAAGTCCACTGTTTGACAGTCGCCCCCAAAGATCGCCTCAACGACCAGTAATCGCCACGCTTGGCAGGTGGGTTGGCGATAGCAGTTGAGTTGTAATTGAACTCGAACGACGCTGCTGCCCACCCTCCGCCATTGTTATAAATTAAAGAAGGACTAAATATCCCATATGTTGTAGTGATCTCTGTGTAGTGTCCGGATTAAGAATACAGCACCACTCCATCGCCTCCCGTGGATGTCGTAAAAGGCGACTGAGGGACTTAAACCAGAGCAGATGGGCAGCAGCACCTCTGTGGAACAGCTGCTGTTCTACGCTTACCAACCCGCCTTCCAAGCGTGGTAGGAACTGACAAATTCCCCCCAAATGACGACACAGTTGTTGTGGAAATCTATGGGGAAGGCCTTTGTTCAGCATTGGACGTCCTTTGGCTGACACGCAGTTGACAAGTATTGAATATTTTAACAAATATGTCGTATAGACATTTCAATTTCTCATGCGAGTTGTAATGCAGCAGAAAGTTGGATATTTGCGACGCTCCGGAAAAAAGGTAAACATATTGACGTGTTTGTTAGGACCTATTTACTGAATAAATGATTCTATTATATTCTATAAGTAAAATACAAGCAGTAACAATTCAGCCAAATGACATAAAGCTTGTAACATACGCACACTTAGATAACTGTTTGAACGTTATCGAATACTTAAGGAGCTAAAATATGAACAGTATGAAACAGTGCGTCATTCGAGTGGACTGTCCACTTTTACTTTCTCTAGAGAAAGTGCCGCCGAGTCGCTGGCGCCGGCCGCGAATATAGTTGTAAACTTTTGTCTCATTTTTGTTGTGGCCGTTGACAAAGGTTGGATTATTGTTTTGTTGCCGGGTCGAGTAGAGTAAGGGTGTGTGTATCTGTGTGGATAACATATAGGTACTCAATTTTGGTTCAATAAACATCGACTTAATTAACGTCAAATGCAGTTACTAAAATTCTATCGCATGACACACAAGCTTTCTTTTAAATGTAGTTGAAAATTCTATTAATGTTGCTTTACATAATTCTTTAATTCTTTATTGTACACACATATCTTCAATATTTAAACAAACAAAAAAAATTGACGTACATAGGCGAGCTTAACTCAATATTGAGATCTCTAACAGCAAACCTCTGAGTGATAGAGTTATATGAGGAGAGAATCGAGTGTACAACACGAATAAAGTATGATTTATTATCAATAAATATAATAGGGATAAGCTTAACATAAATTAGCTATATAAATAACACATGGATATAAATATACAATACAAGATATTACGTATGTAATAAATAAATAGAATATATATACTTACTTATTTACAACAATAATAATACATACTATATACATACTATTAATTTATACTGAGAGGAAATGATCCTTAATTCTTCTCTTGAAAGCTTTCAAGGAAGGGCTATCACGCAACGAATGTGGAAGCGAATTCCAAAGACGCACTGCACGTATAGTGAATGATTTATCATAATAACTTGAAGTGTGACGAGGAGTACGGAGTAGAAGAGAAGAGACCGTGCGGCAAGGTTTCCCCCTGGGGGTAAGGAACTCAAAGCGCTCGCGAAGATATGCAGGAGAATTGGGATTATGAAGAACAGAAAAGAGGAAAGATAGAATGTGAGAATCTCGACGTTGCCGAATAGGTAGCCACTTCAATCGCACCCGAAATTCCGATACATGATCGTATTTTCGAAGACCGAAAATGAAGCGGATACACAAATTCTGCAGACGTTCGAGTTTATTCAGAAGATCCTCCGTTGCATCAAGAAAGCAGACATCAAGCAGTTGCTTTGTTTGTTAAATATTTTTATCTTTGGCAAGATACTCTTCAGGCTTAGCCATTTTGTTCGGTTAAACAGGCATAGCTTCTTTGAACTTTCCGAGAGAGGATCTATCCAAAAAATCTTGGTCCTTTTTATCCTTAGGTACACTAGGGAAACTTTATATTAATAGATGAAATATAATATCTTTATCGGAACGATATTAATGTTCGTTATTAATTGTTTAGTAAGAATTCAGGTCAAACCATTATTACGAATTCAAGTTCTCATCTTCAGTACATCATTATCGCATGTTTTGTGATCGGTCGGTTACAATTCAAAGTTTTAGAAATCGTTTACTAAATTGTTATTAGTATGTTCATCATTATACGATGTATTCTTCGATTGATCTCTACAAGGGGTAGAGCGGCGGTTTTCCTTAGATACATATTTAGTCACGGATGCGGTGTGTTTTTATTATTATTTCGGCCGAATGAAGTCCACTGCTGGACACAGGCCTCCCCCAAATATCACCACAACCACCAATATGGGTGTGTTGTCGGCTCATTGGGGGGTTTTGCCATAATCGCCACGTTTGGCAGGCGGGTTGGCGATCGCAGTTGGGTTGTTAATGTACTCGAAGGACGTGGCTGCCCATCCTCCGGCTAATCCCTTAGTCTACTTTTACGACACCCACGGGAGGAGATGGAGTGGTGGTATTCTGAGCCGGCACCACACGGCATATGCGGTGTGTGTATTATTTTATAATGTCTTATATTAATCATTCGGAAGACTTGATGATAAATGTGTTAATTTGTTTTCATGTTGTCAATGTATCGATATGAATGTTGGAAATCAATACTAGCTGTTTTGGGCAATACGTTACTGGAAATAACGTCGATGTTTGTGTGCATCTAGGTGCTAGTGCGATTTACACGCGATGTCGATCTTTCGTAAATGTTTGGAAAAGACGTGCGGTTCTTGTGATAACCACAAATCAAATATTGATGTACTCTGTTAGGTAATGTTCAGAGAATGTTTCCTTCGTTAATACACGCTTTTACCTCTTACGACATAAGCAGCTTTTAAGTTGACAATGTCAAGAACTTAATAGCTCTTCGCCGCAACTCTTGGTAATGGACGTTGGTCAAACATAGTCTTGCAGTTGGCCAAGATTTAGTATCCATTGTTGATTTATATATGCGATGAATTATCTCTTGCATTTATAGGGATCAATAAATTAAAGCTGAACAAAGTCAAATGTTATATTTGGTTTGGCATTCCTCAAATGTTATTTTAATACGGTGTTGATTATATATATCAACACGTCACAGAATTGTTAACATAATAAGATATCACAAAAATGTCAAGGTTTATAACTATTCAATTAGAACTAGACGCAAGAAGTGGCAGATATTTCTACGGCCATAAGATGTCAATATTATGATAATGTTGCGCAGTTAGATTAAAAACAGTTTTGGACGTAGAACTGGTTGGAATAAACGGTAAACTTGTAAAGTGAGTCTAAAGACTAGATAATTTCGGGAAAAAATGTGTGTGTGGCAGCTTCGACGCCTACGAACCTACCTAGCAACTGCATCCACGTGTTCGTCGGATTTTCGTCCACCGTCATGTAAACTAGTTTTTCCGTATTTTTATATTTTTGACTTGTTTAATCACTCCACTGCGTATTAATAATATACTTAATAATTACATTAAATATCAATATTTTTTTTATTATCTATCTATCCATAGTATAAAATCTTGAAGCGTGCTTCTATTAAAACCTACTTCAAGCCGCATAAGAAGATCAGCCTACTTCTCAAACCGGTGAAATGTCACATACCTTTACAAGATGCAGGGGTCTACAAGATTGACTGTGATTGTGGTTTGTCATACATATGCCAAACAAAGGGTAGTATAGCCAGTATAGCCACCCGAATAAAAGAACACATAGCTGATGTCAAGCATAGTCGCTCCACTAAGTCTGCAGTGTGCGAAAAACGAAGAAAATGGTTAGGTTTATTTTCTTCGTTTTGATCAACCTCAAGTCCTCGCGAAAGAGAACCTATATGTACCTAGAATGTTCCGTGAGGCTATTGAAATTATTAAGCATCCTAATTTTAATTGAGAAGATGGTTGACAGTTACCACCTGTTTGGAATACACTTATTAAAATAATAAAGTCCCAAACAACATACCGCACTAAAACAACAAAACTCCGTGAGTGATTACTGCGTGCATTGAAACAAATTTTTGATCAAAACTGTACGGTAGATAAAATAAAATAACTCTTTAAAATCTGTAACGACGCCTGTCATCTTCTAGTGTATTATAATATCTGGGACCACGAGCCCTGCAAAGTATTCGAAACGTCAGGAAAATGAAAATCTATACTATACGCGATGTTCTGTTTAAAACTGTTTTATTATAATGCGAAGGCCAATTCTCGTCATACAAAATGCTCAACATATAGTTCCGGTCTAGTCTTAATGTCACAAATATAATCTCCTGAACTGACATAAAACGTCATCATCATCATATCAGCCACAGGACGTCCACTGCTGAACAAAGGCCTCCCCCTTAGATTTCCACAACGAGCGGTCACATGCCGCTCTCATCCAACGACTCCCAGCGACCTTCACCAGGTCGTCTGTCCACCTCGTTGGAGGTCGTCCCATGCTGCGTTTTCCGGTGCGCGGTCTCCATTCGAGAACCTTTGTGCCCCAGCGGGCATCAGTTCTACGAGCAATGTGCCCTGCCCATTGCCACTTCTACGGATCTCCTCATTTCTATCTTTCGATCTCGTAGAGAAATACCAAGCATAGCTCTCCCCATAGCTCGCTGAGTGACCTTGAGTGACCATAAAACTTCAGTCGTGAACTTATATTGTGATGAAATCGAAAATGGATCGAACGTTGATTGAAGCCAAAACAGTATTCTACAAAAGATTAAAACTAACAGTAATAAAATTTGTATTATGGGCTCTAAATAAACTTCAAAACTGTTATGGAAATGAGATTAGATTGATATCATATTCAAACCGAATTGAACTTAAGAGAATACAATTTTTTTGTCAATTCATAATTCAATTTCAGTTTGTCAACTTTCAGTCGTAGTGTAAAATAATTGTTTTGTAAAAAATTGCTCTTGGGCAGTAACTGTCATATATATATAAAAAAGGACTACCTTTTTTTAACTATATTTAGATGCAGCGTGATGCTTTGTTTCTTAAGCACGGAGCTTACAAAATTTGACTGAAGCAACGTGACTTTATATTACGATAAATAAAATAAAACTTTTTTTTTCTTTAAATCACGTTGCCCCACACTAGGATTTCTGCTGTGTCGTGGGTGCGCTTACAGACATGAATTCAACACATAGTACACCCAGATTCGGAATAACTACCAGCAGATCATACTAATATTTGTTCCGTGTGGGAATCGGACCCACGACCCGGAGCGCAGCAGCCGACTTTTTTTCTTTGTCAATCAAAGGACTTGAACGGTGGAGGAAAGCATCGTAAGGAAACCTGGAGGTAATGGTCTGAAATCGACAACACCCGTCCCCGTTCCGACCTTTCGACTTTTCGTGTAGAGTTAATGACTCATCATTGCAACTTTGTTTGACTGACCAATGAATTTCCCGTATATCATGGTGCTTGGTCCAAAGTGCAATTTTAAGACTTTTATTTCTTTTGTATTTCTTACGATTTTTTTTTTTACCTTTTTAATTAAATGATTTTCTTTTTTAACCCAGCGGTTGACTGGTGGAGAATGCCACATGATATAAGTCCGCCCTATCTACTACCATTGTACATGATAGTATATATAAATAAATAGACGTGCTTTTTGTGTATTTTATTTGTATTCACAACAGTTTGAGTACCGCTATTTTGCTATACGAAAAAAATGGATCAGTAAATAATTATTCGTAGAGTGGAAAGAAAAAATATATATATTTGAACAGCGTGTATAATCATATCGTTTAAAGTACATTCAAATAAAATATGGAAAATTGCTGTTAATAAAAACAACAAGTGGGTGTGGCGTTTCCGAAGATACAGATTATTAAATTTACGGAGAACACAAGGACGTAAATAATATGTACATTAAAATAAACTGCGAAAAAAGATCGCGTATGTACATTTATTGATGACTAGCTGGGACCCGCGGTTTCACCTGCGTTTAATTTAAAAGAAATTTAGAGTACTTCGACATAGACATTTGACATAGAATATATATATTGGATTTCAAGGGTTTTTTTTTTTGCGCGGAACCCTAATTATTTTTCTAAAATAAAAGTAGCCTAAGTTATTCCTTATAATATCAGCTATCTGTCAGCGAAGGTCCCGTCAAAATCGGTTTAGCCGTTTCGGAGATTACCCGGAACAAACAGACAGACAGACAAAATAATTCATCATTGTATTTTTGTTATATGTACCGTATATACTTTCATAGATTATGAAATGATGATGATCATGATGACGTGATCTTTCATATGCATTTAGTAACCAGCTGTTAATTTGATATTACAAACAGACACTTCAATTTGATTTATTTGATTCTGACTTAAATGATCTCATGTAGATAAGTATTACCGGATACATATTTACTTACTGTGTATCTTAGACCTTTTCTTTAGTTGGTTAGAATAGAATAAACTTCTTTTTTTTAGAATAAACTTTTAGTTGTGCCGTGTGGTGCCGGCTCAGAATGCCACCACCCCATCTCCTCCCATGGGTGTCGTAAAAGTCGACTAAGGGATTAGCCGCAGGATGGGCAGCAGCGTCCTTCGAGTACATTAACAACTCAACTGCGATCGCCAACCCGCCTGCCAAGCGTGGCGATCATGGCAAAACCCCCCCAATGAGCCCACAACACATCCATATCGGTGGTTGTGGTGATCTTTGGGGGAGGCCTGTGTCCAGCAGTGGACTTCATTTGGCCGAATTGAAACTTTTAGTGGCCAACCTTGCTGCCCAAAGCCCTCAGACTTTGCTTAACGACTGCCATCCAATGAAAACAACCGGGACCGACGATTTTACCGCCATCCAAAGCACGGAGACCCTCAGTTCCAGTTCCACTATGCGGTCACCCATCTACAGACAGACCGCGCCGAGCGATGCTTAACCTCTCCGATCGTTTACTTATCTGGGCAACTGGATATGAGTACCATACTTAGTATCTGAGATTAGTATATTTGTTTTGCTCCACTGCGACACCACTTTTGTGAGTCACTATTTTCTTACTGCTATTGGATTGCAAATATAATCTTCTTATTTTTTGTTTTTCCCCTAACTAACTGCCGACTGTATCCCCCGGTTATAAGATCTTATCATTTGCCGTTGCAACCTTGAAACAACCGATATCTGTATATACTCGCACGTATACAAATTATTCTATATCAAAACCGGTAAAGTTTTTAATACATATCCTGTGTTCAATTAACTCTCAAACTATTAGTATGACGGTGTATTAATTATGTATATGTGTCGTAGTAAAGATGAAAGTGGTATGTCTGGATGCCGGAGGCCACCGTGTTTCTCTGCACTCACACAAAATAGATGCGTTCGGTAGGATCACTTCGTGTAATTCGCGAAAGCATCAGCTATGTAAACGTGAACGAGAAATGGGCTTGTTAATTATCGTTGCAATGGCTTGTGACATATTGTTATAATCACCACCGTTAGCTCATTTTGTGGTGTGGGCATTGTTGGAGATGGAGTGGATGCTGCAACCTACCTGTTACCATCACATAACCCCTCGTCTCTTACGACACCCACGGTAATACAGAAGGTTATTTTTTTGTCTGAAACATATCACCGATTAATTGCTTCATGACAAGTTAACAAAGATAGGTATTTTTCAATTTCGCCAAAAGAGCCAACTAATTTTCCAATTTCCTTTATTTTCTCTTCTTTTTTAAAAAAAAACATTGCCCCACACTGGGATTTCTCCTGTGTCGTGGGTGCGTTTACAGACATGAATTACACTCACAATACATCCAGACCCGGAACCATTATCTGCAGGTCGTACAAATATTTGTTCCGTGCGGGAATCGAACCCACGACCCGGAGCGCAGCAGTCGACTGCTTCAACCACTGCACCAACCGTGCCGTCAAAGTCTTTAGGTGAGAAATGAAAATTGACCAATCACTAATTGTGGCGTTAGTTTTGGTAGCCGATTGATTGATCTCATTCTCGACTAAAGACTGTTATCTTGTAAACGGCTCTAAGCGCATCTCAGCTAATTGACGTAAAAATAGTTAAACCCGTAACCATAACAGTGGTCAAGCTCGCTAGTCACTCCATTGATGCTCCGTTGACAATGGTTCTTGCTAAAAGTTTGGGCAGTCGGTAAGGGACAGAGTGCTCCTTTGTTGATGCTGTGTGTTACCTTCAGAAGTCACTTCATTGTGAAAAATGTGTACACTTACGTAGAACGTCACAAAACGAGTCCTCGAATAGCATGCTCTGTGAACTGTACTGCTTTGATACTAGTGGTGGTTAATATAGCGTCTAGCGCGATTAAATAGCGCGCTATATTCAAGTATGGAAAGTATGAGGAAAAGTTTATTAACTTTTCTTTACTGCTCCATTTTATTGTGATAGATATAATTTTACGTATCGAATATACTCTAAAGTATTAAATATTAACAACATAACCGAAACAGCGCGCTATCTGTCCAACGCTATTTAGCGTGATTCGACAATATTCACCGCGCTTTTATCGCTTCATTCGCGTACGCCCAGTTCGTTATAATTGTAGCGTGTAAAATTATTCGCGCGCTATTGCCATATGCCGTTTTTGAACACCACTATTAGATACCACACCGTATTATCAATATATTAATGTGTGGGTTTCTCTTGGCGCGTTTTTAAGAGCGGGCCTTCTGTATATTTTTATTTTGTGGTCCACAACCGAGCAGTTTCTATTAACATTGCGTACCATTGGAATTCAATCAAATTTTCGTTATACTTCATTTGAAAGTGTACTGCTAAGTAACTTAAGTTATCCATCTACTGGTTTCTTTTTGTTGGTCTTCTCGCATACATTTCTGGGAAATGTGGTTGCTTTACCGGTCATTTCTGGCGAAGCCAAAAGAGGCCTCTAGCCAGCCATCTACTGGTTATCGAGTTTGTGAATTTATGGCTATGGTGTCCAGATGAAGAATATAGCGCCACTCCATCTCCTCCCGTGGATGTAGAAAACGGCAACTAAGGGATTTTTAACCAGAGGGATCGGAAGAAGTTTCCTTTCTGTGGTACAGTAGTACTACGCTCACCAACCCGCCTGCCAAGCGTGGTGAGTACTGGCAATTTTCCCTCAAAATTATAATACAATTATGGAAATATATGGACGAGGCCTTTGTTCAGCAGTAGACATCCTTTGGCTAGCAGGATGATGGATTTAAAGCAGTTATGTCATTCTCAAATTGAATTATACATAGTATATTTAGTTTAATTAGAAATCACAGCCAACAAATACGTCTTAACGTGATTGGACGCATAAATATTACTTTTTACGGGCCGTATTACAGAACGATGATCAAAACTTAAGATTCAACTCAAGTCTAGATTGCGTTAATCAAAGAACTTGTGGCGATAGGTCCAGCATTTATTTACTGATGCAATCTCAACTCAACTCTACTTCAGTTTTGATTCCCGTGCTGTAATTTCAGGCCTTCAGTGTCAGTAAGTGAAATGAGTTTGCCAGGAAACATATTTCAACTGACTTCAGAAAGGACCTCCTCCTTTTTGAAGTCGGTTAAAGTTCTTCTGAATTTTTTTTATCTATTCGACGATTTCGATAATTTTTTATGTAACCTTTTGTTTTATTTATTTTTTATTGATGTCCAGTGGAAATTCTACATGGAACTTCCTCCACCCCGGGAAAGGGCGAAGGGGTATGCCGGACTCCTACCGGCTAAGACTACTGGAGCGCTCATCTTCAGCACCGAAGGGTGGCTCCAGGTCATCGTAAGATCACACTAGCTCATTATGTAACATAGTGAACAGTTTAAATCACATACCAAAACAATGGCTCCAACTCTAAAAATACAACTAATGTAAATTCAAAGATATACATATTGCTTTGCATATAAAACACTATTCGGTTTCTATGAAGACGGGCAATAGTATAATAATGAAATGAAATGAAATAATCATTTATTCAAATAGACTAAATTATTAGTTCTTTTGAACGTCAACATTAGACAGCACCCATTAAGCCCACCCTTCACCGCTTCCTAGTGTTTAAGCTGGGGAGAAGAAACGGCGCAACAAACTCCCCAGCAACACGTTAGTCTGTCATATATAATATTTATACATACATGTACACAAAAAATAAAAAATTACAACAGTACTAAAATGTACTTGTATGTCAAAAATTTATGTAAATTAAATATAAATAAAACGTAAAAATTCTAATATAAAACACATGTCAAATGAAAAAAAAATCCGTACTAGGAAAGTGCTTTACGCGTTCTTGGTAGTACAGCGAGTCAACTTAGTTGGACGAATGAGTTTATAAACTGAACGTTAAAGGTTATTACAGAATATACTAAGGGGGTTCGTAAAATCGTAACTGTTCTAAAAAGTCCGCATGCAATTAATAAATATTTGTATGATATGCAATGGGCTTGCGCGGGGTGCAGTTGCAGGTAGAGTGGTTAATAGGCGAACAAGCTATCATTTGGATGGTCTGCAGCATTTTCTTGTATTCCTCAATGTCGTACTGCTGTTACCAATCCATCTGACGTTATCATTATCCTGGAATTTTGTCACCCCCCATTGGTTCTGTTTTAGTTCAAAAGTATAGGGGATAGTGCACGTTTAGTGGTGAACGACTTCGGGGTTTGTCGTATGTATAGCAATTTTACGGTTCCATGGGAACAAAGATGTGCGATGCGTTGCAACTCGGTTATCTATGGTCGCAGACAGAATGTTGAGCGACCTGAGATTCGGATATCGCAACGCAACCAAAGGGCAAATTCTCGATATTAAGTTACACTAAGACAGAAAGCGAAAAAACATAACGAAAAATTTCGTCTCAATTTTGGCGTTTGATGACAGTTTTCGCTTCGATCAAGTTTCGATTCATTTCGGTCTTTTCACAATAAAAGATCACGTTTGACGTTGGTTGTTAGTTCAGGAGAATACCAATTGTGACATTGAGATTAGATGAGAACTATATTTTGAATATTTTTTATTATGAGAATATGCGTCCTACCTTTACGCGTAAGTGTTTACTAAGATCACGTATAGGTTTCTTTGAACGCCAGAGGTCGAATGTGTTTGCCTGGACACGAAACACGTAGAGGGCATCAGTTCTTATGATCTTTGCATGATTTGTTGGAGGAAAATGTACATATGTTATGTTAGTTATGTACTATTTGTCATTGGTTTTGTACGTTTGCAGCTGACATTCTAAATACATTTGTTTTATGTGAAATAAGTAAACTTGATTGGCGTCGAGTCTGTGCAAACTTCACGAGGCCCTCACTTTCGCCAACATACAATAATTAAGTATGGTGTATTGAAATAATGCTTATTCTATGAGGTGCTTTTCGAATTTCGATCAACAGATTTTTTTTAATAGTTTTAGAAATATAAGGCAAAACAAGAAATTGCAGGTAGTATAGTCGAATATTAAGAAATTACGAAGGTGTCGTCGGTACAAATATTTGTTATACTTTCCTGCATACATTTTTTTAACATTCTTTTTTTATAAAAAATTTATTGATGCGGTGTAAATACCTCCAAATGTACTTCCTTCGCCCTGGTAAAGGGCGAAGGGGCTCCTACCGGCTAAAACCACTGGAGTGGTCATCTTCGGCACCGAAGGGAGGCTCTAGGAACTCGAATAATCTCCATCCAGAGCCACCCATTAGTGCCACGCCTTCAGGCATATCTCGGAGGGGATGACTGTAAAGCGGTCATTTTATGCTTATCTTTATTAAGAATTTACGAATGTGTCGGTACAAATATTTGTTATACTTTCTTGCATACATTTTGGTCGGAAACTGTATATAAATCTACCAGTCCGGTATCGTCCAACTTAAGCATATCGCGATCGGTATAACCAAACAGTCATCATCATCATTTCCACCGAAAACATCCACTGCTGGACTTAAGCCTGCCCTAAAGATTGACAACGACTGTTCTGGGTTAGACGTAGATACATGCACAAACACCCAGACCCGAAATAACTATCTGTATATCATTTATTTGAGATAAATTATTAGGTAATTAGGTTCGACGCTTTTTCCCATTCAGTCATTCATATTCACTCGTATTGGGTAAGGTTGGAACACAACCGCAACACAGTTGGGTAGGCTCAGCTGATGTTTACTGCATGTATGTCTATGGCCGCATTCCACGCGAGAATCAAAACTCAAGTAGACCTTGAGTCGAGATTGCAACAATTCAATATAAATAATATACCTATTACGTATGGTTCATATTTGACTAACGCAATATAGACATCCGTTCTTCTTAAGTTTTGATTTTCGTTCTGTAGTATGGACTTATGTGAAGAGCCTGATTAGGCTAGAGTCTGGGGGCGCGAGGTATTGAAGGGGTGACAAGATTAGTTGGAAACCAAAAGAAGCTAGATTACTCTAGGACGGCCAGCAGTGAATAATTATAATAAAATCATTGCGAATAAATTATTTTTTTAATTATTATCATAAAAGCCATTTCATAGCGCTTCGGTTATATCAGACAAGGGGCGGATAAATGCAAAATTAGGCCCTGCATATGTGCTATACATATGATAAACTACCCACGACTGAGGCAAACTTAACGTAGCTCATTTAATTATCCTCATTATACGAGCGAAAGGATGTTTACTGCTGAAGAAAGGCCGCTCCCATAGATTTCCAGAGCGACCGATCACATGCCGCTACACCCGAGTCTCATTGACCTTCACCAGGTCGTCTGCCCATCTAGTTGGAAGCCGCCCCATTCAAGAATCTTTTAGCCCCAACGGCCATCATTTCTAGCAGCTATGTGTCTATTGCAACTTCACCTTTAAACTCCTTTCAGCTGTGTTGGGCGCTTGAATGAATGTAATGCGTTAACTTTTTTATGTGCTAGCCCACCCACGCAGCGAAAACCTTAACATTTTAATTCCGTAATACACCAACATCTTCAAACATTCAACTACTGACTAACTAATCATCAGGAAGCGTTTTTAAAACAATATAACACATCACGAAGTAGACACTCGATTCTAGAACGTTTAATTTTAATTGCCTCGGTGATTACATTTGAACCTCACCGGAACCTTGACCTGTGCTTACATTGCAAATACTTTATTTGTCTATATTATGTGTCTAAGGATAGATAAGTGTCGATAATGATATGGTTATGATAGGTAGGGCAGGCATGTGAAACGATGTAATCTTGCTCATTTTATATTAGCTGTTTTTTCGAGGTTGCCTTTGATATTAATCTGGGGTCAAAATAATCTAATGTCCTCTCGACTTTTACTGACTCCAAGTAAAAATCAAAATGTCATCGAAGTAAACAAATATTTATAGAGGCGGTGATGGTTGATTTATTTTTAGGAATTTTATTGTGTCTAGATCAACGTATCAACGTGGTGCCGAAGGATGGGCAGCAGCGTCCTTCGAGTACATTAAAAACTAAACTGCGATCGCCAACCCGCCTGCCAAGCGTGGCGATTATGGCAATACCCCCTGATGAGCACACAACACACCCATACCGGTTGTTGTGGTGATCTTTAGGGAAGGCCTGAGTCCAGCAGTGGACTTTACTCGGCCGAAATTATGAGATAAATCTCTTCACCATACCAACAATTCCCAGAAAAGTAATCCATAAAACGATTTTTATATGAATAACACTAGTTTTTTTTTGCGTTTTCATAGAAATAACTACACAGTATCTAGATTCACGTAGTTTTAGAAAATGCAGTAATATCACGTCTTGCCTCAACGTTGTATGTTACGCAATGAAGCTTATTTCTTGAGGAGTAAGGACACGACACCTACGGTCTTTATCTTGCATGGATGCACTGAAGCACGATTTAATACTTGGGTCATACTATGCACGAATACATCAAATTTATACATCAAAATTACGAAATATAATGGGGATTGTCCATTTTTCTTAAATCGTTGTTATCGAAAAACCTTTTTGCGGAACAGAGCAGCTATTGATGTTTATGTGGTCAGAATTTTTAAGAACTTATACATTTTTCATATTTTTGGAGACATACGTTGACTTTTATTTCACCTTCAATGACGTCATCAGAGGAATTATGATAAAATTATTTTGCACAGCTTACAAGTAAAACGAAAAAAAAACAACGTATTTCAAGAGTTTTTTTATTTTTTTTAAAGGCATTTGATTTCAATAGTTAGTGTCAAAAACATAACCTATAAAGCAGAGGTTTTAATAAAAGTATCACTCATTGTGGTTTGTGAAAACAAATGAAACAGCGTAGCGTTGATGGTGTACATATTCAAAAACAACTTTTTGGCTAAGATTACGGTCTAAATGGTGCAATACAGGTTGAAATATTTGGCTATAAATATTTTGACATTATTAAAATTTGACTGATGGTGTGTGGTTGACGGTTCAGTATAAGCTGAACTCGCATTGTATAGGATTTCTGTATGATGAGAGATCAGCTTAAAGTGAATATGTATAGCTTGGTATGTAGCCGCGTGTACTAGACGTAACGGGAAATATTTTACGCCACTAATGACGTCGCAGTCGTTAATAGTTACAAACATTTGGAAAATCCACTCCAAATCTTTAAATAACTACTGTGTAATTATCAAAATAATCAATTATTTTATTAAAATGCTCTATATTTTTTCCATAAAAAAATAAAAACGAAGTATTGGTTAAAATGTTTAAACATTCCCCATTTGCTGGTTTGTTATATTTTTTGTTTTATTGAAGATTAATTATTATGATAATAAAACAATTTTAAACGGATTAGATCGCGTATATTAAGATGACATCTTGCGACCACGAATGCTGCAAAGTATTCGAAACGTCAGGAAAAACAAAAATCTATAATATACGCGATCTAATCTGTTTAAAATTGTTTTATAATAATGTGTAATAATCGCGAAAACCTAAGACACTACTATGACGATTTATTACTTTACGTAAGAAACTACCGCCCCGTACCACGCTGACACTCAATTCAGCGACGAGGAGATACGAGACATAAACCTTAGCATGAGAACAATCGTGCGCATGCAATTCACATACATGGCAACACGAGCGTTAGGTCAACACGTCAGGAAATGTGACTAGTTTGTTACAGATCCCCGTGTTAACCAGATTTGTGTGTGAATGTCCTGTGTGTGGTCTACTTGGAAGGAAATGGTTAGTTTGTTGATGTTACCGCAGTCGTCAGTCCCGTGCATGTAAAAGGTGACTAAGTGACTCTAAACCAGAGGCATGGGCGGCAGCGTCCATTCTGTGGAATGGCAGCCATTCTTTGCTCATAAAACCCGCCTGCCAAGCATGGGACGCTGCGGCCCATGCCTCTGGTTTAGTCTCTTAGTCGCCTTTTACAACATCTACGGCAGGAGATGGAGAGAGGATAACATTATATGAAATAAAAAAACTTTTGAATTTGGAAACGAATAATTACACACATTAAATATTATATTACTAAGTATTGTTTTTATTCTCTGTGGAATCTGAAAGGCAAAGCTAGGTTCAGGCTCAGAAAAAAAACAAGGGAACTTTATCCGACTGCTATTTATTTTTATTCTTTCTTTATCAGCCAGTACCTTTCTCTTCTGAATTGGATGAGATCGCCGTTCTTAATGGTATATGCTGTTTTCTCCTGTGTCGTGGGTACAGTTTAGCCTCCACCACCACCACCTCACATGCACTAACACCCAGACCCGGAACTACTACCTGTAGATACACAAATATTTGAACCGAGCGGGGCTCGAACTCGTGACGTGTAGCGCAGAAAGACCATTGCTTAGCTACTGCGCCGACCGTGCTAATGTCCTCGCAAGAACGTTATCTTTGTTCTCTTTTACCGTTGTCCGAGTGCATGACACTCCATCACTTAATGTCCCGGTACCGTTACATTAACGTATAAATAGAAAAAAATATAATCGATTAAAATACATCGCTAATTAACACCGACTGGTCACGATTTAAGTGTTTGTAGACAAGCGTGACGTGTGGAATTTATTGAATATTTAGTTTTTGTGAAATTTTTATAGTTAGCTATTAGCGAGTCTTTATGTATTTTAACGCGTATTCGTGTTATAAACATTTATTTTTAATTTCCGTTTTCATGCAAAAAAATGAAGAGTACGTTTTTGTGATTCACTCTATGACTTTGATTTCATGTCAGGTTATTTTTATTTTATAAATTTATATTATATGGAGTTGCTCGATAGCACGCAAGAACCACTCAAAATTAATACTGAGAAAATTTATAGCTAACAGACTACACAGATTACACATAAATACACACTAGCCCGTAAACATCTATCGCTGAAAATGGGCTTCCCAATGATTACTACAATGCGGGGTCATATTTCCAGAACCACCACGCTAGTCAGGCGAATTGGTGATTGCAGTATGTTGTTCTAATAACCACACATGGGAGAACGCTGTTGCCTATTGTCTTGCTATCGAACCTTGGTGGACTTTTACGACACTCATGGGCGGATAGGGGTGGTATATTCTTTGCCAGGAACGATATGGAACTGAATTAAACCCAAATGAAAATAATGTTAATCTAAAATTATGTTATCAGACATTTTTCTTTATTATTAGGATAACCACTGAAAAACAGCGCTGTGTTGTGGCTAACGTTACAACACAGTATTATGCTGAGTGTGGACCTCTTTGCCATATTTGAGCCGTGCATCAGCAAACTGCTATTTTTAATAATTATTATCGGTGTATTTTTATTTTTTATTTATATGCTACGTTCAATCGTTCTGTTATGTACTTTTTCATTGCAAGTTAAGAGTGGATTTTAATCGAATTAATGTGAATATAACCATACCGTTTGATGTGGTAGTAAATCGCTTTTCTTTCTTTTTTTTCTTTCCTTCTTATGACGTCAGACCCTTATGGACGCTATAAATAGTCACGCAGGTAGTAAGCCGCAGGAAATCTGTTGCATCGCTTTACATGAATTTGTTCAGTCGAAGTTCAATTTAACTTTAATCAGAACGGTTTCGAAGCTGTACCTTTGCGATTTAACGCTTTAAATAACACTGTAAGTGAAACTAGGTTTGCGTAAATTATATTTATCTATACTATAATGTAGTAGTTACAATGTGGCGTTACAAATAGAGCATTATATTACTTCCCGAAAGGGATCATAAGAAATTTGATGATTATGTAAAATCAAATTCAAGGATTCTTTTCTTATTTTATAAAACGTTGCCCTACACTAGGATTTCTCCTGTGTCGTGGGTGCGTTTACATACATAAATTCCACACACAATACACCCAGACCCGGAACAACTACCTGCATATCATAGAAATATTTGTTCCGTGCGGGAATCTAACCCGCGATCCTGAGCGCAGCAGCCGACTGTATCAGCCACTGCACCATGCCGTCATGCCGCCGTGCCGGGCTTGTTAAGAGGACGCGAAAACCAAATCCTTCTATGTACTAATACACTATACTGCCATCATAAATTTGGTGGAAAATCATTAGGTAATATCTCACAAATTCTCGCTTATCAAGTGACGTGTGGTGCCGGCTATGCCGTGTTGTGCCGGCTCAGAATGCCACCACCCCATTTCATCCCGTGGGTGTCGTAAAAGTCGATTAAGGGATAAACCGGAGGATGGGCAGCAGCGTCCTTCGAATACATTAACAACTCAACTGCGATCGCCAACCCGTCTGCCAAGCGTGGCGATTATGGCAAGACCCCCCAATGAGGACACAACACACCCATATCGGTCGTTGTAGTGATCTTTGAAGGAGGCCTGTGTCCAGCAGTGGACTTCATTCGGCCGAAATGATGATGATGATGAAGTGACGTGACTGTATGTGATTGTTTAGTATTACCAAGGCTAGAAGTATTTCATTCCTGGCAGCCTTTACGCCTAATCAAATGTAATGTGTTTAAGGTTTTGCTATAGTACATAAACAATCACATGACGCCTTATCGCCTTTTGCGGATAATTAGCTTTTACTTACGGTGTTTCATAGTTTCTTGTCGCCTCGTAATTTTTACTACATAAATCTCTGGCCTAGAAAGATAATGCGCACACCTTGCTTGTCGGATTGGTGATGGTTTCCGGCAAATATAATATGTCTTTTCGTCGCGAAAGACGAGTTTTAGACAAGATCAAGAGGATGGACAGAAGCATTCTTCTATACAGAAAGAAATAATTGATTTGGACACACGTGGGAAGATTTTGTTTGCTATGTATAGTAAAAATAATATATATATAAGTAAATAAGAATAAATACACTGCATACACTACACTAGCATAAAAATTACTTATAACTATCTCAAATAACGTCTCACGACTGCACCAACACGGAATCCAGCTCGGCATTCGCGAGACAACGAATATCTAACATTGATTTTCAACTGGACCCTAACTGTGACACAGGGATGTCAATCGGACAAAATGATAATTTAGAAGAAAATCATAACAATGTTTTGGAATCCTGTCTATTGGATAATTCAGATAATTTTAATTGATAACTTTAAAATTAAAATAATGTGTATAAATAAATATATGCCACTATTTATACCCATCTAAAATTATTAAATATATTAAAGACTAGGTCAATGTCCATATTATATATACCGTTTCTTTCGTTATTTTCATTCTATAATAATATAACAACATCTAACACTGAATCGTAAGTAGAGCGTGGTGATATCGGCAAAATCATCATCATCATCATATCGGCCATACAACGTCCACTGCTGAACAAAAGCCTCCCCCATAGATTTCCACAACTGTGTCATCATATTAGGGGGAATTTGCCAGTACTCACCACGCTTGGCAGGCGGGTTGGTGAGCGCAGAATGCCTGGTGTCCCACAGAAAAGCCGCTGCTGCCTACCCTCTGGTTTAGAGAGAGAGAGTCTCCTTTTACCATATCCACGGGCGCAGACAGATTGGTGCTATATTTTTGATCCGGACACCACACGGACAACGGATATCTTCAATAATATAACGAAATTATTGTATTTCTTTGTCTTGATCTACATTTACGCCATCCGCACAGTTGCTAAGCTTATTCCGAAATCATGTTCCGGATTTTATTTCCTCAGTTTGCTCATTTCTGCTCGGTCCGTTTAGTCACAGGCTTGCAGTATGTTGCCTAACTGCCCCTCTTCTTTTCAATAATGGTTTCACGCTTATAAAGCCGCTTTGGACACGGGTCTCTAATTTGCTTGCTAAATAGTTTTTAATGGATAATTTAGACGAACTTTGTGCTGGAAATTTTGTACAAATCATGAATGAATAAATTTATTATGATCATCAGCCTAGTTTATCAAGTACCTAAATTGGTTTCAATCATCATCATCATATCAGCCAAAGGACGTCCACTGCTGAACAAAGGTCTCCCCCTAAGATTTCCACAACGAGCGACGTCTCATCCAACGACTCCCCGCGACCTTCACCAGTTCATCTATTTTGTTATATAGTTGCGTTTTTCGGTGCTCAGTTTCCACTCGAGAACCTTTTTACCCCCTACGAGCAATGTGCCTAGTCCATTGCCACTTCAGTTTACTAATCCTTTCAGCTATGTCGGCAACTTTAGTTCTTCTACGGATTTCCTCATTTCTGATTCGATCTCGTAGAGAAATACCAAGCATGGCTCTCTCCATAACTCACTTTGGATCTTGCTTACAAGTCTAATGAATATTAATATTTTATGATTGCATACATTTTAGATGCTAATCGATAAACCAGGCATTATTAAGATAAGGCACGAACAGATAACAAAACAAGCAATAGAATTATCTGCAATGATTGCAGGTGTAATAGAAATGAAGACTTGCTTGCTTTTAATGGAACTTTACTTTGAGGCAAGATGAAAGTGAACAACACCCTTCCGTCTTCTATCTATCTCTATTCAGAACATACTATGATTCCTTACCCGTTAATCAAAAGTGAAACTTTAATATTGGGATAAGGAGGACGATCCTAAGCCAAATAATTCAGTACCTTTTTTTTAAATGGTGTCCAGTGGAAATTCTTCATGAACTTCCTTCACCCCGGGGAAGGGCGAAGGGGTATGCCGGACTCCTACCGGCTAAAACCACTGGAGCGTCATCTGCGGCACCTAAGGGAGGCTCCAGGTCCTCGTATGATCACACAAGAGCCGCCCACTGGTGCCACGCCTATAGGCACATCTCGGAGATGGTGACTGTAAAGCGGTCACCCCCCGGGGGGATTGTAAAGGGTCCCAAAGCGTACCACGGCAGTGCGTGTCCACATGCGTGCTACCGTCTTCTCTTGAGTCGCTTGGTGTGGGCACGCAGATTCCCCAATCTACGCACCCGCGATACCAGAGGTGCCCACCTTATAGCAACGGCAGGGGTTTTCAGGCGTATCGGAATTAGGCGCCAGGGTGGTTGTTACCCCGGCGCCGTCTCCTCCTTCTTCGAGCGGGATCGGCCCTCTCCCGATCCCGCTCTGCGGTCTCCTTCTAGAGCATGACGCTTTCACAGAAGGAGACCACTGCATTCCAGTTTTCATGCTCTCCCAACATAGCCGACACTACTGCTGGCAGAGAGAGATCTTGCCCGATCCGATCGACCAGGATCCGCCGCTCGGCGGCCCACGCAGGGCACGCCACGAGCGTGTGCTGTGCGGTATCCTGGTCGCTATCACAATGGAATAAATAATTCAGTACCTAGCGTACTTTACCAACATGATTTCAAATTAAAATTTAAAATACAAATTCAAATTTTTTATTTGTTAATTTAGGTTATTACAGGGTAGTATAAAAATACGTTTTAGGAGCGGCTTTGTCCTACCATTGATATGGTGTACACATTTCAAAATCTAAGTTCGTAGTAAGACTTTACTTTGAAAGACATCATTCATCTAACAAACTTAGTATGTAGGAACCATAAAACGATTAATCTTGTTGAACTTATGGGTCGAAGTACAAACATCTTTCACGTCAAATCAGACAAAAAGTGAATCCTCTTGGCAAATAATGACGGCATCACGAACATCATAATTAAAGCCGTAAAAACTAATTTTCGAAGACGCTGGTAGCAAAAAGCACGCGTTAGCAAGGCCACTACAACCCGTCTGCTTTAATTGTGCTCAGAATTTATTTGAACACGCCACGAGAATGTTGATTGGAATATCTCGTACTGTATGAATAATCAATATGCGTTGTCGAGGCGACGCATTAAGTTGTTTATAGATTTTCTTGGATGTTACCAAATATGAATTTTGTCTCTTGTTTGTTACGGAGGAAAGAGGAACGTATCTCCTTTCCAGAACAGTTATTTATTATCCTGCGCATCGAGCTTTATTGTTCGGTGTCTTATTTATCTGGTGGAGGTTGTCGTAGATCCTGGCCTATAGGCAGTTGCAGAAAGATTGAAACAGTCTATCATTATAAAAATAGGTAAAACGAAAAAATACTTATTATCTAAGAATAATTTCAGTAGAGTTCTAAGTGCCTTCGAGAGGAAAAGATGGTGCCTGCGAACCATCATCATCATCTTATCAGCTAATTGCTGAACAAAGGCCTCCCCCATAGATTGTAATGATTAAAACTAGCGACATCTATGATGTCTGAAGTTAATGAAGTATTTAAATAGTATTAGTAACGCAACGAAAATATAAATCTGAGATCATAATAATTACTTGTGCCATTTGATAAATACAGAAATGTCTGAATTTACTTTTATTTTATACCACTCAGATGGCAAACAATATCCCTGGCGCGTTGCTGACCGAGTAAAAATATTTTCTCGCCCTTTTTGAAGAGTCCCATTGTGCTGTCTCTTGAGGAAACCTCGGTGAACCTGAGTGAAAGCGGGAGAAGTTCTTCTGAAACCGTACGGTACGAGACCATTTTGGCTAGACAGTATGCGGATGAACTCCCCGCCGAAAGTGCAAGGTGCGATGGTAGAAAGTAGCCGTTGGCATCATATCCAACAATTTAATACTGTCCGTTGTACAAGCTGTAGAACACACACAGGGAGACAAAGTCTCTAAGTAAAAATAACAGTTAACAGTGGATAGACATGTTACTTCCCTCTGCTAGAGGTGGTTTACCCATTTATAATCATATCCAAGATGTGCCTAAAGGTATGGCAGCGTGGTTCTAGTGTGATCTTATTAGGACTTGAGCCCGCTTAGGTGCTGAGGATGACCGCTCCAGTGATTTTAGCCCGTAGTAGTCCCAATACCCCATCGCCATTCTCCGGGGTGGAGGAAGTTCACGAGTTCATGATGCATTCACTGGGATCAATAAAAAAAAGGACATTCGTACCAAGCCTCGATAATGGTAGAGCCATATTAATTAGCCTCACGTTAAGATGCCAAGATGATGAATTATGAATTCGCTTGGTATCAAACCCTGATCAAAAACCTGGTTCCTCGATGTTGCCAAATCCACATCATGTAGCAGACTTATTTGTTTTTAGTAGATGTATTGTATTGAAGTCTCTATTTCAAAGTCGGCTATAGCATAGCAATAGAGCAATAAGTTTGGGCATCTGCTAACTTATTGCCCTAACTTATTGCCCAAACTTATTGCCCAAACTTATTGCTCTATTTCTGTTCTTCGTTGTCTGGACTTCTTTTGGCAATTTAGTAACATCTGGCTCAATACATAAATCATTCTATCTATACAAAATAACTACAATTCTTTAGCAAGCCTTGATGCTATGTTGATATGCTCGTAGATTAGACTAGAACAGTATTACTTCCCATTTTTTACAGAAAAATTATGAAATTTACATTAATATCGGCCTTCGTATAGATGTAATAAAGATTGTAAAACAAACGAATAAGATAATGTTCCCACGTTTTTATTTAAAACTTTTAATTTATAAATGCAAGTAAACATGAGCAGCGATACTAGGAACACTTTGTAGTTTATGGACAACATTTGTGGCATTTTGATGTTATTGTCTGTTTGATACGTAATTGGAATGGCCATTTTATGATAAGATATCATAAAATAATTATTATAATATAATTAATTAATTATAATACTATAATTAATGTTGTTGTTAACTTGTTACAGGTACGTGCTCACCTTCAAGTTTTGTCAGGAAGGTTTGGAATCATAATAAAGCGAATCAAAGATCCATTTAGCCAGTGTTGTGTTGCTGAAGCAAATATTTCGTAAAAAAGAAATCCGATGCAAACGGTCATACGATACGTACATTTAGTTTTTGCTGCCATTTGGTAAACGACTGTCACTCGGTCGATGGAACGAATGCTGTCTGTCAAGTTGGAGGCAAAGTTTGTTGCTTTAACGACATAACGGAATTACTAATGGAATATCCGTTGTTACGTTTCATGTTTCCGTTGTAAAGCGGTCTCGTGGTTTTGGAATCGAGGATTGTGGAGACAATGCGGTTACAAATACTGGTGGACTGAATAATTGGAAATCTTAGTCAGAATTTAACTTACGAAAATAGAAACAAGAAAACAAGTTTAATGACACATATCGCACAGTTCATAAATAAGAAAAAGGATAGAATAAAAAACATCAACTACTTGATTACTAGTTTGGCAATAGCACGTTGTAGCTGTGTCAATGACTCTAACTCAGCAATCTCAAGCTTAAACTCCGTTCTATTTCATACAGAACGATAAGCTGTTAAGAAAAGTCAACAGTTAAGGTGCATGGTTTGGATAACTCGGTGCTATACAGAAGAGTCGGCGAGAAACTCCATTGATACTTTTTAAATCATCATCATCATCATTTCAGCCGTAAAAACGTCCTCTGCTGGATAGAAGCCTCTCCCAAAGATTGCCACAACGACCGGTATGAGTTTGTGTTGTGGGCTCATTGGGGGGTTTTGCCATAATCGCCATGCTTGGCAGACGGGTTGGCGATCGCAGTTGTGTTATAATTGTACTCGAAGGACGCTGCTGACCATCCTCCAGCTAATCCCTTAGTCGCCTTTTACGACACCCACGGGATGAAATGGGGTGGTGGTATTCCTAGCCGGCACCACACGGCACTTTTTAAATGCTGTTACGGTTTCCATTATTACATTTGATAAGTTAGGTGTTTGAAAATATAGTTATATATAGTCGTAAAATAAACATACACAAATTAAACACAATTATAAAACACACGATTGCCCCTATAGGTACACAATAGAAAATTAAGAATTCTTAACGAATGGCGTAGCGTGAACAGCGCAGGTTTTTAGTGTGAACCTCTATTACGCGTGGAGGAATGGAGAGTTCTGTGTGAAGGCCTCGACTGGGGTGGTGCTGTAATCCTACATATTAAGTTAGTAAGTGTGTTGTGTTACGGATCATTGTCATCATCATCTCAGCCGAAAGTATCCTACTGGACATAAGCTTCCCCCAGAGACACGATCTGGTTTGTGTTGTATGCTCATTGAGGGGTTTGCCATAATCGCCACGCTTGAACCCACCTGCGGTTGGCGTTCGCAATTATAAATGTACTCGAAAGACGTTGCTGCCGATCTTCCGGTTAATCCCATAGTCGCTTTCTACGAAACCCTCGAGATGAGATGGGGTGGTCCTAATCATAGGCACCACACGGCAACGAGGAACAGCTAGTGAATGTACCGGAGCATAAGGCAGTCCATCTTTAAGCCTTAGATTGCCAACGCACAGTTATCACCAGATGTTAAAGTCCGTAGGTACGGTTGATCTTTATGATGCCTGTTACACAGTCAATATTATCATGCGGGACGCGATATCGCGATCCTGTACGAGGAACTAATAACATTGACATGTATTTGGATGTTCTTGAAGTCCGCGATCCTGGGAGCGTGGCTTCTGTAGTATTGACAGTGCGAACGCGCTATGTCATGATACCGCCAGAAACAGAAACAGAAACGGTCTACAGCCGATTGGAACATACGGGACGACGATATTTAGAATGTATCCGGCGTATCTACGAACGCTTCCGAAGCCTCGCAGATCTCGCACGATGTGGACTTAAAATATACCTATGAAACATGCCCGACTCAATCAAACCCAAACGCCAAAAATATATTTTATTAAAGAAAAAAAATAACGAGCTTGATAGGTAGTTACGTTTAATTTTTTTTACCAAATGCGATTTAAATCGACCATATTACTTGTTTCAGAAGCGTATCTTTTTTAGAAATATAAGGCGATACCAAGGTCAGTTCCGGACCGGGTCGGTTCCTCAAACAAATCCTCTTTCATTCTAAAATAATTATCGTAATCATTCAAGTCACCGTCTAAGACCGTACATGAGATTTAAAATTACTATATTAGTTTCATTTTAAAATCCATTTCTTTTACCCAACGCTTTCGTCTTTTATTTGTTTCAAACGCAATCGCAACTATTAAAGCGTAATATGCTTTTTGTGTTATTCATTTAGTATAACACAATTATCTTCTACGAATCTAAACGCAGTACTGATGTCAATAATATTGACAATTTGAAACCCAGCCTTCAATAATGCCATGATAAGAAGATCACGATACCAGTGTAACACGTTGCGATGATTAGGTAGACCGTTGTCAATTTACAATGCCAGTAATGTAAAAAAAAGAACTATAAAACTAATATGAAAGCCATGTATTCCATGGATGAATATTTCAATTTAATTCATTAGAATAACTATTAGCAATTGCTATACAGTACCGGTTATCTCAACCTATTTTTGTATCAATCCTCGAAGACTACTTGAGCCATATTAGCTTCACACCAAGATGTCAAACCGAACTAAATTAGAAACTATTCCTACGCTTCAGTGCTGACCTTAAGAATTAGCGGTACGCAAGGAGGTCGTTGTTTGTTTAGAGGCAACTACGTGATTGTCACAGAGGAAATTCATTCATTGCCTTTAGTCTTGAGGTTTACGGTTGATTTAGTATGTTTACCTCCGTTTCTTTGGTCTAGTGAAAAATAACACGCAGCTTTAAACTGCCAATGCTCTAGTGGGGACACGTGTTTGATTTATAGGGTCGTCTCCACGTCGGGTAAATTTCCAATAGGTGATTTCGTAAAATTTGTAAAATAGCCACAGATATTTGCTCAAATAATAGTTAAAAAAATAGGGGTATTTTATTTTTTACATCTACGGTGGCAAAAAAGCATACGACCTGCCTGATGATGAGCGATTACCGTAACCTATGAACCTATTTTGAAGATTCCCATGCTCTTCTTCTTCATCATTTCGGTCGATAAAGTCCACTGCTGGACAGGCCTCCCCCAAAGATCACCACAACAACCGATATGGGTGTGCAGTGTGCTCAGTGGGGGGTTTTTGCCATAATCGCCACGCTTGGCAGACGGGTTGGCGATCGCAGTTGAGTTGTTAATGTACTCGAAGGACGCTGCTGCCCATCCTCCGGTTAATCCCTTAGTCGACTTTTACGACACCCACGGGATGAAATGGGGTGGTGGCATTCTGAGCCGGCACCACACGGCAAGCCGGCACCACACGGCAAGCTTCTTTTTTTCTTCTTCAGTCTTGGGAAAACCAAGGTAGGGAGCTGATTCCACAACATGACCATGCGCGGCAGGAAGTTCTTCTAAAAAGTTGGTGCAGTGGCTGATACAGTCCGCTGCTGCGCTCCGGTTCGTGGGTTCGATTCCCGTACGGAACAAATATTTGTATGATCTGCAGGTAGTTTTTCCGGGTCTGGGTGTATTGTATGTGGAATTTGCATCCACGACACAGAAGAAAACCTAGTATGGGGCAACGTATAAAAAAAAACCGTACGTGACCAATTTGGCTCCAAGGTATGCGGATGAACTCCCCGCCGATGGTGAGAGGTTCGTCATTGGAATCATATCGAACAATTCCTTAGAACACTGTCCGTTGTATAAGCGGTAGAAAACACAGGGAGGCAAAGTTTCTTCTCAGACTTAGGGGTCCTAGATCGCTTGTGAGCTTGGGATCGTCGACAATCTTACCTGCACATTTTTATACCGAGTCAGATGGTCCAAGCTGGTATCCAGGTGCTCCCGGCCATGAATGCCTGCAGTACTCCATATGGGGCCGTCCTCGCGACATAAAGCAGCAGTCTTTCCACCGATGCGAAGTATCGTCTTATCCTGTTGAGGACAACGAGTTTTTTGGACGCTTTGGAGCTTATCATCTAAGTGCGTGCAAAACTGGACTTTGCTGGAAATGTCGACACCACATCCCAATACTGATACCATTGTTAAGTAACCTGTTCCAGAATAGTGGAGACACAGCAAATGGGGCTTCCTTAGCGGTGAACGCGCAGCCTTATTGTAGGGTGTTTAATTAAACGTCCAATTCGTTTTACTCGTCACAAAAGTTGTGTAATAAACTAAATACTCTTTGGACCTACATCGTCTGACGTGAACATAACACAATTAAATAATTTTACTAATTAATCATATTTTAAAATATATCTGGACGATCTCACTTAATTGTACTAACATTTAATTGAGACGTGTTTATTTTGTTGACTTTCAAGTGAATAGCAAAGTCCAGACATAAGGATTATATTTTTTATGTTTTAATTACTAAAATGTTAAAAAGGAGTAAAAAAAAAAAAAAATTTAATGAATGCTTTAATACTTGATTCATTTACATAAAGTGATTTGTCATCAAAGCTAAATAAAACAGGTAAAAAGGGCTTGAATGCGCTTTAATCCACGCTGGGTCGCCGACTCGAGACTTCATAAGGTAACATTGGAGATTTTGAATGTATTTTTGTATTTCGAGGTCTTCGTCTGTGCGTTATTGTTTGAAATATGTGTAGGTATTTAAAGACTGGTGATTAAAACATGTCTCTTTTGAAGATTTTTGGCAATCAGCAATAATTCAACGGTCATTGTAGGTCCAAAAGATAGGCCATGCCTTTGAGTCAGTATAAAAGGGACTAGAACAATAAAGAAAGAAGCTTCTGAGTGCTTATGAGCACACTACAATCACCAATACATTCATTTGGGTGACTTAGTGTTCTCCACATTGACTGATTCATGCTTGGCATCTGTCAGTGGGTTCAACAAAACGGCAATGGGACTTTCTTCACCGTATCCAGTGTCTGTTATCGACATTAATTCGAACATTTTCACTTTCTACAAGTCAAGACTTGAATTATTTCTCAAATTGCAATCTAAGTCATCATTTAGCGTCATCACTTATGCAGTACGACTAAAACATTCAACATTCATATGTTTATCTTAATTTATTTGACCATCGTTGGTGGTTACAATGACTCCACCAGCAGATGTCTCCAAACTGATATGATTTTGATCATATAGTAGTAATTCTTTAATTGCAGTTTAAAATATAGTATATTTTTTAAAAACAGATTCAACGAACTTCTTAATATGTTATGTCTTGAAATGAGAGGTCTTCGCCCGTCCGTTTTATATGCAAATATTATCCATATTATACATTAACGGACGTCTTAACAGGCTCTGACTTTCGCTTTTACGTTTAAAAAATAACCAGAAGTGACATTTGGTTGTGCTCAAAATCCTCGATTTGTCAATACATTTTTTTTATCGCCAGCAATTAATCGATTTTCTACGGATCATTTGATTTGAATAGAGATGTTCGGTTCCATTGTTAATTTAGACTTTCGATTGCTGAATATGTAAATAGCAGTATTGCGTTGTGTTAATGAAATATAATGTAATTTTAGAGAATGTAGTTTTTGGTTTTTATTATTGCATTGTTGTTTAATGGTAGTTCGTCGCTTCTAATAATGGCGGCGGATGTTAAAATTATACGTTATTATCTTCGCGCTTTTTCTCCCAGCCAAAGCAAAACATCAAGCAGTATGAACACTAATTATAGCTTCGTTGTTCAGAATAGCAAAAAGCTTCATGTTTTTTGTGTGGAAGACTCGATGCATTTAGTTCTGACTCGTAACTAAGTCGTAAATGAAAAGACGCGGAAGTACATTCATAGGGTTTATAAAGAAATGGTCGTAATCTTTAAATCAAATTGTGAAAACGGCATTACGAAATAAAGTGCAGATTAATTATATCTAGCAAGAACAACGTCTAGCCCAGTTAATCCAACTAGATTAAAAAGTTAAGTTAGTTGCTTGTATAAAATTTAATGTCTCTGACTTAGGTAATCATGTCTATCCGTGTGTTTTCCGGATTAAGAATATAGCACCACTTCATGGATGTCGGAAAAGGCAACTAAGTGACTCCAAACCAGAGCTACGGTCAGCAGCGTCCCTTAGAAAAATGGAGAGAAAAACGCCCTTATGTGCAACAGCCCCGCAGGGGGCGCCCTTAGCGAAAGTTGCTTAGTTTTTAATATTAAATTTAAGCCTGGCTGGAGGCCTCTTTTGGCTTCGCCAGAAAATGACCGGTTAAGCAACCACATTTCCCTGAAATCTATGCGAGAAGCCCAACAAAAAAAAAATCGTGGCGAGTACTGGCGAATTCCCTCCAAAATGACACAATTGTGAAAATCCATAGGCGAGGCCTTTGTTCAGCAGTGGGCGTTCTTGGCTGGTCTGATGAGTTAATCATTGTAATAGAGATGAGACTGGATTTAGCATCCTCATTTATCAATCTTTTTCAACTAGCATCGAACGTTGACAGTGATGACCGAATCCGTAATAATGCCATCAATCAAGTAACATTTCTGCCAGTACGTTACAAAATAAAAAAGTTTTTATAATCATTTGTACATCACGCTAAGCGATCATTATGGAACTGGTTCTAACTTTGGGCCAATATAGCCAATGTTGGTCCTTGTTTTTGTGATTATTCATAATGGGTACCGATTGTGAGATCCTCAGACAGGTCGTCCAGGTAAATTTTAATTATGTATATCTATTTTCTTAGATATTTGCTGTCTTACCCCGATGTTGGAATTTAAGTCACCACCATCATCATTATCTTAGCCGAAAGATATGCATTGCTGAACACAGGCCACCCCCAAAGGTTGCTACAACGACTGGTCTGGATCTGTGCTGTATACTTATTGGTGGGTTTAGCTATTATAGCCACGCTTGGCAGACGAGTTGGTAGGTTGGCGGTCTACGTTGAATTGTAAATATACTCGAACGCTACTATCTATCCTTCGGCTAATCTTATGGTCACCTTTTACCACGCCGACAGGATTGAAGTGGTAGTAATGTTCTAAGTGATGAACGCGACTGGGGCGGACTACAGTACTACCTATTTTCCCTACCATCTATTACCTAATACCTAACTAATAGGGTGTCCAGTAAATAGCACGACATACTGCAGGGGGTGAGAGCTTGGGGTAATACTGTTGTAATATGTAGTGGCTATCAATGTGTTCTATATTCTTTTGTATTTTCAAATTATGTTATGTTTTGTTAATATATGTCACTTCATTAAAATTATTGAGAAGTCAAACAATATTTTGTTCTAAAATATTAAAATATTTACAACAAATACCTACCAAAAAAACACAATATATGTTAAGCAAAATCTTACGGATTTACAGTTACAGTTCAATTCACCAGTGTCGGTTAAAGTTAAGCGATAAGAAAATTGTAATGTGAAAATTTAAATAAAAATTGTATTTCTTGAAAACATTTTAGTTTTTAATAGAATTAAGACTTATCAATGAGTAAAGTAACTATTCACAAATAATTTGAGGTAAAAAAAAACTAGAAAAGGACTTTTTCATTACGAGATGCTTAAAAATCTGTGTCAAGGTAGAGATTTTTGGATATTTCGGAAAATTTTGTACTACTGTAAATCCATAAGATTTTGCTGAACATATACGTGTTTTATGGTAGGTATTGACCTAAGCTCTCACCCCCTGCAGTATGTCGTGCTATTTTCTGGACAACCTTTATATATACATATATATTATAGTGTAAGCATAGTCGTATTCCAGGTGAGGGGTAGGAATGGCCAGTGAAATTGTCGGAACGAAAAACATTGTAAGATCGGCCAGGTATCAGAAATCACAACGTTGATATCCATGTTGTTGCTCAGTTATAGCACCGATAAATAAAACAGACTGGTAAATTCCGCACGGAAATTTAAATGTCATTGAAGAACTGAGAAACAAGGTACAAGAACATATTAAGGTGGTGTTTGATGGGCTTCTCACAGTAATCCTGCTCAAACAACTTATGCGATTCTCGTAAAAGATGTGGATCAGATTAGTGCAGAAGAGAGAGTAGCAGCTGCCGTGTGGTGCCGGCTTAGAATACCTCTACCCCATCTCATCCCGTGGGTGTCTTAAAAGGCGACTATAGGACTACCCGGAGGATGGGCAGCAGTGTCGAGTACATTTACAAATCAACTGAGATCGCCAACCCGTCTGCCAAGCGTGTGCGATTATGGCAAAACTCCCCATGAGCCGACAACACACCCATATCGGTTGTTGTGGTGATCTTTGGAGGAAGCCTGTGTCCAGCAGTGGACTTCATTCGGCCGAAATGATGAGAAGAGAGAGTCATAGATCAAAAGCAGGAGGCCTGTAATCCGTACCAAAGGATGTCAATAACTACAAACTTCATCATCATAACATAGCATCTATTGCTGAACTTGTATACGCATACAACTGATCATCCTCTCAATATATCATCACCTTGTGCACTCACATTAACAGAGAAGGTGGTATATTATACTATATTATTCTTGCCAAATAATGATTGCATAAAATGCAGTAATGCATGAGATTCAAGCGCCACGGTGTAGAGCATAGCTATATTTAGCTCTTTCATCAGCTTTGTCTCGCAAAAAAGGATCATTCCGAGAAATAATTTGATGTTGTTTTGTGAAGGGATTTACTTTGAAATGCTAATCGTTTTTTTATTGTAAAGACGCTCTGCTTGATTGTGGTTACGTCGAACTGGTGTTCATATATCTTAACACGTACTGTATCAATCTGGTAATACATTAGTTTAATTACTTAACCTTGAGCAGTTACCCTGATGCACTTAAATAGGTAATTTCTTTCATCCATGACAATTACCTTAATAACAAATCGACTTACAGTATTATATTGTGTAATTACAGTATTATTCAAGTTTATTGGGAGAGACTGGTGCCTAAGCTAGGCTGAAGCCTGTGTTTCAGGTCACCAGGACTCCACCCCACCCAGCGCTGCAGAACCAAAATTCACGGTCTGCAGCGCAGAGTGGCTATCCGGATCGCACGAGGATACCGAACGGTGTCCTACGAGGCGGCAACTCTCCTGGCGCGTTTTCCGCCTTTCAAGATTCTGGCGGAGATGTATGCGTGGGTCTACGATCAGACACGCTCCCTCCGCCAGAGCAGCGAAAACGCGCCTCCAGGGGCGTTGGACAGGTTGCGGCGGCTGGCTCGGCGACGCGCACTTGTAAAGTGGCGTCACCGCCTGCGGATGCAATTTGCGACCAAGCGCGTCGTCGAGGCAGTCCTGCCGGTCTTCGGAGCCTGGCTCAGCAGGAGCGAGCGCGTCACCTATCGCCTGACGCAGGTGCTCACCGGACACGGTTGTTTCGGTGCGTACCTGCACAGGATAGGACGCGAAGCCACGGCACAATGCCACCATTGTGATAGCGACCAGGACACCGCACAGCACACGCTCGAGGCGTGCCCTGCGTGGGCCGCCGAGCGGCGGATCCTGGTCGATCGGATCGGGCAAGATCTCTCTCTGCCAGCAATAGTTGGCAGAGCATGAAAACTGGAATGCAGTGGTCTCCTTCTGTGAGAGTGTCATGCTCCAGAAGGAGACTGCAGAGCGGGATCGGGAGAGGGCCAATCCCGCTCGAAGAAGAAACGCCGGGGTAACAACCGCCCTGGCGCCTAACTCCGATACGCCTGAATAACCCTGCCATTGCTATAAGGTGGGGACCTCTGGGTTCGCGGGTGCGTAGATTGGGGAATCTGCGTGCCCACACCAAGCGACCCAAGAGAAGACGGTAGCACGCATGTGGTCACGCGCTGCCGTGGGACGCTTTGGGGGATCCTTTACAATCCCCCCGGGGGGGGTGACCGCTTTACAGTCACCCTCTCCGAGATGAGCCAATAGGCGTGGCACCAGTGGGCGGCTCCAGTGTGATCATACGAGGACCTGGAGCCTCCCTTACGTGCCGAAGATGACCGCTCCAGTGGTTTTAGCCGGTAGGAGTCCGGCATACCCCTTCGACCTTCCCCGGGGCGAAGGAAGTTCATGAAGAATTTCGACTGGGCACCAATAAAAAAAAAAAAAGAAAAAAAAAAAGAGGTCTCCACCCCAGAAGTCATTGTTTGCTCTTTCATAAACTGCCAAGTGAGAGGTGTCCATTTTCTTCTTCGTGTATCTGATTCTATCAAGTTGTATTTTCTATTAAAGTTCTCTTGATGAATACTCTCTAATACTTTGATATAACTTTATTAGGCCCCGATACTGGTTGATTTTGTCCTTTATATATCTTGCATCCTATGAATGTACGTTCGCTGCAGACAACATCTTGATATAACAATAAACTCACTGTTCTAATAAAATGTGTATATTATGGCTTTGATACACCCAATATTAACGATTTATCAAAATGCATTTTCAATACTTGATACAGAAAACTAAATCCTGTTCTCCACAATTCTTGTTGCAATAAATTATTGATGGAGTATGGTTTTAAATGTTACTGCAAACATCACTCAAGCCTTTCTAATATTATAAATACGAAAGAGAGTTTCTCCGTTCCATGATAAAAAAAAATTAACTCGAATGGAACTGCGGGCAAAGTATATTGCTAAAATCCGACTTACTACACATCAAGCTATTCAAAACCAGTATAAGCTGATTTCGCATTGTATAAGCTTTCGGTATGATGGGAGATCCGGGTAAACTGGATTTGTATAGCTTGATGTGTGTGTACCACCGCAGTGCCAGATATTCGCCGCTAAGTCATAATCAGCCCATTACTGTCCCACTGCTGGGCACAGGCCTTTTTTCACGATGAGAAGGATTAAGCCTTGGCCTACCAACCTAAGCTGGCCTAATGCGGGTTGTCGGACTACACACCTTTGAAATATTTCTGAAGCTATCTAAGGTGTTCAGGTTTCCTCACGATGTTTTCTTTTACCGTTAATGCATCATATCGGCCTATAGACGTCCAATGCTGAACAAAGGCCTCCCCCATAGAATCCCACAATAGTGTCGTCATTTTGGGGGGAATTTGCCAGTACTCACCACGCTTGGCAGGTGGATTGGTGAGCGCAGAATGGCTGCTGTTTCACAGAAGGGACGCTGCTGCCCATCCCTCTGGTTTTAAGTCCCTTAGTCGCCTTTGACGACATCCACGGGAGGAGATGGAGTGGTGCTACATTCTTAATCCGGACACCGTTAATGCAAGTGACAATCAAATTCTTGATCCGCACATGAATCCGAAAACTCTGTGGTACAGGCCTGGATTGGACGAAAAACTTCCTTTATGGAAGGCAAGTGTTCAACCAGTAGGCTACCACTACTGCCGCCAAGTAGTAGTACTTGAGGGGATGCAATTCTTAAGGTCAAGCATCAATGATATTATACCATAGATATGTTACGTCCATATTAAATGGGGCGCAAAATACAGTCTCGCCTGCATGGCTATGTCGTAAGAAAGAAGATACAAAAACTACAAGAGTAAAAGAGATAGCTATCTAAGCGAATTAATTGCAAGGTGCTACAATTGGGGGAGTTTTGGTTGTTATTTTTGGCGCGCTTGTAACATATCTACTTCTTTTTAATATATAATATCATTGTCAAACATCCATACATCCTTCAATACAGAATTAAAATAACGGGGAGAAACCAATTTGGTATACGCTAAGACATGATTGAAGCTTTTCAAGGACACGTTGCAGACGGTGGGCCATGAGGACAAGGAGCCATGAGCCTAAGGGATTACCAAATTGGGTTGTCACCGTTATTTCAATTCTGGGGTGCAATTCCTTAAGCTCACACATCCATACATCATTGAATACGGAATAGAAATAACGGTGTAAAACCAATTTGTTATTAGCTAAGACATGATTGAAGCTATTTAAGGACACGTTACTGACAGTGAGTCATGAGGACTAGTCTTAGCGAATACCAATTTGGGTTATCACCTTTATTTCAAGTATGTATTTAAGGATGTGTGGATGCTTGAGCTTAGAGAATTGCACCCCTGTATTTAAAGATGTATGGATGTTTGAGATTAAGGAATTGCACCCCTGTAGTCTCTTATTGTCTCGAGGTGATTAGCGTGGTGCCGCACAAGACAAGTCCTGTGTAGCATTACAATTGTTATGGACCGGCGTGACAGTAACCGCCTGGGGAATGACTTGCTTGTTTCATCACTGGTTAGTAAAAGATAAGCTTGTCAATACTTATGAAATGACGCGTTCTTTAATGTTCTCGTGTTGAAGAACTTACATTCCATAATGGGCTATATTATAGGTTTTTAAACTGACATGGTCACCAACACTATTATTGGAACTAAAAACGGGATATTTACCATGTTTTTTATTACTTTTGAGTTCCCGATATTTCGGCGCTGTTGCAAGCGCCATGTTCACGGATAAACGATATTTAGTATATTATAGGTGTTTATTCTAAATCGTGACGGTAAGGCAGTCAAGCACTTATGATACAACATTCAACTAATGATATTGTCTGAGGTGTAAAAACATCTGTATACTTTTTACACGAACACGATTTTTCACTTGGCCTCTGGAGGAGGTTTATCAATGTTATTCAGTTAGAATTTCCACTCGATCCCGTGAGATAAAGAATGTCAAGCAGCCCAAATCAGGTTCACACCTGAACAAAGGTCATTACAATGAAGAGCGGGATCGTGATAGGGCCGATCCCGCTCGGAGAAGGAGGACACGGAGCCGGGGTAACAACCGCCAACGCGCCCGTCCCAACAACAATCAATCAAGACAAACTCAATAAAGTTGCTATTACAGCGAAACTTCTGGTAGGTCTCTCACTGCGGAGCGGTGAAGGCGTGCCTTCAGGGGCGCTCGAAAGAGGCGGCAGGCTCGGCGGCGTGCACTCGAGCTGTGGCGCGAGCGGCTCATGCTGCCACCGTACGCGCAAAAGCGCGTCATCGAGGCTGTCATGCCGCTCTTTGGAGCCTGGCTCCAAAGGAGCGAGCGCGTCACATTCCGCCTGACGCAGGTATTCACCGGACACGGTTGTTTTGGTGCGTACTTGCACGATAGGACGCGAGGTTACAGCACAGTGCACCTCTGTGGAGACGATCAGGATACCGCACAGCATACGCTCGGAGAGTGCCCTCATCTCGTGGGTGTTGTAAAAGGCGATTATTATGGGATTTGCCGGAGGATCTGCCTATGCAGCAGCATTCTTGGAGTACATTTATAACTCAACTGCGATCGCCAACCCGAAGTGTGGCGATTATGACAAAATCCCAATAAGAACACGACACAAACCCATACCGGTCGTTGTGGCAATCTATGGAGAGGCTTCGGTCCAGGTGTGGACGTTTTTCGCTTGAAATGATGATGATGATGATCAATATAACCTACTGATTATCTCCTAGAAATAAAGTGCAATATTTTTGTACGACGTTATACAACTTGAACTTAGATCTCGTTGATCTATTAACAGCTAAGCGTTTGAGCTACACAATAGACCACCGTCTGTTACGAATCCTTCCTAGTTCAAGAACCAAATTAATATTTTTATCAAGTAGAATCTTTAACGAAGCTACTATTCAAAGGCTTCCATCGGTTTTTTCTGTCCGTGGCATTGAGACCCACATGCTAGTTACATGTTTCCATTACTTAATTGTCTCACAGCAAAAAAGTGAATAATGGAAACCATTATTTTTAATATAAAGGAGCAATTAAAACGCCCACTTCAAATTATCTGTCCAAATAATATATCAAATCACTTGTATTGTGCCTTGAGCATTCATGTATTTGTAATATTTATGATTGAGATTAACGTCTATATGTATATATCCGCTTAAGTATCCGCGGAGGTATTTGAATGGAAGCAGAATCAATAATTGAATTTCGTCTTGGATCTCACTTCATAACTATCCAAGTCCTTACTTAGTGAGTGAAATAATTCCCCACTCGGGACGCGTTTCTATTTATACAGTTACTAGCGGTCCGTCCCGGCTTCGCATTTAATTTTTAAACATTTTTGGATAAATGTAATGGTCTGGTCCGATTTTGATCGGCATTTCTATAAAATTTTAAAATGTAAAAAATAAGTTATAGTTACATAACTACAATAGTTGGACACATGGTAGCATGCAGTTTTTGTAGATATTGATATGTTCTTTAATATTGTAGAACATTTGTTTGTTCTATCATGAATAGTTTCCGCAGCGCATGCGAGGAAAGACATTGCTATGGTGAACTGTTTTACACCTTGGGTTCCATCATTGAAGTTTAAGTAGGGGGTCCTAAATTTTTCTAAAAGTAAATATAGCCTATAGCAATCTCATGGTGAAAGAATTTTTGAAATCGGACCAGTAATTTTTGAGTTTATTCGTTACAAACATACAAAAATACAAATATTTCCTCTTCATAATATTAGTGTAGATTGTGTCATGTTACGTTATTGTCCTTGTAGTATCCGGATTAAGAATCTAGCACCGCACTATCTAGGCCCGCGGATGTCGTAAAAGGCGACATTGGGACACTGAACCAGAGCGAAGGGCAGCAGCGTCCCTTGCGTGGGACAGCAGCCATTCTGCGCCTGCGAGTACTGGTAAATTTCCCCCAAAATGACGACACATAGTAACTATAACAAGCGTCTTTTGAACGAGGTGATGATGATGATTGTGTCACGATCGCGGTCAGAGCGTGGTATTATTTCACATGGCATAGCTAGTGCCCACGTTTGGAACCAAATTTGTCCGATAGCTTACAGTTATTACTATTTTTACGCCTTCGTTTTGTTCAATAACATTGTGAAGCACTAAGATCAATCGGATCGTATTGTTCGATTCAATGTAATTAATTAGATATACGAGTAATCCGGATAATCCGTGTGGTGTCCGGATTAAGAATATAGCACCACTCCACCTCCTCCCGTGGAGATCGTAAAAGGCGACTAAGGGACTCTGAACCAGAGGGATGGGCAGCAGCATCCTTTCTGTGGAACAGTAGCCATTTTGCGCTCACCAATCCGCCTGCGAAGCGTGGTGAGTACTGGCAAATTCCCCCCAATATGATGACACAGTTGTGGAAATCTATGGGGGAGGCCTTTGTTCAGTAGTGGACGTTGTATGGCCGATATGATGATGATGAATTAGATATATAGTCTATGCCCGATATCATAGACTGCTCCGTATCACATTGAACCGATCATTTGGCATTACATGAACTAGCGACGACTCGCGACGATGCGCGACGCGCGACCTACTGAAATGCCCCTTTGCCCTTGGTTTGAACAAGCGTGACGAGATCACAATCATGCATAACGCCGTCCTTGCCTCGCCGTGAGGATGACATTATGCATTTAGAATAATTTTTCGAAGTATTTATCCAGTTTCTGTCATACCTAATTGAGGTGTGCCCATATTTAACACTAGCTAGGAAGGGACCCGCGGTTTCATCCGCGGTTTAATTTAAAATAAATAAATTGGATTATTTATAAATAATTTAGAGTACTTGATATAGCGTATATATATTGGATTTCATGGGTTTTCATTTTAGCACGGAACCCTAATTATTTTTCTAAAATTAAAGTAGCCTAAGTTGTTCCTTATAACATCAGGCATCTGCCAGTGAAATTCCCGTAGAAATCGGTCCAGCCGTTTCGGAGTTTAGCGGGAACAAACAGACAGACCGACAGACAAAGAAAAGTAGTATTTTCGTTGTAGGTACCGTATATTCTTTCGTATGCATTTAGTAAAGCGCTGTTATTTCGATATTACAAACAGACACTTCAATTTTATTTATTTGTATAGAAGATATATGTCAATTACCAAGTAACCTACAAATTAAAAGTTAATATCAATAAATTCACTGCTTCGCACCGCTTCGAGGGACAAACGGCTATGTTGAGGGCGATTCATATCAACTCGGCTATGATACTAGCAGGATTGAAGTCACGAATAATCGTCACGATCCAATACTTCCGCGTTGTATAACGATTTGTTAACTTGGAATGTATAATTAGCGAAATGTTTGGCGTCAACGGTTGTTTGAGCAAGAATGTGAATCATCATTTAGGTGAAAATATTACCAGGACACGCTGTTTTCATAAAAAAACAAGGATTAAAAGTTTTAAAAGATGTATGGTCGTCACCACGTCACTTATCGAGGTTGCTGCTGAAAATCAGCGCTGTTGGCTCGTTACGATGCTACAGCATTACGTTGAGTAGCGACCAAGTTTTTGCGCAGATACGACGCACAATTTCTACTTTTCCATTCTTAATTTATAACGTTATGTATTTTGATAGTTTCGCTAATAAAGCAGGCAAAGGTCAGAGTCATACAGCTTAAATGTTGTCATAATTCATACAATGAAACGTGTGACGCACTATTAGATCTAGGAATTATTATTTTATAACATTATATTATAATCAGTGTTGCCAGCACGTGCATTGAAATGTAAAGGGTTAGTTATTATATTCATAGTTTTAGTAGATTGTGTAGTTTCTAAGCTTTTGTAGCCTTTTGTCGATTTTATATTTATAATGTGTATTGTGCATCGATGTGTTGCGGAAATAAATAGTTTCTTTCTTCTTTCTTTCTTTCTTATGTTTCAAAACCTTTTGATGTTGATAATATTCATTGGTTCTTTGATTACCTTTTTGTCTATGAATGAAGCGAAGTTCAAAGTGAGTCCTGAAGCGAAGAAGCTGCGGTTTAGAAAGCCAACCATTGTGATAATTGCTAGAGCCTAAAGAAATATTACAAACGATTTATTGTTTACAACTTGCTCTAAGTAACTGACGAACAAGTTCTATTTGAAAATAGAAAAAACTTATGTGCCATTGGTCTATCGTATTCGATCATGCAAAGATGAGAGGGAGCTTTTTGAGGAAACCTACAGTAAACAAATTCTAATAACGGTGTAATTCAATGGAAGGTTGCAGGAGGTACCAGCTGTTACATTAGGCATAACATGCAATTGCAGGGATGCACGCCAAATAGTCTTGCTGTACGTAATTAAACGAAACACAATCTATTTCCTAGCTTTGAGTGGTGCCAAACCCTTGGTGACAATATATAGAAGTAGTTTTGTAAAATCCTGACATTCTTCTTCGCTAGCCACCACAAATGTTGGTTTTTGTTTTTAAACTTAGAACAATTGTAATCTTCCTTTCACGGAATATATTTCTGTATAAATCGTGTTATGAAATGAAATAAAATGATCATTTACTCATAATAGACTAAAAAGAAATGTTCTTTTTGAACGTCAACATTAGACAAAACCCTTCGCCGCTTCCTAGTGTTTATTGAAAGGCGCAACAAACTCCCCAGCAACACGTTAGTCTTTCATATACAATGTTTTTAAATACATATACAAAAATGATAACAATAATTAAATGGAAATATCAAAAATGATTGTTGTTTGATGTCAAAAATACAAAAGTGTATAAATACAAAGTTAAAAGAAATTGTATAAATCATATGTCAAAGTAAATGTAGATTTGACCACTATCTCAACTTGACCATGGAGCTCGTTTGCTTAGAAGTACCCTATTCACTCGTGCTTAGAAGAGCTTGTTTCTAAGTTGTAACTATTCGGAAAGACGGACTCCGGCAAAGTTAGGATTACGTAGAAATCATCCAACACGTAGAGGCAATTAAGGGAATTTAAATCTAGGATGTAATGGGTCCCTGTGGGGTTACCGCTTCAGTCTCTAGTGTGATCATACGAGAACCTGGCGCCCCCCTTAGGGGCCGAAGATGACCGCCCCAGTGGTTTTACCCGGTAGGAGTCCGGCATGCCCTCCGTCCTTCCCCGCGGCGGAGGAAGTTCATGAAGAATTTCCACTGGGCCAAACAAAAAAATAAAATAAAAACGGATGTAATGGGATACGTATAATCACGATCGCTTACTTTGTAGACAAGTCATAGCCAGGGGCAGTCACATTGATATTGTTGTTTATGTTGATTATAGGAACTGAACGTGAATATCAAATCAACGAAACACTAATAACGGTTGGTGGTGGTGGTGCAGTGGCTGATACAGTCGGCTGCTGCGCACCGGGTCGTGGGTTCGATTCCCGCACGGAACAAATATTTGTATGATCTGCAGGTAGTTGTTCCGGGTCTGGGTGTATTGTATGTGGAATTTATGTCTGTAAAACGCACCCACGACATCCTAGTATGGGGCAACATTAAAAAAAAAAAAAAAAAAAAAAAAAAAAAAAAAAAAAAAAAAAAAAAAAAAAAAAAATTAGAACCAAAATAGCAATGGGATTGGAAGTGGTGGCGATAACCTTAAAATACTTATCATTACTACTTTCAATCCCAAACTGTTTCTTCTACAACCTTGCTCGTTTTTCTCCGTGCAGTCCCAAAGCTGCACCATCATTCTTGTACCGTACTACGGTCACGGTTCGTTACCGACCGTTGGCGTTTTGAAGCAGTCCTAGTTGCGGTATCAATTCTTACGTAATCCATTGTGCAGTGTTGGGATGTGATCCGGTATCGGACACGGGTCGTTCAGTTTTTGCGCTCTTGAGATTCTTTGAATTTACGTTGATTTTAAACGAATAAAACGGTTTATCTTCGTCTTCTTTTTTGGGTGATTCGGCAGCTTTGGAACGTTATACGTGTAAAATATATTTTGATATAATTACAATCTGCTTTATGAATACGATTACTTTTGCTTCTGAACTAAATTGCACACAATCGCGTAATTTTGGTGTTGGCTACAAAAATATTAGCGAACTGTTACAAAGATTCACTTCAGAACCTTGGCTTCTTCCACGGTCTGCTTTCACGTCCTTGAATGCAGGTGGACTGCAGGCATTATGAATATAGTATCCGAATACTACCATCAACTTATGAACTTCATAATTTCGGCCGAATGAAGTCCACTGCTGGACACAGGCCTCTCCCAAAGATCACCACAACGACCGATATGAGTGTGTTGTGGGCTCATTGGGGGGTTTTGCCATAATCACCACGCTTGGCAGACGGGTTGGCGATCGCAGTTGAGTTGTTAATGTTCTCGAAGGACGCTGCTGCCCATCCTCCGGCTAATCCCTTAGCCGACTTTTACGACACCCACGGGAGGAGACAGCCCGGTGGTATTCTGAGCCGGCACCACACGACAAACTTATGGACTTATTCGCTTACAATAGATACAACACCTGTAAGAACGTAATATTGTTCTGTTGTTATGTCTTATAGGAAGACAAAGAAAAATTGATTCACTATTTAAAAGATCGTAGATAAGAACAAGAATAACAGAGACTGGATCCTGTTAGCCTCCAAGAAGACGGCTGTGCGCACGTGGTCACGTACCGAAGTGTGCGTAGCACAACGCACAGCGAAGCTTCGGGAGGTCCTTTACAATAAGCCCCCCCGAGATGTTCCTGAGGGGGTCGGCCTTATTACAGACACCTCCCCTCTGGTAGAGGGGGTGACCCTTGTACGGTTATCTCCTCTTAGATGTGCCTAAGGGCCTGGCATCAATGGGATCTAATGTGATTACCGAACATGACCGCTCCAGTGGTTTTAACCGGTAGCAGACCGTATACCCCTTCGTCCTTCCCCGGGTTGAAGGAAGTTCATGTAGAATTTCCAGACCAATAAAAAAAGGAGGTCTCCCCTATGCCGTACCTCGAGGTAGTACATCTTACGTACCATACATGTTTCCACCGATGACATAAAAAACAAACAACATGGTCCTTTTAGCCACAGACGCATCTTAAACCCCGAGGGGGTGACCGCTTTACAGTCACCCTCTCAGAGATGTGCCTATAGGCGTGGCACCAGTGGGCGGCTCTAGTGTGATCATACGAGGACCTGGAGCCTCCCTTAGGTGCTGAAGATGACCGCTCCAGTGGTTTTAGCCGGTAGGAGACCGGCATACCCCTTCGCCCTTCCCCAGGGTGAAGGAAGTTCATGAAGAATTTCCACTGGGCACCAATAAAAAAAAGAAAAAAAAGACGCATCTTAAAAGTATAAAATAAAATGCATTCAAGTCAAATGGCGTTCCGAGCAAAATGACCCGTTTATATTATTTAACATAATTATCATTAACATAATCTACGCTCAGTGAAAGCTGACTGAATAAGCCAGTGTTGCGTCACCGTAATTAATTTTATTATGAACAAAGCGAGGTTAATATACAGAATAAAATTAAAAAGGTCATTAAGTTGAAAGTTCATATTGCGATGAATGATGCGGATATGTTTTTCATCTGTCGTAGAGTGCAGACTTATCGTGTTCACAGTATTATGCGTACAAGAGATATTGACGTATAGTTTCATTTAGACATATTCGTAAAATTAGAGTAGAGTTAGAGTAGGGATGTTATGAAGGTCTAGTGTGATCGTACGAGGACCTGGAGCCCCCCTTCGGTGCCGAAGTCATCTCCACTCCAGTGGTTTTAGCCGGTAGGAGTCCGGCCATACCCTTTCGCCCCAGGGAAAGGGTTGATGTAGAATTTCCACTGGATACAATTAAAAAAAGGGATGTTATGGAGCTCCGTATCCGTAACCGAAATTTTCGGATATCCAAAATTATTTAATAATATCCTTATCCGTAACCGCAACCAAAATAAATGTTTCGAATAGTTTCGGTTATTAAGTGGAGTGAATCTAACAAAATCTAAAAACAAATCGAAACGGGTTTTGAAAGGTTCTTACCGCGTGCGTTTGTTTTGATACACTTTCATTAATTGTTTACGCGCTTGACATGTTATTTTCTGTGGATGTTCATGTGTTTGCTATTTGATCGATAAAAACGGCGCGGTTGGTGCAGTGGCTGATACAGTCGGCTGCTGCTCACAGGTCCGCGGGTTCAATTCCCGCACGGAACAAATATTTGTATGATCTGTAGGTAGTCGTTTCGGGTCTGGCTGTATTGTGTGTGGAATTTGTGTATGTAAACGCATCCACGACACAGGAGTAATCCTAGTGAGGGGCAACGTTTTTTTTAAAGCAAAAACAAACAAACTTATACTATTGTCCTCTAAAATTAAACTAAACACCTGATAGTGTTCATTGTTATTTACTTCAAAAACATCATATTTCTACAGGAAATCTATAAAAACCTATATCCTATATCTATACATTTAAATCATTACCGAAATTATCCGTCTATCTGAAATGTTTTTAATGTCAATAACCAAAATAAATATCCGTATCCAAATTTAAAATCCTTAACGACCCTAATTTATGTTGTCATTCGAAAATAAGAATGATTCGAATATTATGTGTGCGTGTATGCATCGCTTACTGACTGTTCGAACATTAGAATTAGCATTATTTTTTAAATAGCAGTAGAACATTGTGCAACTGTATTTTTTCTGGATCTGCTACGAGTTTATTGAAATTTTAGGCTTTAGACGAAGAATATTTAATCACTTATTTACTTTATATTTATACAACTGACACGGTTTTTACGATTCTGTATTGGAGGTCTTAACTCATTGTCCATTAATGGATGCAAAAAAACAAATTCACGGCTGTCGACTATGACCCTCGTGTACTTATTGAATTAACAATAATAGACTGTGATATCGTAAATACTTACGTAATAATAACATTGATGAACTTGTAATCGTCATATTCGATAAGACGTCGTCTTAAATAGTTGGCCTGAGGAAAATGTACAGTTATGATCTCGATCTGATGTGCCCATGGAGTAGAAATGAGTGGAGCGATAAAGGTCTGGAAAGAGAGTCTCATCCGACTTCAACAACAGTTCATAGTTCATGCCTGGCTTGGGACAATTACTTATTTATACTTTTATGTACAAAGGCGGACTTGCTATGTGTCATTATCTATCTACATTTGGGTTACACAGAAATGCATCGAAAGAGTTATAAAAAATAACATTTCAATAATAAGAGTATATTACATACAAATTTACATACTACCAGTACGGTGAAATACATCAGTTTAATTATACAGGTACAATAGGTACTATTAATCTATATGCCTCTCTATTCACGGGTTTATATCCCCTGTACATACTGTGCTTGCCGTGTGGTGCCGGCTCAGAATACCACCACCCCATCTCCTCCCATGGGTGTCGTAAAAGTCGACTAAGGGTTTAGCCGGAGGATGGGCAGCAGCGTCCTTCGAGTACATTAGCAACTCAACTGCGATCGCCAACCTGTCTGCCAAGCGTTGCAATTATGGCAAAACCCCCCAATGAGTCTACAACACACCCATATCGGTCGTTGTGGTGATCTTTCGGGGAGGCCTGGGTCCAGCAGTGGATTTCATTCGGCCGAAATGATGATCCCCTGTAAGAGGGAACCCGGTATTTTGATAAGCTTACTCGGGGATATGGGGCCAACACGCAGAGGCCCTGTAGAGAAATCGAATCTAAAATGTATATATAATTACGTGAAGAGATAACGGAGAAGTATGAGATTTAGCATAGTTGAGTATACATGGAGAAGAAGTGCAGAAAGCTGAAATAATCTTAAGAAAAATATGAATCGAATTTCGATCACCGGCGACCAGTAGTCATTATAACCATGTCCATAATAGTTGTCGATTGTGATTGCAGCGATTTCGAGTAGTATTCCAGAACTTGACTATTCTGTTAAGATCAAGGTAGACTTGACTTCTACTTGTCTTGAGGATTGCGATCGCCGAATGAGTACTTTATTTCTTACCACATGTGTAAATTAAATTTTGGGACAAATGTGAGTACTATACTATACTTTATCGTTGGTTGCTGAAAATCAGCGCGCGCCCTATTATTGTTTTCTTTTTTTAATTATTGGGCTTAACGACTGTTTCGCCAGATTTTAAACGAGACCAGGTGCATTCACTGATCGGTAGACGATCGGTTAGGATGCTCAGCGCGGTCAGTCTATGGATGTGTAACCGCATAGTGGCATTTGAACTAAGCGTCTCCGTATTTGGGAGGGCACGTAAAATCGTCGATCCCTGGTGTTGTCGTTAGATGCCTTTCGTTAAGCCAAGCTTTTGGGCAGCTTGCATAACTCTGTCTTAAGGTTAGCTACTAACCAAATGAAAAAAAAAGAAGAAGGAGATCGTGGTGTTGCTGAAAATCAGCGCCGCACCGCTCACTGAGATGCGCCTTTAGGCTAAGCAACATCCAGGGTTGAGGATTGTTACTGCGGCGCACACAACTAACTACATTTTGTTTGTTTTTTTAATGTTTTTACCTTCTTTAGTTAATTAAGCTTCCTGTGACCTTCCCTCGCATTATCCATGGAAATAAAATACCCTAAATAAATGTTTATATATATAATTTATATAAAATTCAAATTGTAAATATTTTATTTCGTTCTTTATTTCATTCCAATCGTATTGGTTGTGCTTAAAAAGATGTGGCGAATTCTGAGAGGCCTATGTCCAGTCGATTGCGATAGGCTGAAATTGTTGATTCATTCTGCGCTATTATTTATATCACTATAAGGTAAATAACAGGCCTTTTTTATCGTGGGGACATCCTCATGGTCTTCCTTAGGACGGGCGGAGGGGCATGCCTGGCTCGAACCGGCTAAAACCCCAAGGTGTCCTTCCTCTTATCTCTAGCAGAGGGTGAGGTGTACGCTTTGTCTGCATTAGACCGCGCCCCCGGCAGGTATAAGCCCATCACTGATTGACGGGCTCTTTCTCTGTGCGACCTTACTGACGCACCTTTCCTTTAGAGAGGCGCGCGCGGAACACACGCGCCGCAATTTAGGGCCTGTTTGTGTTCGGGTGACGGACCGCCCCTAGTTCATCGCCCGCTGGCCGCTCCTCATGGTGGCCGGAGATCAATCAGCGCCCTCCTTCGACGCCCGCGACCGGTGCGTTTTCTGCAGCGGGGATCAGAGGTGGTTTCCTCCCGTCCCCGCTCTGCCGCCTCCTTTGCTTACATCACGTCGTCGCAATAGGACGCGACTGCTTCCCACACCATCTTGCCCCGGACGACGAATGTCAGTCAATTCAAGATAATATATTAATAAGAAGTCAACAGATAAAACATTACTGAAATTAATTCACCTTTATAACTTTAACGCCGACTATACTGTTTGCACTAGACGACTATTTCCATAGATGTCGCTAAAGAGAAAGCAGTTTTTATTATTCGTGTGAAATTATTTTTTGCGTTGATACCATTTACGTAAGGCTTTATTTATAATTTTAAACGCCTTTTAGTTATCCTCAGTAAGCTGATTATGTTTCGTAATAGTTAATTTGGAAAAAATAATTTTACGGTTTTTGTTTAGGTATTTTATTGATAGATATTATGAAACATCACTAAAATCTGTGTAATATTGTAATGCTATTACAATTGATTTGATTGATTCTATTAAGATAAGATTAATGTTGTGCTATTGGTTTCAGTTGTTGGTACCAGTGGAACATTTAAAATTGAAATTAACATTGTGAAAAACGAATCAATACAAATAAATTAAATTGAAGTGTATGTTTTTTAATGTCAAAATAACAGCTTTTTACTAAATGCATATGAAAGTATGTAGGTTACATATAACAAAAAATCTATTTTTTTTTTTTTGTAGTCTGTTTGTTCCGGGTAATCTCCGAAACGGCTGAACCGATTTTGACAGGACCATCACTGGCATATAGCTGATGTTATAAGGAATAACTTAGGGTACTTTTATTTTATAAAAAATAATTAGGGTTCGGCGTAAAAAAAACCCCTTGAAATCCAATATATTTATTCTACGTCAAGTGTCTATGTCGAAGTACTCTAAATTTCTTTTAAATTAAACGCGGGTGAAACCGCGGGTCCCAGCTAGTATAGTAGCTGAACCTGCAACGCTTCGCAGTAGAATAGAATCATTTATTCAGTGAATAGGTCCTAACTGACACTTTTACACGTCATATTGAACCTACGGAGGGCATTTCTATTGTAATCAGTGCCATTTTTATTGTAATAGTGCACAGTGCCACCTATTGAAAATTGCTCAAACTACTTTCGAAACCTTTCTAGTAATGTGTCAAACATAAGCCATAAATTTGAGCGAAATCGATCGAGTAGTATTTTTGTCTGAAACAGACAGACTAACATTGATATTTATATAGGTATATATCCGGTTAGTCGGAAACGGTGTACTGAGCCGCGGCCAATATAAAGTGTCATTGATGACTGTTTCACAGTAAATGCCCCATCTTATAATAAGTAAATAAATAAATAAATCAAATTCATCAAATTGTAGTCAAAGCTAGCGGTCAGGGCTTGTTTATTATTTTAATTCCGAAATAATCCTTTGTCGACAAGTACTAGGTCTGTTAACCAACCCCCGGGAAGACGTGCCGCCGTATGCGCAGCTCCTTTACAATCCTCCCCGAGAAGTGCCTGGGGAGGCGACCCTTTTACAGTCACCTTCCCTCCGCTAGAGGGGGTGACCGCTTTACAGTCATCCCCTCCGAGATGTGCCTAAAGGTGTGGCACCAATAGGCGGCTCTAGTGTGATCTTGCGAGGACCTGGAGCCCGGTGCCGAAGATTTTAGCCGGTAGGAGTCCGGCATGCCCCTTCGCCCTTCCCCGGGGTGAAGGAAGTTCCATGTAGAATATCCACCATATCCATCCATCAATAAAAAAAAAGGTGTGTTAACCAAAATATTACGTTAAATGTAAGACACAGCCGATGATAGGGTTGTGTCAGAGCGCTCTAGATGGAGATTAATCGAGTTACTGGAGCCTCCCTTCGGTGCCGAAGATGGCCATTCCGGTGGTTTTAGCCGGTAGTAGTGCAGCATGCCTCTTCGCCCTTACCCGGGGCGGGAGGAAGTACATGAGGTATTTCCACCGGATCATTAAAAACAGGGTTGTGTCAGCGTGTTTTTCATGAAAAGTTTGAACAGTTAAAGCTCTGTAACTATTGACTTTTTGGGGAAACTCGTAGAACAAAAATTGCCCATTACCACCATTATTACACCCTTTCGGCTTAGTACACTCTTTCCGACTAACTCGGTACATGGATTACATTAAAACCAAGTAGTTAGGGGCGAATTTAGAGGTGTGGGGCAACATAGGAGTGGAGGCCTCTTATTATTTTTCAAATATATTAAAAACAAATAAACAATTATTTTGTGTTTTAAAAATGCCTTGTAAGACAAGTCGATTTTTTCAAAGTAACATGTGTGTGTAATGTATTAACTTAAAAGAAATAAACCAAATTAAATAATATAGTATACGAAAGGATTTCTTGAAAATTTTGTCTAGAAAATTCTATTGTGGTGGTCCCGGGGCTGAAGCCCCTAAATCAGACTCTTTATAATTCAACAGTTCCGCAGTCAAATAGTATGAAAGATAATAATATAAGTACTTGAAATTAATGTATTTATAGTTTCTACTTACATTTAAATACACTGTTATTATAAATGTAGGCAATGGTTGCTTTTCTATTAAACAAGGTCAAACGACAACGTGCCTTAAAGATTCGACGTCCATTAAAATGTTCCTGTCTAAGATGCTTCTGGATATCAGTAGGACACGGGTCGAGTACCACCTCACCTTCGCAAGCCAACAATAATTTCAGCCAGTTGTCAACTATCCTACATCTTGGCAAAAGCTTCTCATACAGACAAGGAATAATCATTTATCACCACGTCTGCTAACTGCGCGTTGGTAATTACATACCATTTAGATCCATGTTTCCATTCAGTGGCATCTCAGAATAATTAAGAAAATACACATGATATTGAAAAAGTCATGTAGGTACAAGCTAGGGTTTGATCCCGCAGTTCATCGCAGTCCATTAACCGCCGCGCGCGAGCTATGCCATGTCTGGGGGTTACTCTAGGATATTCTAGTAGCTAAGGTGTGGGGTATGCGCGAGCGAATCCCGCACCCCTGGGGATAGCTAGGTCGAAGGAACACCCTTAAGCCGGTAAGAATCCGGCGTACCCCTCCGACATTCCCCAGCGCGGGGAGGTCTATAAGGATTTCCTCATGTACAAACTCAGGGTACAGCATTCGGTCTTTTGCGCCTTTGAGTGCTTGCAAAGACTGTCATAATACATACTTATTGCAATCTACGAGACACTTCCAAATTCCTGCTCTTACTGATAATTTGCTCACAGAAAACCGTCTAATGGCTGCCCGACAAAGCAATCGAACCCCGGATCTCACGTTGAGCAGTTGTGCACTGCAGTTGTGTTTGCAGCAAATGCAATGATACAGCATTGGATTTGCTCATCTATATTAATATTATAAAGAGATTTTTTTTTTTTTTTTTTTGTATGTAGGTGTTACCTCTGAAACTAATGAACCGATTCCCAAATTTCTTTCACTAATAAAAAGCTACACCTTAGCTAAGTGTTACAGGCTATGTTTGTCAAGATATTGATAAAAATAAACGCGTGGGAGAAACCGAGGGCAACAGCTAGTTGTTTAATATGCATATGTTTTCCTAGCTACATACTAAACATATTTATTTTTAATTTACAGGTAATCACCAGTTCCATCTAACTTATTAAAGCAATATAGGTAAGCATTCCGACATTCATTATTAAACATAAAAATAGTTTTTGATAAACCTCAAAAATTTAAAAGAATCTTTAATTACTTAAAACTGTGCAACTGTTGCGTTAATGGTACTCACGAAGTACCTCGATTATTTAACTCGACTCTTGTGAAAAAACTTTAAAAAAGGAACTGATGCAAGATGGCCGCCTTCAATTCCCGCCGATTTTGCAACAATTTTTCCATATAAAAATATGATTTTGATAATGAATTCATGTTGCAAACTACTGCAACAGCAGTATAAATCTTTTTGTAGGAAAAAGAAGTTATCTAACTTCACGATCTTATTTAGACAGACAATTTATATCGAATCAAAAACTCATCTCGAGTTTGCTGACATAATCGCTCGATCTATTGTTGATCGGAAATCGATTGTTTCATAATGACTGTTGAAATTGTTCGTCGGTAACAGACAGTACAATCGGAAGATGGGTTAATTTAATTTCATTCGGATAAGTGGTCCACGGGAACGGTTACTAAAAGAACCGGCCCGATCTCTTACCGTATTAATATGGGAAACGGTGTCGAGTGGCGCAGACACCGGGATCAAATGTTACCTTTAGGGAACAAGTCGCGGTTTTCTTTATCACGAACGAGCATCGGTGCGCATAAGAGGGAAAAAGGTAAAAGTGATATGGATGAGGCGTTTGAGGATGCGTGTGATACATCTGGTGAGCTGGATGCGGAGGCGGAGGCCGCAGTCCGAGCGAGTGTGCCGGCGCCGGGCCCGCTCGCGCTGCGCCGCCCCCGGTGGCGGGCGCATCTGCCCGCGCAATACGTGCGCATGTACGGGCACAGAATAAGGATAGATTTTAAATCTAGCTTTATTTTATATGATTCTTATTGTATGTTGATATTTTTATATTTTTGTATTACTTTGTTATTCTTTATTTTAAAAGGGGGTTAATGTAGGGTATTTGATAATAACTTTGTTTATGTTTTTGTGGGTATGCATTTTGTTAATAAACCAGTCAGCCATCCGTCTCGTAGTTTGATTGTCATTCCAGTATTGTGACGTCATTGGATCGGTACGCTCTCATTGAAGTATTTATGTGGTTACAGTTCATTGGGTTGTTCATTAGTGTATTTCCGTAAACATAGGATTAAACTTTCCTGCAAACAGGGAGAAGCAGGGAACTGTGATATGCCAGTTGTATAATAAATAATCAGATCACGATAATCGAAGGGTGCTTGACCAGTTACATGCCGCCTGCACCCAATTACTCCTAGCTACCTCAGCTCTGTTCATCTAGTTAGAGGCCATTCCATGGTGCATTTTCCTATCAGTTCTACGGGCTATTTCCCTGCCCAAATGGGTGGCAATCCGCTTCAGCTTAAAATTCCTTGCACTTATGTCGGCAACTTAAGTTCTTCTATGGACTATTTTTGATTTGCTCATCATATCGGCAAAAGGACGTCCACTGCTGAAAAAAGGCCTCCCTCATAGATTTCTACAACGAGCGGTCACATGCCGCCCGCATCCAACGACTCCCAGCGACCTTCATCATGTCGTCTGTCCACCTCGTTGGAGATCGTCCCATACTGCGTTTTCCAGTGCGCAGTCTTCACTTGAGAACCTTTTTACCCCAACGGCCATCAGTTATAAGAGCAATGTGCCCCGCCCATGCCACTTCAGTTTACTAATCCTTTCAGCTATATCGGCAACTTTAGTTCTTCTACGGATATCTTCATTTCCGATTCGATCTCGTAGAGAAATACCAAGCATAGCTCTCTCCATAGCTCGCTGAGTGACCTTGATTTGCTTAGAGAAAGATTAACATTGTAAAAACGCTATTAGTTTTAGTTATTCAAGTGTGTAGGTATCTTTACGTCCACACCTCACCTCAGACTCATGCCTCTTAGTACATAGTTACTATGAAAGGCACCACACTTGGTGTAATTGATGATTGCAGTATGTTATTATACAGGATGTCCAGTAAATAGCACGACATACTGCAGGGGGTGAGAGCTTGGGTCAATACCTACCAAAAAAACAATAAATGTTCAGCAAAATCTTACGGATTTTTTTTTCACCACTATAGGTTAAAGTTAAGCGATAAGAAAATTGTACTGTGAAAATTTAAAGAAAAATTGTATTTCTTAAAAACAATTTAGTTTTTAATAGAATAAAGATTTATCAATGAGTAAAGTAAATATTCACAAATAATTTGAGGCAAAAAAATCTAGAAAAGGAATTTCACATTACGAGATGCTTAAATATCTGTGTCAAGGTAGAGATTTTTCGATATTTCGGAAAATTTTGTTCTACTGTAAATCCGTAAGATTTTGCTGAACATATATTGTGTTTTTTTGGTAGATATTAACCCAAGCTCTCACCCCCTGCAGTATGTCGTGCTATTTACTGGACACCCTGTATATATAACTTGGAACTAACTTTGGAAGATGTTGCTGTTAACACTCGTGATCATTCTTTCTCCTGATCTCTTCATCACCTATTCCGGCACTCCGGGTAGAAGAAGATTAACATTTATTTAGTTGGTAACACACTTGATAAAATTTGTGTTATACATTTTAATTCTGTCATAAATAAGTTATGAACTGTAGTTATTAAATATTAAACTAATTGCACTAGCAAGTTCCGTTTTACTATCATAATATTTCACTCCAACAATAAGTTAACCGTTCGTTTTTCCTTGAACGTTCCCTTCACTGTAGCCCTTTGAACTTTGTTGAAAATCGTGCCACAAACGTTGTAGATTAGAAGCAAGTTGAATTTAAGTAAAGATGAGTTAGGAGTGTCAAGTGCAGCCAGTAGTTCGGTAATTTGATGAGAAGATTTAGGATATGCTTAAACACAGCTCCCAAGATATTTTTTAATGATAAATATTCGATTGTCAGTATGGTGTTCGGATTAGGAATATAGCACTGCTCCATCTCCTCTCCGAGATGTCGTAAAAGGTGAATATGGGACTCTATGTGAAATATACTACGCTTATCAATCCACCTGCCAAGCGTGGAGAGTTCTGGAAAATTCCCCCAAAATGATGCGGAAATTGTGGAAATTTATGGGGAGGCCTCTTTTCAGCAGTGGACGTACTTTGGCTTCTATAATGAAATACCAGATATTTTCCATGTCTATGATAAACAATGGATTTGAAACTTATAGTACATTTTGTTTCAAATTCCTTTCTGCTATGAAAATGTAGGTCAAAGTGTGTTTGTTTATGCCGAATTATCACATTTGTCTAGTGTTTGCAAACATGGCTGTCGAACATGAGGTGCTGAGTTGGATTCATGTCAGGCAAAATTTTATTATTTCTTTTGTTAGGGAATTCTTAGCCTCTCAGTAGAGAGGCCCATGGTGCCACGCTTTTAGCCACATCTCGGAGATGACTGTAAAGCGGTCACCACATCTAGCATAGGGAAGGTGACTGTAAAAAGGTCGCTACCCAGGCACTTAGACGGGAGGATTGTAAAGGATCCCCCCATTATTCGCTGTGTCCTATCGATGGAGGGGCGAGATTCGGTCGCGCATTCACCGTATCCCCCAGCAGATATCGCCCCACCACTTGTTATGACGGGTCCCTTGAAGATAATGAAAACATGGTGTACTAGGGAAATTAACAACGCTTCCAACTTCGTAGCAGTGATAAAATAAAAAAAACTCGTCTATAAAATGTTATAGTAGTGCATGTACATAAATTATATGTGCAAAGCGAAAGTAGGTAGTTATATGTTGTCTACAAATTAAACTTGCGGTAAATCGAGAGGTTGATTGCGAACATTTGCATGTGTTTAATGTATGGCATGTAATTTTGCCAGCTGCAGCATCAAGTTGGTAATGTGTTTGATTCGAGAACGATAATTTTGAATGTTTCCGACTGCGATTTCTATCCTGTAGGTAATGAGGCGATTTAGGATTATTGGTCGGTTTTCTCAAGTACCTATATAATGTGTGAACGAATATGTACATTTTGGTTTTGATTTATGATTTATTTTGCGAAATAAGAACAAACGTTTCTAATCTAATATATAAATATCTCGTGTAACGGGGTTTGTGGTCACACTCCTCCGAAACGGCCCGACTGATTTTAATGTTTTTTTTGTGTTTGTTATGAGAATAGGTCGTTAAGTATTTTTCACCCTACTTACCCAACTACGTACTACGTACCCAATTTTTATCGCGATTTTAGTATTTTTGTACGAACAATATCCATGATGTAGATTTCCAAATGCCACGCCAAAGCTAGTAATAATATAAAAGTGAAATGCAATTTTCTCATTCACAGACTCTTTAAGAAATTTCTAGACGCATAAGCCTACAAACTCGAAAATTTATTTATTTATTTACACTTAATGTACAATAGTGTATAAAGGTGGTCTTAATGCCATAGGCATTTTCTGCCAGACGACTTTTGGGTGATGCAGACACAACAAGGCAGATCAAAGATATTCCTTTCCTATTTCTGTGAGGTATATGCACCAACAAAGTAGTAGTGAGAGGTATAGATGGTATAGATTTATATAGGTATACATTATGGCAGTAGGCTTCATGATATGTGGACTTCAATAATCCCTAGCTGGGTGTGATGTCCAAGTTCCTATGGAGTAATAAGAAACGGGATTCTAGTTCTATGCGTACGGAATCGCAGGCACAGCTGGAGATTCACGAAAGTATTTTTTTCCATTATTGAATTAAGAGAAAAAGGAAATAGTTTTATTTTTTATTTTAAAACTTTGGACTAGGATTTCTCCTGTGTCGTGGGTGCGTTTACAGACTACATGAATTCCACATACAATACACCCAGATACGGAACAACTACCTACAGATCATACAAATATTTGTTCCGTGCGGGAATCGAACCCACGACCCGGAGCGCAGCAGTGGACTGTATCAGCCACTGCACCAACCGTGCCGTCTAAAATACTATTTACTTTTAGTAGTTTTACCACAGTTATACGTGAGCGTTGTTCTGAACAAAACATCTTAACAAATTTAATATAACATTCAATTAAAGGTCACATTCACAACATAAACAAACAAATCACCGCCAAGTAATCACTTTGATCCATCACTTGTTCGCAAGATCTGCGTCGCCCCACTTAAGTTCGTGATACCACTGTAAAGATGATAGATTAACATCGAATGCAAGTACCCATTTCGCAACTGACGAGTGAAGATAGGGGATATTTAATAAATTGATGTGATATATCATGATGAGAAATTAGGTGAAGTTCAGAGTAACAATAAATCCTAGAGATAAAAGATTATCTGTGTCGCTTGTTCTTGACTTTGAGTATTTGCTCAAAGGGTCTGGACTCGAGAGAGTGAGAACGTCTTCTTTTTTATTATTCCTAAATCACAAATCATCTGTAATCTCACTAGTTAATATTATAAAGTTTAAAGATTTTGTTTGTTTGTTGTTTGGATGTATGTCTTTCAATCACACTCAAATACTTGAACGGATCCAAGTAAAATTTGGCAGAGATATAGATTATCCTTCTGTGTGGTGCAAGACATCCTGTTTTCGCTTCGACAATAGCATTCATTATGGAAATTAGAGCGGTTTTTGCGCAGAGGTTTCTGGGGCTAAGCCACATTCAAGCAGACCGACAAGAGACAATTTTTTTTTGCTCTTTTATTTATTATTTATTTATTCTTAATGTACAAAAGTGTACAAAGGCCATAGGCATTCTCCTAATGCCATAGGCATTTTCTACCAGACGACCTTTGGGTGATGCAGAGAAGAGACGAAAAGGTAGATGCACCAATAATATAAAAGTGAGACTTATAGATGCGATGACATTAATATACATAGAATTCTAATATGAAAACTTACATAACCATTACATGTAAATATTTATATATACAAAATCAACATATACAATAAATATGTGTAACTAGGAAAAATAGAAACAAAATCAGAACCGAGATGAATCTGCCAACATCTTATCATGTAGATACTTTCGTACTTTAATTTTAAAGTAGGTACCTACTATTAGCCATTCTGATTTCAAGGGTGAGCGCATTCCACAGTAGAATAGATTAAAAAAAGAAGGTAGAGTGAATAAAGTCGGAGTGATGAGTGGGACATTGAAGAAGACGTGTGCTGGAAAAAATGCTCCCTCAAAGTTCGCCACAACGGTCGGTCTGGGTGTGCTGTGTGCCCATTACGATTACGGAAAGACGGGGGGTCTTGTCGTAATCGCTACGGTTGGCAGGCGGGTTGGCGATTGACAGTTAAGATGTTAATGTACCCGAAGGACGCTGCTGCCCATCCTCTAGCCAATCCCATAGTTGTTTATGACATCCACGCAATGAGATGGGTTGGTGCTATTCGTAGCCGGCACCACACGGTTTCACCAATACTTACACGAAATACATAAATGCTTCCACCATCATTCACCTCTCTAGATATTACGTCAAGTCAAAAAGCATGTGTGGCTATGTGGTAACGGGTTCCACGTAACGGTGACCACATCGTCGTCGCGTGCGCATCGCCGTAAGCGGCGCATGTCAAGAATTATAGCGCGATTCCATTTTCGAATTTTGCTACTAATATTTTTAATTAGTATTCTTGTTATTATGTATATATTTTTAGGTTATCGGTTTTTCATGAAAATGCGATTGAACTGTTCACAGATCGATCAACTAGGTAATCATATTCTTCCGTGTACGCAGTACAGTGCACAACGACGCTCTGGATCCCTTACAATCTCCCCTGAGATATGCCTAGAGGGAGGCCTCTTTACAGTCACCTCCTCTTCTGTGACCCTTTTATAGTCATCCCCTCCCAGATGCGCCAAAAAGCGTGGCAACAATAGGCGGCTCCAGATGGAGGTTTTTCAAGTTCCTGGAGTCATCCTTCACCCTTCCCAGGGGCGAAGGAAGTGCAGATGTATTTCAATTCTAAAATTAAAAAAATCAATTTTAATTAAAAAAGGTAATTATATTCATAAAACGTTTAGGTTTCAGATTCGAATTGCGACGCCAACCGAAACGATTGTTGTTGCAAACAAAACTCAGTCAAGATCAAATAACTTGACTTACCTTGAACATAGTTTGGCAAAACTCAAATCAAAAATTTATTTAAAGCACGCATTCTAACCATTCGTGTACATCCCCCCTCACAAGCATCATAGAACCGCCGCTAAGCCTCGACGCTTCCTGAACATTAGCATGCAATGAGTGTTTTCCATTTTATTGTAGCTTATGTAACGGTTACGTGTCCCCAGCAGCCTGCAAACGCCGCAATGTAACCCAACTTAGTGCATGAAATCGCATCCTTGCGGGATTTTATCGCGCTTTAACTGGATAACAGCGAATGTGGATAAGTATTGAGCCAGTTTTTGTTCGTGAAAATGTTATTTGGCTTCCAGTTATCGAACCGTCCTCTCGGATTCTATATGAAGTAAAGCTTGTTGAAATGGATACGAAGAATATAAAATCTTAATACATATAATCGTTGGAACGTGATGGCTCTGTTAGTGATCGTGTAAGTTAACGTTTTGACCCATTGAGGTACACGCAATATATGTGTTTTGTTGAGATGATGGCTGGGATCCGATAGGTGGGGCTGTAGTCAAGTTATTAACAAATTATTTCTATATTTAAGGCCAAAATAATTCAAATTCACAATATATAATGAAACTACTGCGACTGCGACCACGAACCCAATTTCCAAACGTCAGGAAAAACAGTAATATACGCAGTGTAATCTGTTTAAAAGTGTTTTATTATTATGAGTAATAATCGTGAAGACCTAAGACTGCACAATATATGTTAGTGTGGTGTCCGGATCAAGAATATAGCACCACTTCATCTCCACCCGTGGATGTTGTAAAAGGCGACTAAGGGACTTAAAACCAGAGGGATGGGCAGCAGCGCCCCTTCTGTGAAACAGCAGCCATTCTGCGTTAACCAACTCGCCTGCCAAGATCTGCTACGATCTGTAGGTAGTTTTTCCGGGTCAAATACCACACACTTGACTTGACTTTGATTTTGTAAACGGACCCACGACACACGAGAAAACCTAGTATGGCGCAAAATTAAAAAAAAAAAACCAATTCAGCCATTTATACCACTACTGATTACAGGACAATTGAGTCATCATTTTGGGGGGTACTTGCCAATACGCCCACGCTTGGCAGGTGGGTTGGTGAGCGCAGTATGGCTACTTTTCCACAGAATAGACGCTACTGCCCATGCCTCTAGTTTAGCGTCGGGTAGTCGCCTTTTACGACATTCACGGGAGGAGATGGTCTGGTGCTATCTATATTCCTAATCAAGACACCACACTGATACCTGCCTGAAAAAGCAGAACAATGTCTACCAGGTCAGCTAGTACATTATATTTGAATTTACTGATGTTAGCAACTTCATTCAGAAAAAAGAAGTTTTTATTGCAATTCGTCATTTTCTGATAGCAGTAAAGAATACATATTAACCTTTCTATAAATTAAACAAAGATAAGTGAAGTTTTCATTTTATTCAAATAAATACTTACATCGAATTCCTCAAAGACATGTTTCTGACAATGCTCAATGTCAAATTCATTTAACTTTCAAATCATAAGGCAAGGGACTATCACAAAGTGGCCACAAGATAGCAAAGTACCACCTCGTCCCGAATACATTCAACAAATTCTCCCGCCATTTCGAAGAGTTCATCAGATCAGGATACTTAGACTCGTAAGAAGTTACCCCCATCACCACATTCCTAAAATGATAGAAGAACAAAACAGCCGACCACAATATAAGACCTGCGTTCATGAACAAATATAACATATAAACGTCTCTCATTCCCATCGGTTCTGGTATCATAAACCTCAGCATCGGATTGATGATGCGGAACGCGGATAGCATCCACCCATGATCTTCAAACTTCGAAGTTACATAGTAGTAGTTATAGTAGGTTGCATACGTCATCGATATCATCACGTATCCAAGGAACAAAATGAAATATCGCTGATTGTACAATCCAACACAGCGGGAAATGAAAGTACAATGGTGGTCTCGTCTTAGAATGCAGACGTTGCATCTTTGACAATGCCAACTTTTCGCTGGACGTAACATTCGACAATATTCGCAGTACGTGCCTTCGCCGTGGACTGATCTCTTCAAGCTTGAGTCCATCAAGATGCTTAAAATCAAGTTCCCAATAATATTTATGAAGCAGTAAGTTGCTAAGCAGATGTGCATTATCTGTTTTGCGAAACCGACTTCGTACAACACGACAAGGTAAGGGAATACCACAACCATTTGGAAGATGAACACTCCAGGGGTTATCAGAAATAATATAGCGTAACATTGCACCTTCATAAATAATCTATACAGCAAAGATCTCGGCCTATATGAGTTCATTTTGAAGAACCAAGTAACCTATATTCGCTTTGCTCTTGAGATTGACAGTGACATTTGGCAAGTTCTTAAATTCGTAAATGGCGGTTACATAGTAGGAAACCAGTTTACAAGTCCAAAGTAGTTATACTTGATTTATTTTGATCATTAGGTATGTAAAAGTTCATGAAACAATGTTATGGGCGAATATATTTTGTTTGTTGTAATACATGCCACGTGCTTAGTTTTTTTATGGAGGTATACTTTATAGCGTTACAACTATTAAGTACTTTATGAAAGAGTTTTATAGATCAAATAGCATCATGTCTTGGTCTTGTCCCTACCAATATAAATCTCCATAACATGTGGGTGCTGTATAGATAATTCTTTCTATTCAGCTGTATTTTTCTGTCCCTAGATAAGTTATACCTCGAAAAATACTAATTCAAATCTCCGATATAGAAACGTTAGAGCAATTGCACGAGCCACCAATCATAAATGACACATCCCACATTTGTATCTACAAATAGACAGAGGAACTGCTCGCAAACAGCGGTTCAAAAGTGTGTGTACCGTTGCACATGGGCACGATGCTGGCATTTCGGCGCTTTACTTGGCTGCCAGTGACAGTAATCCGCCAGAAGCAACATTGGAATTATTACTTAATGTATTATTCTTGTTTTCAAGGAATTAAGGTCTTTGATGTAAAAGGGTCCTTCAATATAAATCAATTCACTTGAAAGTCGCTTTTGGAATTGATGAGAAAATGAAAGTCATTTCAAAGGAGGAATATATGTATATTTATATAATAACTGAAAAGAGAGATGTGGAAGTCTATTAAGGAGCCATCAGCTTAGGAATATGACTGCGAAAATGGAATATTTAAAAAGAGCTCTTGATAATAAAACAATTTTAAACGGATTAGATCGCGTATATTATAGATTTTGTTTTTCCTGACGTTTCGAATACTTTGCAGCATTCGTGGTCGCAGGATGACTAAGGTGACAGGCGTCGTTACAGATTTTTAAAAAGTTATTTTATTTGATCTACCGTACAATTTTAATCAAAAAATTAGTTTTGATGCACGCAGTAATCACTCACAGTGTCTTGATGTTTTTTAGTGCGGTATGTTGTCTGGGACTTTATCATTTTAATAACTGGATTCCAAACAGGTGGTACCTGCCAACCATCTTCTCTATTAAAATTAGGATGTTTTTTAATTTCAATAGCCTCACGAAACATTCTTGGTACATATCGGTTCTCTTTCACGAGGACTTGAGGTTGATCAAAACGAAGATAGTGGTTGGGTTTGCCTAAGCCATGTTCACACACTGCAGACTTTGTGGAGCGTCTATGCTTGACGTCAGCTATATTTCTTTTATTCGGGTGGCTATGCTACGCTTTGTTTGCCCTATGTATGACAAGCCACAATCACAGTCAATCTTGTAGACCCCTGCATCTTGTAAAGGTATGTGACATTTCACGGGTTTTAAAAGTTGGCTGATCTTCTTATGCGGCTTGAAGTAGGTTTTTATAGAAGCACGCTTCAAGATGTGACCAATTTTGTCGGCGATTCCCTTAATATATGGTAAAACAGCGGGTCGTCGATCAACCGTGGTGGGTTTCGGGCGGCTTCTGCGACGGGGATGTGGAGCTTTCAAATTGTTATTTTTAAGAACTTGCTTCACATGGTTAAGTTCCCTTGCCAGATGGTCGGCGTCACAGATGCCATGTGCTCTCTGCAACAAAGATTTGGCCACGGTAGCTAACTGACAAGGATGGTGGTGAGATTCACCGTTAAGGTACCTATCTGTATGGGTAGGTTTTCTATACACAGTGTGACTAACAGAATGATCTGGATTATGGACGAGAAGTATGTCAAGAAAGGCTAAGGATTTGTTATCCTCCAATTCCATAGTAAACTGAATTTTACTATGTATTGAATTTAGGTGTTTTAAGAATGCAGAGACCCTATTGTGAGGCAAGATGGTAAAAGTGTCATCTACGTACCGTTTGAACATCTTCGGTTTAGCCGGGGCTGCCATCAGTGCTCTCTCCTCAAAGTCCTCCATGAAAATATCGGCGACTACAGGAGAGACCGGTGAACCTATGGCTACACCGTCAGTTTGCAGGTAAAACTCATTGTCCCACAATAGGTAGCCATTGGTTTTATTATAATGTGTAATAATCGCGAAAACCTAAGACATTACTAAGAGCTCTTGACTTCACTTCTTATTCTTCCTATCATTAAGTTTTATTTATGTAATGACTATTTTAAATATTTCGTCTCAATTAACTAACCGGTACAGCTGTTGTATTTAAAAGAGTTTTGAAACGTATACCATTTATACCTTACAAGGCCTCCAAAATTGGCTTCTTCAAACCATTAATAGTCTCAAAAGCTGAAAATTACCCAATAAAAACGTACATGTCAATCATGTAGGTTAATGATGCGGCAACAACCGTCATTATTATAATCGAAAAACGACAATAACATCTCTCTATACATGTAATCACAGATCGAGAACATACCATCATGTTAATAGTTGTAAACTATCTGAATTTCTTCATGGGTTGGCTAATGATTGTAACGTTACTCAGCTATCGTTAGATAGATGTGTAAGTGTATCATGGTTTTGTAAAGACAGTTGCTTCAACTTTGATAATAGAACTGTTGCAATAAACTTAATTATTATGTAGCAACAACATTATTAAGAGAATTAGTTGATAAGCAAAAATATTAATAAGTACGCTGCCAAATTGAAGTCTACAATCTCTGCAGATGAACCGTAGTCCAAAGAAAACAACACACCTTATTTTATATTTATTTTATACCTTGGAATATTAAATTTATTTCCCATGGCAAACAACCACTATTAAAGACGATAACAACAGTCCTTGATCTGCCACTATAAGTGATAGTACCATAGAAACATTTTATCGATCTATCCAAGATATATCACATTGCAGGTCCATTAAACCTCCATTAAAACTTTACCTTATGATCGATAGTGTTAAAGAACAATGGCCATTTTCTTTATTGTTATTTATTAACGATAATAGCGACTATAACGTGGCAATAAGGTCGCAAATTACGTCTAGTGTTGAAATGTCGGATCCGTGTTGGAAATTGATAGTACAATGGTAAGTGGTATGATACTGGTGAAGGATGGCAATAGGAGTACTGATAAGAATTGGTGAATTAACAAAAGTTAAGTTCAGTTTTACTGGATTGGATTTCTTCAGGGTAGAAGCCAATGTTACATTGACTGGGGTTTGCTTTTGATCTAAAATGTAGTATGAGGTCTCAAGACTATACTATATTATATATTTTGTATATAGTGAAATGCTTTACATGTTAGGTAGTTTGTCAATATTTTATTTGTATCATGTGCAAATTTCTATGGCCTGCAAATTACACAAGCGGTTTACTATTGTAAGCAGTTAGGAGCTGCACTGCGCACAAGTAATGTGATCTAGAGAAATATTTTGGCTTCGGCAAAGAAGAGGCTACGCTTCACATAAATGGGAGAGGTGACGCAGCCCGGGTACCTATTAGGCGCATAGCACGTACGCCATGTACGCAAATAAGATTATCGTAAAGCATAAAATCCAATATGTACCATAAAGGCTAACGCTAAAAAAAAGATGGCCGATGAGTTTGCTTACAGTTAACATATTTCGGAAACCTCTGTCTATAATCTTAGACCATACAAGCTTACCAGTTGTGCAACTAGTCCATCCTAGTGGAAATGGCAGATCTACGTGGTGATCCGCTGGGCTTAGTTTGTGAAATATTGAATTTAATAGGAAACCACAAAAGGCAATTTCATTCTGTTACGCAAGGTATGGTAAATGGTTTTGTAATACACGCAAGGTATATAACCGTTACTTCTGTGAAAGGTGCAGAAGAGTACAATTATTAATATCGTATACTTCAACAAAGAAACTTTAGTTATTAAATTAAATAACAAAGAACCTGTGCTATGATAAAGACAAAGATGAAAGATAATTTACTACAAAAATAACACACACTGTATGGTTAATGGTATATAAATTAATTATGTATGTTAAAGTTTAAGGAATGGCCTCAGCAATGTTGTTAACAGCTATGTAGTTAGGCTTAGGTTAAACGAGATGTTTATGTGTAATTCTCTAGGGTTTTGTAACCACGTAAGTTCCGACTTCAACTTAAATATACGGGAAAATACAAGTAACTATGTAGGGATCGTGGCTTGTGTACAAAATTGTATCAAGTTTGTGATAATGTACCGGATTTGCAAATGCAATCCAGCATTGTAACTAGTAATAGTATTTATTTATTTATATACTCTTTATTGTACACCACATAATACATACATAGAGATAAAAATTTAAAAAGATACATGTACAATGGGCGGTCTTATCGCACAGGGCGATCTCTTCCAGACAACCTTTGGATGGACAGGAAGAAAGGAGAGAGATATTGGGCTGTCAAGTGTACAATATATCATACACAATATTACTTAGACATAAAAATATAAAATACATAACAATATATACAATAAATATTATATATATAAAACGATGATAAAATATACTAATAAACATCAAATATAACTAGGATAGGAAAAGAAAAATTAGAGAGAAAGGTAATGTTCCTTCACCATTTTCTTAAAAATAGGTAGTGTTTGAGCACGTCTTACTTCAATAGGTAATGCATTCCACAAGCGAGCCGCTTGAATAGTAAATGAATTATCGAAGAAGGAAGTGGAATGCATACGTATACTTAATTTTAGATTTTCTGATGATCTCAAGAAACTAGAATGTGTCTCACAAATAAACTGAAAGCGTTCTTTAAGATAAAAAGGGGTAGAAGGTTTAAAGAGCACATTATAAAGCAAAGAAAGAATATGAGCGTTCCGGCGAAAGCGGATGGGAAGCCATTTGAGCTTAGTTCGAAATTCATTAATAGTACCTAGGTTACTAACGTACATGTACTAGTGGAAGCAATGGTCTGCCCAAGAGCTACACTGCAGATTGTTCTAGATGGTACCTGCAAATCGAAACATGTGTGAGTTACCTTTGTTTTGATCTATTTACCTATGCATGTTTGAAAGGCAGGCAAAAGTGAAAAACTCACTAATGGAACTATCGTTGCTATCGCTCAATATTTACGCTACAAATGTTCTAACTCACTTGAAAAAATCTTGTTGCTTATTACTTTTTACCTTTCAAACGTCGATATACATCCTTACCTTAAAGCCCGTAAAAGTCTTGTCTTCCCTAAATTTATAAATAAGCCTCCCAGTGACTGCTACAATGATTGGGAACACTGTGGTGATCACACGCTTGGAAGGGAGGAGGAAGAGGATTGGAGATCACACTTTTGTATTTTTAGCAATGGGACACCGCTGCCAGTGTAAAAAACAATTTTAAAGATTAATTCATCTCCTTATGAGATTTCCATGGATAGAGAGAGGATTAACTATTTGGCCGGAGTCACATGATATATGGTTTGTATCTAGCAGTATTACGATAGTCAGCAAATTCCAATAATTACCTCAATGGAAGTTTTCTTCCCTATTGAGTGCTGCACGCGATATTTATAAATCAGACTACTAACCTTTTAGTCAGTCACGTATATTGGTCACACTTTTACTCTTTTTGAAGCATCAGCAGTAGGTATGAGTAGTTTAATGAGTGCATACTGCCAGACTCTATTTCAATTGCTAGCCAAGTGAAGTTTGCTACAGAGCGTTAGCATGCAATCAGCTCAAAATACAGTCGTGCTGCGTTGCTTGGTAGTTGAAATGAACTTTAAATTAGATTGAACCTTCCCAATTTATGGAGTACCCTTTTATTATTTCTATTTAATTATTTATTCTGTAATTAGGTCCTAACAAACACGTCATATTGAAATAACGGAAGGCATTTCGCTACATGCCAACCTCTGAGAAGAAATGCCGAAAGAATCTAAGGGTCTTTTTATAATATTTCATTTTTCTACAATGCTGTGTTTACAAATTATTTAAGATATGTCTTTATTTATGCCTTTGTGTCTCAAGCGGACCGTCCAGTATTACGCAGATAGGAAGGCACCTGTAAATGCTTGCTTCCTCGATTTATCGAAGGCGTTTGACCTGGTGTCTTATGACATATTATGGGAAAAGCTGTGCCAAGAAACTGAAGTTGAGAATGCAGTTACTTCTTTGCTTAGATATTCGTATCAAAACCAGACTAACTATGTCAAGTTGGCAGGGGTATTTGTCTGAGGAGTACCGATTGAAATGCGGGGTAAGGCAGGGGGGGATAACTTCACCTCGCCTCTTTAATTTGTACATTAACCAGCTGATCGTTGAACTCAGCAACACAAATATCGGTTGTCACATTGATGGAATTTGTATTAACAATATTAGTTACGCTGACGATATGCTGTTGCTGAGTCCCTCGATTAGCGCTCTCAAGCACCTTCTGCAGATTTGTGAAAGTTATGCGGTGGCTCAGGGACTCAGGTATAATGCGAAAAAGAGTGAGTTACTAGTGTTTAAAGCGCGTGGCAAGTATTACTCTAATGTGCCACAAGTCACTATCTGTAATACTCCTCTAAAATGAGTCACACAGTTTAAATACCTGGGTCACTGGGTCACTGATGACTTAAGTGATGACTTAGATATAGAGAGAGAACGCAGGGCGTTGGCTGTCCGATGCAATACGCTGATCCGCAGATTTGCACGTTGTAGCATTCAGGTAAAAATGACACTCTTTAGAGCTTATTGCCAGTCATTCTACACGTGCAGTCTATGGGTTAGGTATACGCAAAGGTCATACAACGCCCTGCGTGTGCAGTATAATAATGTGTTCAGGATGCTGGCGGGGCTTCCGCGTTTTTGTAGCGCTTCGGGGAGGTTTGCTGATGCGAGGTTTGACGGCTTTCAAGCCATCATCCGGAAGCGGTGTGCCTCGATCCTTCACAGAATGCGTGCCAGCTCCCATAGCATCCTGAGCACGTTATAGAACCGGACACAGTTCCATAAGAAATATTTATTTGTTTTGGTTAAGAGGTACCACTATTTTATGTTTATTTCTAGTAAAGTCATGATAGTCACTCTTTACATTAAACGTTCCATTCTCAACGCACAGTCAATATTAATTGCAAAGATTTGTTCGAAAGAAGACTCTATCAAGTGGTATTGATCTGACTGAATCTAACGTTGGTAAATTGTAAATACCTTCTTCATTCCTCTTGAATGATGAAGACAGCAGCCGGTATACATTTCAGTGAAATTTGGAAAGCTGGATGTGACGTAACTTGGAAAGGGCTATATTATTTAGGAGTAGACCGTGATAGGTTAAGTCGACTACAGCTCTTAATCATCAAAGAATGAAATAGTTAAACGTTTCAACGTCTCCAGTCTCTCATCAATATGGAAACAAATATGATGAAAGCTTACGTATAACTATTGTGGCGGTAACACGCGATCGTATCAAATTGCGAACTCGATCACGTAATAGCATTTCGGTAGAACACAGTTATAACAGCCTAAAACATAGGTACAGTAGGTCCACTCTGTATCGAATCTCCACTGGACACCAATAAAAAAATCTGTCACTCTGTATTATGATTAGGCCTAAATGTACATGAATTTCCCAATAAACTGCTAGAACGTAGATAACATGCGCTTGGCAAACTTAGGTATGACAGTGTGTTGATATCAGCAAACAGCAGGATGGATGCTTCTGCCTATTCTCTTGATTTTATCGAAAACTAAGGCTACCTTAGCTTAGTGCCGACATATATTTGAACTTGACTTCGAAACAGGGATCTCCACCAATGGCATTGCATAATGCACGTATTTTAAAGACATTTATGATTCCCTTGGCGTATCTGGCTCCATGTGGTTTCCAGCGGAGAATAGACCACCCAAGAATCTCTAACCATGGATGTAGTTAAATGCGGCTAAGAATTGACATGAAGAGGATGAGCAGCATCATCCTTATGTGTTGTAATAACAATATACCTAATCCCCAATCCGCCTGTCAAGCGTGTTAATTATGGTAATTTTTTATCATCATCAATATCATCTCAGCCGAAAGACGTCCGCTGCTGAACATAGGCCTCCCCCAAAGATCGCCACAACTGGACCTGCGCTTTTCGCATCGAACGGATATTCTAGTGATGATTTGGGTGCCCAAGTTTAGCAGTAGACGTTTTGGTGTCTATGTATGAGTGCTGCAGTGAAACTTCTGAACTATCTGTTTTATGGTTGTTTATGGTATTATTGAGTTTTACTGTAGCTCGATGATAGCTTGGAATTGCTTGTTCCAAATTGAGGTTACTGGTAGCGATGTTGCCGACCTTATCTCAGTCATAAATATGGTTCTACACTTTAGTATTATGGTTGTCTTCCTTGTGTTGCATGAACTTTAAGAGATACGGGGGCACGCTTATGTATGTAGATGTAGGAGTCATTAAATTAATTGTTTTAAATTGTGGTGTAGACGCAGATGAATTTAATAATTGTAGGCCAGGTATGTTGAATTCCATGGATTTTAGTACTGTGCGTACTCTGGCCTTACGATAGATTCGAATTAATTGTTCTTATGTAGTTGCGCTGGCATCCATTTTTTTTTTTTTAATATTACCCCACTCTAGTCTTTCTCCTGTGTCGTGGGTGCCGCCTTTACAAACACAAATTCCGTGCACAATATTGTCACAAAAAATCTAATGCATTGTTTGTCACTCGGATTCGGAGGAATTAGCTGCTGCCATTGATTGAGCCTACCATTGACTCCTAGTTTACCGATAAACGATTCTTCTTCGAGATCTTGGAAAACTTAAACACAATGAGAAAAATACCATCCAATATCACCTATACGAGTAAATGTATCAAGTCAAATTAAAAATTACAATTTAAACAGAAGCACATTATGCAAGATATTAATGGAGAAAATAAATAGCTATGAAAAATAAGCGTTATCAGATTAATAATTACATAGCAAATCCATGGGAAAGTCGGTTCCCATGGTTGGGAAATAATGATGATAGATGGTAAGCTTCGTAATGACGGCTCATGATATAATACTTAATCTTTATCGTAAATCTTTTGGACGAATCTTTTGCTATGAAACAGTACGTGATCGGTAGTTAAAAGTACATATTTTGAAATGGAAATTTTCTTGCGAAGTTTGAGGGGCTCGTAGCTAAATTATAGGATTGAAAGATCTGCGAGGTTAAGTGACGCTTGCCGCGGTCAGTCCTTAGATGGCTGTCTAACACATCAAGACCCTTTCGTGCCTTGGAAAGCACGTCAAGCCTTTAGTTCTGGTTGTTATATAAACATCTATAATAGCCGTTACGGGTAATAAGAAGCCCAATACTCAGTCAACAACTGGTCTAACCTAAGAGTATCGATATTGCCCAGTATCTAGGTTGAGGTCTGATGGCAGTCACTTCATGGAAAAAATCGATATTCAGCCACACCTGGTGAGTTTTTGTTGTTTTTTTTGTTGGGCTTTTCGTATACATTTCTGGGAAATGTGGTTGCTTAACCGGTCATTTCTGGCGAAGCCAAAAGAGGCCTCCAGCCAGGCTTAAATTTAATATTAAAAAATAAGCAACTTTCGCTAAGGGCGCCCCCTGCGGGACACGGACCTCGGCTTAGGGCGTTGCTGGGGATAACAAGCTATTGTTTTGGGGACAGCTGGATCGGTAATATTTATAATTTGTAAGTAAGTAAAGTAAGTAAGTAAGTAAAGTAAGTAAGTAAGTAAAGTAAGTAAGTAAGTAAGTAAAGTAAGTAAGTAAGTAAGTAAGTAAGTAAATTTATTTAAAACACTTCAAGTACAATAGTTACAAAAGAACCCAGTAGTACATAAAAGTAAACGTATGCGCTTCAGTTTTACAATTGCACTGCTTTTTTTTTAAACGTTGCCCCACACTAGTATTTTCCTGTGTCGAGGGTGCGTTTACAGATATGAATCCCACACACAATACACCCAGACCTGGAACAACTACCTGCAGACCGTACAAATATTTGTTCCGTGCGGGAATCGAACCCACGACCCGGTGCGCAGCAGCCGACTGTATCAGCCACTGCACCAACCGTGCCGTCATTTAAACTAATGCTAACTTGAACGGGAAGGTGACGCGGCGATAGGCCTCCGCGACGTCAGTGAGGCGGGTCTGGTTAGACTAGAAACAGACCCTAACAAAGTTGCAAAGCAAACAAGCTATGCAAGGAGTAAGGATAAAATTCTTACGAATTTCAAGATGTTTAAAATCTAAGAAGTCATAAAGTAGAAGAAGGAAGGAAGAGAGGTATAACCGGCTACAACCACCGCGGTGTTCGTTGGGCTAACATACATTTCGCCAAGGGCGCGGGCTTATTGGTCTTGGCCCGTTACTTGCTCTAGGGGGCTTTCTTCCAAAAGGTGGCATTTGAAAGGGCTATGGAGTTTTAGTTAGCTGGGTGGCAACATACCGTAAAATAGGGCTATGTGGGAAACATGGGGTTACTTAGGAAATTGAATAAGGAATACTTTTATATAATACTATTATATAGAATACTTTTTAATGCATATATACGAGTATACAACGATAAGCCGGTCGTAAGTTTTACATATTTTATTAAATTACATACGATTTAAACTGGACACTGATTCTGAGCGTAGCTTCATAAATCCACGAGAGGAGATGGATTGGTGCTATATTCTTAATCGGGATGCCGATGACCGGACGAAATAGTTTGTGTGGTACCGGTAAAATGAGGCTATTTGGGAATCACAGGGCAAATTAGAACTGGAAAGGATTTGGAATGTCGAAAACCATTTCTAGAAATTAACACATAAATAAATATAGTTCTAATTAACACACATAAAAAATTGAAAATCTGTATTGAGCTTCGTTCCTAGAACTCGCGCGAATGACATCAACATAATGTTTAAACCAATATAACATTTAAAGTTTGTTCTGTACGTTGATATGCATCCACATAAAAATCATGCAAATTCTATTTGCTGATCCACATTTCCTCTAAAAGCCAATCGATGTCAATTTTCTGGTGACGGAACTATAAAAAAAACTTTACTACGGTACTGGAAAACTTGCTGCCTTCTGATTTGGTACATCTTGATAGTAGAATAAAAGACAATACAATATTTCTAGTCAGGAAGATAAGCAGCTATTATTGCCAAAGGGACAGTATTACTGTTAGATCGAAGATAAAAATACTATAAGTGGCAAAATTACTGTATTGTTTAATTTAATAGACAAGATAATAGGTGCGATGTGAAATATTAAAGTTACAACAATGTTATACTGTTGTGGTGTGTCGAAAATATATCTAAAAAAGATATGATTTTATATTATAAGTCTCGCGTAGTATTATGACACCAAAACTTCCATTGGGACACTTTTAGACATGGTGTAACTGTGCCGAAATTTACCCAGAATATTTCTATGTAGGTTAGCTCAAAAGTACAGACAGATGTGGTTGGTAACCTCGTTTCATGGAAAGGGCTGGCAAGTGAATAACATATGTCGTTCAAAATGCACAGATTCTATTAGTCCACTTTTAATAAATGATTCTAATATCTAAAGCTTTGAAATATATTGCATGTTCGTGTATGATGAATAAGCCAATAAGCCATTGTTTTAGAATCAGAATACATTAAATGATCCGAGGTTACATAGGTACATGTTGGCTTATAACTCGTGTAAAAGCACTAAAATTAATCAGGTTTGTTAATAACTATGATAAGATATAACGTTTATCAATTTTATAAGTGTGAACCCTCGGGCGAGATAAGTCGTCATCACTCAATTCATTGTGGTACACAAATTGGCTTATTGTCTCTTTTGTTCTATGACAAGATAAATGAGACAAATTGGTCAACTTAACTGTGATTAATCGATCAGGTAAATGATTAAATTGACCGCTTTTGGATGTATCCTGAAATATAACAGCGTGGTTATAATTAAATTAATTACATTTTGAGCAAAGGTCGGACCTAATGTGCATGTCATAACAGTATCAATCATAATTAATATTTCATGTCATCATTTCGGCAGAATGAAGTCCACTGCTGGACACAGGCCTCCCCTAAAGATCACCACAACGACCGATATGGGTGTATTGTGGGCTCATTGGAGGGTTTTGACAAAGTCGCCACGCTTGGCAGACGGGTTGGCGATCGCAGTTGAGTTGTTAATATACTCGAAGGACGCTGCTGCCCATCCTCAGGCTAATCTCTTAGTCGACTTTTACGAGACCCACGGGAGGAGATGAGGTGGTGGTATTCTGAGCCACACGGTATGTAATGTAGCCAGTACCACTAACTAAGCAAATTTTTCTATACTTTAGGATGACACGATTGTTCGCCATATCGAATCCTTTGCCTTACATTCTTTTGGATGCTTATCAGCACCATCGTGGTGGTTATCAAACCAGCCGGTAATAGTCTTCTGAATATGGACTCATCCATCCACCATAACGCTGAACGGCTCAGGGGAAACATCGCTATAATTACCAAGCATGACAAGGTGATGACCGTAATGTAAGGGTTAATGCTAGACGCAATACCTCCGTTGTCTTAAACATCTCCATAATGGAAAAGTGACATTGCTTTCAACTCATTGTCACTCATCACTAACCTAACATAAGTAGTTTGCCCATGTTTTTTATGTCTTTCTTCCGCAAATCTTCAAATATTTTCTTCCTGCTTAACGATGTTTTCTCATGCAAATCGATCCAACGTATAACGCTCTCGAATCTCGAATCTCGAAATAATACAAATATATGTTCGTTAATTCTACAATAGTGACGTAGTGTGGGTGCGGCGAATCGATGCATGTACTGCAGAAAATCGATTAGGCCTTATCGATACAATCAGTGCCGTCTCTGTGTTGACCTACGACGAGCCTTAATTGTGTAGGAGCTGTGGAATGTGTTTACATATTTTGAATAGATGAAATTTTACAGCGAATAGGAATGGAGCAGCCCAAAATCTACATATTTGCGTTTATAAGTTAGGTAACTATCAACCGCTAGTTCTAGTATCGGCCACGACCGTTATTCTCCCAAAATTTCGCCGAGAACGAGATGTAAATTTTTGCCGAGAACGGCCGAGACCGAGATCTCGGTCGGACCATAGTTTTCACGACTACGCTTCTTTCTTGCAAAACCAAACTTACGTCATAAGAGGATACACCGACGGTCTATTTTTTGAGTCAACTTATTGATTAATGATGATATTTGAGACACAACAGTCGTGTCCTCGACATTGTTGCTCAGTTTTTGCAAGTGTTATTATTCTGTCGGAATTATAAATTGTGTGGCATTAATATTAATAAATCACAGCATATTTAAAAAAGGTGCGCATGGACACAAACCTGGTATTGTATACAGATTTCCAGTTTATGTTTGGTAAAAAAAAACTACAAGTTTATAATGATTGATTGAATAAACACTTTAAAGTGTAGTCCTACATTGTGAATCGCTTAAATAGTTTAAATAAATATTTGTAGGCAATTAAGGTATTCGTGGAATTTATTGAATGACGTACGTACGAGTAAAGCGTCGAGCCCAATATATACTTTATCAGTCTATTCGAATATTATGATCATCATCCTATCAGCCAAAGTACGCCCACTGCTGAACTAAGGCCTCCCCGATAGAGTAACACAATTGTGTCGTCATTTTGGGGGAAGGTGCCAGTACTCGCCACGCTTGGTAGGCGGGTTGGTGAGCCCAGTATGGCTACTGTACTGCCGAAGGGCGCTGCTGTCCATCCATCTGGTTAAGAGCTCTTCAATCGCCTGATACGACATCTATGGGAGAAATAGTGGTATATTCCTTATTCCGACAACACACGTTTAAGATACGTGTCTATGTTATGAAAATAAAGCAAATCAAAATAGTGTTAACAGCCTAGTCTTTAGAATTCCAGTTGGAAATGGATCGAAGTTCTAATAAGTGTGCCAGTAATCGACCTTCCCGGTTCCCCGTGTGGTTTCATTGGCTGTCATGTCACGCGCTACACACGCTGTGGTGAGCTACAACCGATGGCCGTTGGAGCAGACTTCTTAACAGGAGATCACGAACCGGCAGATGTCTGGGATGTCCCGCAGCCAGATCGACTGATGACCTTTTTATTTTTGGTGTCCAGTGGAAATTCTACATGGAACTTCCTTCGCCCCGGGGAAGGGCGAAGGGATATGCCAGACTCCTACCGGCTAAACCCACTGGAGCAGTCATCTTCGGCACCGAAGGGGGGAGGGGATGACTGTAAAGCGGTCACCCCCTCTAGCGAATCGACCGATGACCTGAAGGTTGCTGGGATAGATTAGATGTGGAAGGCGGAGGACTGGGTGTTGTGGTGCGACGTGGGAGGGGACTTGACTATGTTCAATATGCGCTGCTGCGTTGATTGATTATTCATTTCGATAATGAAGCATATTTGATATCTATAACTAAGCATAAAAATAAGTACTTATTTGATGGAACCAATAATCAAACTCGCTATAGCCTGACTCATACTGAAGTCCTTCATCATATCAACAAAGGACGTCCACTACTAAACAAAGGGCTTCACCATAGATTTCCACAATGACCGCTTACATGCCGACCGTATCCACCGATTCCCAGCGACCTTCACCAGGTCGTCTGTCCACCTCGTTGGAGGTCGTCCCACGCTGCGTTTTCCGGTGCGTGGTCTCCACTCGAGAACCTTTTTGCCCCAACGGCCATCAATTCTACGAGCAACGTGCCTGGCCCATTGCCACTTCAGTTAACAAATTAATCCTTTAAGTGAGGTTGGAAACTTTAGTTCTTCTACGGATGTCCTCATGTCTGATTCGAGGTCCTTAATATAGAACAACCAAAATGAAAATAAGTAAAAATCTATTGAAACGCATTTTGTCCGCGTAAATCGGCATGAAGGGAACATTGTGTCATTTCATTATTTTTTTCATTTCGGCCGAATGAAGTCCACTGTTGGACACAGGCCTCCCCCGTAGATCACCATAACGACCGATATGAGTGTGTTGTGGGCTCATTGGGGGGTTTTGCCATAATCGTCACGCTTGGCAGATGGATTGGCGATCGCAGTTGAGCTGTTAATGTACTCGAAGGACGCTGCTGACCATCCTCCGGCTAATCCCTTAGTCGACTTTTACGACACCCACAGAAGATGGGGTGGTGGTATTCTGAGCCGGCATCACACGGCACGGAACATTGTGTGCTTACCTGCAAAAATATGTTTTATGCAATAACCAAAAATTCTCTTCATGTCAAAATAAAGTCCATAAAAAGATCAGTAGGCAAAATACGCAAAACAACGTAAAATTAGTATTCTTCGACTCAGGAGGCTAGACTAAAGACCCTAAACGTGTAAACGCTCTTTACAAGCCGTTTAAATCTGAACGAATCCACCGTGAGCGTATGAAGAAAGTCTTCCGAACTGGCCATAGCTTTTCGTATAGAAATCGGATGGTACATACAGAGGTCAGAGGGGATTATTTTAGATAATATCTTGCTGGAGTGGTGATGTATTAAGTTATGTAACTGAATGTATTCTCATACCCATGGTGTGTTGATGGTGTTGATAAAGTTATACTGTTGTGTAATGTATTGGATTCATCGTGTATTAGATATTATGAGAATAGTTCAGAAGAGTTCCGTGTGAAGTAAAAGGCGCCTGAGGGGATTCTGTAAAAGGGTTCTATATTGTAGTATTATACTGTGGTAGGTTTCTTATTGCAAGAGACCGGTTAGGAAAGCGCACAACGAGACTTGGGGGGATCCTTTACAATCCTCTTCGACACGTGCCTGGGTGACCGCTTTACAGCCATCCCCTTCGCCCAAAATAGGCGGCTCTAGTGTGATCTTAAGAAGACCTGGAGCCCCCTTCGGTGCCGAAGATGACAGCTCCAGTGGTTTTAGCCGGTAGGAGTCAGAGGCATACCCCATCGCCCTTCATCGGGGCGAAGGAAGTTTCATGTGGAATTTCCACTGGACACATGGCGATATTTGGGGAATGCCTTGGGAGCAGGGGCCTTTATCCGGCTGAAATGAAAGCCTGTAATAAACGCTAAAGCCAATATTACCCAATACGCATTAGAGACCATTATCTAAGAATACCTTAAATTCTATACAAATTGCAAGTGATAAACTTATATAAAAGAAGATTTTCGTTGTGTGTATGTTCATTCATGTTTGTTTAATTATTAAATGCTAATAATTAATTGATCTATGACAAATTACGACTTGTTATGTGGACATACGAACATTAGACTTTCGTTATTATTGAACCGAGGAGAATAGTTAAAACATTTAACTATAGGAAGTTACGTCAGTATCGGAAGTAAAAGTAGCTTACTGTGTAAAACGTTTAGTTCTTAGTACGAAAGCTTTGAGGAGTTTTATGAGTATTTTTGATTTATAGGGCTGTGAAAGTGTGTTTGTTGATAAACACTTGCTGTAGAACATTTGTGTTATTAAATGATCACGTAACTGCTTGTTCCCAACGGTGAGTTATGAAGCCCACTTTCACTACGGATTTTGACGGCACGGTTGGTGCAGTGGCTGATACAGTCGACTGCGATCAGCAGGTAGTTGTTCCGGGTCTGGGTGTATTGTATGTGGAATTCATGTCTGTAAACGCACCCACGACACAGGAGAAATCCTAGTGTGGGGCAACGTATATATAAAAAAAAGAAAGAACGAACTTTGAAATCGCTGCAATTAACTATCTTATGGCGTTTATGCCATACCATCTATTTAGGTCCGTGGCCATGTGTGCCGGCTCAGAATACCACCACCCCATCTCCTCCCATAGGTGTCGTAAAAGTCGACTAAGGAATTAGCCGGAGGATGGGCAGCAGCGAGTCCTTCGAGTATATTAACAACTCAACTGCGATCGCCAACCCGTCTGCCAAGCGTGGCGATGAAAACCCCCCAATGAGCCCACAACACACCCATATCAGTCGCTGTGGTGATCTTTGGGGGAGGCCTGTGTCCAGCAGTGGACTTCATTCGGCCGAAATGAAGATCTATTTAGGTGGGTGTCGGTACTGTCCAAGTGAAATTTTGCATTAGCGCATGTTTAGTAAATAAACTCGGTTGTTTCAATACCGCTTGTACATCCTTTTTCAGTGAAATCTAATGGATTCGTGGGAACAAAACGAGGTATTTATTACTTAGTTAACTCCATAGGATGTTAGTGAAATATAATCGGTTCCGTCTTATGGGCCAATATCCGTTATTTATATTGAATACTGTTGTAATACTTTGTTTTTGCACCGGATTCGAATAAGAATGAATGAATTAAGATAACGAGTCGTTTAGAATATAAATTTGTCGCTTGTATTATTTATTTTTGTTGATCGTTATCTCGTTTACTGATAACCCGATTTTCATGTCAATATATATTCTTTCATCACCATCATATCAGCCACAAGATGTCCACTGCTGAACAAAAGCCTCCCCCTCAGATTTCCACAACGAGCGGTTACATGTCACCCTTATCCAACGACTCCCAGCGACTTTCACCGGGTCGTCTGTCCACCTCGTTGGAGGTCGTCCCACGCTGCGTATTCAGGTGCGCGGTCTCCATTCAAGAACCGTTTCGCCCCATCGGCCACTTGCCACTTCAGTTTACTAATCCTTTCAGCTATGTCCGCAACTTTAGTTCTTCTATTTTTGATTCGATATCTTAGAGAAATACCAAGCATAGCTCTCTCTATAGCTCCACGTCTCTGTTCCATATATATTTTTTAGATGCAGAATATTTTATCTAGATAAAGATTTTTGTCAGCAGGGTGTTAGATTGATATATAATTTAGATCATATTCCAGAATACGAATGTTGTAGTATTCATTGTTCAAATAACACTCATATTCTGTAATTACACTGTTGCGAGGGAATATTGCCGCAATCATCAAGTTGGGATGGGTGATATCAGTATGATGCCTATTAAGTTTGTATTCTGACAGCTGTAGAAAGGTTTGCGTAGCCGATACCTATCTCAACCCCGACTTTTGCCCAACAGAAGTTATGTTCAGACGGTGCAGGGAAGCACGACTGAAGTCCAACGGTCCAAGTTTAGTTTTATAGTGTATACTGTTATGAGTATGCCAGTCTATCCTTATAGACTAGATATTTATTTGTGAAAATTAAACAGTAAATATTAATACCAAGTCAGCCGTTGCATCGTAAATCACATTACTCAATTCGCACCAGCAGTTTCCTATAAAAGGGCTGCCATACAAACACACGTTCATCTTCCTTGTATCTCGTTGCGTACAGAATGTTCTAGGTCACCACATTATTCATACACCTCATTCACGAAACAGTCATCAATATTTATTGTAGTATCTCTTTTTAGGAAAACTCCTTCAGGAAGTCTCTCCTCCATGACAGAACAAGGTTTTGTGTGAATGAGGATGTTTGAATAAATATTAACATGTATGACTGAAATATTTGAGGAAAACCATAGTTTTTAATGGTCGTGAAGCTGTTTCCGTTACATTCATAGATTAACCATTTTTATTGTGAACATTTTATATTTATTGATATAAATATTGTTTGAAAATATAAAATTTTATTGCCTTTTTATTTTATCGAACAGCATATTGAAAACATTTTTTGTACATAATAATTTAAAATATACGTAAAAATGAAATTGTACGTTACACCGGATTTCGTCACTACCGGTAATAAAATGTATCTAGGATCGAAATATGCGGAAAATACATTTTGAAAAGTCAAAAAAAAACTCACTGTACCAAGGGCCTACATTAAAAGGTCGTTAATTTAATCAACGTACATTTTTTTGAACTTCGAATGTAAAAAATACGGAACATTTTGGTTGCAGTTGAGCCGGATATTCGCGTCTTCCTCAAACATGGATAACGCGGTTATGATTTACTATTGTTTGTAAATATTTTTCCGAAGGGCGTCTTTTTTGCTAAAGTAGTAATGATGCTTAACAAATCTTGCTAATTCGTAAAATCATTTATTCAAATATGACAGACAGTATTCCTGGACATCTTATAAGATGGCCTCTAGCAAGTTAACATAGAGACGGCTACCGTACAATTATAATCAAAAATTATTTCGATGCACGCAGTAATCACTCACAGTGTCTTGATGTTTTTTAGTGTGGTATTTGGTTTGGGACTTTATTATTTTAATAACAGGATTCCAAACTGGTGGTACCTGCCAGCCATCTTCTCTATTAAAATTAGGATGTTTTTTAATTTCAATAGCCTCACGAAATATTCTTGGTACATATCGGTTTTCTTTCGCGAGGACTTGAGGTTGATCGAAACGAAGAAAATGGTTGGGTTTGTCTAAGGCATGTTCGCACACTGCAGACTTTGTGGAGCGTCTATGCTTGACTTGTGTTCTTTTAACCTAGTGGCTATACTACGCTTTGTTTGCCCTATGTATGACAACCCACACTCACAGTCAATCTTATAGACCCCTGCATCTTGTAAAGGAATGTGGCACTTCACTGGTTTGAGAAGTTGGCTGATCTTCTTATGCGGCTTGAAGTAGGTTTTTATGGAAGCACGCTTCAAGATGTGACCAATTCTGTCGGTGACTCCCTTAATGAATGGTAATACTGCAGGTCGTCGATCAACCGTGGTGGGTTTCGGGCGGCTTCTGCGATGGGGATTTGGAGCTCTCAAATTGTTTCGCTGGAGAACCTCCTTCACGTGGTGAAGTTCCCCTGCCAGATGTTCGAGGTCGCATCCGTTTAAAAGTGGTTTATTATAATGTGTAATACTCGCGAAAACCTAAGAAATTATTATTTAAATTTTTATTTATCAGATATACCTATATATTAATGAATTAAATCATACATATACAAATATATTATTATTATATATATCAATTTTCTTCTCTATTATCAAACTTGATATTCGTGACATCTACAGCGCTGGAGCATTTTGTTTGCTGTAGCACTAGCTGAGTTAGGTACCAATTTTGGCCTCACGCATTCACAACCATTTACTATCATATTTCATTTACTGTTTATATAAAATTTGCAACGCGTGTATGAATGAGGACTCAAAATAAACCAATTTTCTTTCTTTCCTTCTTTAATATCGACATCAATGAATGAAGGTTCAGGACTAAACTTCTGCTGAAGAACTCTGGGAATATCGGCTTCATGGTATGTTATGGTATCTCTGAAACTCGTTGTATTATAAAAGTTATACATTGCTGAGCCAGCCACTTTCACTGGATAACTTTTACTTACAAGGACGACTACTTTCTGTTTGGCGTCATACATACACGGTGTTGTCAGCTTTATAATACTTGCTATAAGGATGATAGTCGGATGAAGTTTTTGTAAATAGGTCACGTATTTGTTGGGAGTACTTTTAACTGCATTCCGAAATGTTTGACGCGTATGTGTGGGTTTGGTTATTTGTTGTTAGTTACCTCTTTGTAAAAGGGGGGTTCTCGGTAAAATACAAGCTTGCCTATAAAAATCATCATCATATCAGCCACAGGACGACCACTGCTGAACAAAGGCCTCCCCCTTAGATTTCCACAACGAGCGGTCACATGTCGCTCTCATCCAACGACCCCCAGCGACCTTCACCTGGCCGTCTGTTCACCTCGTTGGAGTTGGAGGGGATTATAGCAAACCCCTCAAGGAGCACAAAACACATACCCATACCAGTCTTTGTGGCGATCTTTGGAGGAGGGTTTGTCCAGTCCAGCAGTGGATGTTTTCGCCTCGGATCACCAATCCACCAGACGTGGTTATGACATTATTCCTTCGTGACCGGTTATTGGGTTATTATAGCGGGCCAGATAAATCCCAGAGTTTCTAATTACTAGCTTTTACCCGCGGCTTCGCTCGCATTGTTTTTATCGTTCGTAAAAGAGAATTTTTTTTTTTCAATAAAAAGTAGCCTATGTTACTTCTAATACCTCCAAGAATATGTGTACAAAGTTTCACGAGGACCGGTTAAGTAGTTTTCGCGTGAAAGCGTAACAAACAAACTTACATTCACATTTATAATATTAGTATTATTTTGAAGCAAAATCGATTTATGTATTAATTATATGTATCACTTTTGTTTTTGTTATTATAAGTAAACGATACCCGCCTCTAGTTTCGTGGGTACAGTTTGAATGCATTAATCGCATTTTCAAAAACAACTTTGCCGCAAATTCAATAGAAGATAGGTAAAATTTCGACCCGTTTCTGACTCGACCCCCTTATCCCTAATAGGTAAGTATGTGAAAACACAGAACTCTCAATGCACACAACATAACATATAACATCTCTTAAAATTTCAAAGTTTGGAGCACTGACCTTAAATGCTGTTATTACATAAAAATATAGAAGAATTCAAATTTCGTTCTAAATTCAAATCCGGAATTATGTCTGTTCGTAACAGTTAACCACGAAAGTAAATGTCATATGTACGCTTTCTATTTGAATCATCAAATTTTCTGTCAAGCAAAAGTAAATTCATTGATCATTAAACCGATTCCAAAATACCAAATGACTGTTATTGTTCTATCAGGTCATTGACCGACTGCCATTGAGTCAACGAAGTTGCATAAATTGCAGATAAAAAAGAATTTAGTTATAGATCACTTCATACCTACTGTGAAAGCGTTGGACCCAGCGAAAAGTCGATTCTAATTCCGTATTGACTATTGGCACTAACCCACTCGTATCACAGTAATATAGATTAGGAGTTCACCTTGGGGGTCGCGAGCGCGCTTATTGGGAAATCTGCGTGCTCATACCGAGCGACCCCCGGGAGGACAGCGGTGCGCATGTGGTCACGTACCGCTGTGTGCGCAGCACAGCGCATAGTGAGGCCTCGGGGGAATCTTTTACAATCCCCTCGAGAGATGCTTGGGGGGGTGGCCTCTTTACAGTCGCCTTCCCTCCACTAGAGGGGATGACCACTTTACAGTCATCCCCTCCGAGATGTGCCTAAAGGCGTGGCACCAACGGGTGGCTCTAGATGGAGATCTTTCGAGTTCCTGGAGCCTCCCTTCGGTGCCGACGATGATCACTCCGGTGGTTTTAGCCGGTAGGAGTCCGGCATGCCCCTTCGCCCTTTCCCGGGGCGAAGGAAGTACATGAGGTATTTCCACCGGATCAATAAAAAAAAAAGGAGGAGTTCACAGGAATAATGGTACATCATATTTGAAAACATCTTTTATAAAGGCATTTATGCTTCTAATTGCCTTTAACACATAAATTATGAATTCGTTAAAAGAATTACAGCCACTGCTGACCCGCAACATAAGCTTAAATATACAAACGCTATCCAAACACTCAGAAGGCTGCGCTACTTTCTACCGACCTAACTAACATTTAAAACAATCCATAATGCTCGTAACATTAAGCTTTGAAAGGAAATAAGATCACTTTCTCCAGTTTTATGGTCTAATTACACCATAGAGATCTTGTATTAATGGTGGCTAGCTATGTGTGGGAGACTTTGTGGTTTCATATGGAAAAAATACCAGTCTAAAGTCATTGACTGAATTTGGAGGTTATGTAACTGGTTTATAGCTTGTCCTTTCTTTTCCGGTGTAAATTGAGGCTTCACAGTTAAAACCGATAATGTATTTTAATAATCCACTGCCGGGCATGTCAATCAATCAATTATGTCGGCTTGGATACTGACGTTTGACGATTGGACATCTTCACGCAAAACACTTTTTTTTAATTTTGTCTTTTATCAATTGAGTCTAGGCCGAATACGATTCTGCCAATGTCAACGTTGTAAGCTAATACAGTACGATATTGGGCGGCTGCGAATTTATAAAGAGATGGTTAAGTGGTTCCGCCACCCGATACCTCACACAAACCTTCACCACACACAAAGAAAAATCGCAATAAAAAACGAATGAAACCACTGAAATAACAATTTTTCCACGATACCAGCACGAACGCGTGTGTTTACCAACTTAGCTTATGACAGAATTCCTCACAAAACCTTTTTCTTCTTCACTTAGATTATGGCTTCTGTAGAGTATCCTCCACAATTTCGCCAACATCGTACGGTGTTTAGATGATTTTTTAAATATTAAATTATTTAAAAAAACGTTACCCCACTCTGGGTATTCTCCTGTGTGGTGTCGTGGATGCGTTTACAGACATGAATTCGACAGACAATACACCCAAACCCGGAACAACTACCTGCAGATCATACAAATATTTGTTCCGTGCGGGAATCGAACACACGACCCGGTGCGCAGCAGCCGATTGTATCAGCCACTGCACCAACCGTGCTGTCACTCTTTACATATTAATAAAATATTTCTCAAAAATTAAAAAAAAAACTATAAAATATGTCGGCAACGTCGTACGGTTTTCAATTGTTTTTTAAAAAACATGGAATAAACATTGACAGCGACAATGCCAATAACCTACATGGTCACCAGAGTATTTTTGGAAATACTGCCGATGACACAGTTGAAAGGATTTGTAGGTTGATTTTGAAGGTTCTGAATTGTTTGCGTAGAATACCGATGGTTAATATTCAGATAGTGGTAATGGTGATTATTTCTAGCTTAACCTATATGACTAGCGTGGATGAATTTATGCTTTTAGTAATATTTTGTTTTGCCGTGTGGTGCCGGCTCAGAATGCCACCACCCCATCTCCTCCCGTGGGTGTCGTAAAAGTCGACTAAGGGGTTAGCCGAAGGATGGGTAGCAGCATCCTTTGAGTACATTAACAACTCAACTGCGATCGCCAACCCGTCTGCCAAGCGTGGCGATTAGGGCAAAAGCCCCAATAAGCCCACAACACGCCCATATCGGTCGTTGTGGTGATCTTTGTGGGAGGCCTGTGTCCAGCAGTGGACTTAATTCGGCCTAAATAATGAATATTTAGTTTATCTTTCACGAAATTGAAACAAATCTTTTATCGTATAAAATAACATGGCCGCGTGAGGCGGTCGTCTCCCTCTAGGACACGTATCCACAAATAAATAATTAACTGTAAGTATATTGAATTTATACCTTTGGGAATCTATACAAATAAATAAAATTGAAGTGTCTGTTTGTAACGTCAAAATAACAGCTTTTTACTAAATGCATATGAAAGTATATAGGGAACATATAACAAAACTTGCATTTTAAACATTTTTGTCTGTCTGTCTGTCGGTCTGTCTGTCTGTCTGTTTGTTCCGGGTAATCTCCGAAACGGCTGGACCGATTTTGACGGGACTTTCACTGGTAGATAGCGGCGAATAACTTAGGCTACGTTTATTTTAGAAAAACAACTAGGGTTCCGCGCAAAAAAAATAAAACCCTTGAAATTCAATGTATATATTCTATGTCAAGTGCCTATGTCGAAGTACTCTAAATGTAAAACCGCGGGTCCCAGCTAGTATAAAATATGCAGAAAACAAGATCTTAGTTTTTATTCATTTATTCGTGCACAATGTTGTGCGGTTATGAAGGTCAAAGACCGGTGTTGTTTACAAACTTAAAGATTCCATTTGAAAAAATATTTTGTGAAGATATGTCTTTTTATGGATATTTTATTAATAAACGGTAAAACTGAAATAAACAACGGCACGGGTGACGCAGTGGCTAACCGATTAGCTTTCTGCACTACGTGTCGCGGGTTCAATCCCTATGATCTACAGGGTAGGAGAGTAGTGTATTCCTTGATCTACAGGTACTTGTTTCGGATCCGAGTGTTTGTGCATGTGAGAGATATTAGCAGGTTACTATTGCAATCATGACCAATAGCGCCAACCAGACGAATGCCATTAAAAATCTAGACATTTAGTAATCAATTATATGACTGCAGCTATCGCCTTGGCCGTCAGGTCGTTCTTTTATAGGTAGCTAGGGGGTCCCACGACGCGCGGGGTCTTTACAGTCGTCTCCACTCAAATTAAAACTCAATTTTTTAATTTCATTTCGGCCCTAATAGGCGCTTACGAAAAGTCAAGTGCACGGTTCGGAAAAGTCGGTCCTATAGAGAAGAGCCGGCAAGAAACTGGATATACTCTTTTCAAAAAAGTTATATTACAATTTTGTTATTACATTGTAATAAGCTAGGTACGTGCGAACAAAGTACACTAATTAAATGTAAAATAGACACAATAACAAAACAGACAATTGCTTCTAACACAATAGGAAACTGAGCCCTTCCGAGATGTCTGTTTGTGTGGAGTGTTCGTCAAAGATTACCTCCCAGATGGTTCTAGGGTACAGCAGGAAGTGTTTGTGCAAAAGAGATTTATTTCTACAAACTGTACTCATGGTATAAGGAGACGACTAGTGAAAACGAATGTATGTATACCGATTACTCCGAGATTAGTAGACCGATTTGAGCTATTCATATTTTAACTGCTGCAGAATGCTTTCGAATTGGTCCCATATGAAGCTTTTAAGCCAGCTTCGATAAACAGTTACAGGTTAATTCGACTGCGCATATCTAGATGATGTCTTAATAGTTTCGATTCCTCTCAGATCGGAGAACCGATTTGAGTCATTCTTATTTTTAGTGTTAAATACTGATATCAAATTGGAAAAAGTTCTTTAATTTATTTACACTAAAAAGAAACAAATAAAACTTTTTAACAAAACATATACCCACTGCAAATACCCTACACGATATAAAAGCCAGGTATGCCCCAACCATGGTTCATGCAGACCAACGAGAAGTTATATTTTATACCTGGCCCCGTCCGGCTTCATAAAGTTTTTTTTTCCTTTTCAGTGGTTTAAATTTTTTATATCGTACAGGGTTTTTGAAGTCGGTATTTTTTTTTTGTTATAATGTTTTATTTCAAATGTTCTAGCTAACTCGTGTATTTAACGTGTGTGTGTGGGGGTGTGTGCGTTGATTGGCTGTCAGCACTACCATCGCAGTTTTTCTACGCATCACGACTTCGTGGTTGGTAAAGTGATCAGTCAACTTGTCAGTATGTAGATTATATGCTTAGATAGCTGTGTAAAGTTCAACCGATAGGTATTATGTTACGAAATAGATTTATTAGATAAGAGTATGTTATGTAGCATGTATTATCGGTGTGGTGTCCTGATCAAGAATATAGCACCACTCCATCTCTTCCCGTGGGTGTCGTAAAAGGAGACTAAGGGATTAGCCGGAGGATGGGCATCAGTATCATCCTTCGAGTACATTAACAGCTCAACTGCGATCGCCAACCCGTCTGCCAAGCGTGGCGATTATGGCCAAAACCCCCAATGAGCCCACAAGACATCCATATCGATGGTTGTGGTGATCTTTGGGGGACTTCATTCAGCCGAAATGATTATCCGTGTGGTGTCCGAATAAAGAATATAGCACCAGTCCATGTCCGCCTTTGGAGGTCGTAAAAGGAGACTAAGGGACTCTAAACCAAAGGGATCACGCGTTCCTACGGCGACACTGTAGTAAAATGTCACTAGATTGTTTCGGGGAGATGAGGCAGTCGATTAGTTTATTCAACACAGCTGACATCACAAAACCCCATTTAAAATACTATACGTACTCTTAGGGGACGACCTCCAACGAGGTGGACAGTCGAACTGGTGACGGTCGCTGGGAGTCGTTGGACTCGGGCGGTCATTCTGGAAATCTTTGGGGTGGTCTTTGTTCAGCAGTGGACATCCTTTGGCTGATATGATGATGATGACGATATACTCTTACATTATACAACTTTATTTTTAATTTTTTTATTGGTGCCCAGTGGAAATTCTTCATGAACTTCCTTCGCCCCGGGGAAGGGCGAAGGGGTATGCCGGACTCCTACCGGCTAAACCACTGGAGCGGTCATCTTCGGCACGTAAGGGAGGCTCCAGGTCCTCGTATGATCACACTAGAGCCGCCCACTGCCACCACGCCTATTGGCACATCTCGGAGAGGGTGACTGTAAAGCGGTCACCCCCCCAGGGGGATTGTAAAGGATCCCCCAAAGCGTCCCACGGCAGCGCGTGACCACAGGCGTGCTACCGTCTTTTCTTGGGTCGCTTGGTGTGGGCACGCAGATTCCCCAATCTACGCACCCGCGAACCCAGAGGTCCCCCACCTTATAGCAGCGGCAGGAACCCCTGCCGCTGCTATAAGGTGGGGGCGTCAGGCGTATCGGAATTAGGCGCCAGGGCGGTTGTTACCCCGGCGCCGTCTCCTTCTTCTTCGAGCGGGATCGGCCCTCTCCCGGTCCCGCTCTGCATTCTCCTTCTGGAGCATGACGCTCTCACAGAAGGAGACCACTGCATTCCAGTTTTCGTGCTCTGCCAACATAGCCGACACTACATTATACAACCTACGTTGTGTATCTACATATTGTGTACATTATTTGTACACATTCCTTGTATGCAACAACTGTACATATACATACCTTGTATTTATTAATTGCGCACGTTCATTGTATACATCAATTATATACATATCTTGTATACATAACTTGTATACATACCTTAGTCTGCGAGTGTTGAGAATTGAAATGATTCTTGTAAATAACGCCTATGTAATTTTGTAGTAGTGTATCAAAACAAAGCATAACAAATAGCTTAGTAATTATATAGCCATCAATAGCATAAATTATTTAAATACATTTTTGAATAAACATCATTCAAATAAACATATAGTCTCACAACCATTTCTAGTCGCAAACTAACAATAGTTCAGTCACCCAAGAATGATATCATTCAAATTCCATTCAATAATTGTTGGACTATAACAGTTCTACGATGTTTTCATTTCAATAATACTGGTTGCGATTTATAAGTTCCATATGTTATACTGTTATAACATAGATTTATATATTACTAGCTGGGACCCGCGGTTTCACCCGCCGTTTAATTTTATATATATAGAAATGAAATTCATTTGAATGATATTGGCGCTATCTGTCAAAGATTGGTCGTACCAACTCAGAAACCTTTGTGGGCTCATGCACAACACTTTGCTGAAGAATGATCAAATGCATAGTTTACGATTCTATAATGACATACACACAAACATTCATTTTTATATATACAGATAACGAGTCTAGGGCATCTAGTATTGATAGGAAAAACGTCAATTTTGATGATGTCTTGACCTTTTTTCATGTTTTGATAACGTCGGTTTCGCATAATCAGTATTGCTAACCCTTCGTTAAATATTCTTGTGACAAGAGTAGCTCCACCTCGCTGACCACTCTGGTACTATAGCCGTTAAGCTATTACCGCATTAAATTGCTATTATATCATGCTCGTATTACCCGAAGGGGTAGGTAGACTTAGGTGCACCAATGGATGACTCTAGTGAGATCTTACAAGGACCTGGAGCCTCCCTTCGGTGCCGAAGATGACCGCTCCAGTGGTTTTAGCCGGTAGTAATCCAGCATGCCCCTTCGCCCTACCCCGGTCGGAGGAAGTTCATGATGAATTTCCACTGAGCACCAATAGAAAAATTAAATTAAAAAAAGATAGGACTATGGGATATTTATTCACTTCACCCCGGGGAAGGGCGAAGGGGCATGCCGTACTCCTACCGGCTAAAACCGCTGGAGCGGTCATCTTCGGCACCTAAGGGAGGCTCCAGGTCCTCGTATGATCTGTCTAGTCGGAGGATGGGCAGCAGCGTCCTTCGAGAACATTAACAACTCAACTGCGATCGCCAACCCGCCTGCCAAGCGTGGCAATTATGACAAAACGCCCCAATGAGAACACAACACACCCATATTCTTTTTTTTTTTTTTTTTTTTTTTTTTAACGTTGCCCCACACTTGGATTTCTCCAGTGTCGTGGGTGCGTTTACAGACACAAATTCCACACACAATACACCCAGACCCGGAACAAATACCTGCAGATCGTACAAATATTTGTTCCGTGCGGGAATCGAACCCACGACCCGGTGCGCAGCAGCCGACTGTATCAGCCACTGCACCAACCGTGCCGTCCCCGACCCATATCGGTCATTATGGTGATCTTTGGGGGAGGCCTGTGTCCAGCAGTGGACTTTAACCGAAATGATGATGATATATTGTACATTATTAAAACATGACACATAACTCTGCATAAGTATACCCGTGTGCACATAAGTCATACGTATTATAAGACGCAGCACACAGTATCGAGGTCGTTTCCCAACATGGCCACCGGCACACAAACGCACTCAATATTTACGAAGCTTGGGTAATATTTATTTTTGTATGTCATTTTCAGAAAAGCACTTTTATGACTCGGAAGTTCATGAAGAATTTCCACTGGGCACCAATAAAAATAAACTTATTTTGGCGCGTTAGACATTTTTTAGATGGTTACTAGGGTTAATGCGATCCCGACGGCGAAACGCCAAACTAAATGTCTATACTCGGTATATGTTACTGTGATATCGTCGCATTATATTTATAAAAAGAAAAATATGAATCGGGAGTTAACAATTGTTGTATTATCGGTTGTTTAAACAGTTGTTATAAATTTTAGAGCAGTAAATGTTTTATTTTTTATTTATCTAGACGCGTTCGCGGTCTGCTATATGTACATGCACACACTATAGCTGCGTCTCGTAACGGTGTCGCGAGTCCAGAGATTTTATCTCATCTAAAAATATGCGTACCGCGCTAAAAGAAGATTTCACTTAAAACATTAAAAAAGTTATCGAAACGTGGAATGAAGAATACAATATGACACGAGTGATGGATTTTTTTGAGTCTTCTCGTGACCACGGTCAATGCAACTTGGCCGAAACGTTGAGGTTAGTCAAAATGTTTTGGTGCAGTGGCTGATAGAGTCGGCTGCTGCGCTCCGGGTCGTGGGTTCGATTCCCGCACGGAACGAATATTTGTATGATCTTCAGGTAGTTGTTCCGGGTCTGGGTGTTATCACAGGAGCAATCCTAGTGTATGGCAAAGTTTTGAAAAAAAAAAAAAAATTGAATCATAGAGGGGTTAAGCAGCAGCGCCCCTTCAGTGGTTTTTTATCATTTGGTCATTGGCGCACCTTATGTCAGAACTGTATAAACCGCCTATAGACCTGCGACTTGGTTCGAAGACTGCCATCTAATGACAAAAACGGGGACTGACGTACCCTCCGAAGCATGGAGACGTTCAGTTCAAATATCACAGCGTTGCTTTACCTCACCAATCGTTTAAGATCAGTAAATGCAATTGGCTATGAGCGCCTTCCTGTAGAACACAGAACAAAAATTATGCGGTCGGGGGACCCCCGTCAGGAAAAATGTTCCATACTTGCAATAATGACACAATATAAATCCCGTGTGAATTAAAACAAAAAGAAGTTTATGTAATATTAGCTGGGACCCGCAGTTTCACCCGCGTTTTATTTAAAAGAAACTTAGAGTACTTCGACATAGAATATATATATTGGATTTCAAGGGTTTTTTATTTTTTGCGCGGAACCCTAATCATTTTCCTAAAATAAAAGTAGCCTTAGTTATTCCTTATAATATCAGCTATCTGCCAGTCCCGTCAAAATCGGTCCAGCCGTTTCGGAGATTACCCGGAGCAAACAGACAGACAGACAAAAAATTTAAAAATGTTTTTTTTGTTATAGGTACCGTATATACTTTCATATGCATTTAGTAAAAAGCTGTTATTTTGACATTACAAATAGACACTTCAATTTTATTTATTTGTATAGATTTACACGTGTTTATAATTGAGGTTATACAGCTGACCGCGCACAATGCTTGCTGATCGAATCTCGATGTGTGTATGGTCATGCGATATATAATAGAGACAGAGAGAAAGAGAAAGAGAGGGAACGGTCGCTTGGAGAAAGCATAACGCTTTTTCATTACGTGACAATATCTGCCACTTTACTATAAGCCGCGTAAAAGGACTTCGTTTCAAATATATTTGTAGAATTGTCGCTACAACTAATACACATATTGTTACAGTTTGCCGTCGACCGTTGCATAATTATTTATTTTCAACTTAACGAGTCACCGAGGTGCGGCAGAGGTCTAGATATAGTGTCTACTCTATATAAGGCTATGTTAGCTTTTTGCCGGGAAACAGCCAATAACGTGACATTGTGGGTCGACATGATCTCGATTTATGAAGGCTAGAATATTTGTGACTATGGAATAATTTTGAGGTTATATTGGAGAAGTGACAGTGTTTTTAATAATAATTTCCATGAACACTTTTTAATTTTTTTATTAAATCCAATTTGAATACATCATGTGCTTCCTCCGCTCCGAGGAAGAGCGATGCCTACCTCCTGCCGGCTAAAACCCCTGGAATGGTAATCATACCGAAGGGAGTCTCCAGGTCTTCTTTAAGAGCACACTAGAGCTTTTAGGCACATCGTGAGGGGATGACTGTAAAGCGGTCGCGCCCTCTAGCGGAGTCTGGAGTTCTTTTATATAACACCTTTTTCAACGTTGTTTTTGACGGCACAGTTGCTGCGCTCTGGGTCGTGGGTTCGATTCCCGCACGGAACAAATATTTGTATGATCTGCAGGTAGTTGTGCCGGGTCTGGGTGTTATTGTGTGTTGAATTTATGTCTGTAAACGCACCCACGACACAGAAGAAATACCAGTGCGCGTTTAAAATAAAACCAACGTTTAAAAAAAAATCGACAACCTAAAATGTAGCTAATAAATAATTTATCCCAGCCCCATAAGATTTAATTGTTAATGCTACCCAAGACTAGCCGGAGGATGGGCAGCAGCGTCCTTCGAGTACATTAACAACTCAACTGCGATCGCCAACCCGTCTGCCAAGCGTGGCGATTATGGCAAAACCCCCCAATGAGCCCACAACACACCCATATCGGTCGTTGTGGTGCTCTTTGGGGGAGGCCTGTGTCCAGCAGTGGACTTCATTCGGCCGAAATGATGACTTAAGACTAGTCCTCGGTAGCATTCCAGTAATAATAGGCAGGTGAGACGCTTACCACCAGACGGACTCCTTGCTCGTCTCGGCATTAGATAACATAAAATAAGAATTCCCTTGAAGTTGAGCTCCAAGTCTATGTTGCTGGTATATAGCGAAGCATTTTCACCGTCTATTTTTTAAAAGATAAAAATATATTTTATTCATGTAAAACCATTTATAGGCACTTTTGAATAGTCAAGACTTTAGTTGCCGCGTTCCAAGATGTTGATTACCTATGGAGAAGAACGGGTAAGAAACTCCATGGTTACTCTTTCTAAATCACATTGGTACAATGTTTATTTTTGTAACTACAATGTTCTCGAAATGATGGTAATGTGAGGACAATGCAGGAGAAAAGTCTCTAAACTTCTCAAAAAGTCTACACAAAAAAAAGGTAAAAAGGTTAAAAAAAAAGGTTGCACTCCGGGAGTGCCGACAGAAGTGAAAACAATTTTTTTTATTTATCTAGACGCGTTCGCGGTCTGCTATATGTACATGCATATATGCACACACTATAGCTGCGTCTCGTAATGGTGTCGCGAGTCCAGAGATTTTATCTCATCTAAAAATATGCGTACCGCGCTAAAAGAAGTTTTCACTTCAACAAGCCTGATTTTAACATTTACTAGAGTTTTTGATTCAATTGTCATGACAGCATTAAGATGACCAATCATAACAGACGGCACTCGTTCACGAGCATGACGCATGCATCAGCGTCGCTCAGCTCAACCATATTGTAGGGAAACTTAGCGACCCTATACACGACGCCACCATAAGCAGGACACTTGACTGAGCATGACATACCTAAACTGCCAGATAAATATCACGTCAATAAAACAAAATAATTGAATACCCCACATGGCACTCGCTTTTGGAATTGCCACTAAGCTAAGCAAAGAAGCAATTCTGGTCGAAGCGACAAACTTAAATATCTGTTTACTCATTTGAATTACCTCATAACGAGTTTCCCACCAACGGAGAATAAAACAGTGCCGCAAAGGTTAACACCTTTCAGTAAACGTCGTAACTAAATATTTAAGTAGCTTTTAACTGCAGTTTGTGTCGTTTATTTCTAATTCAAGTTTACATATTTTGCTTTATGGTTTTAGAAGGGTGGTTAACATAGGACATCTATTGTTATTTTAAGCGAGTTCGAGTGAGGGGTCTTCAATTCGTCTGTATACATTTTTTATGTATGTTCAGGCATTTTACTCCGACATACGAGTATATGCACCGATCAACTATTTGGAACCTACTTAGATTCTGACGTTTCATAAGTGCCAATATTTGGTTTATTTGAAATGAAATACTTTGACTTTGATTGGGATGATGATTTTTTGTATGAAAGAATTTTCATTCGAGGTGGTCCCATTCAAATTTAGTGAAAACCTTCGGAGGTAATAAAGGGAACTCTTCAATGGATGACAGCAAATCACCCGCGATTGCAGTAATCGCTTGTCTATGTATTGTTTCTAATCTAATCTAATCTAACGGCCGAATGAAGTCCACTGCTGGACACAGGCCTCCCCCAAAGATCACCACAACGACCGATATGGATATGATGTGGGCTCATTGGGGGGTTTTGCCATAATCGCCACTGTCGCCAATGCCGTGTGGTGGCGACTCAGAATACCACCACTCCAACTCCTCCTGTGGGTTTCGTAAAAGTTGACTAAGGGTAAAGGATGGGCAGCAGCGTCCTTCGAGTACATTAACAACTCAACTGCGATCGCCAATCTGCCAAGCGTGACTATTATGGCAAGACCCCCGAACCACCCGCCCACAACACTTACATATCGGTCGTTGTGGCTATCTTTGGGGGAGGCCTGTGTCCAGCAGTGGACTTCATTCGGCCGAAATGATGAAAATATATTGAAATTATATTTTTATTTTTATAAAATTAATACCACGTAACCTGCCGAGTGTCCCAATTAAATACCAGCTTTCACATTTTGATCGTATTTTAAATTTAATTTTGGGGGAATTATTACAGTTTACAGACAACAAAATTTTACAATTATAACAAGGTTTAGGCAACTCTCCAGTGAGCTTATTCATTACCATCCCACTATCAGTGTTGATTCAGAGCTTTCCGTAATGTTCGGAAACTGGTCCATTACTCATCTACCCACTACTGATTCATTGTGACATGATTCGTCAGGCGATCCATCATGTCTAAGTAGAATTGTGATCTAGCTATCCAATAATATCAATCACATTTTGATAAATTGTCAATAATGGCCGTGTGGTGCAGGCTCAGAATGCCACCACCCCATCTCCTCCCGTGAGTGTCGTAAAAGTCGACTAAGGGATTGGCCGAAGGATGGGCAGCAGCGTCCTTCGAGTACATTAACAACTCAACTGCGATCGCCAACCCGCCTGCCAAGCGATCCATATCAGTCGTTGTGGTGATCTTTGGGAGAGGCCTGTGCCCAGCAGTGGACTTCATTCGGCCGTTAGATTATATTTTAGATTAGAATGGGTGCATCAAAGTCATAATTTGCACATTTTATTGAAACAGCAAGCTTATTGTTATATCAAGATGTTGTCAGCAGTGAAAGTGCGCATTCATGGGGTGCAAGGTGATAAATGGGATTTAAAGGACAAAATCAACCAGTATCGGGGCCTAATAAAGTTATATCAAAGTATTAGAGAGTATTCATCAAAAGAACTTTAACAAGAAAATACAACTTGATAGAATCAGATTTAATTTCACACATTTCAACAAAGAGCAAAAAATGACTTCTGGGATGGAGAGCTTTTTTTTTTTTATTGATGCCCTGTGGAAATTCTTCATGAAGTTCCTTCGCCCCGGGGAAGGGCGAAGGGGTATGCCGGACTCCTACCGGCTAAAACCACTGGGGCGGTAGTATGACTGGTTGTACGAGTGACATATTGCGAGACTACTACTTTTTTTTTTTTTTTTTTTTTTTTTTTTTTTTTTTTTTTTAAAAAAACGTTGCCCCACACTAGGAGTTCTCCTGTGTCGTGGGTGCGTTTACAGACATGAATTCCACATACAATACACCCAGACCCGGAACAACTACCTGCAGATCATACAAATATTTGTTCCGTGCGGGAATCGAACCCACGACCCGGAGCGCAGCAGCCGACTGTATCAGCCACTAAACCAACCGTGCCGGTACTCAATACACGAATCTCATTCAAAACAATATTTATTTGGTGCCTGTCACACAGTTCATACTAGCATAGGCATCATCGTTTACTCTATCTTTTACTTTCTTTTAACTATGATAATGTTTGCTTGTCTGCAAAAGGTAGAACCAAATGTACCAAGCTTATGAGAATAAAATTATTATAATTATAAAATAAAAAAATTACTATGTATAAAAATTATATCGACCTGAATACGTGGTGATTATGACCGACAAGTCTATGTGAAGTCGCATTTATGGCATCAAACGAGCTGGTAAGATATTTTGTCTCTTACAAGATAATGATATTCTAGAACAATCCTTACTGATCTCTTTCGGTGCAGAGTGAGAAAGAAACATTGTAAATTATTACCAATGGCGATAACATCTGTTAAAATAATTGTTGTTTGTTAGCCTTTTGTTGACATAGTTGACAATGTTGGGTTTGGATTCTAGTCGTACGAGATGTAGATATATACCATTATTACAGCCGACCCATGTCCACAGCTGAACAAAACCTCCCCATAGACCTCTACGACTCTCACCAGGTCGTCGGAGGACGTACCACTTTGCGTTTTCCAGTGCATGGTCTCCACTCGAGCCATCGGTTCTACGAGCGATCTGCCCCGCCCATTGCTACTTAAGCTAACTTATGTCGGAAACTTTAGTTCTTCTACGGACTTCTGTGTATATTTAGATCGACTGTAATGTAAACCTGTTACACAAAAACCAATATTGTGTTGATGTCCAAATTATTGTTAGTATTTACTAAGTTATACAAAATGTATTATAATTTTATAATAACTATAAATCACAGGTTATTTATAGACAAAAACCTAATAGCATTAGCAGGACAGACTAAACAGTGTTCATATTATTAAGTACATGTTGCAATGTTTAACCTTTCGTACTTAGTTATTACGAGGTTGGATGCTTAGTTTTTTGGTGGTTAACCAAAATTATTTAATCATTCACTTCAGTAGACATTCATTTTAATATAAAAGCTGTAGATAACACATTTTCAGTCTCATGTTTATTGCTACTGTCCATAATTCTAATTTATAATCTCTCCAAATCTATATATCGATTCGTATTACTTACTTGCCGTGTGGTGCCCGCTACGAATAGCACCAACCCATCTCATCCCGTGGCCGAAAAGCCGACCAAGGGATTAGACGGAGGATGGGCAGCAGCGTCTTTCGAATACATTAACATCTCAACTGCGATCGCCAACCCGCCTGCCAAGCGTGGCGATTATGGCAAATCCCCCTAATGAGCACACAACACACCGATATCAGTCGTTGTGGTGATCTTTGAGGAAGGCCTGTGTCCAGCAGTGGACTTCATTAGGCCGAAATAATTACTTATCAGTAGTATTCACTATAATGGGATTGTAAATATGCAACGATTATTGGTATCAGAGATACACGGGTCGTAGTTTCGACCAATAACGATCGGTAAGATAATTATGGGAATCGTGTCTGATATATTCCGAATTAAAGAGGTTTCTATAAGCGGGAACGAAACAGTTTTAAGATTGAAGAAATTGGTGGTGTGGTGTCCGGATTTAGGATGTCGTAATAGGTGATTAAGGGATTCTAAACCAGAGGGATAGGCAGCAGCGTCCCTTCTGTGAAACTGTAGCCATACAGCACTCACCAACCACCTGCAAAGCGTTGTGAGTACTGGCAAATTCCCCTCAATAATGACGACACAATTGTGGAAATCAATGGGGGAGGCCTTTGTTCAGCAGTGGTCCTTTGGCTGATATAATGACAATGTGAAATGTCATACATAGGGCAAACAAAGCGTAGTATAGCCACCAGGTTAAAAGAACACATAGCTGACGTCAAGCATAGACGCTCCACAAAGTCTGCAGTGTGCGAACATGCCTTAGATAAACCCAACCATTTTCTTCGTTTCGATCAACCTCAAGTCCTCGCGAAAGAGAACCGATATGTACCAAGAATGTTTCGTGAGGCTATTGAAATTAAAAAACATCCTAATTTTAATAGAGAAGATGGCTGGCAGGTACCACCAGTTTGGAATCCTGTTATTAAAATAATAAAGTCCCAAACTAAATACCACACTGAAAAACATCAAGACACTGTGAGTGATTACTGCGTGCATCGAAATAATTTTTGATTATAATTGGACGGTAGATAAAATAAAATAACTTTTTAAAATCTGTAACAACGCCTGTCACCTTAGTCATCCTGCGATCACGAACCCTGCAAAGTGTTCGAAACGTCAGGAAAAACAAAAACCTAAAATATACGCGATAGAATCCGTTTAAAAGTGTTTTATTATAATAATGACAATGATGAATTTATCAGTCCAAACCAATATGTTTGAACGCGAGCAAAGAATGCACACCAGTGCTGCTACAGTTGTTTAATCATACTTGATGCTATTTTGAGAATATGTAGTTGTTGTGTCCCGAAGATGCATACATTATAGAATGTAATGATTAAATCTTAGAAAGAGATATCTGGCACATCACACCCGTCTACGTATTGCCACTGTTTGGCGCTGTCTTATTTATTTTTTGAGGTATGACATGGTTGAATTGTTTTTAAATCAAAGGTTTCAACCAAAATGGTTTTTGTATAAAAAACAATATTTACACTAGCACCAGCATCAGTTGTAAAAACGACCCTTTGCAAAGCCAAATGGTTTGCAATGTAATAATTGATACTTATTAGAAAAACATATTGCAATTGAGACAACATTAATTTAAAAATATAATATATATAGATAGCACTAAAATAGGTCTAAAATTACTGGCGTAAGATGTACCACCTGATTAAAAAAAATAACAATATTATAAGATCAGGAAATTGTCCACAGTCAATACATTTGTTAAAAATTAGGGTCAATTTTGATGCAACAATGTCAATAATTAATTAATTATATGTCACTCTATTCTCGGGTTAATAGCTTCTGAAAAGAGGAACCCGCGGGCTGATTAGCTAAAAACAGCAACAGCAGACGCGATCGCAGCTATCGCGCAGCCAAGGACCCACCGGTGGCAAAGCGACAAAAAAATTGGTATTACGTAAGGCAGCGCCCGCCTGTCGCTATTGTCGAAGATGCATAGTTACTAGCGCCAGTAGCCACCAGTGGAACTAAAAATAATGAACGCTTTTAATTCATTGATTGTCCGACAGAGGCGCGTCAGAGATCTTCGCCTGTTTAGTCGCTATCGGCAAATAGGTAATACCAAATTGAGGTTTGACAGCGGCGTTGGAGCAATTTACGCCTGTTGCAAAACGTCTGCGACTTAGGTAATCAGCCCGCCGGTCTTTTTATAGGCTTACACGGGGAAATGGGTCCAACGCCTAGAGACCTTTTAGAAAATGTAATGGGACACTAATCGGGGACTCTCCATGACTGCACTATAAAATGAAGTCACAGATTGTGGTCGGTGCTGTACTATTATGTGAGATGAAAACTATAATATTATTATTAAAGATAAAAGTTTAAAAAAAATTGTATTATTGAAATAAACTTTTGCTTTGCCTTTTTTTTATGATATTCATCATCATCATCATATCAGCCAAAACCGTCCACTGATACACAAAGGTCTCCCCATTAGATGTCCATAATTATGTCGTCATTTTGAGGGGTATTGCCAGTACTCACCATTTGGCAGGCAGGTTGTTGAGCGCAGTATGGTTGCTATTCTATAGACTGGACGCTGCTGCCTATTCTCTGGTTTAGAGTCCCATATTCGCCTTTTACGACATCCACGGGAAGAGATGGAGTGACTGTCTTAATCCGGACACCACACGAAATAATAATAATATTCATACAAAACTGTAAAGTGATCATCGTGTATCCAATAATGTTCATCTATCTCTATGCCAAACTTCACTAAAATCTATTTAGCCGTTTGAGCGTAATGGAGCCTCAATTATCATCATTTCAGCTGAATAAAGTCTACAGCTGGACACAATATCTCAAAGATCGCAACCCGGACCGGGTTTGTGTTGTGTGCCTTTTTGGGGAACTAGAAGGACGCTGCTGCCGATCCTTCGCCTAATCCCATACTCGCCTTTTATGACACCCACAGGATGAGATGGGGTGGTGCTATTCGTAGCCAGCACCACACGGCCTCAAACATTCAAACATATAAACTTTTACATTGAACAAAGTAGTACAATCTATACTCTATACAAATAAATAAAATTGAAGTGTCTGTTTGTAATGTCAAAATAACAGCTTTTTACTAAGTGCATATGAAAGTATATACGGCACCTACAACAAAAAAATAAAAAGAAATGTTTTTTTGTCTGTCTATCGGTCTGTCTGTCTGTTTGTTCCCGCTAATCTCCGAAACGGCTAGAACGATTTCAACGGGACTTTCACTGGAAGATAGCCGATGTTACAAAGAATAACCTATGCTACTTTTATTTTAGAAAAATATTTAGGATACCGCGCATAAAATTAAAACCCATGAAATCCATTATATTTACATACTCTGTGTCAATTGTCTATGCCGAAGTACTCTAATTTTTTTATAGAAGTGGGTTATACCACTTCTATTAAATTAAACGGCGGGTGAAACCGCGGGTCCCAGCTAGTATTCTATAAATGTTATAGATTAACTTCAATAGCATACGCCAGTACTTCGCCCATGGCCATATGTGACCTCGATGCAGACTTGTCCCCGTATCCATTCTATTAACAACTACGTATTAATAAGGTAAATATTACGCTTATTTCTAGAAATATCTCTGTAAATATTTGAGATAGATTAAAACCAGCTCTGGTGAACCAGGTTTTAATAAATTGTAATTTAGTTGAGTTGGTCTATGATTTATTTATTAGAGACATCGATGCTATCTATGGTCTTGTAAAGGAATTATATTTCTAGTTGGGCAGCCTGCACTATGAATAGCTTTATTTATATTGTGAATACTATCTGCACTTCCCGTTTTTCAATATGTGCAGAGAGTCAGTGATATTAGTAAACATTTATAACTTATGAAAACTACCTTATTCCTAGAATTCTAACTTCATCAAAGTTCACAGATGAGATTTTTTTTGAATTCCACACACAATACGCCCAGACCCGGAACAACTACCTGCAGATCATAGAAATATTTGATCCGTGCGGGTTCGATACCCGGGTTCACGCCCCGGAGCGCAGCAGCAACCGTCAATGTTTGTTTGTGCATGTTTAAATATAGCTTCTCGTTCTCGTAGGTCTGCATGAACCATGGTTGGGGCATACCTGGCCCCGCCCGACTTCATAAATAAATAATTTTTTCCAGTGGTTTTAATATTTTTATATCGTGTAGGGTTTTTGAAGTCAGTACATTTTTTGTTTAAAATGTTTTATTTGTTTCTTTTTAGTAAAAATAAATGTAAGAACTTTTTCCAATTCGGCATCAGTACTTAACACTAAATAAAAATGACTCAAATCGGTTCTCTGATCTCAAAGGAATCGAAACTATTAAGACATCATCTAAATAAGCGCAGTCAAATTAACCTGTTAATTAAAGCTAGCTAAAAACTACTTAATCAAATTTATATGGGATATTTGAAGCATTCTTCATCTGTCAAAAAAATAATTGCTCAAATCGGTCCACAAATCTCGGAGTAATCGGTATACATACATACATAAAAAGAAAAAAAATACATATCGAATTGAGAACCTCCACCTTTTTGAAGTCGGTTAAAAATATACACTTATTTTTAGTTAAGCTTTTTTTTTGTAACAGATCAGGCTTAAAATCACCCATGTCCTTTCAATAAGTAGGAGAATAAACCACAGTAATTCTATAGTACCAGGTGTGAGCGTAGGCTTGGCTCGCAGGGAATGTGCGAGCACGCCTCTATCGACGCCTTATGCCACATAACTTGTCCAATGCCTGCTAAGCTTTCAAACAATTGTTAGTATTCATTAGTAAGGAGAAGGTGATTATGTATCGGAGCTTGTCAAGGAATGAGAAATTAATTTATGTAAAAGAGAAGATATCTATTTCGGGCTACTTGGTCAATTCGTCTGGCATGAAATTCGTCTGGGGAAGCGAATCTGTTGTTAGGCAATAAATAAAGATAATATTATAGTTAACAATAACTAATGAAACACGCTTTTAATGAAATATGAACTAAAATACACAAAATATTTTTTAAATGTACAATCACATTTACAGTTTTGTATGAATATTATTATTATTCCGTGTGGGGTCCGGATTAAGAATATAGCACCACTCCTTCCCTTCCTTCCCGTGGATGTCGTAAAAGGCGATTAAGGGACTCTAAACCAGAGAATAGTCAGCAGCGCCTAGTCTACGGAATAGCAACCATACTGCGCTCAACAACCCGCCTGCCAAATGGTGAGTACTGGTAATACCCCTCAAGATGACGACATAATTGTGGACATTTAATGGGGAGAACTTTGTGTAGCAATGGACGGTTTTGGCATATTTTTTATGATATTCATCAACATCATCATATATGATGTTGATGAATATCATAAAAAAATATGCCGTTTTAAATGCCTAAGTCAAAGCAAAAGTTTATTATTATAATACATAATATTATAGTTTCCATCTCACATAGTAGTACATCACCGACCACAATCTGTGACACACAAAATAAAAGCGTGGTCGTTGGCAAAGGTAAAATTATAAGAATGATAAGAGAGCATTTTAAAGCAAAAGTACAAAACAACCTATAAATTTATTACCTACTTATAGATTAAAATTCATTTAACAGAAAGTTTTTTGAGCCGATTATCCTGCAGAAAGCACCATGTCAAAGTCATGTCGAAATATCGAAATACTGTGAAAATTTAAATAAAAATTGTATTTTTTGAAAACATTTTAGTTATTAATAGAGTAAAGACTTATCAATGAGTAAAGTAATCATTCCAAATAATTTGAGGTACAAAAAAACTAGAAAAGGAATTTTTCATTACGAGATGCTTAAAAATGTTTCGGAAAATTTTGTACTACTGTAAATCCGTAAGATTTTGCTGAACATATTTTGTGTTTTTTTGGTAGGTATTGACCCAAGCTCTCGCCCCCTGCAGTATGTCGTGCTATTTACTGGACAACCTGTATAAGCCAAGGAACGTCATCGAACACCTAAAAGTGGGTGTAAATTAAATTCCAAGATACCATTACACAGTAACATACTACAACGTATCAATGGCCATTAAGAAACTAAATAATAAATTATGAATTGTATTTAAAAATGGCGATTGAGAACTTGTCAGACGAACTAATGTTTCGCGGGATATTAATTGTTATAGAATCGATTGAACTGTATAGTTGTATGTCATCTTCTCGTAATATTGCAAGAAAATAAACGGAGTCAAGCCAATAAAAAATATTATTTCGCTCTACCGACTACGACCTCCATTCCGCTGTCCTCACAATACGTAGACGTACATACATTCAGGTCAAGCTAATATAAACCGTGTTATAATGCTCATTAGTATAATCTAATGTGATTATTGATTGTGCTATGAAGGTAGCACCACCCCACATCATCCTGTGGGTGTCGTAGAAGGGGACTATGAGATTAGCCGGAGGGCGGGCAGCAGCGTCCTTCGAGTACATTAATCAGAACTCAGCCGCTATCGCCAACCCGCCAGCCAAGCGTGGCGATTCGTTTAGGTGACTGGTCGTTGCAAACCAGTAGTGGATGTATTTTGACTGATACAATAAAAATAAAAACAAGTAACAGGATTCTACTGTCAGAGCGGGATCGGGAGAGGGCCGATCCCGCTCGAAGAAGGAGGAGACGGCGCCGGGGTAACAACCGCCCTGGCGCCTAATACCCATACGCCTGAAACCCCCTGCCGTTGCTATAAAGCGGTCCCCTCTGGGTTCGCCGGTGCGTAGATTGGGGAATCTGCGTGCTCACCAAGCGACCCAAGAGAAGACGGTAGCACGCATGTGGTCACGCGCTGCCGTGGGAGGCTTTGGGGGATCCATTACAATCCCCCGGGGGGGTGACCACTTTACAGTCACCCTCTCCGAGATGTGCCTATAGGCGTGACACCAGTGGGCAGCTCTAGTGTGATCATACGAGGACCTGGAGCCTCCCTCCCATCCCTGCCGAAGATGATCGCCCCAGTGGTTTTAGCCGGTAGGAGTCCGGCATACCCCTTCGTCCTTCCCCGGGGCGAAGGAAGTTCATGAAGAATTTCCACTGGGTACCAATAAAAAAAATAAAAAAAAAGGATTCTGCTGTAGATGTCAAACAAATATTTTGCCATTGTAGTAGATCTATAATTTTATTTTAATTAAACACACCCAGTCTTGTACGTCAATTTCGTTTGGTTCGTTTTCGACTTGCTTTATGAAGTAATAAAGGATTTTTTCACAGATCCAATGTTAAGTGCATGCATCTACACGATCCGTCAGATTATAGAAGCGGGATGTAAAAATAATAACATGTCTCAGCTCATTAGAGCACGATGACGGTTAATCTCTATTCACAGACTCCAAAATTGACACGAGATGAAAAGCTGCCACGGTTAATACCGAAAACGGCTATAAATATCCAGACGTTGGAAATATTTTAACAATAAGTCATAGTAGGTTCAACAATGTAGGTGCCTACATTAAAAAAATAAGCGGGAACGAATGTTATTGTTTATAAACAATAGTGTAGTCGATTGAATGGGCGAGCGTGTTCGTAAATATTTGTGTACTACAAGATACTATCAATGCGCTTGCGCATACAATCCGCAGCTTTGTTCTCAGGTTAATTATGTCATGGTAATCGCAATTGTTTACTATTTCGGGGATAGATTCCATTAGACTTTTGAAATGAAAGGAAAACATTGAAGATAAAGTATTAGCAATGTCTTAATATTGATTGTTTTTTTCAGGTTCTACATAATATGATTCGCGTAAATATCAACAACTAACTATGAACAATAGTTCATAAAGATGTTGATAATTGAAAAGGCCGGATACAAAGAATTGCCTTACAGGCGATGTTGACTCATTCCAAAATCGATTTATGCAAAAGCCCACACGGGAGCCCCTTAGAAGTTTCGTAATATACAACTTGACATGGTTTTAAGACTACCGACCATCTAATAGTACATGGAATTACGAACTCGTATCTTATCTACTTCGACTATACCCTGCACCATCCACGGCTGCCAATAGACACTCTCATCAACGATCGTCATCATTGACCCGGCTTATGCAATCACCGCCGCTGCCGTGTGGTGCCGGCTCAGAATGCCACCACCCCGTCTCCTCCCATGGGTGTCGTAAAAGTCGACCAAGGGATTAGCCGGAGGATGGGCACCAGCGTCCTTCGAGTAAATTAACAACTTAAATGCGATCGCCAACCCGCCTGCCAAGCGTGGTGATTATGGCAAAACCCCCCGATGAGCCCACAACATATCCATATCGGTCGTTGTGGTGATCTTTGGGGGAGGCCTGTGTCCAGCAGTGGACTTCATTCGGCCGAAATGATGATGATGATGATGCAATCACATGCCTCCAAGAAACATATACTAAGAGGCTCGCAATGCCTAATTCAAACCGACCATTTTTTTTTATTGGGCTTCTCCTATACATTTCTGGGAAATATGGTTGCTTAACCGGTCATTTCTGACGAAGCCAAAAGAGGCCTCCAGCCAGCAGACCATCGTACCAACGCGAGGCTTCTATACCCACCGCGACCCTTGCTCGAGTCGGCCAGTACAAGCGATTTCATTTCCATTCCATTATTCCATTTTTAAACATCTCTAAATCATAATCGTTCTTTATCTATACACCTTTTATTTTTTTATTGGTGTCCAATGGTAATTCTTCATGAACTTCCTTCGCCCCGGGGAAGGGCGAAGGGGTATTCCGGACTCCTACCGGCTAAAACCACTGGGGCGGTCATCTTCGGCACCTAAGGGAGGCTCCAGGTCCTCGTATGATCACACTAGAGCCGCCCACTGGTGCCACGCCTATAGGCACATCTCGGAGAGGGTGGGTACCTGTAAAGCGGTCACGGGTTATCTGTCTACCTAGCTTGTTGATTGCCCTCGAGCAATGAACTATAGGTACTAAAACAATTTTAAACGGATTAGATCGCGTATATTATAGATTTTGTTTTTCCTGACGTTTCGAAAAGGTGACAGGCGTCGTTACAGATTTTTAAAAATCTGTCACCTTAGTCATCCTGCGACCACGAATGCTGCAAAGTATTCGAAACGTCAGGAAAAACAAAATCTATAATATACGCGATCTAATCCGTTTAAAATTGTTTTATTATAATGTGTAAGAATCGCGAAAACCTAAGACATTACTATACGTACTAAGACGAAACCTGAGTAGGTTTTAAGTATTTGCCCGGCTGGAGGCTCGTACGGCTTCACCAATTTGAGTTTAGCAGCTTACCTAAATATCTGCGAGAAACCAATTAGATAAATGTCGACTCAGTGTGCTCGCTGGAAACAGTTTGAATAGTCAGGAGAAATTAAACAACAATAAGTACGCAAATAGCATGGAAACATAAGTACTTGTAAATCTATCTACCGCACGAATGTAGGATTTGGGTGCATACGAATGACGCGCCAGAATCCGTATTTCAGGTTTGACATATTATGCAGGTATACATAACGGTTATATCGAAGTTGAATTGTCAATAGCTACTATATGCAACAATCTGGTTATAAAGGAGACATGAGAAACTGTTACTCAATTCATATTATCATGAACTGACCCAAAGATCAATAACATTTCCGAACTATGGCCGAATGTTGGAACGCCACTAGATGTTATAGAATCGGTAAACTACTTGAGACGCCCATTTTCAGTAGGATAGCGGGCGTTTCAAATCAAAAGTTTATAATAAAACACTTTTAAACGGATTCTATCGCGTATATTTTAGATTTCTTTTTCTTGACGCTTCGAACACTGGATTAAAAACAAAAATGTTAAATATACGCGATAGAATCTGTTTAAACGTGTTTGATTATAAACTAAACATAGTCATGTCTAGTAATGTCGTTTTCATTTCCTGCGTGTTTTAGTGTTCACTTTGTAGTCCATACTTACTTATCCCTACTTCATTTGAATTTATCATTTTATTTTATGATTCATCAATTGAAATATTGTCTCTATTGTCAAGGCGATATGATTATCGGTACGGTCGCCTGTCGAAGCTTCACCGACGTCAATAAGTCTGAAGTCTCAGTCCCGAGGCATGGACGGATTTCGAAACCAAATTCACTTTACGTGACCTGTCAGTATAGGTTGATTGAGCAGGACTTGATCTACAAATTCCAGTATTTGTATAAATCATGTCAAGCTTACCAGTTTCCTTCACTAACAATATTTATAGTATGAAACTAGTTCTGTGCAAAATTATATGCGTAATGTTTAGACAGAACAAAATAGATATAGGCATTCTTATTGTATTTGGTAGGCGATTGCCAGACATTTCATGGGGATATCCTCATGGATTTCCTCCACCCTGCGAAAGGCGGAGTGGCTCGCCGGAGTCTTACTGGCTTGGACCCCACGGTGTTCTTCTACTTACCTATGGCTAGGCCTAAGTCCCTTTCGCATTGGGCCGCACCCTTCAGGCGATTGCTACAACTGGTAGAAAGAAATTAGTTTGGAATTTAAATACAGATGACAGTTTTTTGATAGAGTTCGATCACACACTGATCCGACCAAAGAGCGGTCCTAATGGATATTGCCATAATCACCACGCTAGGCAGGCAGATTGGTGATCAGTATGTTGTTATTAGCGCAAGGTAGGATGCGGCTGCCCATCCTCTTGATATAAACTCTTGGTCATATGTCACCCATGAGTGGAGAGGGGTGGCTTGGGAGTGGTTTGATTGTTTGATTCTTTGCCGGGAATCATACGAATAATGCCTAGAATGCGATTTCGCGAATGTATAGGTAGTTGTAGGCTTCAGAATGAGGTATTGTTATATACTCGGCTAAACTTGTCGTAGTATACTGCTTGGTCGTTCAAAGACCTCCCGATCGCGGCCGATTACGTGACGTGTCTCGTTATTTTGGGGGAAATTTGCCAGTACTTATCACTTTTGGCAGACGGGTTGATGAGCGCAGAATGGCCGCTGTTCCACAGAAGGGACGCTGCTGCCCATCCGTTAGGTTAAGAGTCCCTTAGTTGCCTTTTACGACACCCATGGGAAGAGATGAAGTGGTGCTGTATTCTTAATCCGGACACTACACGGATGAATCCTTTATACGACAATAAATATTTAAAAGAGAATTAACTGCATAAAAATAATTATAATTTAAATTTCATAAGGTGTTCTTTAATTAAACCTTTATTAATTGTATTTATTCTCCTTTTACATTTTATTGTTTTTCCTACTAACGTAAATTACTGGTATGCGGCATAAATTAAATAAACAATTTTTAGTTTAAGTTTAAAGCGGCCATTACATTGGGCGCGTACTACATACACTACTCGTACGACCTACGACGTTAGTTATCTATCTAACGGCCGAATGAAGTCCACTGCTGGACACAGGCCTCCCCCAAAGATCACCACAACGACCGATATGGATGTGATGTGGGCTCATTGGGGGGTTTTGCCATAATCGCCACGCTTGGCAGGCGGGTTGGCGATCGCAGTTGAGTTGTTAATGTACTCGAAGGACGCTGCTGCCCATCCTCCGGCCAATCCCTTAGTCGACTTTTACGACACCCACGGGAGGAGATGGGGTGGTGGCATTCTGAGCCGGCACCACACAGCGTAGCCGGCACCACACAAAACAATTTAGTTACTCTAAATAATGCATCTATATACATGACGCCATTATTTTACTAATTACGTAGTCGTATAGTATTGAGTGACGCTATTATCATAGAACAACCCGGATTTCTCTTTACTCCACCAGCCAAAGCGACCGTAAAGTTTATAACGATGAAGATAGCGGGTTACCGTAGGCAAATATAGCCAATCGTCCGTTAACTTGAAAACAAATACACAGAACGGTGACCAGTCATTAGCGGAGAGCTTTCTAAACTAATGCATATTGATGAGTGCTGTATCTCAGGCGGAATAGTCCTTTGTTTAGTGTAACACGACTTCTTACTTAAGCATGTTTAGAGATCGTGTTGCTAATTGATGGGGAACGAGCCATAAGATAGCTTAAGGCGTTTTGGACAATATTCTCGATTATAATTATAGCGGTTTCGATGTTTTAAATTGCGTTATCGAGGATCTTTAATTATCACTCATACCGGCCATTTGTACGTCCACTGCTGAAAAAAGGCCTCCTCCATAGATTTTCACAACTGTGTCAGCATTTTGGGGGGTTTTTGCCAATACCCACCACGCTTGGCAGGCGGGTTGGTGAGCGCAGTATGGCTACCGTTTCTGTTTACCGAGATGGATTGGTGCTATATTCTTAATCCGGACACCACACGGAAGTAATCCGGACACCACACGGAAGTAATCCGGACACCACAGGGAAGTAATCCGGACACCACACGGAAGAATCTTTAATTATACTTCTCACAAAAGAGGATGTAACGAACCCGATTCGGATAGTTTTTGTTCGTTATCATAAGTTCAAACCCGCGAAAAGAAATACACGATAAAACGAATGGATTGCCGATCGCCGTTTTCAGCTGGACGATGAATGGTCACGTATGAGTATCCAAACCATATCAGAATATAATACGTTTCCCACTAACCTTTATTCCTCGATGTGGGTATGAAGCCGCCAGCAATAGTTGAATATGTTGAGTATTCAGATATTCCACGTAGGTATGCACTACACCATAGATTCAAGTTCAAAGTAAAGGTTATGTTCGCGGTGTCGCAGTTCACACACTCATAAACTAAATGTTCTTAATTAATAGATTTTGATTGTTGGTTTTTGAATTGAAGGTAACGTGCACAAAGGCTTCCTCCAACCAGTGGAAGCGAGAGATGCTTTTTTATGGGGCAGATGTGCGTTTGCGCAGCCGAAGGAGGAAGCGGGATAACGCATTTGTATTTTCATAAGAAATACATTCTGGTTGGCTAAGAAAACGATGGCGCGACCAAACTATCAACCAGCAAACAACCCAAATTTAGTTAAATATTAAATCTAAATAACTGTACGAAACAGAGGAACCGTGTGGTGCCGGCTCAGAATGCCAGCACCCCATTTCATCCCGTGGGTGTCGTAAAAGTCGACTAAGGGATTAACCGGAGGATGGGCAGCAGCGTCCTTCGAATACATTAACAACTCTACTACGATCGCCGACCCGCCTGCCAAGCGTGGCAATTATGTCAAGAACCCCCAATGAGCACACAACACACCCATATAGGTCGTTGTGGCGATCTTTGGGGGAGGCCTGTGTCCAGCAGTGGACTTCATTCGGCCGAAATGATGAAAAGAGGATCTCACTATGATCTCTCGAGTGTCGTGGGTTGTTGTTTATGTTTATGTTTATGGACATAAATTTCACATGCACAAACAAACATTGACGGCACGGTTGGGGTCCAGGAGGATTTTCCGAAGACTAAAAAAGGGCGTGACGGCTCCCACCAGGCGAATGACTTGTTCGTCTCTTGAAAATCAGAACGCACAAATTGATATCCAAAATAAAGCTACCTTTTTTATTGGTGCCCAGTGGAAATTCTTCATGAACTTCCTTCGCCCCGGGGAAGGGCGAAGGGATATGCCGGACTCCTACCGGCTAAAACCACTGGAGCGGTCATCTTCGGCACCCAAGGGAGGCTCCAGGTCCTCATATGATCACACTAGAGCTGCCCACTGGTGCCACGCCTATAGGCACATCCCGGAGAGGGTGATTGTAAAGTGGTCACCCCCCCAGTAAATTGTTAAGGATCCCCCAAAGCGTCCCACGGCAGCGCGTGACCACATGTGTGCTACCGTCTTCTCTTGGGTCTCTTGGTGAGCACGCAGATTCCCCAATGTACGCATCCACGAGCCCAGAGGTCCCCCGCCTTATAGTAACGGCAGGGGGTTTCAGGCGTATGGAAATTAGGCGCCAGGGTGGTTGTTACCCCGGCGCCGTCTCCTGCTTCTTCGAGCAGGATCGGCCCTCTCCCGATCCCGCTCTGCGGTCTACTTCTGGAGCATGACGCTCTCACAGAAGGAGACCACTGCATTCCAGTTTTCGTGCTTTGCCAACATAGCCGACACTACTGCTGGCAGAGAGAGATCTTGCCCGATCCGAAAACAAAGCTACCTAACAAACCAAACACGAACCATTGAAGCACAATGTATTAATTAACAACATTAATTAATACACTAACAATACAATTGTTTTACATTATTTGTTAACATTTGACATTGCGCCGGCCTCGTCGCTTCAACCCGATAATAACTGTGTGAATCAAAGGATCATTGTATAATATGAGTAAGTGTTTCATAACTTCACTGACATTGGATGTACCTTCGGGTGTCGTTTGAGGTGTATATTTAGCGTGTATTTTAAGTGATATAAGTGACCTTTGGGGTTGGGGCTGACTTAAGGTCGTAGGTATACATTAACTTACTTCCAAGAATGTGTGCGTGAAGGTTAAGGTCGGTGAAAATATTTACTCTTTTGATTTATTTATTACATCTGTATCACTTGCTTTTTATTTTACCACTATAATGGTTCGTTTCCGGACTAAGTGTTTTCACTTTGTTTGGTGTTGTGCAAATAATGTAATCACAATTATTATTTAAAAAGAGTATCTATAGAGTTTCTTGCCGGCTCTTCACAATAGGAACAACTCATTGGAACCGTGCAAATTAAATTCTGGTGTTTCATAAGTGCATTAATTAGTTTATTTGAAATAAAACTTTGATTATTGGCTAATGGTAAATTATCTTTAAGTGCGAATCCTGCTACCAACAAGGCCCGCTTACACTCCCAATTATGCGATCGTTTCGCAACGTACCCGTTCCATTGCGTAATGATCGCTAGCTCATCATAAAATTATGCGTACTTAGCATGCAATGTGACGCTGTTGTCGTAATAGTTAACACAATTATTGTGCATGATGCAGGTGTTAATTTAGTGTTGTAGTTAGATTCCTAATGTCTTAACATTCTAAGTTATAAACAAAAGACGACTGTACATTAGACTATCATTTATTATTTTCACTCATATTTGAAAGGCGCTCATAACCAGTTGCACTCACAGATCGGTAAACGATCGATGAGGTTAAGCAACATTTGGCGCGGTCAGTCTATGGATGGGTGACCGTGTAGTGGTAATTGAGTTGAGCGTCTCCGTGCACGGAACTAAGTCAAGCTGGACGTCTTTAGGCCGCTTGAACAACTCTGCACAAGGTTGGCCAATAACCGTACGATAAAGATAAAGATGGAGAAAGAAAAGAGAAGAAGAAAAAAAGAGATCTTTAAGAAGGTTTCTAGGGACACCAAACTGTTTTAATTTCATATTGGTCCTAATAGGCTCTTAAGCAACGTCATGAATTAAGTCGCACAGTTCAGAATAGTCTGATGGAGAAGAGCCGCCAAGAAACGCTACACTGTACACATACTATGTGTTCAAGTTTCCCATGTATGTCTTAATCTTAGAAATTGCAATTCTTTTAGGAATTAATTATAATATCTGAATTCTTAAACGGTGTTATGCTTGAAGTACTTACTATGCCTATTTACTAGCCGAGTGGTGCCGGCTCATAGCCGTGTGGTGCCGGCTCAGAATACCACCACCCCATTTCCTCCCGTGGGTGTTGTAAAAGTCGACTAAGGGATTAGCCGAAGGATGGGCAGCAGCGTCCTTCGAGTACATTAACAACGCAACTGCGATCGCCAACCCGTCTGCCAAGCGTGGCGATTACGACAAAACCCCCTAATGAGCCCACAACACACCCATATCGATCGTTGTGGTGATCTTTGGGGAGGCCTGTATCCAGCAGTGAACTTAAATTGGCCGAAATGATGACTTACTATGTCCGGCTATGAACCGCAACAATTTAACTGACTGGTTGATTAGTGCCCTCCAAACATGTTTTGATATTCAATGAATGCTTCATTTGTTATTATTTTCTTCAGTTTTTGCGGGAATTAAACCCGAAACCCATTTCCCAGAAAGTCAGTCGCCTAGCCACTGCAACGATGCACAGATGCAAGATTGATCAAACGGCCAAATTATCATGTGAAACAACTTTTGCCTAATTAAAAACATTACTCAAACAGATGACATTCCCCCCAGCCATTTGTCGTAATATAACTTGAGGATACTTTTAATTTCCTCCACACGCGAACGCGACACACATTTCTCAATACACATGCGATCATTAGTAGGTTTCTCGAACGTTCGACGTCAACAAGACTCGGTTCACTTCTGCATGACCCCGTTGAGGCTGTTGATTTTTTGCTCCATTTGGCCTAGGTATGTTTGTTATTCTCAGGTTATCTTATATGAACACAATAAAAACTTAGGTATAAAATCATTTTGTTTTGAAAGAACATCTATACAGTTGACGGCACGGTTGGTGCAGTGGTTGATACAGTCGGCTGCTGCGCTCCGGGTCGAGGATTCGATTCCCGCACGGAACAATCATTTGTATGATCTGCAGGTAGTTGTTCCGGGTCTGGGTGTATTGTATGTGGAATTCATGTCTGTAAACGCACCCACGACACGGGAGAAATAGTTGCGTGGGGCAACGTTTTAAAAAAAAAAATCTCTTGCAATGATAAAATAACTACATTATCATCAGATCAGCTAAAGACGTCAACTGCTGAAGAAAGGCCCCCCCCATAAACGACCGGTTGTATGCCGTGTGTCGTAATTTTGGGGAGAATTTGCAAGGCTACGCTTGGCCGGCGGGATGGTGACCCCAGTATGGCTACTGTTCCACAGGATGGACGCTGTTGCCCATCTCTCTGGTTAAGAATCCCCTCGTCGCCTTTTACGACATCTACGGCAGGACAGAGAGTGGTGTTATATTCTTAATCTGAACACCACACGGACAAGAAAATCTTGGGGTCGGCGC